>CM053568.1:49264895-49287999 GCA_028646485.1 Cryptoprocta ferox
TCTCTCTCTCTCTCTCTCTCTCTCTCAAATTTAAAAAAAAAAAAAAAAAAAAAAAGAATCCACTAAAAAAAATAGAACAAATGAGTTCAACACACTTACTTGCAGGTTATGAGATCACTATGCAAAAACCAATTTTAATCTACAAAGTTACACTAACTAATCTGAAAATAACATTAAGAAAACAATTCCATCTATAACAGAATCATAAATAAAATACTTAGAAATAAATTTATCCAAAAAAGTAAAAAACATTAATTCTGAACATTATAAAACACTGTTGAAAGAAATTTTAAAAGACCTAAATGATTAGAAAAATGTCTCATCCTCATGGCATAGAAAACTTAACATTGTTAGGATGACAATATCCCCCAATCTGATCTACAGATTTAATACAATCCCCTATCAAAATCCTAGATCACTTCTTTATAGAAATTGCTAAACTGATACTAAAATTAATTTGGAATTATGAGGGATCCAGAATAGCCAAGACGATCTTGAAAACAAAGAACAAAGTAGGAGGACTCCACTTAACTGATTTCAAACTTACTACAAAACAACAGTCATCAGGACAGTATAACATTGGGACAAGAACAGACATGTAGATCAAGGGAATAGCACTGAGAATTCAGAAATAAGCTCATGCATCTATGGTCACCCTATTTTTTAACAAGTGCAAAGACCATCCAATGGGGGAAAAACAGTCCTTTCAACAGGTGCAACTGGATATCCACATGCAAAAGAATTAAGTTGGATCCTTAAGTCACACCATTTACAAAACTTAAAATGGATCAAAAGCATAAATGCACTATTACCATTGTCTGTAAGGAATGGAATGGAACAGCTGGAGACAGGAGTGAGAAGAAGACTCCTCATTGTACATTCTTTAACACTTTTAAAATGTTGAGCCTCCTGGGTGGCTCAGTTGGTTAAGTGTCCGACTCTTGGTTTCAGTTCAGATCATGATCTCATGGTTTTTGAGTTCCAGCTCTACATCGGGCTCTGCGCTGATAGCCTGCGTGGGGTTATTCCTCTCCCTCTCTCTCTGTCTCTCCCCTGCTGGCACACTTTCTCTATCTCTCAAATTAAATAAATAAACTTAAAAATTTGTTTAATGTTGAACATATAATCATATGCCCATACTACCTAATCAAAATTATATATTAAAAAGTTACAAAAGAGTTAAAGAATTCCAGTTAATAAACAGAGAAGAACTGGGGTGCCTGGGTGGCTCAGTCAGTTAAGCATCCAACTTCAGCTCGGGTCATAATCCCGCAGTTTGTGGGCTCGAGCCCTAGGTCAGGCTCTGTGCTAACAGCTTAGAGTCTGAAGCCTGGTTCAATTCTGTGTCTCCCTCTCTCTCTGCCCCTCCCCTACTCACACTCTCTCTCTTTATCTCTCTCTCTCTCTCTCTCTCTCTCTCTCTCAAAAATAAATAAACATTAATAAATAGAGAAGAACTAATAAAACTATAAAATCACAACTTTTAACCCTTAATGAAATAATAAATTCAGGTCATCAATGTACACTAAAATTAGGTGAAATGTTGATGGAGAAGTGAATACTTATAGGGCACCAATACATTATTACATTTACTTTCTAGATTACCTGTTGGCCCTAAGGTAAAAATACAACTTTATAATGGAGGGGTCAGACTGTCATTACCTTAATGCACTGACTAACATTATCGTCACTGAAAGTGCCGTAATCAGATAATATACGCTTTCATTTGAGATATGCTATGAAGTACATAAAAATATGTGGGCCAAAAAAGTTGAACCTGAATACAATCAAGCTTCAGATTTACCTTTTATAATAAAATGGAAAAGTTAAAATGACAACACAAAGAAGCAATCAAGTAAATCCAGACTACAAGACCTTCTAAAAGACAACTAATAACCATGTTAATTTAACAAAATGATGTTATTAAACAGAAAGAGTACAGGCTGTTCTAGACTAAAGAGACATAATCCATCGATCAAAGTTATCACAAAAGGATGCGGATAGGAGACACTATGTGCCTTCTGATATGATGTAATAAGAATTATATAATAATACCTAAGAAAATCAGACCTGAATCTGAATAAGACTCTCGATGTAATTACAAGTATATGATATCTATAGGGTACAGTATATTACAATCAGAAAAACCCAAAATGTGAGAAACACTACAGGATAAACCAACTTATTTATTTTTTTAATGTTATGAAGAAAAACATGGAAGAGAAGGATATGGAATCTATATAGTCAGTGGGTAGATTACGTTTGGATCCTCATAGGAACAAACTTTTTATTTTTATTTTTTATCACAAAACAGATCATTTATTCAATATATTTTTATTTTTCTTAAGTTTATTTGTTTATTTTGAGGTTGGGAAGGGCAGAGAGAGAAGAAGAGAGAATCCCAAGCAGGCTCCACACTGTCAGTGCAGAGCCCAATGCAGGGCTCAATCTAATGAACCATGACATCACAACTGAGCCAAAATCAAGAGTCAGACATTCAACCAACAGAACCACCCAGGTATCCGAGGAACAAACCAACTTTTTAAAGAAGTATGAGACTATTCCAGAAATCTGAAAACTAACTGGATATTTGATTGTATTAGAGAATAACTACAGAATTCTAACTAGAATAAAGATTCCATGGTTATATTAAAAAGAGCCCGTATCTTTTATAGAAACTTGATTCTCATTCAAGGACTCAAAATTTGTGAATTTGCCTATTTGCTATAATTCATTTGTAAGCTTACAGTCAATACCCATGGCATTTTTCAGTCATTTGCAAGCATGTCCTAGGGAGCAAAAAAATGTAAGTCACCCAAACTACATGTTCCCAGCTGAGGTTAAACAAGGAGACATTCTGTTTCAGTTCTTATACCAAAAACAAGTGTTATTCTTACTTTAGTGCCAAATTTTTCACAATTTTGCAATTTTTGTTGATGATTTCACTGTTAAAAATGATGATCAAGCACAGTGTTTAGTGTTCCTAAATGTAAGAAAATTGTGATGTGCCTTATGAAGTAAAGAATGTATTAGATAATCTTTATTAGATCTAAATCTAATTTAGGCATGAGTTATAGACTATCATGAGTCCAATGGTAACGAGTCAACAATACATATTAAATGAGATGTCTTTAAAGAGAAACATACATAAAACAATGTTATTGTTGACCAGTTGACAAAAAGTTGCGACCAAAGGTTCACGGGAACCTAAACCTTTATTTCCCCAGAAGCAGTAGTCCAGTGTTGACTAATTAAATGTTTGCAACGACTTTAATGAACATAACTGCTGTGAGTAACAAGAACTGACCATCAACACTTATGTAATTGTGGATAAAATAACATGACGTCTGGGATTTGCTTTAAAGTAATCCATTAGTGATAGGGGGAGCAGAGAAGCAGAAGTAAGTAGAAGTTTATTGATAAAATAATACTGGCCATGTGTTGATAATCCTCAACCTGGGTGGTGAGTAAACATGGCCGTTCATTAATATATTACCTCTACCTTTGCATCTAATTCAAACATCTCGTAATAAAATAAAACACATACATACAAATATGTGGACAAGCATACCACATTTTACTGTGCTGTGGTATACTGTGCTCTGCAGTTATTGAGTTTTTCACAAATGGAAGGTTTGTAGCAATCCTATGTCAAGCAAGTCTATTGGCACCATTTTTCCAATAGCATTTGCTCACTTCACATCTCTGTGTCACATTTTGGCAATTCTTGCAAAATTTCAAACTATTATAACTGTTTTGGGGCATCACGGACCACATGCATATAAGATGGCAAACTTAATTGATAAATGTTGTGTGTGCTCTGACTGCTCCCCTGACCAGCCATTCCCCCATCTCTCTCCCTTCTCCTCAGGCCTTCCTATTCCCTAAGACACAGCAATATTGAAATTAGGCCAAATAATAACCCTACAGAGGCCTCTAGTGTCCAAGTGAAAGGAAAGGTTGTGCATCTCTCACTGAAAATCAAAAGCTAGAAATAATTAAGCCTAGTGAAAAAAGCAAATTGAAAGTTGAGACAGGCCAAAAGACTAGGCCTCTTGCACCAAAAGTTAACTAAGGTGTAAATGCAAAGGAAAAGTTCTTGAAGGTAATTAAAATTTCTACTCCAGTGAACTCACAAATGATAAGAAAGCTAAACAGCCTTGCTGCTGATATGGAGAAAGTTTTAGTGGTCTGGAGAGAAGATCAAGCCAGCCACAACATTCCCTCATGCCAGAACCTAATCCAGAGGAAGGCCTCAACAATCTTCAATTTTGTGAAGGCTGAGAGAGGTGAAGAGGCTGCAGAAGAAAAATTTGAAGCTAACAGAGGTTGGTCCATGAGGTTGCAGGGAAGAAACCATCTCTATGACCCAACAGTGCAAGGTGATGTACAAGCTGCAGCAAGTTATCCAGAAGACTGAGCTAAAAGAATTAATAAAGATGGCTACATTAAATGACAGATCTTCAATACAGATAACATATCTTCCTTCAATACAGATAGAACAGCTTTTTCTTAAAAGATGATGCCATCTAGGACTTTCATAGCCAAAGAGAAGTCAATGCCTGGCTTCAAAACTTCAGAGAACAGGCTGTCTCTCTTGTCGGGGGCTAATGCATCTGGTGACTTTAAGTTGAAGCCAGTGCTCATTTACCATTTTGAAAACCCTAGGGTCATTGATAATTACACTAAATCTACTTGTCTATGCTCTATAAATGGAACAACAAAGTCTAGATGACAGTACATCTATTTATAACATGGTTTATTAAATATTTTAAGCGCACTTTTGAGAACTGCTCAGAAAAAGAGTCCTTTCAAAATAGTACAGCTCAATGACAATCCACCTGGCTACCCAAGAGCTCTGATGGAGACACACAATGTTTTCATGACTGCTAACACTACATCCATTCTGCAGCCCACACGTCAAGGAGTCATTTCAACTTTCAGCTGCCATTGAACTTGGTTCTTATGATGGATCTGGACAAAATCACCTGAAAAGCTTCTGGAAAATATTCACCATTCCACATGCCATTAAGAATAGTCATGATACATGGAAAGAGGTCAGAATATCAACATTACCAGGAGTATGGAGGAAGTTGATTCCAACCCTCACAGATGACTTTCAGGGATTCAAGACGTTTGTGGAAGAAGTAATTACAGGTGTGGTAGAAATAACAACAGAACTAGAATTAGAAGTGGAGTCTGAAGATATGATTGAACTGCTGTAATCTCATAATAATACTTTAACAGATAAGAAGTTGCTTCTAATGGATGAATAAAGAAAGTACTATCTTGAGTGGTTCCTGATGAAGATGCCATAAGATTGTTGAAATAACAACAAAGGATTTAGAATCTTTCGTAAACTTAGTTTACAAAGCAGCAGTAGGGATTGAAAGGATTGACTCCAATTCTGAAAGAAATTGTGGGTAAAATGGTATCAAATGGCATTGCATGCTACAGAGAAATCTTTTAGAAAGAAAGAGTCAATTGATGTGGCAAACTTTATTGTTGTCTTATTTTAAGAAATTGCCACCACAGCCTTCATTCAGCAACTACCACTCTGATCAGTCAGCAGCCATCAACACCAAAGCAAGACTTTACATGAGCAAAAAGATTACAACTCATTGAAAGCTCAGATGATGGTTAGCATTTTTTAGGAATAAAGTGGTTTTTTTGAACCAATAAAATATTTTAAATTAAGATATGTACATTATTTTTTTAGACATAATGCTATTGCACACTGACAGACTTTAGTATAGTGTAAACATAACATTTATAAGCACTGGAAAACCAAAAACTTCATTTGACTTGTTTTATTGCAATATTTATTTTATTGTGGTGGTCTGGAACCAAACCAACAACATCTCCAAGGTATCCCTATATCCAGACATCCCACCAAAAAACTTACCAGGAAAGTATAATTAAGTGTCAAAAAGTAAAAAAAAAAAAGAAAAGAAAAGAAGAGAAGAGAAAAGAAAAGAAGAGAAAAAGAATTACAGATAGGCATTTTTCCAAAAGGGTACTGACATTTGGAGCAGGGTAATTCTCTAATCGAGCAGGATTAACCTATTCATTTCAGTATGGTTAGCAATCCCAGCCTGCCTCCACTATGACAATAGCAGCACTACTACTTGAAACTAACAAGGCAGGCAAAGATTTATCCAGAAGGCCATTCATCACAGCATGATCACACAACTTTTTAAAAAATAAAATAATCTTAATGTACCAAAACAAGATACCGGTTAAATATAAATATGTTGTATCAAAATAATAGAATATATTGTAACCAGTAAAAATGATACTGTACTTCCTCTTAAAGATGATTAACTTGATGAAGATGATATAGACTTCCACAGATCACACTGCCTTAAATAAATACCTATCGGCATGGAAAATAAGAAAAGGGGCCAAAACTGACCATAAATGTGAGAAACATTTGAAAGACAGAGGATGTGCTCACAAACCCAGAGAAGAAAAATCAAAATCAAAACCTAAATGATGCCAACAGTGAGAGGAAGCTGCTTCTTCTTGAAGATGCCCAAACAGGTTCTAAGTACCCAATTAGTAAATACAGATAACAGAATCCCACAGGAGTCAAGAAGACTAATAAAGGAACCATTTATCAAAAAGCAAGTTTTTTACTCACTTGCAGCATTTGCCTATAGCAAATGGCCATAGACTACTGTCCTTAATCAAAAGAAAATCTTAAGTTTGAAAGGGCCCACCAAAGGCTAAGTAGGTTGGATTTTTTAAAAACCCAAATTAATAGATGATATTGAAATTTTACGATGTTATACATAAAGAGGCAATCTTAAAAGTTTAATTTAAGCAAGCTACCTAGAAAAAAGAATCATACTTGCACTGGATCACACATACACTTGGTAGCACCTCTACATGTTAAAAGATACCAGAGCTAAACTTTCAAAAATCTGAAGGAAATTATGTGGACATAAAATTACATGGTCAGCTGAACTATCAATCAAGCATAAGGACAAAAGAAAGACATTTTCAGGCATGTAAGGAATCAGAGAGTGGAACACTTGTGCATGCTTTCTGAGAAATAATTTTGAAAATATAACCCAACAAGAAGAAAAATAAAGATGTGGGATCCCAGGAACTGTGGAACTAGTCCAAGAGTACAATGAAAAGAAATTCTAGGATGATAGCTATGAGTAGGTTTAGAAAGCAACTAGTCCAAATTCATACCATAAGCCAACAGGCTCAAAGAAGAATGTCTTAGGCTGTTATACAAATACAGACATTCTTTATTATAAGAAAAAGCAGAAAAGAAGGGCAATTAGAAATTCTAAGGAGAAAAATGTTATCTAGGAAGATCAGGCACAGATGATATTAGGCAGACTTAAATGTAACTATTTGGGTAACTAATGGACTACACAAAGACAGTGTATTTGACTTTGATATTGAGAATATTCTTTTTTGAAAAATAAAGATTCAATGGTATAACATTCTTCCTTTTTCACAGGTTAAAATATACTACATAGTTCTCTAGGAAATAAATGTTCACATAATTATAGTTATAAACGCCACTTACAGGTTTCCAGTTTCAAAAGTCAACTCAAATTCCAAAGTATCTCGTAGTATGACCTATGGACTACAACATCAGAATTATCTGGAAAGCTGTTTTTAAAAGACTTCCAGGGGAACCTGGCTGGCTCAGTTGGTTAAGCATCCAACTCTCAGTTTCAGTTTAGTTCATGATCACACAATTTCAAGTTTGAGCCATGCGTTGGTCTCTTCACAGATAGTGCAGAGTCTGCTTGGGATTCTCTCTCTCTCCCCATTTCTCTGCCTCTCCCCTGCTCATGCTGTCTCTGTCTCTCTCAAAGTAAATAAATAAACTTAAAAAAAATTTTTTAAGACTTCTGGACCTCATCTCTAAGATTCAGTAGATCTAGGGAAAGTCCCAGAGATCTGGATTTTAATAAATTCACTAGGTATAGCTTATGTACACTAAAATTTTGAGAATCATGGCTGTAAAGTAATAATCTCCAAAATTTTCCATTATATATCTTATCAGCATAGGGCTTTTGAGTACATACTCACAAAATATATGTGCAGTTATTTACAAAGTGTGTATGTATACTTTTATATGTGTATTATGTATATTGAAAAGTAGAAATCTCAAAGGATGAGAAAGATGACTCAACAATATTTTAATATTTGTTTCTCTCTCAACAAAGAGGAAAGTGAAAATTAAAGATAGTTTTAGCAAGTTAAAAAATAATAAATCAGAAAGTTGGAATATACAAATAAAATGAGAGGAGGATAATGAAAAATTCACAGAAATGACTACTGAAGTCCCAAGAATGTTTCTTCTAGAAGGCTTATTTGGCTAGAAAACAGAATGCAACTGAGAGTGATCAAATTTCATCTCAAGGAAGTAATAAGGGCACTTCAACAAACGCCCTAATTCTGATCATCAAAAGAGAAAAACTGATTGAGGAATGAGACATGTAAGTAACAGGAAGAGAAAGTGAATATAATATACTACTTTAAGAGTTCACAATAACTGAGGATGGTAAAACTATACATAGGTCTTTAGCACAGATTTTTGAAAGTCAAATTCCAGACAACACTGGAATGATCCTAGGGCCAGACATACCAAAGGTCAAGTTATCAAAAAATGATATTCAGATTATATAATCATGATTCCAATAAAGAAAAAGGAAAAGGCATCTATTCATATGCTTAGCTTCTCATTTAGGAAATGTACTGAAATCCATTTAATGGGAAACCAAGTGTTTTAACTGCTATGCTATGCATCATGGGACTACTGTATATCAAATGCTTAGTGAGGAGTACCCAGCATCACTCCACTATTTCCAATGTTCAAGGAGAGGGCCAGTAATATATAGTTAAATCAATGGGAATCCCCTACAGGGTAATACAGAGTGCTAAGTGAAATCCCTCAGCCTGTTCCAGAACACTTACTCTATTCTGGCAAGGTCATCCCAAGCTCTCAGATACACACTGCAATTACCTTAGGGGAAAACTGAGCCATGTCTAGAAAGGATCATGTCTAGAAAATTGTCAACAGAGGCAGTTTCAGAATAAAAAGCCAAATAACAGGTACTTCTCCAATTTTTAAAGTTGCTCAACACACTTATAAACAGACACACACATACACACACGTCATACTTTAATCTCTTACCTGCAAACCTCCCAAATACATCGGAATATAAGCAGGAGATATGGCCTATTTATATTTAGTAATTGGTACCCCTCGAAATAAGTCCAATAATTATTAATATCATGCTTCACATTCATTTGGAAATAAAATCTCTCCTGGGGCTTAATGCCAAGTTTTAATAATAAAGCAAAACAAATTCAACAAACCAAATACTCATAAAAAAATAACCTGGGAGCTCACCTTTCCACAACCAAACTGACTGCTTGTGTGAGATCTGGGTTTGTCACCTGGAGACGTTTCCACAAAGACCATACAAATTCTTTATCAGCCTTAAAGAAACAAAAGACATTTTTAATGCATTGCTTTATAGCTGTATCAGGGAAGACACAACATTAAATTTTAAAATGAAAACAATTTCTTGATCCCTGTTTCTATAATTATAAAATAGACTCTTGAAAAGTATAACAGGAAAGCATTATTTTAAAAAGTTCTTACACTAGTAACCCACATTCACTTTGACTATTTCTACCACCCACACTTTAGGGTATAAATGTTGGAATGCTAAATATCAGTTACTTTGCTCTAAAAGGAATTGCTCTCTATTTACAGCTCCATTTTTCAGCAAAATTCCTTGGAAGAGTTGCCTATAATCAGTCTCCACTTCCTCACCTCATTCACTGTATTACTTCCTCCAGTCAGATGTTAAATTCCCCACTATGATGTTAAATTCCTTTTTTAAGATCCCCTATGTAGCCAAATCCCATAGACAAGGAGCAGTTTTAGTCCTTAATGCCTAGATCAATTGTTATCAACTATGGTTGAGAGTTAAGAATCACTTTGGGGGAAGTTTTTAAAAATAGTGATGACCTAGAGATTCTGATTTAATTGGTTTCAGGTAAGGTTCAAGCACCAGTATTTTTTAAAAGCTCCTCAGGTGACTCTTTGCACTCAGGGTTAAATAAGAACCATTGCTCTAGGGGACTTCATAGTCCCATGGTTTTATTTATCAATTCTACACTGAGGACTTCCACATTTTCCTGCCTGAACCATTTCCTCTACCCTAGGTACAGACTCCAATTTCTAACTGACTACTCAATAATTCCACTTGAATATCTAATAGGTATCTCAAATTTATCCAAAATAAACTTTTTGACTTCCTACTCTTTCACAAACCTACTCCTATGCATCTCAGAAAATGACACCACCATCTAGTCATTTCTTCAAAGGCCTAACATCTACAAGTCAATTCTGGTTCCTCTCTTTTCCTCATATTTCCTATCCAAACCATCAGTAAATCCTATTACCTACAAAATATATCCCATTCTAACCTCTTCTCACCACCTCCACCACCATTCTCCTAGTCCAGGCTGACCCCTTCTCTTGTCTAGCCATCCAGGATGGTCCCCTAGCCTCCTTACAGCTCAAAAGTCCTCCAATGCATTCCCATCAGATTAGGAAAATAATCCAAACTTTGTATCAAGGCTCTAAAACCCCACATTATCTGGCCCCATACACACCTCATCAATCTCATCTATCTCTCTGCTCATTCATTATTCACACTACTCTTCTGGCTCTACTTGTATCAAGGCCTTTGCCACGTAACATCCATCAGATTTTCATGTGCGTTATTTCCTCACGTCATCCAGGTCTTTGCTTAAATATCACCTCAAGAGAAATCTTCCCTGACTACTATATTTATAGCCACCCAAACCCATAAGTCTCCGATAACCATTTGCCCTGATTAATTTTTTTCACAACACATTTCATTTTATAATACTATATTTGGTTGGTTGGTTGGTTAGTTGGTTGAGTTTACTTGTGTGGCAGATATTTTTATTTGTGTCTATGTCATTTGTGTCCTGCATCCATTCTCTCCTTCCTGATAGTAACAGAAACCATTTGGTTTTTTGCTGCTCAGTTAAAAGAAGTAAAAGGCCCCTCTTACCTATGGAATATATGACTAAGTTCTGCCAACAGAATATAAGAACTACTGCTGGAAATCTTAAAATTAGATTTATGTCTACCAAATGTGTTACAAATAATTTTTTCCTAGTATGTTGTCATATATTTATGATGAAGCATTTTTAAAAAGGGTAAGTTATTAGTTTCATCTATTCAAATGTATCCATCTTTTTCATTATGGCTTATCAATTTTATGTACCAATTTTCCTAATCAGCCATCTCTACTCAGAAATTAGAAATATATCTACTTATGGAATGCCTGGGTGGCTCAGTTGAGCATCTGACTCTTGAATTTGGCTTGGGTCATGGTCCCAGGGTCATGGGATCAAGCCCCACATGAGGCTCTGTGCTGTGTGTGGAGGCTGCTTGGGATTCTCTCTCTGTCCCTCTCCCTGTTTGCACATGCATATGCACACTCTCTCTAAAATTTTTTTTAAAAAAAGTATGTACCTATACTTTCTTATAAGATTTTTGTTTTCATTTTTTAATGCTCAAACTTTTTATCTACTTTACTTATTTGTTTTTAAAGGACTTTTGACAGTCTGAGTACAAGAGAGTACTACCTTACCTAAATAGTCCTCTATATATCATACTTTACTTTATCCCTTTAGAAGCAAGAATTTAGAATTTGGATATTAAAATGATCCAAATTGGGGCACCTAATTAACTCAGTTGGTTAAGCACCTGACTCTTGATTTCAGCTCAGGTCATGAGTTCTTAAGAACCGTGAGGTTCGTAAGATGGAGCCCTGCATGGGGCTCCACACTGATAGCACAGAGCCTGCGAGGGATTCTTTCTGTGTCTCTCTCTGCCCATGCCCCATTCACATTCTCTCTCTCTCTCTCTCTCTCTCTCTCTCTCTTTTTCAAAATAATAAATAATTTAAAGGAAGGAAGGAAGGGAGGGAGGGAGGGAGGAAAGAAATGATTTGAGCTACAGACAAGAAATGTCAGTATATAAATCACATGTCGTAACCTGCCTGGAAGGTAGTGAGGATAAGAAAAAATAACCTATGCAACATAATGTGCTCTAATATTTCTATTTTTATTTATTTATTTATTTTTTAATGTTTATTTATTTTTGAGACAGAGACAGAAACAGAGCACAAGTAGGGGCAGAAAAAGAGGGAGACACAGAATCTGAAGCAGGCTCCAGGCTCCAAGTTGTCAGCACAGAGCCTGACACAGGGTTCGAACTTACAAACCATGAGATCATAATCTGAGCTGAAATCAGACACTTAACCAACTGAGCCACCCAGGCATCCCTAATATCTCTATTTTTAAAAGGTATGTTAAGGAAATTAGAAAATCCCTTGAAACCAATATTATCTATATTTATAGATATTTTATATTTTTAGTATTATAGATATTTTTATATTTTATACATTTATCTTACAGCTCACTTCAAAACAAATAGGGAAGAATTACATTATTTTCACCTCAAATATTTTCTAACTAAAATATTAAGCATGAAAGGTTAATATTAAGCAAAACTATAAAAGAGTAGATTTTCAACATTTATAAAATCAGTTATTTCCACTTAAATAAGTATGACTTAATAACAAAGGATTTATCTCTAGCACAGTTGAAGAGATATAGCAAGAAATCAAAAAATATCTGATGAAAAAAAGTCTTTACATCTTAATTTATACATTTTTTTCTCTTTTCTTTTTCCCATTGTTGTTGGTTAATGGTTGTTTCACATCTCCTCTTGAATCCATGCCAAAGAGAAAGTAACAACAAATTCTCCTTTCTTTTTTCTAATTTCCAAATTTCTAAACTTACTATTTTTTTTTATAATTTATGGTCAGCAACAGTATTCAGATTCCCTTTGTTACCTAAAAACAATCAAATGTATTAGTGGTATTTGATTCGAAAAAAAAGCAAATTCCTTTGTAAGTAATAAAATGCTATGAATCGATTGTGAGACTACCATATTAGGTCTGTGAATTTTTCATTTATGTATTTATTTATCTAAATGTTTATTTACTTATTTTGAGAGAGAGCAAGCAAGGGAGGGGGCAGACAGAGAGAGAGAGAGAGAGAGAGAGAGAGAGAGAGAATTCCAAATAGGCTCCACACTGTCAGCACAGAGCGTGATTTGGGCTCGATCTCACAAACCATGAGATCATAACCTGAGCTGAAATCAAGAGTCAGACAATTAACCGAATGAACCACTCAAGTGCCCCAAGTTCTTCTGTTATTTAATGCTATATAATCTTCCATACGGGTTATACCTTAAATTACTAAAAATACCCTCTTTCATATGCAAGAATAAATAAAGCTCTGCCCTAAAAACAGAAAACTAATTTTCAAACTATTCCAGACATTATTAAAACAGGAAACTACTGGGGCACCTGGGTGGCTCAGTTGGTTAAGCATCTGACTTTGGCTCAGGTCATGATCTCACAGTTTGTGAGTTCGTGCCCCACATCGGGCTCTGTGCTGACAGCTCAGAGCCTGGTCTGCGTCTCCCTCTCTCTCTGCCCCTCCCCCACTTGTGCTCTGTCTCTGTCTCTCAAAAATAAGTAAATGTTAAAAAAAAAAATTAAAAAAAAAAAAAAACAGGAAACCATTGCCAAGCTATCCTCTTTAGATTTTCCTATAGTTTCCTGTCATTTGGGCACGTACATATGTCCTTTTAAAAAAAATTAAAAATAAAGGGGCACCTTGGTGGGTCAGTCAGTTAAGTATCTGACTTCCGCTCAGGTCATGATTTTGCAGTTCATGAGTGGGAGTCCTGGCACTGGGCTTTCTGCTGTCAGCATAGAGCCTGCTTCGGATCCTCTGTCTCCTCTCTCTGCCCCTCCCTGACTCACGCTCTCTCTCTCTCTCTCTCTCTCTCAAAATAAACATTTAAAAAATTAAAATTAAAACCTTTAAAAACTCATAAATTAATTCTTACTCCATAACTTTGACACAGAATCAAATAATTTAAAATTTAAATTAGGGGTACCTGGCTGGCCAAGGCAGAGGTACATGTGACTCTTGATCTTGGGGTTGTAAGTTCTAGCCCCACATTGGGTATAGAGATTACTCAAAGAAGTAAATAAACTTTTAAAAATAATTTAAATTTAAAAATCCTACTCCTCATAAAGTTTATTAAATTCAGCTTATGAAAGAGTTGACCAAATCCTTGGATATTTGAGTCTAAATTATCTTAGTAGTGGATTGGTTTTGACTTTCATTTATCAGCTGACATGGAAATAAGTGTCAACTATACAGACACATACATCCAAAATTGCCTTTTTCACTGGGTACATACTCTCCCAGCACCTAGTTTAGTGTCTGGCAACATAAGAGGCCCTCAGTTGGCCTCTACTGGAGGAATGAATTCAATAAACATGAAAACTATTTTCTACATTTAAATAAATAATTCGCCTGTCTGAACCCCAGGAAAACAATGGAATAATTCTCATTACAAAGTACAGTGCAAAGTAGTCTCTCAATAAATTATTGTTATGAAAAATAATTGCACAAAAAGATTCATATACTAAAATACAACTACTAACACTGGTGAGGATTCTAATTATACAGTAGGTTCTCAAAATTTGTTCTCTTTATGAATGACTGGACAAGTTTTCAAAACACCTAAAAATCTAACAAAAAATATAACTGGCTGAGTTTTCTAGTTATATACTCTTAATTCCAACATCGTGTTTCATCAAACTTAGTTTCATCATTAAAGTTATAATAATAAACATATATTTCATTTATTTCTTTATGATTTTTTTTTTTTTTTTTAGTAAAGTCTGCATCCAACGTCGAGCTTGAACTCATAAGCTGGAGATCTAGAGTCATATGCTCTACCAATTGAACCAGCCAGATATCAACATATATATCATTTAAATGCCCTAAATAATTTTTTACCTGAAATTGGGCTTATAGGTTTAGTGAATATTTTTGGATGCTACTGAAAAAGGAAATAAGCTTTGAGATATACATACATATGTCACACTCAAATATATGTGTGTGTGTATATATATTATACATACATAACATTACTTTCTCTCTTCTGGTATTCTACAAGTGCTGATAAATGTATATATATATATACATACTTACAATATACTGAACTACAAATAGAACACATTCTCCTCACAAGTAGAACACATTCTTGAAATATATAATTAGAATTAAGAGCACAGGAAAAGGCGGGTTCTAAATCAATGGACAAGGCATAAATATCACAAACTTAAAACTGTCCTTTGAAGCACCCTTGAAATTTCATTAGGAAAAAGCTACATTGGGAAGCTAATGTCTCATCCTCAGTAAGTCCAATACAGACAGCTTTTCTCTCCACATTGAAGTTAATTATATTTTCTTCAGCTAAGCATTGTATGTATGTTGCTTGCTAATCTGGAACCATATGAAAAAAAACTTTAACATTATAATCACATAGAGTTGCATGAGAAACAATTTGAAACTGAGATGGCCTTTTTATACATGCTTATTCTGAGTAATTCCAATGGAGTGGACTGTTACATGGAACCACTCAAAATTTCTTTTTCTCCACCAAGTACCTATTACTGAATTCCTATAAGCTAACTGTGGAAAAGGAACCAAGTAACCTATATGAAACTACTACTTATGACCAGCGACTAATTCGTAGGATTCTTCTTCCCAAATTGTACATCTGACCCATTAGTGTGTCAAATTAATTTAGTAGATCTGAGCAGTACTTTCTTTAAAAAGTGTAATTTAAAAGAAAAATCAGTGTTCATGGTGAACAATTAGGGTAAATATTCCTTCTGAAATTCTAGGTATGTGTCTGTTGTGTACACTTACTAGATTAAGGCAAAAAGGAATTTATTTTGGGTTGCAATTTTTGAAAGGTTTGAAAAACAGGGTTAATACTATGTATTTTTGGGTAATGTGATTTCTAGCTAAAGAAGTGGAACAAATCAAAAGGTGTAAAAGTGATTTTTAATTAAATACTTTTTTATAAAACAACTGGGAATTCAATTATTACTTCTCCCAAGTATCCCCAAGAGCAGGAATGTGGTTTGACCACAGTTTTGAATGGGATACTCCCAATCTCATGTCACATTACTGGAATGCCTATGATCATCTAACAGGGACAATATTACAAAAACCTCAGGAACCATTACTCTACCCTAATTATCACTGTCTCTATACTTACATCTGGGCATCTACAGTGCCTAGAGCACTTTAATCATCTTCCTAGTCCATATATGCCCAAGGTCACAAGGGCCAACACCATATTTGAAGCTACATTTTTAAAGAAGAGGGAAGGGAGGAGCACCTGGGTGGCTCAGTCAGTTAACCTCTGACTTCTGCTCAGGTTATGATCTCGTGGTTTCTGGGTTCGAGCCTCACATGGGGCTCCCTGCTGACAGCTCAGAACCTGGGGCCTGCCTCAGATTCTGTGGCTCCCTCTCTCTCTGCCCCGCCCCAACTCACACACTCTCTCTCACTCTCTCAAAAATACATAAACATTAAATTATAAATTTAAAACAAGAATAGGGAATGGATTTAGGGTGCGGGTGTCATGGGGCTGTTTCCAATAGAGTGTGTTCCTTAATCAAGTCAGTAATAAAAAGTAAGTATTTCAGCTCCTTAGGCAGCTATAACTATGTCATATATAGAGAGGGAAGGGGGAGCGTGTATAAGGTATGGGCAAATAGCATCTTAGGTTAGGAACTGTCAAAATAACAAGAGCCTTTATCATGGGTTAACATCTTTCAACTACCCAAAGGTGAGGTGTGTAGATGACAAAATGCTTTAATTCACTGGTGTCTCTCATTTGTTCGAACAAACTTTGCTCCTCATCCAGTGAAGGACAGAAAATGAGAAAATGAAAAAGAAGCAGTCGCACTGTATTTCCCCCAACTTGTTTATGCAAATATATATTCAATTTGAACAAGACTGTCCTGTCTTTACAGCCTTGACTCCATCAGCAAGGACTTGCAAAAGGGGCAAAAGAATCCAATGGAACAAACTCTGAGAGAGAATGAATTTCATGAATTTTTACTAATCTAAACTGATGACTCTGTTCATAGTTACCTTGGTTTTCAATAGTCCCTAACTGGTTCTATCTTGAAGACAGGGTGACTCAAAGATCTATTGTTGAGTGAATCTGCAGCCTTTATATCTCCCAACCCTGTCTAAAGGTTCTGGTAAAATCAGAGAAGATATGGTGGTAAGGATGCAAAACTAAAGTAAAATCAAATCTCTTCGAACATGAGTGCAGTCATGCCATCTTTAATAACTCTACAAATAACAGGCAAGTAATTTAACATAATTGATTAAGGAAATGCTTTTCATTGGCAACATGACATGAAAATCAAATTTCTCTTTCAAAGACTATAGAATTATTATAGCTGACTAATAAACACCAAGCATTATCTATTATGTGTGAAAGTTCCAGCCCCAAGACTCCTTAAAAATTACTGGTCTGTGTTTACAACTTAAGTTTAACTTGACTTCAGAACAAGTGTGGGTCTGAAAATTAAAAAGAGGCTCTTTCACCGATGGATTTTATTTTAATAGAATAATAGAAGTGTTTAAACTTTCCCGTTCAACGTAGCAACTCATGGACTGCACTCCACTCCTCTCCAAGTACCACTAACAGTCACAACCGAGAACTTGGGCTTCTTGGGGCGGGGGGTGGGGGGGGGTGGGGGGGTGCGACTACACGTTTTGGTGGTATCCAAGTGAAGAAAACCAAACGCAGGCGCCGAGGCGAACCCTGCCCGGCTCGTCCGGGGAGGAGCGGGAGCCCCAGGTCGGGGAGCAGGGCGCTGCTACGTACCCCAGCACTAAGCAGCGGGCCGGGCTGGCTGTGGAAGCCGGGAGGAAGCGCCGCGGGACGGAGATGGGTGGGTCCCGAACCCGCGCAGCGACGCAGCCTAAGGCAGAGGGAGAGGGGGCGCGCCTCCCCACCGGACCGGCCCCGGCCCCGCTGTGTAGGGGAAAGGCCGGAGGCCACCTCGATACCTGACACAGGGCCAGCTCCTCCTTTAGGCTGCTCAGCTCTTCCTCCAGCAGCTGCGTCCGGGTCACCATCGCCTCCTCTACCGAGATGCCCTCTAGTCGCTTGGACCCCACGGGCGAGCTGAGGAAGGGAGCCTGAGCTGGAGCTGCCCCCACTGGCCCTCGCCGGCCCCCTGACCCTTCTTCGCCCCACCAGCATATATCGTTTTTGTCCACTACGCCCGCCTGCACTGCGTTCGCAAGACCGGAGGCCTCGCTGCGCACTGCGTGTACCACAGCTCCCCGCCCAACACGTGGGGACCAGGGACCCAACTGTCGCGCTGGGGGCGGAGGGAGCGGTGAGGGAGGCGATCGCGCCGCCATGGCCGCGGCTGCTAACGGGTCAAGTTCTCTCTTGGAAACTCCACCTCCCCTTCCCCATCCTGGCAGGCCCGACGCTCCGAGCTGCGCATGCGCGAGCCTTTTCCCGCCTTGGCGCGCGGGGTCTAGCGCTCGCGGATCCTGGCCAGCTCTCCGCGGGCCGCGCGCCCGGCGCGAGCGTTAGGCTGCGCACGCGCCTTGGCCCAAGAGTCAGGCCTTAAAGCTGTGCGCGCCACCCCGAAGTACACCGCGGGCCGTAGTCTTCAGTTCCCATCGCCACGCCTTCCCGCCCACCTAAAACCCTACCCGCCACTTAGCGCCTAGCTTACATCCCACCTCTTAAAGTCTTCCTTGACAATCCTCTAGCCCCAAATGATCCTTAACTGTGAATTCCTTCGCCTTCAAGGCCCCTGCCAACTCGTTTGTCACGTTTCATTGACCGCCTTGGAGTGTTAGTTACACAGCTAATCTTTCCAGCGCTGTTGTAAGCTCCTTGAGGATCAGGGAATACGTTTTACGCTTAAGTGTTTTCTTCACACCCTTTAGCAAAACTGCCTTACGTACAGCTGACATCCAGCTGAGTGATGTCAGGAAGATGTGGAAAGCCTTGTGCTGAGCTGGGACTATCAAGCGGGTTTCCCACTTGAATTATGATCCTTTGCGCACCCTTTGTCTTTTGTTTTGCAAGAGTCATGATTTCCATTGAGTTTTTATGGCAACTTCTTTTATGCAATTGGCTGAATATCAGAGCTAGTGTGACCCACACTGTCCCACAGTTTGGGTCCTTGGACCAATTTGAAATCAGTAATTCGAGCTTGCTTAGAGAAACAAGATCAGCTTCTGTCTCCCTCTCGCTCCTTCTCTCCCTCTCCTCTCTCTCCCTCCAGCTTTCTTTATAAGCTTCGAATAGACAATAATCTTCTTTTTCTTTGCCATTATAACACGTCCTACTCGTCTCGAATTTAGTAAAGGGATCCACGTTGAGCTAGCACTAGAGTTTTACCAAATGCTAGACGGCTTTCTTCTGCAGAGCTGAGGTGGGAAACAAGGACTGTGGAAATAGGGAGGTGGCCACTTTAATCAAAATAAACACTTTGTGTGAGAATTTAGTCAGCACATGAAAAGACACCCTTCCAATTAGAATCCTGCTAAGGCAGGATGAGTGAGCTTCCTTCCCAATGAAGGTGAACACCTCACAAAATTTATAAAAGGATTACATTAGAAAAAGTACAAAAAATCTTAGGAGTTACTCCCATATTGAGCATTTACTATATGCTGAGTCCAGGGCTAAATATGTTTCATATATGTACTTAATCAATCCTTACATTACAGTGAAACAGATAATTATTCTCACTTCACTAGTGAGAAAACTGAGACTTAGATTACTGTACCCTGCCTGAAGTCCCACATTTGGTGTTAGAAAAGCTAGAATACGGATTCACTTAATTCTAAAAGCTGTCTCTGATCTACCCTTACTCCATACCTGTTACTTGAAATATAGCATTATGTCTGAGCGTATGAGATTTCATTGGATTTAAGACTGAGAATTCTAATCACATAATTCACAAGTTTGGCACAAAATCATTATGAATGTACATTCTTAATGGCTATTTGTTATTCACTCCAAAGGGCATCATTTTATCCAATTACAGAAAGATTCTTCTGAAAAAGTCGTTTATTATGTTCAATAAATACATATTTGCCTCAAAAGAAGAATATCCTGAATCTATGACTAGGGAGATAATTTTTCTTCCCTTTTTTTTTGTGATAAAATACACATAACATAAAATGTACCATTATAACATTTGAAGTGGCTACAAATAAAATATCTCTAAGTATATTCACAGTGCTAGGCAACCATCACCACCATCTAGTTCCAGAACATTTTTTACCCCTCAAACCAAAACCCCATGTCCCTTATTCACTCCCTGTTTCCACTAACCATCCCACCCCTCAAGCCCCAGGTAACCACCAACTTGCTTTCTATCTCTGTGGATTTGCCTCTTCTGAATATTTCATACAAATGGAACCATGCAGTGAGTGGCCTTTCACATCTGGCTTCTTTCACTTAGCATGTTCTCAAGCTTCATCCATTTTGTGTCATGTAGCCGTACTTCATTTTCTTTTAGCCGAATAATATTCCATTATATGAATATACCACAATGTGTCTATCCATTCATCTATTTGATGGATTTGGGGGTTATTTCCACCTTTTGCGTATTGTGAATAGAGCTGGTATGAACATTCACATACAGGTTATTGTCTGAACCGGTTATTCTCAATTATTTTGTATATATAGATAGGAGTAGAATTGCCAGCCTATATGGTAATTCTATGTTTAACTTACTGAGGAACTACCAAACTTTTCTACAGCAGCTGCACCATTTTACATTCCCACCAACAATGTATGAGAGTTCCAATTTCTCCGTATCCTCACCAACACTTGTTATTTTCCCTTTTTTATGGCTATACTAGTGGGTGTGAAGTGGTATCTCATTATAGCTTTGATTTACATTTCCGTAGTGACTAATGATATTGATCACCTTTTCATGTGCATGTTGGACATTTGTCTTTTTTGGAGAAATGTCAATTAAAATCCTTTGTCCGTTTTTTAACTAGGTTTTTCTATCTTTTTATCGTTGAGTTATAAATGTTCTTTACTGGCAATTTTTAAGCATAAAAAGTGCACATTTTCAGAAGGTACATAGGGAGTTCTTTCTTGTATTATTTGCAAAAATGACATAAATGTGTGAAACATTGAATATTCACATTTGTATCTCAGAAAGATAAGTTAAAGATCTCTAATGCTATCTGATTAAAAGTGTCCAAAACAAACAACAATGTCTCTCCAGTGCAATTCTTTGTTCAAATGTTTAAAAATGATGATGTCTGTTCTGCAGAAATTAATAATAAAAATGGCTGGGATGAAATATATTAAAATATAGAAACATAATTCTCTCCATATCATTGTTGTATTGTTGAAATATTGTGGTAATGTGCAAATTAGTATGGTATTTCAATTGCAGCTTTCATTCTAATTTAAAAATGTATTTCTATCTTTTTTTTAAGAAGAGAAATGTATTAGCAGTTTCTTAGCCTTGATGTTTCTTTGTTTCCAGAAAGAATGCCAAGTTTTAGACATATTTATTTCTCCATTATAGATTTGGTATGATCTTTATTTGGTGAGGAAGATTTAATTGTTAAACTTTAAGCCACCACTAACTGTTGGTAAGACCTTAAATATCATAGATTTCTTTCAAATCATTTTGAAATTTATCTCAATTTTTAGGATTTTGCCATATTCTACATGATTCAAATCAAGACTAGCCTGCTGCTTACCCCCTCAACATTAAAACAGAAACCCAATGCTGAATGTGCCAATGTGACATTTGAATCAGTGGCAGACATATCTTGTCAGTCTAATATGTACAAACTGTATTCCAGGAGTTAGTCAAAGTAAACCAAGAAAATTGTTTTATGCTTACAAACACTACAATTTTGTTTAAGCAATTTCTGGCAACTATCGATTCCCTGATCAGTCTGAGAGTGCTCTAGGTCAAGAACATAGGTATTCAAGGATGACATCATCTCTTCCAGTTGTCCCATGTGATTTTCACACAGTTCAAAAACGATGACCTTACAGAGCTATGACAACAGAACTTCATTTTTCATTTTCATCTTCAGTGATTATATAAAAATTCAAAATTGTTTAAACAACTGTCTCTTTTCCCTAATAATAGGTTTTCCTAAAATTATCTCCTAACTCCTGGAGGTATTGTTCTGGGAAAAAAATACACAAACCAACCAACCTGTATGTTTTAGGTTTGAGTAACTTTCTCAGCTTACTTAGCTCAGCAAAATTTGGAATACAATCCCAAATTCCCTGAGGAATTCAATTGATTCAGTACATAGTGTTGCATAGTTTCAGATTGCTGTTTTAACATATGACTAAAGTGAGACAACACTCTACTTTTTTAGGCTTTCTTAATCTGTGTTTCAGATTCCTCATCCCTAAGAGATGGGATGGGAGACCGATAGCCTTGGGGCCTTGGGTATTCCTTACCCTCTAGGCAATATTGCAAAAGTATTCCAGCCCTTCCGTCTATTTTGTTCCTTTGGTTTCACCCCAAAGATGAAGGATTTCTTCCATTGTCAATGACCTGGTTTAACATCTGTCTTGATAATATTTCCCTCTTCCCTATAGAATCATACAGTATCATAGCACACATGCACACATGCACACATGCATACACGCACACAGGCATACACACATTGGCTTTGGTCTTTCGTAATACTGTGATTTATAATAAAAAAATATATATATTTGGTCTCTGTCCCCGTTCCCATTTCTGGCACAGGCCTCCTAAAACCCTTGGTATTTCCTAAATGACAAGAGCTTAATGGTGTCTTTTTCTACGTTTAATAAGGTAACTTTTGGTGGGGTACCTACATGGCTCAGTCAGTTAAGCAGTCCAACTCTTTTTTTTTTTTTTTATGGTGAAAAAAATGTATATATTTAGATTTAGCCAGCTGGACTCGTTTAGATGATCCCAATTTTGTTGGCAACATCCAAAGCATCATAGTCAGGAGCCAGTCGAACATATGCTTTCTTTTCTCCATCGGGCCTGATCAGAGTGTTGACCTTGGCCACGTCAATGTCATAGAGCTTCTTCACAGC
>CM053568.1:49297631-49371647 GCA_028646485.1 Cryptoprocta ferox
CCTTGATTGTTTCCTTTGTGGTGCAGAAGCTTTTTATCTTGATGAGGTCCCAATAGTTCATTTTTGCTCTTGATTCCCTTGCCTTTGGAGATGTGTTGAGTAAGAAATTGCTGCAGTTGAGGTCAAGAAGGTTGTTTCCTGCTTTCTCTTCTAGGGTTTTGATGGTTTCCTGTCTCACATTCAGGATTCAGGTCCTTCATCAATTTTGAGTTTATTTTTGTGTATGATGTAAGAAAGTGGTCTAGTTTTCATATCGCATTAAGGGCTAGTATCCAAAATCTACAAGGAATTCACCAAACTCCACACCCAAAAAACAAATAATCCAGTGAAGAAATGGGCAGAAGACATGAGCAGACACTTCTCCAAAGAGGACATCCAGATGGCCAACAAACACATGAAACGATGCTCAGCATCACTCATCATCAGGGAAATACAAATCAAAACCACACTGAGATACCACCTCACGCTGGTCAGAGTGGCTAAAATGAACAAACCAAGAGACTATAGATGCTGGTGAGGATGTGGAGAAACGGGCACCCTCCTACACTGTTGGTGGGAATGTAAACTGGTACAGCCGCTCTGAATAACAGTGTGGAAGTTCCTCAAAAAATTAACAATAGAACTCCCCTATGACCCAGCAATAGCACTGCTGGGGATTTATCCAAGGGATACAAGGAGTGCTGATGCATAGGGGCACATGTACCCCAATGTTCATAGCAGCACTTTCAACAAAAGCCAAATCATGGAAAGAGCCTAAATGTCCATCAACTTACGAATGGAGCAAGAAGATGTGGTTTATATATACAATGAAATACTACATGGCAATGAGAAAGAATGAAATCTGGCCATTTGTAGCAATGTGGATGGTCCTCGAGGGTGTCATGCTAAGCGAAATAAGTCAGGTGGAGAAGGACAAGATACCATATGTTTTCACTCATAGGTCTAACAGGAGAAACTTAACAGAGGACCATGGGGAGGGGAAGGGGGGAGAAAGAGTTAGGGAGAGGGAGGGAGGCAAATCATGAGAGACTCTTGAATACTGAAAACAAACTGAGGGCTGAAGGGGGAGGGGGAAAAGGGGAGGGGGTGATGGACATGGAGGAGGGCACTTGTGGGGAAGAGCACTGGGTGTTATATGGAAACCAACTTGACAATAAACTATAAATAAATTTTTTAAAAAGTGGTCAGTTTCATTCTTTTGCATGTTGCTGGGAAGACACAGAATTTGAACCAGGCTCCAGGCTCGGATCTGTTAGCATAGAGCCTGACACAGGGCTCAAACCCACAGACCACAAGATCATGACCTGAGCCAAAGTCTGACACTCCAGGTGCCCCAGATACATTCTATATTTAAATGTAGTAAACATGCATTTGGATATCAGCATATTGTATTAAAGGAGTATTATATTTTGGGAGTTTAAAAATACATTGAAATAGTTTTTCATCAGGGAAGGGGGAATGCCCTAATCAAATGCCACGTGTGACCTGATTACTTCCAACAGTGGCTTCACTGTTTCATGCCAGGCTGCTCTTCCCACCAGTACTCATACTCTGTGCTCACCTAGGATGGAACTTTGTCCCTAGAGGTCTGGAAATTGATTTATATCTCATAGGGAGGCACTTAAGATGGCTGATCTTCCAATTCCTAACTTTGTTTTGAAGAAAAATACTTTTTTTAATTTTTTGTTTGTTTATTTATTTGTTGAGAGAAAAAAAAAGAGGCAAGCAGGGGAGGGACAGAAGGAGAGGGAGAGAGTCTTAAGCAGGCAAGCGTCATGCTCAGTGTGGAGCCTGATGCAGGGCTCGATCTCACGAACGTAAGCGGAAATCAAGAGTCAGACGCTTCATTGCTGAGCCACTCAGGTGCCCTAGACAAATTATTTTTAAAACAGAAACTGTCTATATGTTGCTGAAAACAAAAGACTGCTAAGAAATTTGAAACATTAAAGCCCATTGCCAAAGTAAGCATATTTTTTCAAAGACAAAAAATTATTATTCTACATTTCCTGGGAATGATGTGTTTTTAATATCCAATGCATGTTGAATAACCTGAACAAGAGTAACATTAACAAGACACTTCAAAAGTTATATAAAATGATCAAATAAATTGATTGATTTTTCCAGAAAGGGAAGGAATTATTACATATGTCCTAATTCATAGGAAAGACAGCTACAAATAACAAAGATATATTAAAAAAAGAGATAGCTAGTTGCTAATTCAAACATCCACTCTCACTTTTTTTTTAAACAAACTTGGATGCATGTGAACATATGTGTATATATGTGTATATATATGTGTATTTAGGTGTATGGGCAATATTCCAGCTAAAAGACTCCAATACACAGCTTTCCTTGAAAGTAGGTATTGTTATATGATTAATGCAGTCAATAGATGGATAATCAGGTTATTTGATAATCTAATAAAATTGGACTCTTATAAACACCTTTTATATTACAACACATAGATAGACTAAACGTTAAGTGATGGAAAAAGTATACCATGCAATCATTAACCAAAAGAGAGCTAGAATGGTCATGTTAATATGAGAAAAAGTAGAATTCTTTCTCTTCCCTCCAGATTTATTGAAGTATAATTGACAAATCAAATGGTATATATTTAAAGTATAAAATATAATAATTTGACATACATTACATTCTGAATTATTTACCAAAATCACGCTCATTAACATATCTATTGCCACCCATGTTACATTTTGAGTGTGTGTTAAGAATTCCTAAGATCTACTCTCTTACAAATTTCAACTTACAACATAGTGTTATTAACTATATCATCATGCTACATATTAGAGCTTCATTTTATACCTGAAAGTTTATACCCTTTGACCAACATTTCATTTCTTCTATCCCTTATCCCTTGGCAAGCACCATTTTTTTTCTGTTTCTATGAGTTATACTTTTTTATTCTTTTTTTAGATCCAACTTATAAGTGATACTGTACAATATTTACCTTTCTCTCTCTGCCTTATTTCACTTAGCCAAGTACCCTCCAGGTACATCCATGCTGTTACAAATGGTGGGATTTCCTTCTTTTTTATGTCTGAAGAATATTCCATTACAATGAGATATAGGTATATATTTTCTTTACCCATTCATTCATCCATGGACACCTAAATTGTTTCCATATACTTACTATTGTGAATAATGACACAATGAACATGGGAGTGCATATTATCTCTTCAAGATCATGATTTCATCTCCTTTAGATATGAATCAGAAATGGGATTGGTGGATCATATGCTTGTTCTATTTCTAATTTTTTGAGGAACCTCCATAGCGTTTTCCATAATGTTTTTACCAATTTCTAATCCAGCTAACAGTGTACAAGGATTCCCTTTTCTCTACATCCTCACCAATGCTTGTCATCTGTCTTTTTGATGATAGCCATCCTAATAGGAAAGAGGATTTCTCATTGTGGTTTTTATTTATATTACCCTTATGATTACTGATGTTAAGCACCTTTTTATGTACCTGTTGGCCATTTTTATATCTTCTGTGGATTAATTCAACTCCATTAATTTTTAAATTGGATTATTTGGATTTTGTTTTGTTTTGCTTTTAACTATTGAATTGTAATAGTTCTTTATGTTTTTTAGTCATTAACCCCTTATCAGATACATGGTTTGCAAATATTTTATCCCATTCAGTAGATTGCTTTCTCATTTTGTGGTTTCCTTTGCTGTGTAAGCTTTTTAGTTTATTTTAGTCCCACTTATTTATTGTAGCTTTTGTTGCCTACATTTTGGTGTCATATTCAAAAACTCATTGCCAAGATAAATGTCAAGAAGGGTTTTTCCCTAATTTTTCTTCTGGGACTTTTATATTTTCAGGTCATACACTTAAGTCTTTAGTCTATTTTGACTTGTTTTTTGTGAGTAGTATAAGAAGAGGTCTGGCTTCATTCATTTCCATGTGGATATAGTTTCTCCAACACTATTTATTGAAGAGAGTATTCTTTCCCCATTGAGTAGTCTTAGCACTCTTATCAAAGATTAATCAATGATATGTGTGTGGGTTTATTTCTGGAATCTCTATTCTATTGATCTTTGTATCTGTTTTCATGCCAGTACATACTGTTTTGATTACTATAGCTTTGTAATATAGTTTGAAATCAGCATGATGTCTCCCGCTTTGTTCTTCTTACTCAGGATTGGTTTGGCTATTCAGAATCTTTTGTGTGTTCATATGCATTTTAGAAGTGTTTTTTTTTTTTCTATTTCTGTTAAAAATGCTATTGAATTTTCAAAGTGATTGCTTTGAATCTACAGATTACTTTGGTAATCCATAAACATTTTATCAATATAATTCTTCCAATCTAAAAAAAAATGGGATATCTTTCCTCTTATTTGTGTCTTTTTTAATTTCTATGATTTATGTCTTATACTTTTCAGTGTGCAGGTCTTTCACCCTCTTGGTTAAATTTATTCCTAAGTATTTTATAATTTTTGATAATACTGAAAATAGGATTGTTTTCTTATTTCCTCTTTAAGATAGTTGTTGATTATTAGTGTATAAAAATATAATTGAATTTTGTACGTTAACTTTGTATCCTGAAACTTCACTGAACTCATTTATCAATTTTTTGGCATCTTTAGAATTTCCTGTATATAAGATCTTGCCATTTGCAGAGACTATTTCACTTCTTTCTTTCCTATTTGAGCCTTTTATTTCTTTTCTTGCCTAACTGTTTTAGCTAGTACTTCTAATATTATGTTGAATAGAGATGGAAAGAGTAGGCATCCTTTTCTTATTCCTAATCTTAGAGGAAAGTTTTCAACTTTTCACCAATGTGTATGACGTTAGCTGTGGGCTTCTCATATACGGTCTTTATTATGCTGAAATACATTCCTTCCTTGCCTAATTTTTTGAGAGTTTTTATAATGAAAGGATGTTGAATACTACCCAATACTTTTTCTGCATCTATTGAAATGATTATATGATTTCTATCCTTCATTCTGTTAATGTGGTGTATCAGTACATGTGTTTGTTGAGACATCCTTGCATCCCAGAGATAAATCTCACCTATGGTGTATGATCCTTTTAATGTAATGTTGAATTCAGTTTGCTAGGATTTTGTTAAGGACTTCTTAAGTCTATCTTCATCAGAGATATTTATGTACAGTTTCATATAGTATTCTTGTTTGGTAATACTGGCCTGGTAAAATGAGTTTAGAAGTTTCTCCCTCTTCAATTTTTTGGAATAGTTTGAGAAGGCTTGAAATTAATTCTTTAAATATTTGGTAGAATTCACCAGTAAAATTGTCTGTATCTGGGGTTTTCTTCATTGGTGTATTTTTGACTACTGACTCAAAATCCTCACCAGTTAAAGGTCTATTCAGACTTCCTATTTCTTCATGATTCAGTCTTGTTGTATGTTTCTAGGAATCTATCCATTTCTTCTAAGTTATCCAGTTTGTTGGCATATATTTGCTCATAGTCTCTTATGATACTATGTATTTCTATGGTATTACTGTATGATGACTGGATAACTACAAATGATTTGTCTTTGAGTTCATGGATTCTTTCTTCTCCTGATCTTATCTTCTCCTGAGAGAGTTGTTGAAGCTCTCTATTCTAGCCTTCTTTTCATTCCTTGTATTCTTCAGCTTCAGAATTTGTTTTTTTCTCTCTGTTGAACCTCGTTTTGTTTGTGTATTATCTTCCTGATTTTATTGAGTTGTCTGTGTTCTCTTATAGCTCACTGAACTTCCTTAGTATAATTATTTAAAATTATTTGTCAGGCAATTTGTAAATTTCCGTTTCTTTTTGGCCATTTACTGGAAAACTACTGTGTCCCTTTTGTGGAGTCATATTTCTTTGATTTTTGGGGGGTTCATTGCAGTTTCAATTGATGTCTTTACATTTGAAGAAGCAGGGGGTGGGAGAGAGGGGAAAGTGGGTGATGGGCATTGAGGAGGGCACTTATTGGGATGAGCACTGGATGTTGTATGGAAGCCAATTTGACAATAAATTATATTTTAAAAAATGAAGAAGCAATCACCTCCTACTGACTGCTTTGAGAGAGATATACCTTCACCTGTCAGTCTGTCTAGAGATTCTGAGACTTTTTAAGACCTTTTCTATGGATGTGACTTTTTCACACACACACTTCCTGTTCCCTTTTAGAGGGGAATTCTTAAGATTGTATGCCTTCTCTCAATCTTGCAAAGCCAGGCTCAATGCTTTGAGCTTCCCATTTGTTTTCTCTAGGGCAGTGCCCTGAAATGTTCCAATTTGTAAACCTTCTCCTAATCCCATGGTCTGACTGATTTCTGCTCTTGCTTACTGACTGCTAGTTAGGGTTCACTGTTGCCATCCATGAAATCCCAGACTGGCTTCCCCACAGTGTGGGAGCAGGGGAGAGAAAGGAGTATGAATGAGGCACACAGAGCAGTTAGGGTTCTTATGGACCAACTGGAGGGGTCCACAGACAAGGTCTCCCCAGTGGCCAGGGGGCACGTCTCCTGATATATATCATGAATCAGTTACTAGGAAGAACTTTAAAGCAGTTAGTAGTGCCCCTTTTATGAGTTCTGAGCTCTGGCTACTGTCTCTCAGCCTCTCCCAGACCCTCAATTTTGTAAATTACCCCAGTAAAGAAGGAGCAAAAAAAAAAGTTGGGCTTCTTAGGCTGTGTCCTGCACAGCTGGAGAAGCCTAGCTCTTGCTTTCCTTTGTGGGAAAAATCATGGGCTGTGGGGGTTTTTCCTGGCACTAAGCCATGCTGCTTTGGGGCAGAAGGGATGCGGGCAAAGTGAAACTATCCTTTACCCTCTTTGAATCGTCTACTCTTGAATTTTTGCTGCAAGAGTGTGCTGGAACGTCTTCATAAGACTCCCAGACTCTTGCAAAGGCATTCCCATCCCTGGGTAATTGTCAGAACTGATGTTTTGTGGTACAGTTATAGTAGAGAATGCCTATTTCACTGTCTTGCTGATGTCACTCCAGAAAAATACAATTGTGAAGAAGAAAAATCACCAGGGATAAAAAGGGACAGTCCTTTGATAAAGGGGTTAATCCTCCAAGAGTACATAGGTATCCTAAATGTAAATGCATTCAACAAAAGATCATTAAAATATATAAAGCAAAAAATGTAGAACTGAAAGTAGAAATAGAAAATCCACTATTTAAGTTGGAGATTTCAACAACCCTCTCTTAGTAATCTATGGAATAATTAGACAGAAATCAGTGAGGACATATAATACCTAAAACCATCATCAACCAAATTGACTTAATTGTAATTTTTAGACCTCTTGACCCAATAACAGCTGAATAAACATTCTTTTTTTGTGCATATGAAACATTATAAAAATAGACCATATCTTGTGTCATAAAGCAAACCTTAACAAATTTAAAGAAAATAAAAACATAGAAAGTATGTGTACTGACCGTAGTGGAGTTAAACTAGAAGTGAATAACAGGAAGATATTTGGAAATCCCTCAAATATTTGGAAATTACACAACAAATTTCTAAACAATCCACTAGTCAGAGAGGAAGTCTCAAGAATATCGGAAAAAATATTAAAGTGAATAAAAAATGAAAATACAACATACCAAAATTTGTGGGACACACTAAAACAATACTTAGAGGAAAATTTATATCATTCAATGCATATATTATGAAGGAATAAAGATGTTAAATTTAAAAAATCTACATTTCCATCTTAGGAAACAAAAAAAAAGAGAGAGAGAGAATTAAATTAAAACCTCAGCAAGCAGAAGGAAAGAAATAATAAAGATAATAAAGTGTTTGTGTAGATGGAAAATTCCAAAGAACCTACAGAAACCTAAGTGAGTTAACAAGGTCACTAGATATAAGGTCAGATATACAAAAAAAATGCAAGTCAACTTGTAAAAAAGCAATTGTGCCTCTATATACTAGCAATAAACAATTGGAAGCCAAACTTTAAAACAGTACCATCTAAAATAGCTCAAAAAAACTAAATACTTAAAAAATGTTAAGAAAGATGTAGAGGATCTGTATTCTGAGGACTACAAAATGCTGATTAAAGAAATTAAAGACCTAAATGAGCTGATAAAAATATCATGCCTATGATCTAAAAGACTCACTATAGTTAATTTATCAATAATTTCTAAATTTATCTATAGATTTAACACAATTCCAATCAAAGGCCAGCAGGACTTTTGGTACCTATAGACAAGCTAATTATAAAATTTATATGAAAGGCAAAGGAATGAAAATAACATATATAATTATGAAAAATAAAAACAACTTTCACCCAACTTTCAGGGTTAATATAAAACTCCAGCAAACAAGACTATATTGTAAAGGTAAAAAGATAGATCATGGATCAAAGGAACAGAAAATATGTCCAGAAATAGACTCATATAAATATGATCAATCAATTGTTGATAAAGGTGAAAATTCAATGGAAAAAAGAATAGTCTTCTCAATAAATTTTGCTAATTTTTTGAACAAGTGAATATGCATTGGTTAAATAAAAGAACTTCAACCTACACTTCACACATTTTATAAAAATTAGCTCAAAATATACCATAGACATAAATGCAAAATATAAAACTATAAATCTTTGAGAAAACAGGAGAAAATCATTGTGACCCTGGGTTAGGAAAACAGTTTTCAGATACGTCTTAAGAAGCAGTAGCAATTGAAACATATTTGATGAATTAAATTTCATCAAAATTAGAAGCTTTTGATCTGTGAAATACACTACTCAGAGAATAAAAAGTCAAGCTACAGACTGGGAGAAAAACATTACAAATCACATATCTAACAAAGGGCTTCAAGGGAGAAAAGAAAAAGAATTCTCTAAACTCAATGATAAGAAAATAACTCAATTAAAAATAGGAAAAGTACTTGAATATACTTCACCAAAAAAAAATGCAAATGGCAATAAGCAAATAAGAAGATGCTCAACATTGTTGGTCACCAGTGCATGTTAGAACACAATGAATCCCAATCGAAATACCAACAAGTTATTTTGTGGATATCAACAAACTGATTCTAACATTTATATGGAGGGGCAAAAGACCCAAAAGAGTCAACACAATATTGAAGGAAAACAAAGTCAGGAGACTGTACCACTCAACTTCAAGAGTCACTATAAAGCTACAGTAATCAAGACAGTGTGGCATTGGTGAAAGAATAGACAGATGAATGGGACAGAATAGAGAGCCCAGAAATAGACCCATATATATAATCAGACGATCTTTGACAAAAGAAGAAAAGCAATACAATGGAGAAAAAATATTTTCAACAAATAGTGCTGGAACAACTGGACATCCATGTGCAAAGAAGAAGGAGAAGAAGAAGAAGAGGAGGAAAAAGAAGAAGAGGAAGAAAAAGAAGAAGAAGAAGAAGAAGAAGAAGAAGAAGAAGAAGAAGAAGAAGAATTTAGATACAGACTTTATGCTCCTCACAAAAATTCACTCAAGTGGATCATAAACCTAAACGTAAAATGCAAAACTGTAGACACTGTTAGAAGATAACATAGAGAAAAATCTAAATGACCTTGGGTATGACGATTACTTTTTAGATACAAAGGCAAGATATATGAAAGTAATAATTGATAAACAGGACTTCATTACAATGAAAAACCTCTTCTTTACAAAGACATTGTCAAGAATTATCAGACAAGCCACAGACTGGGAGAAAAATATTTGCAAAAGATATGACTGATAAAGGATTGTTATACAAAGAACTCTTAAAACTCAACAATAAGAAAACTAAAAACTGGATTTTAAAACAGGCAAGAGACCTGAACAGACACACATGAAAGAAGATACACAGATGGCAAATAAGCCTGTGGAAAGATGATCAGTATAAAATATCATTAGCAAACTGCAAGTTAAACCAATGAGATGCCACTACACACTATTAGAATGACCAAATTCCCAAGAACTGATAATATCAAATATTGTCATTTGGTAGAGCGACAAGAACTCCATTCACTGCTGATGGGAATGCAAAATGGGATAGCTACTTTTGAAGATGGCTGGATAGTTTCTAATAAAACTGAATGCACTGTTACCCTATGATCCACCAATCATGCAAACTGGTATTTATCCAAATTAGCTGAAAACTTATGTCCACACAAATCTGTACTCAGATGTTTGTAGCAGCTTTATTCATAATCGTCCAAGCTTGGAAACACCCAAGATATCCTTCAGTAGGTAAATGGATGAATAAACTGTGGTACATACAAATAATTCAGCACTAAAAAGAAATGGGCTATCAAACAATGGACAGACATGAGAGACTTCAATGCATATTATTAAGTGAAAAAAGCCACTCTGGAAAGGCTGCATGCTTTATGATTCCAACTGTAGGACATTCTGGAGAAGGCAAAACTAATGAAGACAGTAAAAAGATCAGTGGTTGCCAGGGGTTGAGGGGAAGGAGGGATGAATAGGCAGAGCACAGAGAATTTTTAGGGCAGGGAAACTATTCTATATGAAACTATAATGGTGGATACATGCATTATACATTTTTCCAAACCGAAAGAATGTACAACACCAAGAATGAATCCTAATGTCGCTTTGGACACTCTGTCCTTCTCTCTCTCTCTGCCCGTCCTCTACTCGCACTCTCTCTCTCTCAAAAATAAACATGAAAAAAATTATAATGACACAGGATATCACAACAATATGATTACAAATATACATATTTTAACCATAATAAGTGCTGGCAGAGACTTGGAGCCTCAGGAATTCTCACACATTGCCAGTAAGTGTGAAAATTGGTATAAATCACTTTAGAAGACCATTAGACATAACCAGAAATTCTGAATTTGGCACATACCTCATGAACCAATAATTCTACTTGTAGGTCTCTATCAAAAGAAATCCTTGCCCATTTGTGCCAGAGGACATGTTCATATTAGCTCTCTTCCCAAGAGCAACAAATTGAAGCCATCCAAAGTCTGTCAACTGTAGAATGGATTCATAAATTATGGTATAGTCATTCAATGAATTACTCTATAACCGTGTAAATAATTAAACCACAGATGTACACATACACATGTATGAATCTCTGGAACATTATAGTGTGAAACAAAGATGAGTTTCACAACAAAACATACAATTGATTCCAAATTATATGTAGTCCAAAACCATATATAGGTGGAAAACTTAAAACAAAAGGAAGAGAAAGTATCATATAAACATATATTGGTGGTTATCTCTGAAAGGGGTCGGAGGAGCACAGGGAGAACTGATGATGCACTAATTCCTAACGTGAGGGAGAAATGAATGTTTATTTTTTTTGTTATTACAGAAATCTACTTGAGCATTATCTGCCCTCAGGTATATATTTAATAATAACAATTTTTTAATTACAAAATAAAGAGGTGATTCAGGCTGGTGACCTAAATGAATAAACTCTAATGCCAATAGTAGATTTAAATCTCTGTGGAAATCAAACTGGGTAAAGAGAACAAAGTACTTCTCGAGAACCAAGCTTTGTTTCCCAAAGTGAGCATCTAAACCTGTGTCTGACCTAGATGTTTGTGTACTATACCTTCATAATTCTTAAAAGTCCTTAGATAAGGTCCATAAACAGTTTTTGTAAGCAATTAAGTCATAATATTATCAAATTATGAATGGCTCAAGGGATTGTGCAGCCAAAAGAAGTTCAGTTTTATTGATGCAGCTCATATTTTTCCATTTTTATTATAATTCCCTTTTCAGTTGAACTTCTTTGTCCATTTCCATAGCTATAGTAAATAGAAACTCAAAGCCAAAAAAAACTGATTAGACATAATATCCTGAAGATAAAATTTCAGAGAACACACATTCCACAACTCACATCTTAAAAACACCATCATTGCCTACGGACATTTCATTGGCAATGAAATTCAGAACAGTTAGATTTCTGTTCAGGATCTGCCCTGGACTTAAGACCAGCAAGATCTTGTACCCTATTCTCTTATCACTGGGTCTGTAAAACATGAAAACTAATAGTGAGATCTTGAATGGATTATTGAAACAAATAACTAGGAGAAAATTTTGCCCTAACAGTATCGTGAGGTGCCTTGGTGCTGGACAAGAGATACTCCATTAATGCTGACTAGAACAACATAGCTTTGAGACTTGGATCACAGAAGCCCTCCCTCATTAAAAGAAGCCCATATGGCTCCCAAATCCATCTAAGACCCCCAACTATGTGCTTCCTTCAGCCTCAGATCTTTAATCAACACAGATGCTGAGATTTTAGCCAAGGTGCTTGCCCTGCATCTGAATAAACCGTTCCTGCAATTAATTAACCCAGACCAAGCAGTTTTTGTGCTGGTCACAGATCCTCTGGCAACCAGGGGAGACCCTCATCCATCATCTCACACCACCAAAACCCCCATTTATATCTCATCCTCAGACTCCGAAGAGGCATCTGAGTAGAGAGTGAGCCTCTTTATGTTTCAAACATGAGCTAGATTTGTTACGAGTTTTTCTTCTTTCATTCCACAAGATTCCATCTTCTCAAACTCTATGAAATGAAGCTTGCCCACTATTAAAAAAAAAAAAACACCCAAAAGTTTCTTTACCTTTTTTACTGTTCAACATACACAAACATATTTTTCTGGATATACATATATCTTGTTTTAGATAACTAAATATTCACACTTTTAACATCATGTAACCCAAACCAGCAAGTGAATTTGATTTATTACTAGTCCACTTTCCACAATGTTGAGGTCTCCTTGAAAACTGTTATAAATCTAATCCCTGTCAACAGCACTGAATTTAAAAAGAAAATAGATTTCCATGATTCTTCCTCAGGGCTTTGACATTATCTCTCCAAATATACAGTAGGAAGCAGGCAGAATTAGACAACAGATTTATAATTCCATAATATGCTAAAAGCAACAAACATTTTTTTTCCACTAACAGGTAAAGATTAAGGAAGGATTAGAAAATTTGCATGTATGCTAACAACAGTGCAACAAAACATCATTAGGAAGTAGTTGGCTAATACCAACACCCACCCTGATCCTCTACTGTTAATGAAGTCTAAGTCTCATTTTATCCTGCAACTGAATATTCTAATTCTCTCCACCCCAACTTGTACAGTTTCTAATAATTCCATTTCTAGTCTCTTTGTGGTTTCTTCAAGATACCTTCACAAATTTTTATCAGAAAGAAATTGTTTTTCCATTCTCTTTTAAGCCATTCATCTTCTGTTTATTATATATCTTTGTACTAAAATATTTTTCATGGAAAGATATCCTTAAACTGATGATAGAAAATATACTGAGAACAACATTCAGTAAGCATATGTTGGACCAAAAAAAAAAAAAAAAAAGAAAGCAAACTTCTATCCAACTTATCTATTCTGAATGTCTGTGGATCCTTGAGCTGTACACTGTGATGGGCACCTGTCACAGGAAGCTACAGACATATGGTTAGTCAGAAAGATAAATTGGAACATTGTCATTGCAGGTAAAACTATTCTTACTCTTCTGCTGGGTTCCATGTTAAACATTGCTTGTACGGTGCCACATTCTTCCACCAGCAATTTCTGACATTTAAAAAGTCTACATATTACAAGAAAGACTCCCTCCCTGTCATTTATCAATCATAGCTTTTTAATTAGATTCATCCAAATGAATCAACGAATATCTTGATTGAAGAGCCATCAGGAAGTAAACCAAACCTAAAGCGTACTTCAATAAAACAAATTAAATGTAACTATTACCCCAGAGTAACCGATAGTAGAACTTAATTCACTGAAATAAATTTTATGAGCCAGTTAGAACATTGGGTCAAAATCTGTTTGCTAAGAGAAACTCATTTTCTCTTTTTGGTCCCCTAGAGTCTTCATTTTGTGTTGTTTTGTATTTCACTTTAGCAAATTTAACCAATTATTGAACCCGAAATAATGTTTTTATGATTTAGAAATACTGGTAATAATACTATAGTTCATGATTTATATTTTAGAATGTGTACAGACTAATCAGAATTGTAGTATAAATAATAATGCTTAAAGCTTTTTGTATTGCATCTAATTTGAATTACATTATACTTATCACAATAATGCCACTCAAAGATAACCTTACCTTTAAAAAATAAATTAAATAAACCTGGATAATATAAAGAACATATGCAAAAACCAAAAAATTAAATTTAAAGGTGAAACATCTTAATGACAATGTTTTTATGAATAGAACCCCAAGAAAAAGTCTTAGAAAAGTTACAAAATGATACCATTTAAAGACTATCAGCTTTCAAATCTATTCTAGAAACATAAGAAAATGTTGTTTTTCTTAAATGAGTTGGAAAAGTCTTTTCCTGTAGTGAAACCTACTTAAATTCAATCTGATTTCAAGAAGGAGCAAGATAAAAACAATTAATACATCACTGTAAAAGGATAAAAGCATATAGGGACATCATAACCCCACACACTGCAATTAATGCAAAGATTCAGATTCATTCAATTTTGTGTCTGCACACACACACATATGTGTGGAAAAGTATTTACAGTTAAATTTCTCTGGGAAAGAATAATGAAAGCAGACCTTATTACTTAATGCTAAGATTATTAGGTAGGAAATAAGTGTCTAGTTTCAAATGTTTGTCCATAACACAGTCATTTGACCACCAATTAGTTTTACACTAGTATTTGTAGTACTGTATTATAGTAAGAGTGTAAATTAGTATTTCTTATCATTTCACAAAGATCTTTTTGGAGAAGATCATGGGGCCTCCATATGGGAAAGACCAGCTTATAATGAGATTCTTATGGCAATTTTTTAACTTAACTCCCCTAAATGTCATGTAAGCAGAACACACTTTTATTGAAATTTGTTCTTTAACAAATGAGGTTATACTGAGGTTAACATTACCTGTACTTATATTGTGGGTGATAGCGAGGCAAATGTGTTCTCAATCTACTTACCAAATGATTACTTTAAAAATATCATGGCCGTTAGTTTTAGAAATAAATTAAAAAGGCTTACAGATATTATACCAAAAAAAGTTGTTTTATAAATATTTGCCTGGAGAAAATTATTTTTCTATTTAAGAAAATATTTTTATATTTAAGAAGATATGTTTTTTAAATCACCCAGGGCATGGAGGATTCTAAAATTATTTTAAATATATACTTTATTTTATCAATGTTTAAATTACCGATGATAAGATTATTTTGAATTAACAAAATGGCAGTGATTTTTCTTAGAAGTTGGGATGTTTACATTTTGGAAAGTTATTGAGGATTTAAATTAGTTCATTAAAAAGGTTTTTTAAAAGAGATTGAGACTAGGGTGATGAATATGTTTTAGAAATAGTGGTAATGGCTGCACAACAGTGTGAATATAATTAATATCACTGAATTGTACACTTAAAAATGTCAGTTTTGGGACACCTGGGTGGCTCAGTCGGTTAAGAATCCAACTTCGGCTCAGGTCCTGATGTGGTTCACAAGTTCAAGCCCCCCATTGGGCTCTGTGCTGACAGCTTAGAGCCTGGAGTCTGCTTCAGATTCTGTGTCTCCCTCTCTCTTTGCCCTTCACTTCTCATTCTCTCTCTCTCTCTCTCTCTCTCTCTCTCAAAAATGAAGATAAACATTTTAAAAATGGCATTTTATGTTATATATATTTTGCCACAATTAAAAAAGAGAAATTAGAGATTAGTTGGTTCTGTGATAAGGATGCCTGTGAGAAGTGATTGTGCAATCATTCAAGTCCCTCTATACAAGGGGCTTATCCTTGAGAATTTTATTTAACTATTCTAAACCTCAGTTTCTGCTTGGAAGTGGTTGTATTTTCCACATCCACAGAAGGCTTGTGGGAAGAAAATGAAAGTTATTACTAAAAAGAGTAAGATAAGTATAGAAAATAACATCTGAAAAAAATGAAAATGGGAAAATTGTATTATACAAAAGGTTAATCGCATGTTTTGGAAGATATGTGTTATTTATTTGTTTATGCCAGAATCTTCTCAGAAATATTTAAAACCATATGAAATAGGAACAAAAATATATAAGGATATTAGAATGAAAATTTAGTGGTACAGTTTCATAAGGCTATTTGATGAATATTTGCTTCAAGTATTCACCAGCAAACCCTTATTTACACCCCCTGTGAACCAACCACTGGTTTAAAAACAAAGGGGATACAAAGATAACATATCTGTCCTAAATATAATATTCTAGAAACGAAGAGAAAGAAAGTGTGCTCAGCAGGATTTGGGCCTCATTATCTTCACTCCCTCGTATTATGCCCATGAATATATTACCTTACATGGCAAAAGGAAATCAAGGTTGCAAATAGAATGAAAGTTGCTAATCAGCTGACTTTAAAATAGGGAGATTCTCCAGTGGGACCAGTGTAATCATATGGGCCCCTTAAGGGGAAGAGAAAGGGAGGAGCATGGGTTAGAGAGATGCAGCAGGAGAACTTCTAACACAAGGGGGGACTCCCACTACTGACTTAGAAGGTGGACAAGGAGAGGCCACAAGTCAAGGAATGTTGGTGGCCTCTAGAAGTTAGGATCATGCCTCACCTGGCAGCCAGCAAAAAAAGAGGACTTTAGTCCTATAAACCACAGAGAAATGAAGTCTGCCAACAACCCAAATGAGCAAGGAAACAGACTGTCTCTCCTCTAGAGTCTGCAGAGAGGAACTCAGCCCTGCTAACACTTTAATTTTAGCCTGGAGAGGTGTGCATTGGACTTGTGACCTGTGAGGTTTCTCATAGTCTGGGCTAGACCTCAGCTGAGTAGCCATGTATATTTATACATAGGAGCCTGGGAAATGTAGTACAGTGTGCACTCTAGGGGGAATGTGAAATAGGTTGGCTGAAGAGCTAGCCAGTTTCTAAAGCATGAGTCAATAATTTTAAAAAAAGAGGGGCACCTGGGTGGCTCAGTCCGTTGACCGTCCAACTTTGGCTCAGGTCGTGATCTCACAGCTTGTGAGCTCCAGCCCTGCGTCAGGCTCTGTGCTGACAGCTCAGAGCCTGAAGCCTCCTTCTGATTCTGTGTGTGTCTCTCTCTCTCTGCCCCTCCCTCACTTGCACTCTGTCTTTGTTACTCAAAAATAAATAAAAACATTAAAAAAAAAGAAACCAAGAATATGAACAGATAATTTGCCAAAAATGAAATAAATCCAATACTTTTAAGACATTTAACATCACTGAGTCAAAAATACATTAAAAAAAGTTACATTTGTTCACTTATCAAATTAGCAAAGATTTTTTAGTGATAATGTCCGTATTGGACTGGATCAGGAGAAAATGAGACTCTCATGCAAGGCTGAAGGGAGCATTCATCCTTCCTTGAGGATCACTTGGCAGTGTATGTTGGAGCTTTTCAAAATGTACATCCTAAGATTCAGCAACATGACATTTAGGAATTATTCTCTGGACAATATTAAATACCTTGCAAAATTTCACTCTAGCAACACTTAAAATGGACATCGTGACTAAACAAATATACATATGAATCTGCATATTACTGAATTGGATTTTTTTTACAATTAGCATTTATTCTTTGTATAATGTTTAAAAGAAAATATTTTAAAGTATTTACAATTTTACCTAGGAATTAAGTTTCAGAAATGTAACTCAAAGAAATACTTAAGTATGTAAAGACTTCCTGATAGCATTGTTGAAATGATCTAAATGTTCAACAATAGTAGTTTGGTTAAATAAATTGTATATATTCAGTGGAATACAATATACTCATTTAAAAAAATGTTATAGTGGTTTACTTACTAACATGGACAAATATGGAATGTGTATATTATTAAATAGAAAATGAGGGGGACCTAGGTGGCTCAGTCAGTTGAGCCCCCAAATCTTAATTTCGGCTCTGGTCCTAATCCCAGGGTCATAGGATCGAGGACTGCATTGGGCTCTGTACTGAGTGTGGAGCCTGCTTAAGATTCTCTCTCTCCCTCTGCCCCTCTCCCCCATTCACACACACACTGTCTCTCTAAAATAAAGGGGGAAAAGTCTACAAAACATTAGGCACAGTATTGATGATTTCTTGTTTATAAAAGAGAAAGTGTACATCAGCATGTATTACATATGTAGCATTTTACCTAGCAAAAATCTGAAAGGCATTTATATTGTTATGATACAATATGGAATTATAGGTGTTATTTTCTCCTTATGTCTTTTCTCTTTTTTTCAAATAACAACAATCCTATATGGCTTGTATAATATTAAAATGTATTATAAGAAACAAAAAACATAGGAAAAGGTTCTAGAATTCAGATTCTGAACACAAAAATGACATCAGTGTAATGACTTTATAATATAAATATTTCCTTTTTTTTTTTAACAATATTGAGATGTCTTATTTTTCATCTAGAATACTCTACCATAGCAAGCCTAACATCTCTTTTGCTCCCATTCTTTCCAACACATTGCTCCTAGAATTCTGACTAGCCATAAAAGTAATCTAACTGATCTGGAAACTCTTCAGCCAGAGGGTACAAAGGAGATCAGAATATTTACATGAAAATATAAGTCAGTTCTTCAGAAAGAATTGACCACACCTAAGTACGGGTGGAATAATAGTCTCTGGTACTAAATGTTAACTGTATATAGTAAGAATCTCTATTTCCAATTACACTAAGAGAAAGAAAAAAGAATAGCTACCAGTTTGCTCCAGTATGCTTGGGAAGGATATTTACCAATAAGTCAATCTTAAACAAACAAGAGACCCAAGTCTATTGTCAAGAATTTAATTCACAGTCTAGATTGAGTAGTTGCTCCTTCGGCATTTCCTGCTGAATATCATTAGGTCAAAGACTATGATATTCAAATATACAATTTTGAGATAGAGTAGATCTGGGTAATAACAAAGTCTAGTATGGGGCTGAAGGGTTGAGAAGGTGAAGGTCATTGGAATAAAGAGATCAATTACTATTCCCAGCAATTGGAGCACTGGATGGGTCTTCTTCATGGACAGAGAAATTAGCCACTATGATGCCATGGGGAAGAGAGGAAAATCATGACCCAGGTGTCAAGATCTCAATAGATGCCAAAGCATAAATAGCAGGAAGAGACAGAGAAACTTTAAAAGAGGAGAAGTTTTTGCCTATAGTGCAAGAGTACTAGGTTGGAAATGACCAGGATGTTGATTCCTCTTTACAGAATCGGACCAAGCTAAGTTTGGAAGAGACAGCCACCTTCACCTGAGTTGTTTAAGTTGTTCTCAAAAAACACGTAAGTTTCTATTGAGGTCAAGAGATAAAGAAGATGCTAAGGCTAAGGAAGTATGGGTTTTTTTTTTATTATAGAAAAATGTTTCAGAAATATTAATAGAATGGAAATAATATTAGCTAACAATTATAAAGTGCATGCTATGTGATTGACTCATTTACTCTTCACAATAACTCAAGGTAAATGTTAATACTATCCCCATTTTCCAGTTGAGGAAACAGGCATGAGAGATCAAGTGACTTGCCCCAAATCAGATGGCCGATAAGTTGGCATAGCTGGGATCCAAACAGACAGTCCAGTTCCAAAGTCCCCACTTGGAAACACTACTTTTTTCTCCAACCAAAAGGTTTGGAAAAGAGAGTTGGAGTGTGAAGAAGAGATGCTCCTTTCTTATGGCTGAATAATATTCCATTATGCGTATGTACCACATCATATCTATCCATTCATCTGATAATGGGGATTTGGGTTGTTTCTACATCTGGCTTTTGTGAATAATGTTGTGATAAACATGGGAGTGTAGATATCTCTTCAATATCCTGTTTCATTTCCTTTAGATATATACCCAAAAGTAGAATTGCTGGATCATGTGGTGGATCTATTTTTTTTTAGAAACCTCCATATTATTTTCCATAGTGACTAGATCTACTTATATTGCCACCAACAATGGATAAGAATTCCCTTTCCGCCACATCCTCACCACACCTGTTGTCTTGTCTTCTTGATGATAACCATCCTAACAGGGGTGAGATGATACCTCACTGTGATTTTTATTTGCATTTGCCTGCTGACCGGTAAGGCTAAGCATCTTTTCATGTTCCTGTTAGCCATTTTGATGTCGTCTTTGGAAAAATATGTATTTTGTTCTTCTGCCCATTTTTTTCTTCTGCCCATTTTTTTAATTGGGTTGTCAACAATTGTACAAGGTCACATGCCAAGTTTATTTGATTAAAAAAAAGAGAGGCACCTGGATGTGTCAGTTGGTCAAGCGCCTGACTCTTGATTTCAGCTCAGTTCATGATCACGGGGTCGTGGGATTGAGGCCCACGTCCGGCTCTGCACTGAGCATGGAGCCTGCTTAAGATTTTCTTTCTATCTCCCTCTTCCTCTGCCCCTTTCTCCCACCCACTCTCTCTCTCTCTCTCCCTCAAATAAAAAGAGAGAGAGCGAGAGAGCAGAAAGAAGACAAAGAGAAGAGGAAGCAACAAAGTGATAGAGTCCCAGAGGCAAGGTTTGGCAAAACCAACAAGTTCAGGAATAGTCTGAAAAAGGTGGGAATCACAGGAGATTCATGTTCCTATTTTAAAAACTGCCTGGATGTAACATTGATTATGACATTACTCATACTTAAAATCTTAAAATCAGTGTGTATTTATCTCTAAATAGCAAATCCAAAATAATAACCTAACAAGTCACTTCCAAGGTATCTGTATAGTACAACACACACACACACACACACACACAGGTCATAGGTTGTGGTTTAGAATGCCTAGATTTGGGGCACCTGGGTGGCTCCGTCGGTTGAGCGTCTGTCTTCGGCTCAGGTCATGATCTCGCGGTTCGTGGGTTCGAGCCCCACGTCGGGCTCTGTGCTGACAGCTCAGAGCCTGGAGCCTGTCTTCAGATTGTGTGTCTCCCTCTCTCTCTGGCCCTCCCCTGCTCACACTGTCTCTCTCTCTCAAAAATGAATAAAAAACATTTAAAAAAGTTTAAAAAAAAGAATGCTTAGATTTATTGGATGCATTTTTATAATATAATTTTAACAAATGTCTCCTGAGAAATGATGTCCCTGGAAAACACAGTGATGTTTGGTTCTTACTGGATCCATACAAGAGGAGAAATAAAGTAAAATTGAGAGAAAATGGAAGAAAATCAGCCTCCAAAATATAGAGCCATAAATTTCAATTATAAATGTAAATAGATGTCATATATTTTGGTTTTTTAAATGTTTATTTATTTTCGAGAGAGAGCAGGGGAGGGCCAGAGAGAGTGAGGGACAAAGATCCAAAGTGGGCTCTGCAAAGTGCGTTCTGTGTTGACAGCAGCGAGCCCAATGCAGGGCTTGAATTCACGAATCATGAGATATGACCCGAGCCAAAGTCAGAGGCTCAACCAACTGAGCCACCCAGGCACTCCTGATGTTACATATTTTGTATTCAAGCTATTAGCTTAAAATTAACACAAGGTAGTACTATATGTATAACTTTACAATTTTATAAGTAAAATATGCCAAAATAAGAACATTTTTGACAAATATAATTAGTGTTTAAAATCTTAGTACTTTCTTAGAATGTTTTTCAGCCCAGTCCATATTTTCCATATCATTTATAAATATGAAAATTATTCCTCATACAATGCTACGCTAAAAACAATAATGAATCAGTATTTACGTAAAAAATTTTAAGTCAAAGAAAAATAGATTTTTCATTAGACAGACACAAATAACATGAGCAAAAATTGTTTGGGGTTTGAATTACACAGAGATTGCCTCCATTCTCCATTTCACATTCCTTATGCAGATCTGACCTCTGACAAAGGTTTTAACTACCAAGCAAATTTAACACTTCAGCTGTTTACCATGCCTTAAATCTGACCGTTTTGGAGCGCCTTCAAATGAGCCAGATGAGAAACCACTTAATTAGGATTTTAATTATTTTCTCGCATTCTGATAGTATCTGGGAGTCACTGAGAAGCAGCTTGTTTGTGCAGTTTCTCAGCTGCTAACACTGGTCCCCAAGGCAGCGTTGGTGGTAAATTCCCAGCTCTAGGGAGTGCCAGAGAAAAGCTGCACAAGGCAGGGCAGGGGGGTGCTACAGGGGCCTGTCTGAACTTTTGCTGTAGCCTGAACTCCATCATCTCAGTGGGACAAAACTGTCTCCTTTCAGTAGGGTGAAGTGAGTGTATTTTGGCTTCGGAATCACGTTGTACCTTTGAACTTCTCTGCGTTCCTACAGTGACTGAGTTCTGAGTAATAAAATGTGAGTCAGATGTTGATGATTTTAACTTTTAACAGAATAAAATCAAAGTGTATATATTTGTGTGTATATAGTTCACGTATTTAACTCTCAACATTGTCAGCTCACAAATTTATTTTAAAAGGGTAAGAGAATTAACTTGATCATGAAAATAGCCCACAGTTTAACATTTAACAACAAAGAAAAAAAAATCTTTATTGGTGTTTAGGAGTATCTCGGAAGACAGAAAGGTTTAGACCTTTTATGTTTTCATCAAATTGTTATTTCTGTGTGCAGTTTGCTTACAGATTACTGTGAGGTAGCTTGTGTTCACATAAAAATAAACATGTTAACTCCTTTGTATTTGTTACTGGGAGTGATTATTCTGGAGCTTAGCTATAGAATCACCCATTCAAAGATAGACTTTAGTTTAAGGTATACCTTTCATTTTTGCGCAGAATTACAAGGATCTTCATTTCATTTCCAAACATCAAGCTTGATCTCAGAAGACAACTATAGTAGGCAGAATTCTAAAGACAGCTCACCTACATTCCTGTCCCTAGTTATTCAACACAATGCTAACATAGATACTATTGTGGAGGGATTTTTGTGGCTATAAAGCCCTGATATAATCACAGAGTCGTTCAAAAGCAGAGTTTTCTCTGACTCGTAGCAGAAAGAAAAATCAGAGAAAAGCCGAAGCTAAGGATTTGACATGCCATTGCTGGCTTTGAAGATGGAGGGATCATGGGGCAAGAATCATAGCAAAGAGGGGCCTCCAAAAACTGGGTATGACCCCCAGCCAACAATCAACCAGAAAATGTTGGAGACATCAGTCCTACAATTATAAGGAACTAAATTTGGCCAACAACTTTAATGAGCTTGGAAGCAAATTATTCCCCCTAATGTTCTAGATAAGAGCTCAGTATGACTGACACCTTCTGAGACCCTAAAAAGGAAGCCCTACTGAGCATTGTAGGACTTCTGACTTATAGACTGAACTAATAGATGGGTATTATTTTAAACTGTCAAGTTGGCAGTAATTTGTTATGGAGCAATAAAAACTGATTCAACAATGGTTTAAAATTTTACATCAGTAGAATATTATGCCAATTCTGACTGAATTAAAAAGACTCATCTTTCCAAATCTGACTCGTCCCTGTTATCCATTCATATTCCTTGTACCTGACTTACACCTCTTGTCTGGTCTTTCCTGGTCCACTTATTAGTGTTCTAGCTGGTAGATCAGAACAGAAAAGATCAAGGACAGTATTTACATTGCGTTTTCCAAAATGTAAGCTGAAAACCACTGGTGGTATCAACTAATATGGTTTTACATGGTTCCCAAACCCGGCTTTAATTAACATGGGGTCTCAAGTGAAAAGGTTATTCGCTTTTCAACTCTCTTGCAATCCTTCTGATTCAATAAAGGAGAAAGTCTCCATTTGGTACTAATATGATTTAACACCTAATATTGACAAATTTCCCCTTTTTGAGCATACCTCTAGTGGAGAACCCTCCATAGTCACAATATCTACTTAGAAGTTAATATCATATATTTTGTTTTATTACTTTCATTTTTTTTAAATTTCTGGCCAACTATATGGCTTTCAGGTTTTAGTGGCAATATAAAGTCTCTTTTTAAAGAAACTATTCTTTTGAATCTAAGTTGCACTCCCCCCCCCCGTTTTGATATCTCTGAAATCAGGATGTTTTTCACAATCTTTTGGCTTTTGCTGCCTCTAGCTACCTTCTGTCCCACAGAACAGAGTAAAGCAGACATAAGGTATATTCTTAGCAGATATAAGCTAAAAACACTTCCCTTTCCAACCTTGTTCATCCAGTTTCCTTTTCATGTTTTTTTCTCCCCTAAACCCACACCTGGGAGTCCCTGGATTGAAAATTCAGAGATTTTACACTGGACCAGCCTCCTGCAAGGCAAGGGGGATTTATTTGGGCCATGACCCAATATTAATATTCATCAGCTCTGAACACAGAAATACAACCTCATTTTTCTAAGTTGGGTAGGAAACAGGAAACTCATTCAGGGCTGAGAGGAAGTCTAAACGAGCATTTTCTCTAAGTGGAAAATAAAACTTCTAAGATAAGAAGGTCTTATATAATTTAGTCAGCAATATTTTTGCTTTCTCAGTGGCACAAAAAATAAGGGTGTATCTTATAATGGATAGTCCATTAGATTCAATGAAACAATAGTAAATACATTTAAGTTTAAGTATAAATTATTAAGTGAACAAATCTCATAGGGGGATAAAATTATAAAGGTGCTACATAAGTGAGTGAAGTTTGTAAATACTGGTCTGGCACAAGGCAGGTTGAGTTCTGGCTGTGATTGCTAAAGGTGTCAGAGTAACACATAAGCATTAATCCTAAAGCTAAAAGGAAAGCAACTCTGGGCTATAGGTTTCTTTGAAAGTAAAGACACCTCTCAGATCTGGTCTCCCATTCCTAGACAGAGAATCACTACCTCTACCTATTTTCAGAGTGATGATGGGGATTTGAGGAGAGGCTCCTATATTCTGTGATTTGCTTTGAAAAGTAACCATGACTCCAATAAGCTTTGAATCAAAACTTCAGCTTCCTCCTTATATTACAGGTAAGAAGTAGGGTTACATTTAGGATAGAATGACTCAATCACGGACTTATCTAGAACATATACTGATCTTTGGTTTCTGAGGTTTAGGCACCACAGAAAATGATAAAGCCAAACTGAAGCAGCATTCTGAAAATGTGTGGATGTAAGCCATAAGTTTGAAGCCAGGGCGATTACCTGTTTTAGTGAACGCATTTTCTTTTTCTCTTTTTACCCATTTCCTCCAAGCCATATCACCTTCAAATAGTGGTGCTCTGAGTCATGATCCACTACAGTGCTCTCCAAAGAAGCAGGGTCAACTGAATACCCTTACTGGCCTGTTTTGAGGAAAGAAAAGCATACATGTTCTCCTACCTTCTTTGTACACTTTTAATGGTAAAGTCAAGAAAGCAAGCAATGCTATTGGCAGGTGTATCCCATTGAGCTCCACCAGGGACCAGAATCACTACAGGTGCTGTGGATTGAGGAATTTATTACGGGGATTAGAGCTTACACAACTGTGGTTGTTGATGAATCTGTAGAGGGATGACTCTCCATAGGAAGTCAGCATGGGTCAATAGGGTCAGCAGCTGGGAAGATACACTGGATGTGACACAGGGGAGTGAGAAGATGAACTAGAAGCGGAGGAAACAAGTTGGAGCTAGCAGATGAGTGACAACGTGCACAAGCTGCAGTGATTCCTGGTGTCCTGCCCCAGCCCTCAGAACATGATGACTACTACTTCACCTCCGCACTCCACATCTTATGCAAATTTCTCTTGTCACCATCACTAATCTGGTCCCACACAGGCAAAGAGATTCCAGGAAAGAGTTCCGACCTTGCTACATGGACAAGGTACAAAACCACCACAGTAGGTGGGATCCAACTGCTGTCAAAGATCACAGAGCAGAGATAAGCCCAGAAGGGCTTCCAGGACATCTAGTCTTTACCTAGCCTTATCTCCCATTGAGACTGAAGGGAAAATCCTATTATGGATTGACTTTCAGCATTTATGCCTAAGAGCTAGACTGAGACATTGTGTAAGATCTTCAGTCAAAATTTGAGGACTGACCCCAGAGCTAAATGGCAGAGTAGAATAGCAGTACTGAAGTACTAGAAAAGAGCCAGCCCTTCCCATTAGTGTTACACTCATGGCAAAACAACTCTCCTGGGTTGGCTGTGTAGAGAACAGATAATGGCAGGATAAAGGAGCTGACATTTGGTGGAAAGAAAATGCTAAGAAGGAGATAAGAGAGGGAACAATCTTAAGGGGACACTTTTAAAACGGAAGAATTTCATTGGGGCGTCTGGGTGGCTCAGTCAGTTAAACGTCTGACTTCAACTCAGGTCATGATCTTTTGGTTCGTGAGTTCGAGCCCCGTGTGGGGCTCTGTGCTGACAGCTCACAGCCTGGAGCCTGCTTCAGCTTCTGTGTCTCCCCCTTTCTCTGCCCTTCCCCACTTGTGCTCTCTCTCTCAAAAATAAATAAAAATTAAAATTTTTCTTAATAAAAATGAAGAATTTCAAAAAGATCTGGGAGAAAACCTTATAGACTATCTCATCGTCCTCAGACTTGTCCAGATGGAAAGCACCTGAAAATCTATGGTTTTCTTTGCAATGTATTAGGAAATGATGATGTGTTTAATTTCATAGGAATTGAAAACAATTTTGCTGGAAGAAAAGTACAGTTATACTGTATGCATGCAATATGAAGTCCTAACCATAGGCACATATGAACAGTGGTTCTCAAACCTGCTCAGATGGAAAGCACCTGGAAGTCATGGTGTTCTTCTCAGAATAAGAACTATTGATAGATTTTTAATACCATGTGAACCGAGGACAGTTTTTCTTAAAGATAATATGCCTATATAAATACAATATAAAATCACTTGCATGAGCTCGCATCTTCAAAACTGAAATAATCAGTCGTTTCCAAATATTTCAAATGAAAATCATTTACTGCTTGTTTGTATGTGTTCTTTATCTGCTAGTGCAACTAGCCATAGAATAAAAGAAAAAAGAAAAACTATGGGTAAAGAGTCCTAAATTGAGAAGCAAATATCTATTCAGTATCTCTTTTTTGGGGAGAATTCAAAAAAGTCAGGCCATTCCCCATTTCAATGTCCCAAATCTCCAGTCACACAGGTAAAGGGCCTATGCTCAACCATCTTAGGTTGAAAACTATCAATCTAAACCAAACCCTTTACAGATGAGGAAACGGGCCTGGAGAAGTTGTAACTTGCACACAAATAATTGGTGATAGACTTGGGAAACCTTGTTTCAACTCCTAATCCTATGTTTTTTCCAAAGTAGCCTGGATCTAATCAAACCACCCACTGTGATCAGGTGGTTTCATCTAAGCAGGTGCTGGAGGAGGACTAAGAAGAAGAGGACCTATGGAAAACCTGGTCAGGCGTCTGCTATTAGCACACCCAGCCTCAAAATGGAAAACTCTCTTCAAATTGCAGAGAAATTTGGTAGACTGAGCACAGGTGTTAAATTGCACTCAAGCCCTCCCTCACCACCCGTATCACATAGAAGCCGTTGAAGGAATGTGAAAACTGAGACACCTCCATGGGAAGGACACCATCTACATGACAGAAAAATGAGATATATATTTTTTAAAAAACCCTAATGGATAGTGTCTATAACAAACAGAAGAACAGATCAGCTTGAGAGAAGAGTCAATTCATAACATGTGAAGAAGTAGAGACCTGAATACCATCCTATTAACACCCATGCCCTGTTTATACCCATAATCTGGTCTCTTACAGAAAATGTTGGCCAACCCTGGTCCTAAAAAGTTGCAGTGTTATAAGGTAGAGTATTTTTGACAGAAAGACAAATCAGTTTTGTCTCATGCTTTTGAGAAGCATTATCTTCTCATTTGAGAATTAGCTCATTGTTGATGATGTTTCTGGGACTGTAAGTCCTGGGAAAACTTTGTTGCTTTCGATTAGTGATTGTTACCATGTACGTAGGAGGGGTACTCCACACACACACACACACACACACACACTATGCATTTGCTAATTACACACTAAGTCATCAGGCATTATTTACAGACCACATTTTCTTAAGTCTACTTCCCCCGTACTTCCTAAAACTGTTCTTACCTATGGTCACCAAATGGTTACCTTGTATTTCCATACTGTGTCCTGTTCTTGGTTACATATGAATGCTAATGTTCACATAATTATGCTCCCACTTTATCAATGATCCCACTGGTTCATAACTTTGGGCAAGTTGTTGAACTTTCTAAGCTTAGCTTTCTCATCTGTAAAATGGGCATAATTATAAAGTCTAATTCATGTGGTTGATGGAAGAATTAAATAAATTAATCCATGTAAATCCCTGATTGTAGGAATGGCCATGTTATGTGTACAATATATTTTAACTGTTATTATTATACATGACTATTATCTCCCTTTTACACATGAGGAAAATCAGGTTAAGTAATTTGTTGAAGGTCACACTCTAAATTGGAATTTGAACCAAGCATTTAACAGGGAGATACTACACTAACAAGAGGATCACTGGGTAGTGAAAGTGAAGGTAGTTTTTATTTTCTTCTTTGTGCCATATAGGAGACATAGAGTACTTCTATAATCAGAAAATAATACATTTTACATGTTATATAAAAAATTAAAGAATCAAAATGTAGAAATTGTCACTCTTTCTTACCCCTTCTGAAGCCCTTTAGATGCTGTGTATCTACTAACTTCTCTCTGCCGTCCCAGATTACTTAGCGGTCATCACCTCATTGCATTTCCCTTCAGCCCAACAATAACTACCCTTTCTAGAGTGATTTAAAATATACAAAGTACTGTCAAAAATATTCTCTCATTTTATCCTCAAAGCAATATTGGGGCTGACGTTATTATTGTTATGACGGTGCCCATTTTACAGATGAGACAAATTAGGCTTACAGAAATTCTAGGTCACTGTGCCCGTATGCCCACCCCCCAGGTACAGTCTGGTTTCTGCTTGAACACTGAGTTATGTATCCCTCATCACCTGGACCTTTGCCAGGTATGTGCTGATGATATGACTGACTGGTCCATCACTTTCTAGACCAGACCTTTGATTTTGCTGATGGCACTTGATATTCCAGAGCTTCGCTCTTAGCTCAAATTTGCAACCATGTGACTACATGGCTCTAGCTCAGATACATAGATTGTTTTTAGCTATATCAAATATGGAAATTTCTTTCACTTACACATTGTTCTTCCTTGCGAAAACATTAACTAGCCTTCAGGGATTAGCCTTGATGTACGATCTACTTTGTGTGAGTTCTTGTTAGGGCCACATTAGAAAATACTTCGGAAAAAGGTGAACACTAAATACATATAAGACAATATGATATGTTATTTGTGTGTAAACATATTCTCACTTTGTAGCCATCCAGGCAAGGGAGGAGGTAAAATAGGCACTTCATGCCCTGGTGCAACATTTATGGAAGGAATATTGTTAACATATATTCAATGCTCTAAAAAAACACTAATACTCTATGATCTAGCAGTTTCACTCCTTTGAATTATTTATATCCTCTAGATTATAATAAATCATATAAACCAAGGTTTATGTGCAAGGATGTTCATCACTGTTATTGATAACAGCTAAAAATTATAAGCAACTTATATGCAAAACCATGCTATTAAGTAAAATATGGCACATTCATGTGATGGAATACTATGTAGCCATTAAAATCATGTTAGAGGAGACAATTTAAGGGAATTTTTCATCATTTATTATTAAATGAAAAAGCTTACAAAACAATACTTGAAATGCGTTCCCAATTTTATTTGGTTTCTATGAGCAGAGAAAATATAGATTGGAAGAATAAAGACTAAAAGGTTAACTCTAGGTAGCTCTAAACGATGATATTATGAGTAATTTAAATTACTTATTTGTGCTTTTTTATTTGATCATTTTTTACAATAAATGTTACTTCGTAATCAGAAAAAGATACGTATAAAAAGAACACTAGAACAAAGATGAAGAAAAAGACTATCCATTTAGTTTATACCTCAAAACTAATTTAAGTGAAACAGCTTTCCTTAAAGTACCTCTAGAAATCATTCTTCTTGTACATGTTCAGAGAGAAAAATTTACTTTCACAACAGTCCATAGTGTTAGCAACATTTTATTGGATGCATACACTTATCTAAAATGTAGGAAGGAAATAGCCAGAGTTCTCAAAATCCAATTGTATTTTATTTTTCATTTCAGAGATGCACAGTTATGATATAAAATGGTGTCTTTGACATGAGATTTTAAAGACCTGAAAATCAGGCTGACCAGGTCTTTTATCACCTGTTGCTCTATATTCCTCACCAATAGACTGTGTGGCAGAAAACTATTCCTGCACTCTTTTGGAAAAATTACCTCTTTGTAACATATTAATCTAATTTTTGTTGGGTCTTACTGTAAAAGAAGTTTAAGGTAATGCCCATGTACACCCTATACTCTTTTGTCCTTGCCAATTTCCAGATGTTTCCCCTAGCCATTGAATGAATATGTGTGTTTTTAATTAATTAACTACAAATATAGACATCTTCCAAATATAATTTAAATTTATCCACATCCATCCATTTGTGTTATTCCTCTAATCTCTCTTACTTGTCATGTGCTAAATTCCTCTTCTGGCTCATTAATAATGTCATTAAACAAGGCTAGCCTTTGCACCAACCACACCTTCAGACACCTCCCTGCATCTAACACATTGTCATTTGTCATTGCTGATATTTGCATTCCTAGAGCCAATTTTTAATACCTGTGACAGTTGTTTTATTCCAGCCAACTTGATTTAATTTCATAAGTGGTCCCATGAGCCAGTATATAAAAGAATTTGCAGTAGCACAGTTTTATATAATTTTCACTGTATTCCATTTTCCATTGATTTTGTAATTTTCCCCCAAACGGTTTACTTTTAAATGAGCCCTGACATCGGCCTCCCCAAACCTCTAAGCCCTCCTCATTCTGAATTCCCTTTTTTGTCATCAGCAGTCACCTAATCATGTAAGATGTTATCTCTGATTATCTGCTTTTTTGGCTCCTGTCCAAATGTCACCACATCTTACCCTCCTGCCACTACCCCACAGTGAGACTTTGCTAATGTTGGTGTCTCTACAAAGCCCTGCCTCCCCTTCCTCACCAGCAATATCTGAATCATTCCTCAAGATTCTTGACTTACGTACCCTGTGAAACCTTCCCAAGTCACTCTCCGTTCTTAAGCAGCTGCTTCCTCACCTCTCTCCGGCTCCTGCAGAAGGAATCACACTTCTCTGTGTATTCCCCAGGCTGGATATTGTTGTGTAAACCCATACAACAAAACGGAATAACTGTGCACAATTCAGGTTGACAGATGAAGACCAAATCATCTACATTTTACTTTGTTCTCCATCAAAACACTTCAAGCAACACAAAAGAAATGAGGCTGTAAAGGCTAGACTCGGGACTACAAGATAACTGTCTCACTCTCTATTCTGTTCCTTGTTTCTCACTTCATGCTTGGGAAAAAAAGAGTTACGTCTTACACCAATAGCGATCATAATCAATGGTTCTGACCCATTTAATCTCCTATCTTCCTACATACCAGGTAGTGTAAGCTGTGATTTCAAAGCCCTTCCCTCCTTGTGCAACTGAAAGTAACATTCTGATTAAACAGATCAATTAGCAAGTGGGTTTATTTTTTAACTGACCCCTAAATCTGAGCCAAACATAGTATTATAAATGCTAGGGAAGTAGTTTTCAAATTGTGGTTTGAGACCCATAAGGAAATCAGTTTAGGGTCATAAAATCCATTTTGTGGGTCGCAAGTAGCATTTTTTAAGAAAATACAATAGAATAGAATAAAATAGAAAAAAATAGATTGCATTATATATGTGTGTGTGTGCGTATATATATACTGGATCCCAAAGTAAAATGCATTTTTCCTGATAGTGGCAGTAAAAAAATATTGAATAATACTATGTTGCAGGGAACAAGAAGTACACATGTTTCTGACTTCTAATATGTTCAAATTCTCTTTGAGAAGACTAAAGCTTGTGCAGATGAGACAGCGGGCAATTCTCTGTACATAATTTAATACTATTTTACATGTTTTAGAGATGGATGCAGATTTGAATGATTAGAGAGTTTTGAATGGTGAGTGGGTACCATGCTTGATGCTACTGAAGGTGAGCAAAACTTGGATTCTGTGTAGGGGGAGTAAATTTTATAAAACAACCATCAGGTCACCAGTGATTTAATGAAGCAGATAAGATATTTACAGAAAGACTCTCAAACAAGATTTGCTAAAACTGATTATACGAGTGATTTTTATGCATGTGCTACAATAAAACTTGACCATCCCGCCCCCTCACCAACTGGCCAACTCACTTTTGCACTAAATCTCAGTTTCGATCTATGCCCCTTACTCAGATGGCACCCTGGAAATGTCCCATAGTATCCGTTTTCTGATGCCATGCTTAGCACACAGCATGGTCATCCCATGTGCTTTTCTATGCCCCTACTTGATTGTTGACTCCACAATGACAGATGTTAAACCCATCTTGTTGGCTTTTTCAATCCCTGAGTCTAGCAGAGGACCAGACACAGAGTTAGCACTTCATAAATACTGATTGAAAAATAATATCCAAAGTGACTCTAGGCTATTTTTCCCCTGAATATTACTAATGTTTTGCATTTAATAGTAATACCCTTGGGGAATTGGAAGTCGGGTGATGAAGAAGGATTTTTCACTCTTTGCCAGTCTGCATTATCTGAAAATTTTCTACAAGCAGGTAATATATTTTTTAATGTTTATTTATTTTGAGAGAGAGGGATAGAGAGAGAGGGAGAGAGGGAGATTGTGCACATGCATACACAAGCAAGCAGGGGAAGAGCAGAGAGAGAGGGAGAGAGAGAATCCCAAACAGTAGGGAGATGGTTCTCATGACCAGGATATCATGACCTGAGCGCTATCAAGAGTCGGGCGCTTAACCGCCTGAGCCACTGATGCCCCCACAAGCAGGTAATAATTTACAATTGAAAAACAGTAATAATTTTTTGTTTCAAACATGTTTGGACTGGAGAATAAAAGAAAGCCTGATAGAAATCCACCAATGGACGCTTCCTTTCCTCTCCCCTGCTGAAAGGCTCTTTTTGGAGAGGGACTACCCCACTGTTTCAGTCACTTCTCCCCACTACAAGTGTTTTTTCCTCTTTCCAGTGGATGTTTCGTATTATATACTTTTATTTATTATTTTGTTAAGTTTATTTATTTTAAGAGAGAAAGAGCAAGAGAGAGAGTGAGAGAGCATGCATGCAAGCAAGTGGAGCTGGGGCAGAGAGAGAGGGAGAAAAAAAATCCAAGAAGGCTCTGTGCATTTTAGCACAGAGCCCAACACAGGGCTTAATCTCACAAACCTGAAATCATGACCTGAGCAGAAATCAAGAGTCAGACGCTTAACCAAATGAGCCACCCAGGAGCCCCATGGTTTTAAAACATTTAAAAATTCTTCATCCAATAAACCTGGGTGGCTCAATCAAGTATATGACTTCAGCTCAGGTCATGCTTCCACAGTTCGTCAGTTCTAGTCCCACATCAGGTGAGCATGAGCCCCGCTTCAGGCGAGCCCTGCTTCCCTCGCTTCTCTCTCTCTCTCTCTCTCTCTCTCTCTCTCTCTCTCTCTCTGCCTCTCTCGCTGTCCCTTGCTAACTTGTGCTCTCTCTCTCTCAAAATAAATAAATACGGGCACCTGGGTGGCTCAGTCGGTTAAGCGTCCAACTTCGGGTCATGTCATGATCTCAATGGTCTGTGGGTTCAGGCCCCACGTCGGGCTCTGTGCTGACAGCTCAGAGCCTGGAGCCTGCTTCAGATTCTGTGTCTCCCTCTCTCTCTGCCCCTCCCCTGCTCACACTCTGTCTCTCTCTCTCAAAAATAAATAAACATTTTTAAAAATTTTAATAAATAAATAAATAAAATGAATAAATAAATAAAAATAAAAATAAATAAAAATAATTATTCGCCCTGAGAAGTATGATAATACATCAAAAGCATATGATGTATGATGTCTTCTCCTTGCATATGAGAGGGGTACATTCGTGTAAGCTGGAATATAAATTATCAATGGTGAAATTAAAATCACCATACAACTCTGAAATAACAGATTAAAAATAACCAAAATGAATGAGTTAGTGGAATAATAATGAAAATAAGGTAACATATACTACCTATTTTATAGCAGTGGCTTTCTTTTAAATCTATTTTGGGGTCAAAAACACTATTGAGAAGTAGATGTAAGCTCTCTTGGAAAATGTATGTAAGGACATTCACACTCAGTTCTGAATATAATTTCAGAGAAAGCCCTGAAAACAGCCATGAATGCTAGAATGAGGACCTCTGCCTTTCAATTAAATGGTATTGTTCACATACGTAATCTCACTTGATCCATGTAAATTTCCTATGGTTCCTATGGTTAAGTCAGGCCAGTTATCACCATTACAAATGGGGAAACCAGGCATTTTAAGTGATTTAAAATGACTTCTCCCCCACCACACAGCTGGGAGTAGAACCCAAACTGGATTACAGATTTATATTATAATTTCATGCCTTTTCCCCTAAAGATATTTAATTCAAACTCATGTAAATCAAACATTTACACAATGCCTTTTATAGCCATATTTTTGCAAGAATTCCGTATATATATTTCCCTAATGTGAAGACAATGAAGTGGTCAGAGTTCAGCATCATTATACAATTCCTGCTCAAGGTGGACGGTGTGCATAATGCCTGCTCTCCAAGCCGCCGCCAGCTGGGGAAGCCAGGGCAGGAGAGAAAACTGCAGGTCTACCACATGGCAGGCCAGCCTCCTCTCTACAGGCCAACAGGCCGTTCTGCTAATGGGCTTTTGTATTTTGTAATTAAATAAAGGAGCACATAATGCACGCTTTTCTCTTCACTTGATGGAATTCTGGTCTCTTGAGCAACTTAAGGTATGTATGCCATAAATAAGTGGCCAATACATTTGAAATGCTTGTACATTTTTGTGGGAGGGGAAGAGTGTATTTTCCTTTGGGAAAATCTAGGAAATTTAAGGAAAAGGGTTTTGGTAATATTTGTGATTTTTTTAAAAAAAGAATAGCATGTGCAAGTGCTTTGGTCTCCCTTATTTTCTGTTTTGACAGTTCCTGATGTGAGTACCAATATCACTGCATCATTATGACTGATGATCATTTGTGGAATAAACAAAAAACAGGGTCCCAGGATGCACCACTTCTAGAAGATCTTCTGTCTCTGGAGCCAGTTGCCACGTTGCAAACATGACAACAACTGAATTGATGATAGCATCTGCTTAATCTGGCTCTTGTCCACATGTCACAACTGTAATGTTGTTAATTGAGAATTTTTTTATTTGCTCTAGTCTAGTTTCTTCATTTCCTAATCTCTAAACTGGGTTTAATTTAATCAACATTGACTAAAAAGCTGTCAGTTTTAAATGTGCTACATTTTTTAAATCATTGATGTTGAAGAAACATGCAAACCAAACATTGTCTTAATCTAAAATAACTGGATTTCCTGACGGTGCATTAATACCCCAAGATTGTGCCTGATATTTGTTAAAAATTAAGAACTTGCACTTGATGGGATCATTCAAAGTACCTAGCAGGTAACTGATAAACATTAACTGATATTCCTGAGATACCTTTTTATGCTAATGGGTAAAGCCGATAAAGCAATAAAATTATGGATTTATGCAGAGTGACTTCAGCACTCATTTAATTTATGAAATAATCAGTTGAGCTATTATTTCATTTGAATTAAAAATAATTTTTAATCCTAGAGACAAATAAAATTATTCAGTACAAAAGTATCATCTTTTCAGTAGTAAATTTAGTGAATGAACATTAGGAGTCCTACTAAGGGAAAATAGGTAGCCCATACACTGAAAGAAAAATCACTGAGTTATTTAAAAATTAGCAAGTTGCCTTTAGGTTAGATTATTCTATGGTATAGACAAAATAAAGAGAGCTTAATCTGTCCTGCAATACTCATTTATGCCAAACAGACTTACAAATTAATTGCTTTGGATAGTTGTTAAGTGGCAGTATTTGCATCTTGAGACTATCAATATCAAATTGGTACATCATCTATTAATTGATATCTAAATACAATTTAAAATACAGTTCCTGGTACCAGGTACCTGGGTGGCTCAGTCAGTTCAATGTCTTACTCCAGTCATGATCTCATGGTAAGCCCAGCACCAGGTTCTGTGTTGGTGGTGCAGAGCCTGCTTGACATTCTCTCTCCCTCCCTCTCTGCTTCCCTCACACACACACTCTCTTTCTTCCTCCCTCTCTCTTGCAAAATAAATAAACAAACAAACAAACTTTAAAAACTGAAATAAAACACAGTTCATGGTTTAATCATAATTAATCTCTTATTTTTAAATATATGCTCCTCAAGATTAAGAATAAGGTCTCATTATGGTTCATGGATATCACAGAGCCCACATTCCAGTACATTGAGTATCCAATAAAAATTTGACTGGATGTATAACAATCCATTCTACAGTCACACCACTCTCTACTGGAGAGTTAGAGCCCATAGTGCATGGCCAATATTGCCCTCTAGTGGTTAGCATGCTTAGGTGAGTCTTGTTACTATGGGTTCCACCTGAGGTTCCTACTAGAACATTCTTTCCTATGAATTGTATGTGATAGAGTGCTGAGAATTTTTTTGTCAAGGCAATATCCTTCAAATATTGTAACAGAAACCTAAATAAAGTACGTAGGACATGATTTGAGGGGAGAGAATTGGTTATGTAAATCTTTGTAATTAGTATTATGCTTTAATATGCCCTTTGACAGTAATCCCATATTTTGTACAAAGACTCCAATCAAATTGAATTGATGTGGTTCAAAGGAGTTTTTGAGGCATTTGGTAAGGGTACTTTAAAAAATCTGTTGGAGGGGCACCTGGGTGGCTCAGTCAGTTAAGCGTCTGACTTCAGCTCAGGTCATGATCTCATGGTCAGTGAGTTCGAGCCCTGCATCGGTCTCTGTGTGGTCAGCTCAGAGCCTGGAGCCTGCTTCAGATTCTATGTCTCCCTCTGTCCCTGCCCCTCCTCACCTCACACTGTCTCTCTCTGTCTCTGAAAAATAAATAAACCATAAAATTAAAAATAATCTGTTGGAGTTACCCAAATCTTCATATATGTTAACAGTGACTTTACTTATATAGCTTGCAAATTAACATTGTCACTGTATGAGAGCAGCTCAGTCTAGAGCCATCTTCTCTTCCTTTCTCTCTGTTCTTAGTGTAGAAGGGAGAAGGACCTCCATGTTCCACTGCATCTTCACTCACAACCAGTTATTAGCACGGCTCTCATGTGATCATCTCTCCACACAGCTCCCATAAAGGAGTTACAGAGTGTTTCTGGAATCAGAGGACAAAGGTTGAGCTGAAGAGATGGCTAACCGTACACCCTACAAAAGTGTACAAAAGCAATTCCTGCCATCAGGCCACTTTTCTCTTTTACCAGGAGACCTAGGCATTTACCCTCCCTTCTTCGCATCGTCTATCCCTCCTGGCTCACAAATCTGCAAGAGGTAACAGCTGAGATTTATCTGCACTGATTCCGCTCACCAATTGCATGGTGGGAGAAGGGACTGAATGCATGCCTTTCAGTTAAGCATTTGCTTTCTGAAGAGTCAGGATGAAACCAAAGTTATTCCCTATTCAAAAATCAAAAGGTGAAAGAAAGGGCAAAAGCATAGTATTGGCATTAATAAAACTAAGAGTGCTTGCACATATACAGGGTACAATACTATTAACAACATTGGCAAGAACTTGGCACGGAGATATGTCCCTGGCAACTATTTTGTGCCCTCCAGCTGCACTAGGCATAACTCAGGAGAATCTAATTTGCATTACTCAGCATTAGACCTGGAAAGACCTAGCTCATCCATCAGTGGTCCAGACACCAGCAGTATTTGAGGTGTAATTTGAAGTTGATGAACATTTGCTGTCTAGGACTATACGGCTATTTTCTCTTTATACAAAGAATCTGCACCTGTCTGTTGCAGTCAGGGCCAATCATGGGGAAAACTCCACACTAATTTGTTTCTCGTCTAGACTTCTAGAGCAAGAATGCTCTCTTGGGTTACTCTTTGCTCCCCATGATGAGAGACCCCTGGCCAGCCAGGCCTCTGGATGGGGGATGGGCCCCACATGTTTATGCAGTGCTTTGTGCTTGACCTGTCCTAGTTTTCCTGTTCCACTCACCAACAAACTTCCATCAAATCATGTATTCCAATTGTGAAGGACCCTCTCACCAACCAGTGATAAATAAAGGTGATGAGTCAATCAAGTTAAATATATTGTTAATATTTAAGTAATTTTTGCAGGCCACATCATTCTCCAGCTCAGGCAAAAGGTCCATAGCTGCACAAGACCCTGATAGGGCAAATGGCAAAAATGGAAATTTCAAGTAAAACCTCTTGGCGTACATATTTTTCAGCAAAAAACACATTTTGCACCTCTTAAATTATCCCTAGCTTTACTCCACTTAACTATGGCAGAGACCAATGACCACTTATAACAGAAATTCAACAAAAGATTCTTCTGGAACGTAAAAATACAAACCAAAATCTAAATGTGCCATTGCCGTACATGCAGAATAGCTAGAATTTGTATAAGTCAAATCATAACAACAGCTGGAGAGGATGTGAAACTTGATCACATATACTAGAGAATAAACTGGTACCACCGTTTTCATTGGCAGAATCTACTAAAGCAAAATATGGTGCACCCAGTACTTCCACTCCCAGGTAGGTAACCTAACACAAATACTTATCTATGTTCACACAGAGCTGCGTGCCAGAATGTTCAGAACAGCACTAACTGTAATATCCTCAAACTGAAACTGCGTACATGCCCATTAAAGTAGAAGGGATAAAGTGCTATATGTACAAACAGTGCAGATCTACAGCAGCAATTAGAATGAAAGAACTTGAACTGCACATAGTAATTTGGGTGTATCCCAAACACAATGTTAGAAGAAAATAAAGGGATACACGATATGGTTCTATGTACACAAAAGCACAAAAACAGGTAAAACTAAAGTATGCTGTTAAAAGGCAGGATGGTGGTTACCTGAATGGGAAGAGGCACAGTAAAGACATATAAGAAGGCCCAAAAGAGTTACTGTGGTCCTGGTTCTATTTCTTGATGAGTGTGTTCCTTCTGTGAAAATGTATCTAAGTGAAATACTTCAGATCATATATACCTTTTTCTATGTATATTATACTCCAACCAAAACTGTAAGTCTCAACATACATACTGAATCCTCTAAAGGATTAGGGATGTAACCCCAATGCAGAGTTTTCATTTAATTCCACTATGGGTCTGTCATTGGTAAATTTGTCGAGAATCACCATTCTATTTATGAAAAATAATTAACCAAATCATTAGACTTCCCAAGATAATTCTAATTTCAAATATTTTGTCCTTGGTCATAAGTGTTCTAAATTGGGGTCCTTATAGTCCCAGTGTACACTATTATGAATATTAATGATCAAAACTCTAGCAATTTAAACTATTTTTCTGGAATATTTTCAAGTCAATTCCCCTATGTTTGTTTTTATAAATAGAAGTAGTCACATATTTTCCTCTTACCATATTCTATATTATGATGATCTAAACAAAGAAAGCCTATAAAATGACAATGAAATGTGTTAAGAAGAAATAAAAAAAAAATGTTCCTGGATCAAAGCTACAAACAGTTAAAGTGGTAATATCAAGCATCTTGCCAAAACAATTAACAGCTAATCATGTCTGGTGATCTGTGAGTTGTCAGTGGGAGTTAAGAAAATGATGAATAAAAGTGACAGATAGAGACCAAAGCCAGTGGAACAGTGGGCTAAAGATAAGACTTGATGTTCTCCTCACACCTGGTCAGGTTGAACTTTCTCCAGTCAAATTAACCCACTGCTGTATCCTTCCACCCTCTTTAATACTTATTTGTGCTGCCCTCTGTAGAAATATACATAACTGCCGTTCAACAAGACAATTTTTTGGTAACCACTGAGTTCTACAAGCATTACCTAAGAAAAATACTGTTCTGTTTATATGAGCAAGTTGAAGAAAGGGTGATATTCCCTGTCCCATTGATCACCTCTATATTACTGATGTCACACTCTGTAGCTATTTACTAGAGCAGAGATTCCTAAACTTCAACGTATATACCAATCACTTAGAGATCCTTAAAAGGCAGATTCCAATTCTGGAGGTCTGTCCAGAGTGGGGCTCTGGATTCTGCATTTCCTATGCAAGGTTTTTTAAATGTTTTGAGGGAATCACTCTGATCTAGTTAATACACATAATTCACAGGCTGGATCTCAGAAACGCAAGGTAGTATTCTAAAGAAGAAATCGCCGATGCAAGTGTTGTGATCCAGGAAGGAGGCCATGTTAGGAGGCCATGTCAGGTGAATGGTCTCCCTGAAAATGCAAACAAAATCATAATGCTAGTGGAGGTCCTTCAGAACAAACGTGTTCCTAGTGAAGCAAGAACACATTAAAATGGTTTGTGCATGTTGTGCTTAATGTTGGACCCAGAGATTAAAGCATAGACAGAGAAGCTAAAAAGATATATAGGACTTGTATAATGAGGAAGATTTAATGCTACTATGTCCCAGACTAAATCAATAACTGGCAACCTAACTGGGCTACATATTGAGAGAACATGATTTGCTTTTCCCTTTCTTTGCTTTAATGGATTCTCTTGCTATTGGATAATTCCAGCCTTACAGATTTTATTTTAACAGCTCCCTAAGACAAAACTCCATTTCAGAAGATAATGTGTATGTTGAATAACTATGATACCTGAAACCTAAAATCACTTCTTTTTGCAGGTAATTAAAGTGTTTTTTTTTAAAAATCTCTTTTCTTATTGGTTACCTTAACAAAACATCGTGCTCTATAACGTATAATGTTTGAATCAGCTAGAGCTGACCAATAACAGTGTTAATGTGTTCAGGGTAGCTATTCGGAAAAGAAATTAGAAGACATTAGTCAAATGATCAGGCAAGTCGTGGGGGACTCCAAGGAACACTGATAAAGTGGTAGTCATTGGCAACCTCCTCTAATCTGCTTAATACCTACTTTTTAATCTTTTCTTGACATTTTTTCTTTTATTGTTGCTAAATTAGAAAAAATAAATGATGTCAAAAAACATATGAATCCAGTACCTACCCCATGTTTCTTGGCCCCAGTCACTTTTTTTCACCTGCAACTTTCACTCCACCTGATGTTTATCTTCCCCTCTGTTTTCATCTCTCTCTCTCTCTCTCTCTCTCTCTCTCAAATAACTCATCTGAGTAAATGACCTCAAATTGTGCCAGGAAACTGCTGAAGCCAAGGTGTCATTTTAGAAAACTGAGAGCTACAGAGTATTCAAAACAAGCCAATCACATATTGACCTATTTATGATCTTCTTTCCCTTTTACTCTCTAGGCACCAATTGAAAGATTCAGATTTTTTAAAAATGTTAGTATAGCTTAAACCACTGATATCATAACATAGACCAGAAGATTGATTTTTGATCAACATAAAATTTACTTCCTTTCCTTAAACACTGTGTATAAAGATATTGGCTGAATATTCTCTACAGGTGCAGGATAGCATGGTGGTTATGAGTACCTAGTCAATTGCTGGGATTCAAATCTCAGTTCTGTCACTGCCAGTAGCAGGACTTTGAACACATTATTTTGTATTCTTCTGTTCTGGTTTTCCTGTTAGTAGAAGTGGGGTGATGACCATGCCTATCCCATCAACGTTATAACATGAGTGAATAGGCCATTCAGAATGGCAGCAAGCACAGAGGAGACACAGTCACTGGGCTCCAAGTCACAGATGGCTTGGGGAAATATTTTGTGTACGTTTGGCTAAATCAAGTATAGGCATACCCACACTCAGTAAAATCAGGCAACTTGCATTAATAATAGTTTTTATTGTTGGGGAAAATGGTAGAGGGAATATAAAGAAAAAAACCCTAGAAATCTGGTCTAGCTTGAGAAAGACCCAAAGGAGCAAAATTGGAGGTCTGTATAAAGCTCTCTAATGGGCAGAGGATGAACAGAGATGGCATGCCTGGGGTGGAAGGTCTTTGCTCCACTACCTCCTCCCTCCCTTGCTGCCTCCTCTCTATGTCACTGCCAGTTGTCTAGTCCCCCAAACAGCACAGACTTCCTCCAGACTAGAGACACGAGTCCATCTCCTCAGCTTTCCATCCAGGGATAACTTGAGACAGGAATCTGGAGATCAGTTGTTTGCATATACTGTCAAACCTTGGTTGTGAGTAACTTGTTCTGCAAGTATTCTGCAAGATGAACAAAAGTTTCTAATAAATTTTAACTTGATAAGTGAGCAATGTCTTGCAATATGAGTAGTACGTGATGCCTAACGCCACATGATCACAACTGAGCTAAAGTTTCTTTCTTCTCTCTCTCTCTGTCTCTCTCTCTCTCTCTCTGTCTCTCTCTCTCTCTCTCTCTCTCCTTGCCCCCTCACTGTGGGATTGTGAGTGATTGTCTCCCATACTCAGATGCTTGGTCAATGGTGGGTGATTATCTCCCATGCTCAGATTCCTCATCTCAGGCCATGGTGTATGGCAGAAATCAGTAGTTTTTCAGAATTTTGGAAGGTGTCTGCAACTGGCTCTAGTGTATTTTTTTTCACTTCAAAGCACCTATGGACAGTCCTTTGCTTTCTCATTCAAGAGTAAGCTTAGGAACGCTTCACTTCATTCTAGGTCAGGCTGCCTGCAGATATAGACCCTTTCCTCTGCTGTGTTATTGTCACTTACATTAAATACAGTATATGACAAGAGTTTATTAGTACTATACTGTAGTCAACATCCATGTGAGCATACGCAAAGGCTTCCATGCAAAAAAAGATTCCATTAAGCCAATAGATAGCAGTGATTCTGTTAGTGGGTCATCCTACACAATAACCCTCCTCTCTTTCCCTCACACCAGCCATGAAGGTTTTCAAAGGTAAGTGCAGGTTAATTTATCTTTCTTTATATTTTGTATTTTCTTTATTATTTTGTATCATATTACAGTATTGTAATCATTTTTATATAAATAATTTTGGATTGTGCCATGAATCATCTGAGTTTCCATTATTTCTTATGGGGAAATTCATTTTGATATATAAGTGCTTTGGATTACAAGCATGTTTCTGGAATGAATTATGCTCACAAACCAAGGTTTTACTGTATAAGTAAATATATATATATATATATATATACACACACACACACACATATATATATGCTATATATATAGGCTATATATATCCACACACATATATATATGCTATATATATAGGATAATATATATACACACACACATATATGCTATATATATAGGATATATATGTATATATATCCCATGATCTAGGACCAGGATGACAGAAGCAATAACCAATTAAAGACTTGAAGCATCACTAAGGTTTTCAGTGAGGTCCTCCCAGGGAGGGAGCTTCTCTGCTTGTGAAGCCTTCTCTACTATGTATAATGATGACGATAATATGTATACTCCACATGCTTTATTTTATTTAATCTTTTCATCAATTCTATGTGGAATATAATTTTTGGTGTCTGTGATTAATAACCTAAGACTCAGAAATATTAAGCTAGTTGCCAAACCTCACATCAGATATAGCATGAAGATTCTTGAACCAGGACCTTCCACCATGACTCTTCTCCTCTGCAAAATTTCATAGATTAAGTTTAAATGCCATCGGTTTTGTGAAGACTTGTATAACCCTTCAAAAATGCCATCCACCTTCCTGACTCCCATATACTTTGCACATCCCTTTACTGGGACAGCTCTAAGACTGAATCATGATTATTTGGGTACAGGACTATGAACAACTCAATGGTAGAAATGTCTTTTGTTGTGGGGACTGTTGTTATCCAATGCTTAGAACAAAATACATGTTCAATAACTGTTGGTGGAATGAATTCACAGATGAGTCATAAAAGGAAAAATGACAACCTTCCCTGCAACCCTTTCCCATGGGTTCATACCTTCTTATAAGTTCACTTTAGACTTCTATAGGGATACTTTGTAGGCAAATGACATCTCGCTAATGAACTATAATGTATGTTTATAGGGACGGTATATTATGTAATGGTAAGAATCCAAACTTCATCCCTAATTAGCTTTGTGATTTGGGGATATTTACATAATTTCTCCAGACTTACTTCAGTTTCTTTACCTGTAAAGCATAGATAATAATAATGCCTACATTTCATAGTTATTGAGGAATAAAGAAGCTAATGTATGTGCAATCCATACGCCAGTTGGGGTCACCTTGCCCCATAAGATTAAAGAAGATAGGCCTGAATCCCTATTCAAGCACATTGGCAAGTCCAATGCCTTCCACAAGCATATTGAACAATCCCAAGGAGCTTAATTTTTTCTATTCCTGTTTGTATAGGAAGTTTAAAGTTTGGGCCTTCCAAGCATCTGGGGAGCAATGAGGGACAGGGAGGCAGCCATTAAGAAAGTCTTGACGTCACCAGTCTCCATGGCAACAGAGGGATGACTGGTGGGCTGTGACTGCAGCTGCTTCCTTCCCACTAAGCCTCTGAAGGAACTCTCTTCATTACCAGGTTAGCAGGGCTGAGGGAGTCACAAGGTACTATAAGAATTACTTCAAATTTCATAAGGTTTTACTGACTGAGAAGGAATTGCCCCTTTAGAATATGCAAGACTCGTTTTAAACTTTAAGAAAAAATGTCCTACTTTGAAACAAATTTTTTTTTAAAAAAAGCATTATTGAGGGGCGCCTGGGTGGCTCAGTTGGTTGAGCATCTGACTCTTGATTTCAGCTCAGGCCATGATCCTAAGGTTGTGCGTCACGTGAGGCTCTACACTGAGCATAGAGCCTGCTTAGGATTCTCTCTCTTTCCTTTTGCCTCTCTCCCCTGTGCTTTCTTTCTCTCTCTCTCTCTCTCTCCCTAAAATAAAAAAGGAATGCTTTATGACAGTAGTAGGCTACTTGAGTGCCTGCATTTGAATGCCATCAACACAGTGGTTCTCATACTTATTCAAGTGGCAGGACACCAGGAAGTACAGGAGCTTATTATGAAACACCAGAAACCTGTGATTTATTTAATTTTTAAAACTGTATAATTTAGAACTAAAGCAGACACTATTTAACACTAGATTCTAATATAAGCAAGTGGTACCAGGTGGCAAAGTTTTAAAAACCTTAAAATTGAGAATATTATACCCATTACCTTAAATTGTTACTACCCCAAACGGTACAAGGCTTCCGTTATTCAATGGGAGGGAACAAGTGGATCTAGCAGGCAGAACACAGTGCCTTCCAAGGTTTTTGGTTTGGGGCGTGGGGTTTAAGTTACATCAGCAAATCTTTGACATAGGTTATACCACAGCAGAGAATTACTCCTTCATTCATCCACTTATCAAAAAGTGCCAATTATGTGCCATGTACAGTGTAGGGGCTACACCATGAACACTACGAACAGGTTACACGTCCCTGATCTTGAGAAGTCTATCGTCTGAAACAAAGGGAGACATTTTTCAACACTATGTGATGGAGTCAATGATATGGGTGGTCAAGGGAAGAAGAGGAAGGGCATTTAATACAGCTTCATGGTGGGAGGAAGAATGAAATAGAAAAGGCTCCTTATAAGAGATGATAGCTAAGCTGATGACTTACAGAATACCATATTTTTTTAACAGTCCATCAGTAGGGGAATGGACAATTAAAATGTGACATGTCTGTGTAAAGACTCGGAGTTCTTATATAATAAACGAATAAGATGAAATAAACTAGATCTGTATGTGTAAATAAGTCTCAAAAACAATACTGTATGAGAAAGCAAAGTTGCTGGGTGATAGGTACATTGTGGTGCTGTTTCAGTAAATGAAAAAGCATACTAGAACACAATAGAGGTGCATCCTTATGCAGTAAAAGTATAGAAACATGCATTATAAATCAGATACATGTCAAAATCATGAGCATGCTTGCTTATGGGGAAAGAGGAGAATAGGACCTGAGAAAAAGAGGCTCTAGTTGTACCCAATATTTCAGTTTAAAAAAATAAATGAAGGGAATATTATAAAAATGTTAACATTTATCCATTGTGGGTGAACAGGTCGAATGACATATGTTACATTAATTTCCTGAAGTTTTAAGTATTAAAAAGTAATTTTTTCCCAATTTTAAAACATTACCCCAGAAATCAAATGCAGCATCAGTTCTAGGAAACGGCTTAACAGGGAGAAATTAAACAGGGAGAAATTAAGTCTCATATCAATTATTATCAGAAATAATTCAGTTTACAGTATTTTTGCTAATGACACATCAAAAAATGTTCCTTGGGGCACTTGGGTGGCTCAGTCTATTAAGCATCAGACTCTCCATTTTGGCTCAGGTCGTGATATCGCATTTCATGAGTTGAGCCCCACATCGGGCTCTGTGCTGACACTGTGGAGCCTGCTTGGGAGTCTCTCTGTCCCTCTCTCTCTGCCCCTCCCCTGCTTGCTCTGTCTCTCTCAAAATGAATAAATAAACTTTAAAAAATCTTCATATCTTCATGTAACAGACACAAAATATATGGTTCCGACACAGAAAATGATAAACTGGAAATTCATCACTTTTTCCTGGAACCCCTGGGCTAAGACTGAAGGGAAAGAATAAGTGGGGAGAAACCACAGTCCTCAGAACTGCAGGAGGTTACGTCCTCTGAGTAGCAGTCCCCAGACTTCATAATCAAAGAGCATTTAGCTGAGTAGAGGACCCTTAGTCTACCCACCTTACCCATTCCAAATTTTAGCAGGAAAAAAAAAAAAACTTGACAATCACAAAAACCTCTCTTCAAGCTGAAAGAGAGATGATGATGTAAACGTCTATGTTAGCAATAAGAAATGGCTGTTTGTATTTGAGCCATCAACAGATGTCTAAACATCTATTTCTATGTGGGGAAATTATAGGGGAAAACTCTGTTGATAGAAAGATATATCATCACACGCAACATAGGTGTAGCTGAACAAACCACAGAAAACCAAAATGACAGGATGCAGCAAAACTAACAATAAAAATAAAAATAAATGAAATAATGAAAAAGCTAGCATACTGGCAGGTGAAAACCATGGAAAACTCCAATGAACACTGATGATACACACATACTACGCACCGTTTCTGAAGCTGGTAGGAATTCCTGATACTTCACAGAGTAGAAGCCAAATTATTGTGCCTCTGCCAGACTTATTAGTAAAACGCTAACCCAGCCTTCAGCAAGCACTAATAATTTGTTAATTTTAGTTATGACTGCCAAATGTGAAGTTAGGAATCTGATCCCTGATACTCGGAGGCAGGAAGTTCTACTTTTAAATGCTTGCTCCAAATCCCTACTTGCCAGGTTGTTGAGAGGCTCAATATCATTATAGGAGGGGAAGACTCATTCTATTCCTAGGGTGTAATGACATTTGTTGGCTGGCCTTATACAATCTAGAATTTCGGAATGGCTTTCAAGTCTTTGGTCTATCATTGTCACTACTGAGTTTTACACTAAGGCAGCCTTAGTCCATTGTTTAACAGAAGCAGGTGTCTCTAGTCCTGCAGGCCAAACCTAGCCCGCCAAACCTCATTCTGTTTCCAGGCAGCCAAGCCCATGGTTCAGACTCAACCAGGTGCACCAATGCAGCCATCTCACCAGAGAGCAAATCCAGCCTGAGCTATGCTGGGCTCCTAAGCCTCTAAGGCTGTCCTTTCCTTAGTTTCTGATGTCTCCCCTCAGTCCAGTCAATTCTGCCATTTCCATCTCCCAGCAGCCCACATCAATCCCTTGAATGGCCCTGAAGTGCAAAATCCAGGAACTTGAGGAGTGAGGTAGCATAGAGAGTGCTAGAAACTTTAGAATCAAATTGGAAGACTCTTTTTCCTGGGGCAGAGGGTCTGGGAAGCATACTCTATACTCTTCTTGGGTTAATCTTCAGAAACAAAAAAAACAAAAAAGCCAAATAAGAAAAATCCCATGGCACAAAAACAGACACATAGACCAAAAGTAAAAACACAAACTCACAAAATAACAAACAAACAACAACAAAAAACTGTCATATTTTTTTCCTTAATAGTTCACTCTCTTACCACATTTTAGTACTCCTTAACTGGAATTTGTCAATAAGTAGTTCTTATTCCTAAATATAAGTAAAAGTTGATGGAGACATGCTATTGCATGTAAGGATTTAGAGAAACAACTTTTTTTTTTTCCAGTTTGAGGTCCATGATGAGATCACGATTGGGTTGAAGACAATAGTTTGAGAAAGAATGAGCTGGCAGGGGAGAGGGCCACATAGGCTGCTTGCCTCCCTCTCCTGCAGTTTCCCCTTCACTAGTAGGGGTGTTGGCTGGATATTTCCTCCAGGGACTGGGCCAGGACAGCCAGCCTCCTCCTCTGCCCCAGCGCAGATCACTGACTCCCTGCTTTCCCAAGATGCAAAACCTTCACCCCACTCCCATACTACATTCTGTGCTGGGCTCCCACTCCAAATCCCCTCTGATCAGGAGCAGGGCCAGGGCCTCAGGCCATTTCAGAACAGAGGTCTCCATTTTGAGGACTAGAAGAGATGGGTTGGCTTCAGTAGGAGTGGTAATCAGATCCTGAGGGTGGACATAAAGCAACCAAAATCCAATGTCAGTGTATTAATTTCCAGAAAGAGTTGGTGAATTATGAATTAGGATTCACCTAATTTATATATATTTTTTATCCAAATGGACCAAAGAAATTGCTGAGAGTAGCAAAGAATGAATCCAGCAGGAGGTAGCTATGGGATTGATATGAGGAAGAATTCTAATAAGTCCAGTTGAGCCAACTGCTCAGATGCTGGAAATGTACAAATGCAGGGAGGAAGACGAGGTACTAAAGTCATCCTGGAGGAGTTATAGAAAGTTGTTTTTGTATGCAAAGCATTCAAGCTCTTTTCTGGTAACAGCTAAGATTTTGATTTTCTTTTGGGGAACCATCCTTCCCTTACTCTGTTCATAAAGTTAAGGTAGGATTGTCCCCTGGCTACAGGAATTAACAGGTTATTCAGGTGGAGCTATTCAGGGCATCTCATCCATCTGGCCATAGCAATGCGTCCCAGTTGAGTACATGACTCAAGTTGGTCTAGTCAGATTAAATCTGATGACTTTTGCTGAAATTCTTCGGGGAAAATTGTTTTTCCTTCTTAGGTAGTTTCTAAGCTACCAGGAGTTAATACATAAAAGGACCTACCTAAGAATAAAGCCAAAACAGAGGAAAACAAAACAAGGAGAGATTGATTTCTAATGATGTTTTTTCAAGCCTCTGGATCCAGCTATGCCTAAAAACACCACTGCCACTGTATTTTTCAGATAAGACAATCAATCAGTTCCGGGTAGTTGCTTAAGCCAGTTTGAATGGTTTGTCCATAATAACCAAGAGTTACTAGTATAGAGGATGTTAAACTGTCAGACAATAGGCTGGATGAGATGATTCTAAGATTCAGTGAGAAATCTTGGAAAGTCGATAGTTTCTCCTACAATAAAGTCCACAAAAAGTTTCAGAAAATGAGAGATTCCTTGTGTCCTGCCTGTATCTTCTATTCCTATGATCTTTGTTTCTATCTTCTTCAGAACCCTCAGATGAACCTAGCTCAGGTTTAGGGGATATATAGCATGTGAGCTTTTCAATTTTATTTTATATTTCTTCAGTCATCACAATAAGATTCGGGAAGGAAGAAGATTAATGTTCAGGTTTCCTGAGCCACTCTGAAATCCTAATTCATTACTGCTATTCATCCATCAGTATCTGTTCTGGAAAAAATATCAGTTTGCTTATTATGTTGGCAAAAATAACAATTTACAAATAACGCTGATACTGGAATGAGCTGTAATGGCTTTAAGTTGTGCTGAGTTTTACAATTTCCACAGTGTTTTCAGATGTATTTCCTCATTTGCACTTTTTTTAGGTATAACTAACATATTACATTAGTTTCAGGTACACAGCTTAATGATTCAATATTTATATACATAGTGAAATAATCATCACATTAAGTATAGTTAACATCTATCACATGCACTTTTATTTATTCATTTTTTTAACAAATATTTATTGAGTCCCACACAATGGCCAGGTTCTAAGGATGAACAGAGTGACACACAAGGGAGATATGGCCCCTGTCCTCATGAAATATATAACTGAGTATGACATCTTAATTTGAAATCTCAGAATCTCCTGACTCCCTTAGTCTTCATGATTTAGAACTGAAACTGTGCTTTCCAGGAGCCTGAGAAAAGTTTAGAAAAGGTCATTTAAGGTGGATAGATATATTCGGGATCTGTCCTGTGATCAGCCAGTAGTGCCTCAGGCTCCTGACACCAGTAATCTCTGGATGAGGTAGCAAAGTAAGTAGCTGCCTGCTTAGTATAAGGTAGACAGCAGACTAATACTTTAAAAGCTGGAGATAATTTTAACAGTTACCTAAACCAATATACTAATTTTACAAATGAGACAACTAAATGTCAAAGAAGGTAAATGGTCAAAGGTCATATTATAAGTTGATGACCGATCTTAGACTAGAGCACAAAGCTGCTCAAACCACAGGCTAAAACTAAGTCGCCAGGGTTCAAGGCCATCCAAGGTTGTCTACCTCCAGCTTCATCTTCCATCGCTCTCCTGGTTTGCCCTATGTTCTAGTCAAACTGCTTAGAGTACTTGATTTCATCTTTCTTCTTGGCACCCAGTGAAACTTTCAGAAAGGCTCTTATTTACAGGAAACAGAAGCTCACACCTGTCACCTCCAAAAGTAAGGACTTTAGTGTCCATAAACAAGGCAATAGAAATCCAGGGGGGAAAGCAGATTCAGAAAAAGTGGAACTTGGAGGTAGGCTTTGCATCTGGGGCAAATCTGGGAGTCTCATCAAGAGTACATGAAATTTGACTCAAATGATCCACCAGTAACAGACTCCCCTCTGTGTCCATTGCCTCTCTATCCACTAACAACAGACTTGCTTTCACTCTACTCATATGCCTTACTCATAATTTAAGCCTACCTGGTAGCCCAAATTATTGTTCTTCCACATTTCTCTGTAGTGTAACCTCTCAGCCTCTAATGCTAACTACATCATTCTCTCAGCAGGTTCCAGTTTTTTAGAAAAAGTTCTGCTGTATGTTCTAGGCTAGCAACAGAGTTCAGAATACTCTCAGTTTGCTACTAGTACTTGGCTACTAGTACTTTCAGCTACTAACACCCCAAAGCCCAGCCTTTCTCACACTTGCAAGAATCTGGTTTTTGACACTGCTTCAATCATCCTAGGTCTAGAGGTTCTGTGGAACAGAATATCAGACTCAATAAGTTTTTCTAACAAAGTGCTTTATTTTTTGTTTTCATAAAAGTAATATTTGTGTATAAATTTAAAAATTAGAAAATACAAAGTAGTATAAAGGGGAAAATACATCACATGAATTCACATTTCTTCATACAACAATAAACCACTGTGTATATATACACACACACACGTACACACACACACAACATATACACATATGCACAGTAATTTTGAACAAAACTGATATCCTATTATACATGCTTACTTTACAAAATAATATGTCATGAGCCTGTTCCTATGACCTTGCATATCTCTAGCTATTAATTTTCCATGGAGTGTAGTATTCCATTGTATGAATATGGATTTATCTGTTTGCTATTGCCAAGCATGTGAGAACTTTCCATTTTTCTCTATTACAAATAATGATTTAAGAACCTCTCTGTACATATATCATTGTGCACATCACACTGTGATGATCCTTAGAATAAATCCCTGAAACATAAATTACTAGATAAACACTGTAAACATCTTTAAAATGTTTACTTTAAAATATTTAATATACATTCCCAAATTACCCTACAGGAAAGTTTGTACACTCCCTCCAGTGCAGAAAAATGAATATCATTTCTTTTTCAAAGCTTCGTTTTTTTGATAGGAAAAATAACATCATATTAATTAAATTTTCATTCATTTCATTCCTAGTGAGGTTAAGTTTATTTTATTGTCCATATGTAGCTTTCTTATGAACTGCCTATTCACATTCATTGACACTTTTTTCACTGGGGTGTTTGTTTGTCTTTTACTTGTTCATTTGTAGGAACTTGTTAAAAGCCAAAGTTATGAGAAGTAAAGCTATCTCTGTTTGCAGATAACATGACTTTGTATATAGAAATCCTAATCCTAACTAATAAACAAGTTCATCCTGGTGTATAAAAGACTGTTTTAAAAATCAATTATATTTTTAAAATATTTTTTTAAGTAGGCTCCTCACCCAGCATGGAGCTCAACATGGGACTTTAACTCATGACCCTGAGATCAAGATCTGAGCTGAGATCAAGAGTCAGATGCTTAACTGACTGAGCGGGCCAGTCACCCCAAAAATCAATTATATTTTTATACAATAGCAATGAACAATCCAAAAATGAAATAAAGGATTACTAACTCCATTCAAAATAGCATCAAAAATTTAATATTTAGGAACAATTTAACAAAATATGTGCAAGAAAAAAGTACAAAAAATTGTTGAAAGAATTTAAAGAATACAAAAGTAAATGAAAAGACATCCCTAGTGAGGATTGAAAGATTTAATGTTGTTAAGATGGTAATACTCCCAAAATCGACCTACAGATTCAACATAATGCCTATCAAAATTCTAGCTGCAAAAATTGACAAGCTGATCCTATTATTCATATGGAGACTCAAGGGATGCAAAATAACGAAAACAATCTTAAAAAGAAAGAAAAAGTTACAGGACTTAAATTCCCAATTTCAAGGGTTACTGCAGAGCTATTGTAATTAAGACAGTATGGTACTGGCATGAAGATAGATAAATAGATCAATGGAATAGAATTAAGAGTCCAGACAGCAACATGCAGAAGAATGAAACTAGACCACTTTCTTACACCATACACAAACATAAACTCAAAATGGATGAAAGATCTAAATGTGAGACAGGAAACTATCAAAACCTTAGAGGAGAAATCAGGCAACAACCTCTTTGACCTCAGACACAATTTCTTGCTTGACACATCTCCAAAGGCAAGGGAATTAAAAACAAAAATGAACTATTGGGACCTCATCAAGATAAAGCTTCTGCACTGAAAAGGAAACTATCAATAAAATCAAAAGGCAACCGATGGAATGGGAAAAGATATTTGCAAATGATATGTCACATAAAGGGTTAGTATCTAAAATCTATAAAGATCCTACCAAACTCCACACCCAAAAAACAAATAATCCATTGAAGAAATGGGCAGAAGACATGAACAGATACTTTTCCAAAGAAGACATCCAGATGGCCAACAGGCACATGAAAAGATGCTCAACGTCACTCATCATCAGGGAAATACAAATCAAAACCACACTGAAATACCACCTCACACTGGTCAGAATGGCTAAAATGAACAACACAGGAAACTACAGATGCTGGCAAGGATGTGGAGAAACAGGAACCCTTTTGCACTGTTGGTGGGAATGCAAACTAGTGCATCCACACTGGAAAACAGCTTGGAGGTTCCTCAAAAACTTAAAAATAAAACTACCCTATGACCCAGCAATAGCACTGCTAGGAATTTATCCAAGGTATACAGGAGTGCTGATGCATAGGGGCACATGTACCCCAATGACTATAGCAGCACTTTCAACAATGGCCAAATTACGGAAAGAGCCTAAATGCCCATCAACTGATGAATGGATCAAGAAGATGTGGTTTGGGTCTCCTGGGTGGCTCAGTCGGTTGGGCAGCCGACTTCGACTCAGGTCATGATCTCACGGTTGGTGGGTTCGAGTCCCGCATCAGGCTCTGTGCTGACAGCTCAGAGCCTGGAGCCTGCTTCAGATTCTGTGTCTCCCTCTCTCTCTGCCCCTCCCCCACTCATGCTCTGTTTCTGTCTCAATAATAAATTAAAAAAACATTAGAAAAAGTTAAAAAAAAAAAGAAGATGTGGTTTATATATACAATGGAATACTAGTTGGCAATGAGAAAGAATGAAATCATGCTATTTGCAGCAATGTGGATAGAACTGGAAGGTATTATGCTGAGTGAAATAAGTCAGTCAGATAAGGACAACTATCATATGTTTTCACCCATATGTGGATCTTGAGAAATTTAACAGAAGACCACGGGCTATGGGAAGGGGAAAAAATAGTTACAAACAGACAGGGAAGGAGGCAAACCATTAGAGACTCTTAAATACAGAGAACAAACTGAGGGTGGATGGTGAGGGTGGGAGAGAGGGGGGAAATGGGTGATGGGCATTGAGGAGGGCACTTGTTGGGATGAGCACTGGATGTTGTATGTAAGCAATGAACCATGGGAATCTACCCCAAAAACCAAGAGCATACTTTACACACTGTATGTTAGCCAATTTGACAATAAATTATATTTTTAAAAAAGAATTAAGAGTCCAGAAATAAATCCTTACATTTACAGTCAGTTGTCTTTTGACGAGGATGCCAAGATGATTCAATGAGTAAAGAATAGTCACTTCAACAAATGGTGCTATGACTAGATATCTGGATGCAAAATAATTTATACCATATACAAAAATTAACTAAAAATAGATCAAAGTGTTAACTATAAGATCTAAAAATAATAAAACTCTTAGAAGAAAACACATGAGTAAATTTTCATGACCTCGGATTAGGCAATGATTTCCTAGGTATAACACCTAAAATGCAAACAAGAAAATAAATAATAGATAAATTAGACTTTGTCAAAATTAGAAACTTTTTAAAGTAGCCTCACACCCAGTGTGGAGCTTGAACTCACAACCCTAAGATCAAGAGTCACAAGCTCTACTGACTGAGCCAGCCAGGTGCCCCCAAAACTTTTCTGCTTTAAAGAACACCATCAAGAAAATGAAAGGATAACTCACAGAAGGGAAAAAAAATAGCTATCAAATACGGGACTTGTGTCCAGAATACATAATGAAATCCTAAAACTTAACAATAAAAACACAAATAAGCCAATTATGAAATGGGCAAAGGACTTAAATAGACATCTCTCCAAAAAATATATATGAATGTCCAATAAGCACATTAAAATATTCTCAACATCATTAGCAGCTGTTAGGGAAATGAAAACCCAAACCACAAAGATATATAACCTCCATCCACTAAGATGGCCATAAACTACAGGATCATAACAAGTGTGGGGAGGACATAGCAAAATTGGAGCCCTCATATATTGCTGGTGAGAGTGTAAAATGATCCGGCTACTTTGGAGAACAGGCTGACAGTTTATCAAAGGTTAAAGATAGATATACCATATGATCCAGCAATCCTGCTCTTAGGTATATACACAAGAGAAATCAAAATGCATCCACAAAAAACTCCACAAAACTTGGATATGAATGTTCATATCAATATTATTCTTAACAGTTAAACGGTAGAAAAAACCCAAGTGTCCATCAACTGGAGAATGGATAAATAAAATATGGTGTATCCATGTAATAGAATATTATTCACCCATAAAAAGAAATGAAGTACTGATTCGTGCTGCAACATGGATGAACCTTGAATACAGTGTTTTAAGTGTAAGAAGTCAGATACAAAAGGCTACATATTGTATGATTCCATTGAAAAGAAACATCCAGAATAGGCACATCCACAGAGATAGAAACCAGACTTGTGGTTCCCAGGGGCAAGAGGGTAGGTGAAATGAGGAATGACTGCGAATGGGTATGGTGATTCTTTTCATGATGATGAAAATGTCTGAAAATAGACAGTGGAAACCCCTACAGTTGAGGAGATGGGAGGAAATATGGAGTGATTTTTTTAATCTAAAATCAATTATAGTGATGATTGTACAATCCTGTTAATATACAAAAAAAAAAAAAAAAAAACACCCACCATGAATTATACACTTTAACCAGGTGAACTATATGGTAGGTTAATTATATCTCAAAAAATCTGTTAAAAGGAAAGTTAAGGATATAAACCATTTGAATACTATATGTGTTGCAAATATATTTTTCCATTTGTCTTAAGCTCTTTGCTAATGGTGGCTTATGTTGAGTTCAGAAAAATTAAGTGGAGAAATCTCTTAATCTTTTTCTTTGTTTTTTTTTTTCCTTTGTATGCTAAGACCATCATAGCATCATAATCAGGTAAATATTTATCTATATATTCTTCCAGTTCTCTTTGATTTGATTTTTTTCTTTACATTTAACTAATTCAGTTGAAGGTATTTACAACTATCCCGAGAGATTTCATCAGGTGATGTCTTAACTTCAGTTTTTCTTTTCTTTTTTGTTTTTTAATATTGGGAAAACATGATGAAGAGTACTTATAGTGCCCCCAATCTAGCTTTATTTCTTATTCTTTGTTTTGTATTCAGACTGGAATATTGCTTTAGCTGCTGTGATAAATCAGGAACCCTCTCCCCTCCACCCTCCTTCAACCTCCGAATTAAACTTGGCAAATTATACTGTTGGATATGTTACTTGTTGAGTTGACTTCAGAGCTATAGTCTGGAAGTTTGTCTAATTGGACTGATTAGTTTTGGTCTTGTGGTCATGAAAGAACCAAGAAAGAAGTCTGAAATATCAGATACATTCATCAGCCAAGATAGGGAGGTGTTGATGGTTTCCCTTTCATGTAAATCCAAATGGCTGTGGCATGTTTGGCTCACATTCTTTTGATTTGTGATTTAATTTTTACAAACTGTAGGAAGAAAACGGCTGCCAATGTTATGGTTTGAAGAGCTGGCTTTTCTATCCAAGGCACAGAAAATGTAGTATAATGATTGGGCTCAGCTAATGAGGCAGGAGGAGGGAGAGCAAAGGTTGGCAACAGAGTGTGTCCCTTTCTGCCATTTTGTGGGAACTCAGAAATGGCAAAAAAACAGAATGAAAATCTGCTCATTATTCTTCTCTCCAAAGGCTTCCTCCGTCTCTGATGGATCCTATGTTGCTTCTTAACCTTTCTCTCTTGGCATTTAGCCGAAGGACACCACCTGAGGGACACTTCCTGTACCTCCAAGAACTGTGCCAACTCAAACTTAGTAATATTTAGAGTCCTGCTGATCTCCTTCACCTTCCCTAGACACTGGATCCCTCTCTTCTATTAGCAAATTAGGACAGGTGGGGTTTTGTTTGGTTGGCTGGTTGGGATTTTTAAAGTTTACTTATTTATTTTGAGAGAGAGAGAGAGAGTGCACATACAGAAAGGACAGAAAGAGAGTGGAGAGAGAAAATCCCAAGCAGGCTTTGCACTGTCAGAAAAGAGCCCAACACGGGGTTCAAATTCATGAATCACGAAATCACGACCTGAGCCAAAACAAGAGTGGGACACTCAATCAACTGAGCCACAAAGATGCCCTATGTTTGTTTATTTTTTTAAGTAGGCTTCATGCCCTGTGTGGAGCCCAATGCAGGGCTTGAACTCAAGACCCTGAGATCAAGACCTGAGCTGAGATCAAGAGTCAGATGCTTAACCGACTGAGCCACCCAGGCTCCCCAGGATAGGTGGTTATTATGCCAAAATAATACATCAACTCCTTTCACTAACAAATGTTTCCTCCTACCTCTTTGATGCCTTTTCATTAGCCTCTTCCCAGCCTCTTCTGTGTCTCCTCTCTTTTGTCTGTTCTGTGGGGGAAAGACCACTCAGTCAGATCCTCTTAGGTAGCACTCAGATCCTCTCGACCCCAATTCCCCCTCCAGCCAGTGCTGTAGCTCATTCTTATAGGTACAACACAGAGCACCTCCCTGTGGGTCCCTAACAGGTACCTTGCTTCCTGGCATGAGCCACCTGCAGGAAATTTGCAGTACTAACATGCAGGTAAACCCATGCTTCTGAGGCCATCCTTGATAAATGGTGACAACAAGCAATGAATCGATGTTTCCTTCTCCCTGTCAGCCCTTAGGCAAATGGTTTTGAATCATTCACAGCTGCTCAGAAGGTCTCAGGACAAAAACACCAGTGACCTTAGTAGTAGTAAACAGTTTGATAATGGGTTCTTTATTGGTTTTTCTTGCTTCCCTGTTTTTACTCCTTTTTGACTCCTGCTCCCTGGGATCAAATTCCCAGATAAATCTCCCACCGCAAGTCTTTGCCTCAAGTTATTTTGGACCCTCATCTATTAAGTCGAGTAATACTTAACTTAAAAAATTATTTCTCTGTGCAGTTTCTTCTCTAAAGTAGAGACTTCAATTAATTTTTGGCATATTACTATTCTTTAAGAGGACCACTGAAATAGGCCCCTCTGTTACGTAAATGAAAAGTAAGTAGCCACCCATATTCCCTGGGAAACTGAAAAGTGTCCTTATCTGAGCACTGGAATTTAGGATCCAGAATTTCCACATAAATTCCTATGTTTGTTTAGGACTCTCCGAGCTTCTTTTGGCCTTTGTTTTTTGGGGAAAGATAGGTTTGTTACTTGTTGAGAGAATGGTTTTGTTTGCTTTTAATGAAGATGAGGAATTGAGGAGAGAAATGTTTTGGTGTGTGGCATCATGACAGGGATGGTTTGAAGAAGATGAAAAATGGAAGGGAGAAATTGAAGCAGCAGCTTTCCTGTGGGACTTTCTGGGACCAGTAAGAGCAATGTTTTTCAGGAGCTGGTGACAAAATGTGGCAAGAGGTTAAAGATTAGGTTCTTGTCTCCTCCTTCATTCCCAACCTCCACACTTACCCAAAACAATTATGACACCCCAGAAATAGTGGCTTTGGCAGCATCTGAGAACCACAGACTTGACTCACATACCACTTATCCTGAAGATCTCTGCCAACAGAGGCAGCATCATTTTCTTGGGAAGTGGCATCAGTTAAGGGAGAGAAGATGGAGTAAACATGGTAGATGAAGTGGGCAGACTGGTTTGTGAGCACATACGAGGCATCCTTTTGGGGATTATCAGAATTTATCGAGGCATACTTAGGTTGGAAATTCACCCCTCAGGGCCTCTTGGCCTTCCTTGTCTTCAGAGCTTTGAAGGATTCGTTCCCACTCAGATACTGTTGTGGTGACCAGCCATGAGTCCATGGGGTAAAACCCAGGAGTCCTCCCATCATGTCCTACCTTCTACTTACCGTCTTTTGGCACAGGACTTCCTTACTGACACTGGCTTTAGAGGCAATAGGATCTCCACAGAACCTGTGTAAGAGCCACCTGGGAGTGGAGGGGAGTTATCACTTCATAGTGCAAACTTTGACCCGTGTGAAATAGAGCCCCTGGGTTTTTCTGACAACTAATCATTTTTATGGATTCTTGGAAGATTAAGTAATCAGTCCAAGGGGTGACAATGTCCCTAACACACTCTTCTGTCAGCTCCTCTCCTCTGTTGTCTCACTCACCTTTTCCCTCATTTCTGTTCCCCCGGGGTTGTAGTCCCTAACCAGGAAGTAGTGCACTAGCTTTTGCCTCAGCCTCTGCTTATGGGGATACAAAGCATCAGGTAGGGTGGATCTGTGGTTAGGCGATAAATCAGCAGGGCTGGCACTAATGTAATTCGAGACATTAAAATTTAAAACTATCTCATTTTAAACTCAGTCCAGTGAAGATGGATAATTGAAGTCCTGTCTTCTTCATTAGATCAAAATATGGAAATCCCTGTATTAAGTGTCATGTTCATCCCAATCATCATCCTAATCTATAGGTCTAGAAAGCTCAGGTAAACTTTAACTTCTCCTTCTCTAGGATGTTCCATGGCTAGTCATTCCCTCCATATTTCTGCCTCCACTGTATCTCCTCCACTGGAGGAGGTGTCCTTGCTGCCACGGTACTGGTTGAAGTTTCTGTCATTTTCTTGTATTGCAAGAGTCTCCTAACTGGTCTTCCCTCTTCATCCTTTCTCCTCCCTTGTCTGTCTTGTCAATCTTCCCACCCACAAACCCATTGCTGTATCCTTCTTCAGGCACCTCAAGCTCCATGATTTTGAGAATACAGTCAAAGTTACCCTGGAAAATTCCTTACATATTTTGGCCTATGAAACATAGTATGAAGTATTTTTGCAAACATACTGGCAAGCAAACATGAGCGCATTTAATTTTATCTCCTGGTAAGTCCCAAACACAGCTGGCTGTTCTTCTTCCATTAGAACACATTGTTTTCGGGGCACCTGGGTGGTTCAGTCAGTTAAGTGTCTGACTTTGGCTCAGGTCATGATCTCACAGTTTGTGAGTTCGAGGACCACATCAAGCTCTCTGCTGACAGCTCAGAGCCTGGAGCCTGCTTTGGATTCTGTGTCTCCATCTCTCTCTGCCCCTCCCCCACTTGCACTCTGTCTCTCTCAAAAATAAACATTAAAAATTTTTTAAAAGAACAGATTGTTATCTTCAAGTTAAAGAGTTTAAGGACTATGTTGTATGAAACACGTGTCTTATTAAAAACAGTGGTCACTCTCAGTGAGGTGAGATGCTCACATCATGAGAAGCACTTCAGAATGGAGGTGACTAAGAAAATACTCATAGACAACTCCCCTATCACACTCTGGACATGTGCTGACCGAGTGGAAAGGTAGGCAGGGCTGGCTGCTCTCTCTCCATTGTTTTCTCTTCCTCTCTTTCTCTCTCTCCCTCACATTTCTGAGAGCCTTGGTTAATATAGACAAAGTAAATACACATGTGGCGTGAGTACACTATATACTACTGCATGTAGTAGGCACTCAACGACTGGATATGCATGACAACAAATTAAGTCAAGAAAATTCAGTTCTAGGGGTGCCTGGGTGGCTCAGTCAGTTGAGCGTCCAACCTCGGCTCAGGTCATGATTTCACTGTTGGTGAGTTCGGGCCCTGTGTCAGGGTCTGTGCTGACAGCTCAGAGCCTGGAGCCTGCTTCAGATTCTGTATCTCCCTCTCTCTCTGGCCCTCCTCTGCTCATGCTCTCTCTGTCTCTCTGTCTCTCTGTCTCAAAAAATAAACATTAAAAAATACTAGAAAGAAAGAGAAAGAAAGGAAGGAAGGAAGGAAGGAAGAAGGAAATAGAGAAAGCAAGAAAGCAAGAAAGGAAGGAAGGAAGGAAGGAAGGAAGGAAGAAAGAAAGAAAGAAAGAAAGAAAGAAAGAAAGAAAGAAAGAAAAATCAGTTCTAGTCCTGGTCCTAGCATAGCAAACTGTATGGTTAGGGAAAGTCACTTTACCATCCTATGACTAAATTTTTTTATTCTTTAACATATATAATTGATTTATTTGCCCCAAGTCACTTTGTCCTGCTTGTATGCATATAATATATAGCTTTTATTATTAATAATAACTATGTTTACAGAAACTCATTTGTACTAGACTAAACTTGGATCTTTTAGTAAACTGCTTATAATTCAACACAATAATTAACCCTAGGAAGGGTTACACATCAGGGTTTACATGAACCCTATGAAGAAGCTCAAAGCTCTTCTAATTATGTCCAGCTCCCACAATTGTATTTTTCACTCTATATTTGGTTATGAATCCAAAAGAGTCATTCTGCAAGTGTCCACTCACACCATCTTTCTGTGCTGGTGGTATTAACAAGCTTTTGCTTTAACTGGTAGATTTGTATTGATACACTTAGCTGGTTGAATCAAAGACAACTTGCCATTAAGACACACAAACATGTTATGAATAAGACAGTAAAATGATTTCCAATTTAAAAGTAATACCATACTTTCTTGTCACTTACAACGTTCATATTATCCTTGTTGAATAAAGTTTTTCAGCCTCAAACCACTTTTTTTAAAACCACATATCAGTCTCTGTGCACACAGGAAATGTAGGTAAAATAAACTGGTTGAAGTTTTCCTAAACCTGCTATATATTCAGAGACTGAGCCTGCTGAACTACTTGGAATTGTTGCTGTCTCTGTTTTTCAGTAGCGTACTTTCGATGGCACTGATGATGCAGCATTTCTTTGAAGAATGTATCGAAGAACAGAACCGTTGGTCTTGGTTCTGCAGTTATATAGGGTTAGCCGACGTTTGACTTCAGCTCTGGAGATAGTGCTACATCCATCTGATTCATTACCTCCTCATACTCCCCCTCACCATTCAGTTCCTAACAGTTTAAAAAAAGTTCTACTATTTTCTACACCTGAGATTTGTCTTCCAAGCCTCCTATGCCCTCTGTGCAGTTTTGATGCTGGCATTTTCCATGCACAGGCAAAGTAAGGATATTGAGATAACAGTTATGGTAACTCACTATTGATTAGAAAGCACACCCTATTTCAGAAATGTTAAAATGCAGGGGTGGGGGATCAGGGGAGAGGAGATCTTAAATTTTTTTTAATGTTTACTTATTTTTAAGAGAGAGGGAGGGAGGGGGAGGGGCAGAGAGAGAAGGAGACACAGAATCCGAAGCAGGCTCCAGGCTCTGAGCTATCAGCACAGAGCCCGATGTGGGGCTCGAACTCGTGAACTGTGAGATCATGCCCTGAGCCAAAGTCACATGCTTAACTGACTGAGCCACCCTGGTGCCCTGGGAGAGGACATCTTAAAACCCATAAAATATAATTAAAGTGCAAGATCACAGCCAGAGGAGTTTTTGCCTTAGAATTCTATGCTTAAGGCGGAGAAAACGGGTTCAGAGAGAATAGGTTATTTGTCTAAGGCCACATCGTTCCAAATGATTCCAACGCACCTTCAGGAGCATGACACTGTATCACCTCAGAATCCTAGCTGGCCTGCACATTAGCTTTTACCCTGCAGCAGCTCACCAGTCCCCTATTCTTATACCTTTAGTGGGGTTTCCAGTAATCGGTCATCACTACCACGGTGACCTCAGCGGGTGGTGTTGCTGTATCCTTTCCCCGAAGCTCTCTGCTGCCTCCTCTATTTATTAGTACAGTTAATGAGAGACCTTCAGTCTCCAAGAAACCAGATGAGACAAATAATATCACATGGCCAAAATTAAGACATTTTTACCAGAGAAGAATGAAACGCAGCAGTTTCAACTGACCAGAGGTTTGGCAACATGTTTTATGGATTTCATTGTGCACCATTCAGATTGTTGGCAGCTAATGAAACCAAGTGCAAAATTCCAATTATTGCCTCATTTTAACCTAAACTCTACATTTTTCTCTGGTTTCCCCCTAATTGTAATACTTTCATTATACATCTGAAAATCTGGTATAGATTTAAGCCTTTCCAAATAACATCAGGGGTTTCTGCTAACTTGCTCTACTTTTGGGTAACGTTTGATCATGGTTGGCAAACTTTAAGTATTAGCTTTCCTCATGCTGGTTGCTTCCTGATCCATCTTCTGTCTATAGTACATAAGAGGCCATCTGCCAGGAGGTATCTACTGTGCATTTTCTATATATACTCAGCAACACATATGATAAATATAAAACTTTTTTTTTTTTAAAGCAGGCTCCGCACTGGGTGTTTGGAGCCTCCCTCCAATGCAGGGCTTGAACTCACGACCCTGAGATCAAGACCTGGGCTGAGATCAAGAGTCAGATGCCTAACCCACTGAGCCACGCAGATGCCCCCAAAGATGAAACTATTAAAACAGAAGCGTTTGCTTCCACCTGCAGCCAAGAAGGATGTATTCTTTGCTGCTTGACCTGCTATTGCACTTGCATATCTGCTTTCACAATTGTAGTAATGGCTAGAATTGCAGAATTGGAGCCACTAGATGCAGGGAATAGATCGATGTACATACGAAAGGACATCAAGCTAGCCTAGGAAGGAACCATCTCCAAAGAAACAGAAAAGGAGGTTATGCACCAGTTAGAGTTTTGAGGAAAATACAGAAAAGCACTAACAAGCTACTACTAAGACAAGGAACTTTAAAGAGAGAACAGTATGCTAAGTACTTTTAAAAATTTTTACTCTCTTCCGTACTGTGAGATGTAATTCCTTCCCTTTGCAGAATCTTTAACAATGCTTTAGTAGACACACATTATTTTTCAGGACTTTGGAGGATTCAGATTTATATTTTCTCTGGAAGAAGAATTTTCTTTGGAAGAAGATTTATATTTTCTTCCTCAGACATTCAGGATACTTAGGCTCCTCCTAAAGGGTGGCCTTAGCTCAATAACAGTTTATTTAAAAAAAATAAAAATAAAAAAAAGAAAGACTTAGAATAAGAGATTGAAGACCCTTATTTATGTGAGCTACAACATAAAACCTCATGAGCCCAGCACTGTTACTTCTTGTTCTGGGGAGTGACTGCCCATGCCTCAGACTGTCTTCTTTTCTATGCCTAGACGACACATCTTCCACGTTAAAGACAGAGGTGGTGAGTGGAAGGAAATATGGAAGAAGGGAGGGAACATATTAAATAATCTCTGTGCCACCATCCAAAGAGTACAGAACTCAGGGCAGCGAACCTTCCCTGACTTCAGTGACGCCTCTCAATAAAATTCCAGCAGAGGTGAGAATGCCTGGAGTTCTTTGTGCTTTCCTTAAATTGTAGGAAAAATAGGAGCTCAAACAGAACCTCTATTACAAATATTGGAAAAGCCAAACATATTAACAATAAAATTCTCAAATATTTTGCCAACCCTGTTTTTTTTTTTCCCCAGAGGTTAGTTTAACACTCCTCTTCCCTACCCTCTGATATTATTGTAAGTGCTAAGTAACACTTTATTATATAAATATAGCCTGCCAGGTCTAATTGCTATGTGCAAAATTTGCTAAATCACAAAGTAAGGGGACACATGAAGCCGCTTATAGAAAACTGCAAAGTATTTAAGTGATGGGAAGAGAATGTTATGATTGGAAGGAATATACATTTACTCTACCTAAAATTGAGGAGACTATGTAAACAAAGTCAAGTTTCCATACACAAATGATCTTTCCCTCCCCAGTTTTGAAAGTAACACCAAAAATGAAAAGAATTGCCATGAAAAGTGATCCCTGTGAGGCAGTGTATATGACATTGGCATAATATAACATGTAAGTATCATTTTTTGTTAGACCACAGTAAAACACAGCCCTAAAAGAGTCTGATTTTGAATTCCATTCTCCATGCACCACTGCAGTTTGTACCAAAATGTATCAACAGTGAATAAGGTGTGGAAATAATTAAAGTTTGAAACAACAGTCATTGCCAGACTCAAAGAGCGAAATTACCCTTCCCAATACTTGGAAATCTCTTCCTCAGACATTCAAAGATACTTAGACTCCTCCTAAAGGGTGACATTAGTTCAGTAACATTCCAGGAGCAAATGAGAGTTGCATTCATGTAATTTTCCTTCAAGCATTTGTGTTTATTTTTAGAGAGAGTACTAAAGTGTTTTTTAGGAATGACATCAACATTCAGGGTTGTGCCATTTTAGGGTTTAGCCTGATTATATCCTCCCAGAGCACCTATTTGTTGCTAAGATATATATCGTTGTGTTTTCACCCACAAAACAATTATACTTGCTGTCACACTACGTTCAAATACCTAGGCTAGGACCTATCATGCTGAGATTTGCACACACCCTTGCAAACCACAACTTCCAAGTTTCTCTTCTGCCAAATGTCTCCCAGTCATTGAGAAACCACCACTCCTTGGTCTCTACTTGTTAGGAAAATAATCCATCCCTAGGGAATTCCTTGAAAGGGTTGCTCCTTCATACCGGCTCAATTAAGTGAGTGTTGCTTCCAAGAGCGATCACTCTCCTGGTGACACAACTGCTTCTTGAGTAGTAGCTGAACAATTTGGGAAACGTTTTGGAGACTAATTTCTCATCCTTGGATTGGGTAGGTAGGGCTGTCAGCATTTACTTGCCTCTGCAAATTGACGCAGGAAGTAGCATACTTAACTCAATTTTGGACTAAAAAGCCTGATGGTGAGAATTTCTAAAGAAAGACATGATTAAGTATGTCACTTGACATTTATGATAACAAGACTTAGCACAGGGAGGTTTTATTGATGACATCACAATTGATTCTCATCAAAATTGACTGTTATGATTTCAGTTTCAGAAAAGCTAAGTGATTTGCATAAAGTTGACTAGTAAATAAGGGACACAGAATTTGAACCCAGATCATTATTTTCAGAAGGAGAAAAACTTTATATGTGTAAATATATATTTGTATATACATGTAAATATATAAAATTATATTTTTCACAAAACCAATTACTGGAATATTTCTATTTTGAAATAGCAAATAAGTTAAAAATTCTACTTAGCTGTGAATTTATATCATTCTATATGTTTTCATTATAATTCATTCCTTCTTTTTTAAGAAGCTAGAAGTGGGGTGCCTGGGTGGTTCAGTCAGTTAAGTGTCTGACTCCTGGTTTTGGCTCAGGTCATGATCTCACGGGTTGGGGGGTTCAGGCCCATGTCAGGCTCTGTGCTGACAGTGTGGAGCCTGCTTGAGGTTCTTTCTCCCTTTCTCTCTCTGTCCTTCCCCCACCTGTGCTCTCTGTCTCTCTCAAAATAAATAAACTTAAAAAATTAAAAAAGAAAAGAAGCTGAAAGTCAAATTGAGCATGAAAATCATCATTGTGACACTGCTTGGAGGCAGATTTTTTTCCCCATAAAAAAAAAAACACAGTACATATGAAGCTTCTGGTGATCTTATACTAACCTTTGGTGAATTGGCACTTGTTCATACACGAGTATTGACTTGGTATCACTTGTTTTCTCAGCAATATGTATTTGATTCCTTTGCCTCTTTCAGGTACTGAAGTGAGTATCTGTGCTGAGGACTATCAAAATTACATGTTTCTAGGAGTCTCAGCATAGGCAGAATAAAGATGGCATTGCAATGTCACAGAAAAAGGATGATACTTTAACAAATAATATTTGTATAATTGACTATCCAGCTAGAAGAAAACAAGGTTGAACTCTTGCTTCATTGTACATATATACCCAAAAAATCTAAATAAATCACACACGTAAATGCAAACAAAACCATAAGACATTAGAAGAGAATTTAGAATACTTTATATGATACAAGAGTTGGGGAAACCTTTGTAAGCAACACAAAGGACTAAGAAGCTATAAAAGAAAAAAATAGATTTGTCTATTTTGAAATTAAAATCATTTATACGAAAAGACATACCAGATACAAAATCTAAAGATAAATTGTAAACTGAGAGAAAATATTTGTACTATATAGGACAAAACAGAAAGTTAATTATTTTTATGTATAAACAAAGCCCTTATGAATTTGCAAGAAAAAGACAATCTAATAGAAATTTGGGTGGGAAATGATTAGGAAATTTATAGAAAGGAGGTGCAAACAGACAATATCTTATAAGATCTTCAACCCAACCAAGGGTAAATAAAATGCGTGGAGGCCATGAAATGGTCAGATCCCCATCTGTGAGGAACATAACTGACTAATGACTCCAGTTGTCAACTCCAGATCCATGAAAGCCACACTTCTCATGCAGCTGCCAGCCAATGACTGAGCACAATAAGGTAGAAACAGCTCAAATTTCCATTAACAGGTGAGTGGATGAAAAAACATACATACAGTAGAATATTATTCAGCCTTAAAAAGAAAGGAAATTCTGACACGTGCTACAACATGGATGAGCCTTGAAGACCTTATGCTAAGCCAGTCACAAAAGAACGAGTACTTTATGGTCCATGTATGTGATGTACTTAAGTAGTCAAATTCATTCAGATAGAAATGAGGATGGTGGTTGCCAGGGGTTAGAGTGGGGGAAGGAAATGGGGAATTATTGGTTCCATTTTGCAAGAAGAAAAGAGTTCTAAAAATGATGGTAGTGGTGGTTGCACAACAATGTGAATGTACTTAATGTCATAGAACTGTACATTTAAATGGTTAAAATTGTCAATTTTATGAAATGCATCTTACCACGGTAAGAGAAAAAGGGAAATTAGAGGACGTGCTTACTCCACTCACAGCTATACTGTCTATACTGAAAAACTTGAAACTGACATATCAGAGAGGGCTCCCTGAATCATGGAAAGGAAGGAATCTACTCCAAAGAAACTGGGAGGGGCGCCTGGGTGGCTCAGTTGGGGAAGGGACTAACTCTTGATTTCAGCTCACAAAATTAATATACAGAAATCAATTGCATTTCTATACACTGATAATAAAGTAGCAGAAAGAGATATTAAGAAAACAATCCGATTTACGATTGCACCAAAATGAATAAAATACCTGAAAATAATGGAGGTAAAAGACGTGTACTCTGAAAACCATATAACACTGAAAGAAACTGAAGATAGCACAAAGGGAAAGATATCCTATGCACAAGGATTAGAACAATTAATATCAGTAAAATGTCCAAACTATCCAAAGCAATTGACAGATTCGATGCAGTCCCTATCAAAATACCAGCATTTTTCACAGAACTATAACAAATAATACAAAAATTTGTATGAAACCACAAAAGACTTTGGATATCCAAAGCAATCTTGAGAAAGAAGAACAAAGCTGGAGGGATCACAATTCCAAATTCCAAGATATACTACAAAGCTGTAATAATCAAAACAGTATAGCATTGGCACAAAAGCAGATACGTAGATCAATAGAACAGAATAGAGAGCTCAGAAATAAACCCATGCTTATTTGGTCAGTTAAGCAATGTTAAAGGAGGCAAGAAAATACAGTGGAAAAAAGACAGTCTCTTCCGTAAATGATGATGGGAAATTTGGATAGCCACATGCAAAAGAATGAAACTGGACCACTTTTTTTTTATATATAAAAGAATGAAACTGGACCACTTTTTTTTTATATATAAAAGAATGAAACTGGACCACATTTTTTAATACCATACACAAAAATAACCTTAAAATGGATTAAAGACCTAAGTATGAGACCTGACACCATAAAAATCCCAGAAGAGAACATAGACAGTAATTTCTTTGGCATTGGCCACAGAAACATATTTATGGATACATCCCTTCAGGCAAAGAGAACAAAAGCAAAAATAAACTATTGGGACTACACCAAAATCAAATGCTTTTGCGGGCCACCTGGGTGGCTCAATAGTTAAGCATCTGACTTTGGTTCAGGTCATGATCTCGCACTCCGTGAGTTCGAGCCCCGTGTTGGGCACTGTGCTGACAGCTCGGAGCCTGGAGCCTGCTTTGGATTCTGTGTCTCCCTCTCTCTCAGCTCCTCCCCCACTTGTGCTCTGTCTCTCTCTGTCTCTCAAAAATAAATAAACATTTTTAAAAAATGCTTTTGCACAGCAAAGGAAACCATCAACGAAACAAAAAGGCAACCTACTGAATGAGAGAAGATATTTGCAAATGATGTATCCACTCATAAGTGTAATCTAAAAAAACAAAACAATAAACAAGCAGAAGCAGAAACAGACCCATAAATACAGAGAACAAACTGATGGTTGCCAGAGGATAGGGAGTAGGGACTTGGGCAAAATGGGTGACAGCGATGGGGCGATGCAGGCTTCTTACAGAATGAATAAGTCACGGATGAAAAGTACAGCACAGGGAATATAGTCAATAGAATTGCATTAGCATAGTATGGTGACAGACAGTAGCTACCACTTGTCTGAGAACACAGCATAACTGTGACATTGTTGAACACTACGTGGTACTGAAACTAATGTAACGTGTGTCAACTATACATTAATTAAAAAAGTACATATCAACAAAAAAAATCATTATTTAACAGTGAATATACCATACATGCAAAAGAAAATTTATAATACATATGTGCTGTTAAAAGTACTACTATTTTAAACACTTGTATGCCCACTATCCATCTTGTTTGTTACCCATATTTCATGTAATAAATAACTTCAGATGGTAGCTACACTTGTGGTGAGCATAGCATGATGCGTCAAGTTGCTGAATCACTATGTTGTTTACCTGAAACTAATGTAACATTGTGTGTCAACTATACTTCAAAACGATTTTTTAATTTTTTAAAACATTTATTTATTTTGAGAGAGAGAGAACGTGGGTGCATGAAAGGAGGAAGGGCAGAGAGAGAGGGAGAGAGAGAATCCCAAGCAGGCTCTGTCAATGCAGACCCTGATGCAGGGCTCGATCAAGAGTCAGCTGCTTAACCAACTAAGCCACCCAAGCACCCCTTAAGTTTTAAAATAAATAAATAATGCAACAAATTATTTATTACCAATATTTTAAAACCCCAAGTGTACTTCAGGGCTGTGCCTCACCTGGTGGAGATGTTGAACATCTTTCCACGTGTCTGTTAGCTATTTGTATGTCTTCCTTGGAAAAATGTCTTTTCAGGTCCTCTACCTATTTTTTAATCAGAATTTTTTTCTGGAGTTTAGTTCTATAAGTTCTTCATATATTTTGGGTATTAACCCCTTGTCCGATATATCATTTGCAAATATCTTCTCCCAATTAGTAGGTTGCCTTTTCGTTTTGTTGATGGTTTCTTTCATTATGCAAAAGCATTTTATTTTGGTGTAGTCCCAATGTTAACTGTGTTTATCCAGGCCAGGGGTGTGGGGGGGTGGGGGGAGTCAATAGGAAATACTAAGAGTGATAATTAACATTTCTTTAGATACCTCTGTATTATTTGACTTATTTAAACTAGCATGTATTGTGTTTATAATTTGGAAATTTATAAGTAATTTTTTAAATTAATTGCTAATTACACAGTTTTTATTGTTCTTATGTCCCATAAAGAAGATTCAACAAATTTAAAGAGATACCAACCCTTTGGATTAAACTTTTTCATATTGCTTTTTAAAATGTTTTACATATTTTACTGTATGTAAACAGTACAGTATGTAACAGTCTGTTTACAGTATGTAAACAGTCACTTGGGTGACTCAGTCAGTTGAGCATCCGACTTCAGCTCAGGTCATGATCTCCCAGTTGGTGGATTTGAGCCCCCACGTCGGGCTCTGTGCTGATGGCTCAAAGCCTGGAGCCTGTCTTCCGATTCTGTGTCTCCCTCTCTCTCTCTGACCCTCCCCTGCTCCCACTGTCTCTCTCTCTCTCTCTCTCAAAAATAAATAAAACATTAAAATAAATAAATAAATAAAATGTTTTATATATTTTTGAGACAGAGAGAGACAGAGCATGAGTAGGGGAGGAGCAGAGAGAGTGAGACACAGAGTCTGAAGCAGGATACAGGCTCTGAGCTGTCAGCACAGAGCCTGATGCAGGGCTCAAACCCATGAACACTGAGATCATGATCTGCGCCGAAGTTGGACGCTTAACCAACTGATCCACCCAGGATCCCCAAACTTTTTCATAATTCTAAAAGGTGCTTCATTCTCTCTCCAAAATGGAACAGGAACAGAAAGAGGAATGGAGGAGCTGGATTATCATAGGTAACTTTGCTATGTTATTGGAAAAGATGGGAATACCTGGGACACCAGAAGCACCTATGTCATTATTCCAAAATCAATTTTTGAAGTCCAATACAAGAGAATCAATTAAACAAAAGAGCTTAGAATTGGGATAGTCAAGACATTTTAATTAATGATAAAACCCTTTTATTACAGCTCTTATTCAGAAAATCCTGACATGCATGCCTACATTTTCCTGCTATGGATAGTGATAGACTGTTCTAAAAAAGCCTCGCAGAGACCACTCCCTGCCCCACGCTCTCAGAGCCCACCATGGGGAATCATTCTTTGTGAAGTCTTTTTGTTTTTGTTTTTTGATCTATCCACACTGACACCACCACAGTTGGGATAGAAGGCAAAAAATTGCCCTCAGCTCAGCTCTTCCCCATGGTGAGCTGAGGCCATGTGCCTTTGGTGGATGGTTTCACATCCAGTCTCTCATTTGGGTCACATTAAAGAGATCAGAGCATGAAGAAAATCCCACATCTGTGACCTGTTTGGAGTAATTTGCTTGTTTTGCCCAGAGTTAAAGCCCAAGACCCTACAAATCAATCTCAATAAGTCAAAATCCTAATTCTTTTGGTTTTATATTTTTAATTGATTATTTTTGAGTCATGTATTACCTGAAAATTTACATCCAATGGTTCCCATTCTTACACTCATACACTTGTATTTCTTGTATTCACTATTAAAAGCAATACTTTTCAATACTGTTTCAGGCACTGTCTTAAAACACTGGTAATATGGTAATTAACAAGACAGACACGGTCTCTCCCTCTTGAGGTTTTCAGCTTAGAAAATAAGAATTCATTAAAGGAAAATAACACATAAAAATAAGCTCTCTTGAAGCCAGCACAGCCATCACATTGCAAATGACGGGAAGACGGAACCACATGAAGCCTACAGTTCTTTCTACTCTAAGATTCTCATGGTGGTATAAAAACATAATACTGAATTTCCTAATTGTAAATATGGACATCAGTATTTCAAGAGCTCTATGGCTGGAGCCATTAATTAAAAGTATTAAAGTAAGTATTAATGTTGATAAAGGTCCACGTTCTGGTTTGAATTTCTGACTTAATTTCAGAAATTAAAGCAAATACAGGGTGAATTTGTATATAAATGAGATAAAGGGTTAGCAGGAAAGTATTGTAGAAACTATTATAAATATTGGATAATATAATGAAGTAGAGAATCTAGTATACCAGAAGGGTAAATTTTTGAAATGTTATTAATGAATAAAAAATATGTACACTATAAAAAAATGCCCCATTGCACACAAGGATAGATTGACTAATTCCTTCCATCTTGAGGTGTGAGAATTGTGTTACTAACCCTTTTAAAATAAGAATTCATGCCTTACATAATTGTAAACTTATCTTTTTTTCTTCTTCTTCTTCTCAGGCACTTTACCTACTTGCAGATGTCCTTTGTAGCAATAATATTTATATTAGTTGGGCCTACACCATGGTCAAATGAAGTTTCTTTTTTGCTTTGGGAGTTGTCCATGTTGGTTTTTCTGAGGAACTCCCTAGTTTGAAGGTCAAGGAGTCAAAAAATAATAAAGCCAAATAAAAATATCAGATGGTTTTCTGTGTTATTCTTACCTTGGATCCAGTGACATTTTAAGATAATATTTACCAATTTGTTCTCCTGAGAATTAATGATAAGAATGACAACAGCTGACATTTAGGGAATACTAAACATTGTGCCAAGTACTGTTCTATGAGCTGTGTATGTGTTGTCAGATTTATCCTGCTAACAGTCTATGAAGAAGGTAATTGTGGAATCTCCCTTTGACAGAGGAATAACCTGAGACACAAGAAGGTTTAGGCAACTTTTCCAAGTATCTTGACCAGTGAGAAGCAAAGCTACCACACAAAACCATCGATATGACATCAGAGTTTACACTCTTTGCTTTTTTCCAGCAAACTTTGTATTAAAGTATAACATGGGGAAAAGAGCAAATCTTATGTGTGAAACTCCATGAATTTTCACAAAGTAAATCCACTTGGGCAACACCACCTAGATTAAGAAATAAAGCAAGACCATCACCCCAGAAGTCCTTCTGTGTGCCCCCCTGCCTGCTATTATTCCCTTTCCAGAGGTCACTGCACTCTGACCCCAAACACTATAGATTAGTTTTGCTTCTTTAAGAACTTTATACAAATGGGATCATACAGTATTTTCACTCAATATTATGAATTTAAGGTCATCATGTTGTTGTGTACAGAAGTAGTTATTTTCATTTTTTGTACAATATTCTAATACATGACTTATATCACAACTTATTTTTCTATTCTATTGAGGAAATTTGAGCAGTTTCTAGTTTGATGCTATTAAAAATAATGCTATTGTGAAGAGTCTGATTCATGTATTTTGGTGCACATATGTACACTTTTATGTTGGGCATATTACTTATATCTTGAAATGCAATTTCTGGGTATAGGGCATGTGTTTGCTCACTTTAAATGGAATCTTTAAACAATATCCAAAACTGTATACTTCACCAACAGTGTATGGGAGTTTTGGTTGTTCCACATTCTTGTCAAGACTTGGTATTGTCTGTTTCTTTTGTTTTTGGCCATTCTGCTGTATGTGTAATATCTTATTGTGGTTTTAATTTGTATTTCTCTTATAATTGACAACATTGAGCACATTATTGAGTACCTGTTCAAGTCTTTTGCCCATTTTTCTATTAGTTTGTTCATCTTTTTCTCACTTATTTTTAGAAGTTTTTATACATTCTGAATATGATCCTTTGTCATGATATGTATGGCAATTATCCCTTACTCTATCTTGCCTGTTCATCCGTATAAAGATTTATTGACGAACAGAAGATAACATTATTATAATAATGGTTAGTGTGATGATAATAATAATGGATATCTTAGGAAACTTTCAAACTTATGTTTCTACAGTACAGCCCAATAAATCATGATTGATTATTTATAATTGAATAGACTGTAATGATCGAACTGGACTTTATTTCACCTAGAACATCTGTCAACAAATATTGGTCATAAAGATTTAATTTTTTAATCATAAAGATACTAATATAATCCTA
>CM053568.1:49372147-49443381 GCA_028646485.1 Cryptoprocta ferox
CAAATTCAGTAGTTTTCCATATCAAACTGCTGATAATGTTCTTCTTAAACAATATAATTGATCTGGTTAATTACACCTTCATGTTGTTTACTTGATTTATGTCCAGTATTTTTCCTCTAAAAATGGCTTAACTTCATCTTTTTAGTTTGCCTTTAAGCAATGAGGGTTCTATATTACCCATGTTTGCTTCATTTTTAATTTTATTACTTTTACTCTCTGGGTGTTTTTGTGTTTGTTTCTTAAAGCTTCTAAAAGAAGTGGAATTTTCAATTGATTAACTGGACAATATAGATGGTGACACACATACAAATTTATTTCCAGAGGTGCCTGGGTGGCTCAGTCGGTTAAGGGTCTGATTTTGGCTCTAATCATGATCTCACCATTCATGAGTTTGAGCCCTGCGTCGGGCTCTGTGCTGACGTCTCAGAGCCTGGAGCCTGCTTCAGATTATGTGTCTCCATCTCTCTCTGACCCTTCCCTACTCACCCTCTGTCTCTGTCTCTCTCTCTCTCTCTCAAAAATAAATAAACACTTAAAACATTTAAAAAAACATTTATTTTCAAAAATATGATTTGTTAAAGAAAGTAGTATTTACTTGAGGGTGAAAATAATGGCTTCCTTGCGATCTGTAGTGTCTTCCCTGTTTTCTGATTCAGTGGACTCCACATTCTTTTTTTTTTTTAATGTTTATTCATTTTTGAGAGACAGACAGAGACAGAGCATGCGTGGGGAGGGGCAGAGAGAGAGGCAGATACAGAATCCAAAGCAGGCTCCAGGCTCTGAGCTGTCAGTACAGAGCCTGACACAGGGCTTGAACTCATGAACCATGAGATCATGACCTGAGCCGAAGTCAGATGCCACTCGAAGTCAACTGAGCCTCCCAGGTGCCCCTAGTGGACTCCACATTCTTACCTAGAATTGCTTTACATAACGGAACCCCTTTAATTATTAAGCATTGCACATTTTCTGCTTCTACTTGTCAAGTAAATGCTGCCTCTCACAGTAGCTAACCTCTGAAAACTCAATGGCTTAACACAATAGAAGTTTATGCTATAGTTTGTGTGTTTGAGTGATGAAGGGAAACTTTCTGTGCCATCAAGTCCATCAGAGATTTAAGCTGCACATAAGGTCTGCCTCCTTCAACACATGGTATCCTGAAATTGCCCAAACCTAGTCAGCAGATGGGGTAGAGAAAGAGTGGAGGACCCAGTGGGAGATTTTATGGGCCAGGCCCAGAAGTGATGTAAATCATTTCCACCCACATTCCATTAGCCTGAACTCAGTTCCATGCCTCCACATAGGAGCAAATAAGTGGGGCTGGGAAATGTCCCTGTCATAATTCTATTTCATGGACAAGGAGCTTGAACATTTAATGGACAGCCAGCCATTCACAATTTTCATCGTTACCAAGCTGGACACAGGAAGCTATGACTTTAGGACGAAAGGGGCATTTTTTGGAGCTGGGGCTCTTGCCATTCAAAAGGGTTCAGATTGCCCAGTGAAATTACTCACAATCCCCTCTGCCTGAAACTTACCAGGGCCTGTTTTTTCCTATCATTTTTTAAAAAAAGTTTTTAAATGTTTTATTTGAGAGAAAGAGAGAGAGAGAGAGAGAGAGAGAGAGAGAGAGAGAGTACACGCATGAGCAGGGGAGGGGCAGAGAGAGAGAGGGAGACACAGAATCCAAAGCAGGCTCCAGGCTCTGAGTGGTCAGCACAGAGCCCAATGCGGGGCTCAAACCCACAAACCATGAGATCATGACCTGAGCCGATATTGGATACTCAAACGACTGAGCCACCCAGGCGCCCCATTTCCTATCTTTTAATCAGAGGCTCCATGAATTTCATCTCCTGCATCTACTTCATCAGAGATTCCTCCCATCATTTTCCCCAGGAACCGTCCCTGGTGATGCCCTTCAAATCACTCCCATTGCAGGGCACTTCTCTGCCTTCCTTCCACCCTTCTGACTCCGCCTTTACTGGGCTGCCAAACACCGATAATCCCCACCAGCCACTCCTGCAGAGAGGGCAAAAAGCTTCACCAACCCCATTATACTTCTCCTTTGCTGTTGTATTCGCTCACTCTTTTTCAGACAGCAGTTTGGGAAGCTTGCTTTTAAAGCAGCTAATGAGTGCTCAGCATTTCAGATATCAAGTGTTCCCCTGTAATAATGTCTCAAACAGGTTTTAGTAAACACTTTTGCCTTTGGTAATATTTTCCAAGGGCTGATTCCTAAACCAACATTATAAAGGAGCTTTTTTTTTTTTTTATGTATAAGAGGTTCTAATTTTGTGTTACCTTCCACAGAAAGTTCTTGTGATTAACTGCAAGAATCTTGTATGCTTCATTCATGAAATTTGCCCTTATCTCTGCCCTGGTGTCTCTTCAAACTAAATCCATGTATATAGTGTTCTCACGTGGAGGCCTTGGGTTTTTCACATCTAGAGACTTCTGCCTCATCAAGGACTGTATACAGTGTGACTCTAAAGCAGGGGTTGGCAATTTAAAGCACATGACCAAGTCCAGCCTGCTGCCTATGTTTGTAAGGGAAGATTTATTGGAACACAGCCATGCCAATTCATTTACAGATTGTCTTTGGTGACTTTCATGTTACCATGGCAGAGGTGAAGGGTTGTAACAGATCGGGTAAGCCTCGAAGCTCAGAATATTTACTATATGGCCCTTATGGAAAACGTTTGTTGACCTTTGCTCTAGAGTCAAGAGACAGCTTTCAATGGAGTTGATATCTGAGCAGGATTTTGAAGAATTAAGTAACATTTTACAGATGAGGGTTAGGGACAATGCAGAGAGAGTATTTTTGTTAAAAAAAAAAAAAAAAAAAAAGATGACCAGAACACAGGGATACGCATGAGGACAACAGTCTGTTTTGTTTTGTCAGAGCATAAAACCCAAGAGGAGAATTGATGGATGAAAAGTAACCAGAGAGGATAGGGAGAGGCCAGACCAGAAAGATCCTTAACTTCAGGCTAAGCAAGACAGATTTCCCCCTATAAGTCAGTATGTCTCAGAGCATTTCAAATCAATGTTGGAGATTTTATGGCAGAAAAAGAGAGAAGGTGCTTCATGATTAAAAATATTTGGGGGGGGGCATGCCTGGGTGGCTCAGACAGTTGATTATCTGACTGTTGATTTTGGCTCAGGTCAAGATCCCAGAGTCGTGGGATTGAGCCCCGCATTGGACTCTGTACTGAGCATGGAGCCTGATTAAGATTCTCTCTCTCTCCCTCTGCCTCTCTCCCCACTTGCACTCTATAAATAAATAAATAAATAAATAAATAAATAAATGGAAAGTATTATATTAATCAACATTCAACAAGTTGTTGCAGGACTTCTCAGAGACTTTAAAATACTTCTCCTCATTGGAAATCTCTATAAAAGATTTCTCCATATAGAAGGGACTATAGTCTGTAGAATTCACGTGTAATTTAACTATACACCCTTCTTTGGCTAATCACCTCACAGAACTAATATTCATAAGACTAGTATTCACCAAACACTGTGGAGAATCCTGTTTAAACAATAGGTAGCCAGAGGAAGGATTTAGGCAGAAGACATTACTAGATATGTGTTTCAGGAGAATTGTTTTGGCAGCTATATAAGCAATGAGTTATCAGAAAGGAAGACCAAATACAGGGAGACAAGATAAGAAGCTGGGGAAGCAGTCCAGGTGAGAGGTTATGGGGAATAATGTCCCACTTCCCAACACTTACTTGTGTGGCATGTTGTTACTAAAAAAAAAAAAAAAAAAAAAAAAGTAATAGTCTTATCTCATGTAAGAGGTTTCCTGGCTGGAGTGAAAGTTAACTCAGGATCAAGATGCTCCCCTTGCTGGGAACTCCCAAGTCTGAGGCTTACGGTGTTTGCCTTAAGTCTGGCCCCCAGCCAGTCCCTGCATCTGGATCTGACACCTTGTTCTGCTTTCTCGTTCTTGCAGATTACCCGGCTTATCACTGCTTGCAGGGTCTTTCTCTTGCTGCTTTGTTTTCTTCATACAGTATCTTAACTCCCTGGAGTCTGCCTTGCTCAGCTTCCTCGCCTTGCCCTCCAGTAGCCAGGCTGCCTGCCTGGAAGCCAGTTCCCAAACTTGTCTTTGTGTGCCTACCGCTCTCCACGTCTCATTCCCCTGCTTGCCAACAACCACAGCATCATCGCCCCACACTGGGGCTCTGCCATGACTTCCCCGGAGCCCCTGTGCCTCCTGAGTGCAGCCTGCTCTGCCTTTCCTCCCTTCAGTACCAGGTTTTACCATATGCAGAGAAGTTCATTTCCTGATCACCTGCTGCCGTTTTCTGCCTGGAACCTCTTATGTTGCCACAACCCACAACCGACAGAGCCAAAAAATTTGACAACAAAAACCAAACTCTACCTAATACTTTTTTTTCCCAGGGGATTTCCAAGACTTCTTTATAATTCCTCAGGCTTCGCTTGGGCTGAGTGATTTCACTTTTCCCAACACTGTTGCCCAGGAAGAGATTTACAGATAAACCATCTTGAAAAGGACTACACCCACTCTTCATTCTCCCCTTCTCCCTTACCGCATTTAAGTGTTGCTGGTCTGTGTTTCTAACTTTATGAGGAGAGAAAGAAAAGATGATTCAAGCCATCTCAGAGAACCAGACCAGGACTGGAACTCTTGAGAATTGGATTCTCTTCCGGTGTGGACAGCATGACTCCTATTTCATTTCTGTCATGTGGCTTGAGGGCACTCTCGTCACAGGGCTATTCAACCTTGTCCAGTTAACCTTCTTATTCCACGCAGAGCACATGCTGTCCCAGGAGTGGTCCAGTTGGGAGGGATCAAAGAGGTGCTAAGCCAAGAGATTGCAGGGAGAACAGAGGCAGCTCAGCAAGAAGGGGTGTTGAGAGCCTCGGTCAGAAGCAGGCCGGCCCCGAGCGGCACAGAGTTGTCTGGCTGGAAGGTAATGGACACCCTCTGTCCTGCAAAGTCTACTGGATCCTGCCGCTGGGCTCTGCAGAGATCTAGCTGGTATGTTTCAGCAGCATGCCTTCCTCACTACCCCTACAGTCTGTGGCTGTGGTCTAGTCCTTAGCTGGGCCAAACTATGTGATCTCTTTTGGTGAGCTGGCAGCCACAAGCTATGAGCTGGACTGAACAGTCTATGTCCCTGTTCCCTTGCCTCGTTATTTTACAACTAAACAATCAGCATATTTCTGTGAAAGCTTGTCTCTTTCTTCCTGAGTTCTGAACCACTATTCATTCAAGAACACATTTTAATCTTTCTTGTCCTAATGAATGTCAGACACATGTTCGAGAGAAGAAAAAGGATGGCTCTGTAAAGGCACAGTTACCTCTAAGTGATAAAAGATGTGAATGAGCTCTCAAAGTACTTCTAATTATTCCACTTCCGAGAGACTTCTTTGACTGTTAAGACTCAAGCTAGCTCTAGAAACATTTGAAGCCTCGTGTTTCAGTCTGGCCTAGCAGATGCTGAGCTTACAGAATTCCTAGCCAACTCAGAGACTTCTCTTCAGAATTGAGATTTGAGGAGAGCATTTTTCCCCCTACAGACTTATGTTTCAGAAAAGCAACAACAATCAGTGTCAGGTAATTCTTTTCAGGGCGTGTGGTCTTCTGTTTATTATATGTTTTCAAAACTTCAGGTAAGAAGAGGAGGCTAATCTCTAAACAGGAAATCACAACGGATAGAAACCACGTTGAAGGGAAGGGCTACCCTGTTCCTCTGAGTTCTTCTGACAGATTGCATTTACCAGTCTTGTGTGTATGTGCATATATCTGAAATGAGAATATGTATAATGATGCACTAAACATATATTCCTTTTTAAAGTGCTGTCCAATCTGGAAACATCATCCTTATTATATTCTTCCAACTGAAAATTCATTATATTGTAGAAGAGGTGAATCAGATCAAACACACCTGTTTTGAGTTTCAAAAATTTGGAGATGGGTTTTTAAGAATAAAGTCCTTATTTCAAGCAGGGTTAAATCAGAATTTCAAAGGTCAAGCTTTAAAAAATACTGTAACAACTACCTATATATTTTTTAAAAAATTTTAATGTTTATTTATTTTTGAGAGAGAGACAGAGCACGAGTAGGGGAGGGGAAGAGAGAGAGAGAAGGAGGCATGGGATCCAAAGCTGGCTCCAGGCTGTAAGATGTTAGCACAGAGCTTGACACAGGGCTCGAACCCACGAAATGTGGACTCATGACCTGAGTCGAAGTCAAGTTAGAGGCTTAACCGACTGAGCCACCCAAGCACCTCACAGCCACTTATATTTTAGTTCTCTAAGCTTCTTTCAAGATGGGAGATGCAAATATCATTTAAGTTGCCTTTACCCTGGCAGATCCCAGGATATTTTCATGTATCTGTCCAAACTAATAATAATGACATAAAAGAGAGAGAGAGGGAGGGAAGGAGGGAGGGAGGGAGAGAGGGAGGGAGGGAGGAGAAAGAAAAGAAAGAAAAGGAAGGAAGGAAGAGAAATCAACTTGTGGAGAAAGTGGGTGAGGCAGCTGGAAAAGGAACATCTAATAACACATACAGTTCTCTATACCTTAAATCCCTTCCAACTGAAAATAGAAAATCAGAGAGGAAAGGCACAGGGCATTCAGAGGATGTCAGAATCTCCCAAAAAGTAATGAATCCAAATATTATTCATTTTTCTTTCCATGTCCTTGCCCAGTATCTCCAGGGCTTATAGCTGGATGAAGAAAAGATTTCATACAGTTACCTCTTAACATTTCCTAGAAACATACAAAAGTTGGAATCCTGTAGACTCCCATATTCAAATAAGAAATTTTCACTTTACTGGCATCTAGGAAACATGGTCACCACTACCTCCCTCCCACCCCACACCTATATTCCAAACCACTGACTCTTCCTTCCCCTATTTCCCATGCCACACCCATCCATCCAGGTGGTTTACAGCAGTGGATGTCTTCCAGTCTTTTTAGTATTTATTTATAAACTCCAGATCCTTCTATCTGCCTTGAAAAATGATCTTACCAGTTAAGTGGGTACTAAGTATTTTTCCTACCCAGATTTCCTTATTTCCAGATTTAAGATACTTGCTTATGTTATTTGCCATTTTATTGAAAATCTTCCTTCCAATGAACACTGGACAATTACAGTGACGTTTATCACTTGGAAAACATGGTACACCCTTGCTGCCTCCTTGATTTAACTTGGTGTGATCAGTAGATGGGTGCACACTACATGGCATGCTTTGATAGAGTGGACTAGAAAAGCAATAAGTAATGGAATTAGAGAAAATATTGGGCCTGTTTGTCATTTCAATCTCCCTCTGCATACTTGGAATAAGAAAATTGATACTCTTGAACACTGCCCACTGAAATCTAGCAGCATCTTTAAATGGAACTCCATAATCCAAGTGCAAATCTTGTCTTAAGAGTGTTTCATCCATATTATTACCTTTAAATGATTACAGGTTGAACAGAATAGTTGCCATGCTATTTTTCCTAAGTAAAGACGTAAACATAGATTTTCTTTTTTTCTCCCTGTGTCCTTGTTAAGAAAATAAAAGGCAGGGGCGCCTGCGTGGTTCAGTCGGTTGAGCGTCCGACTTCGGCTCTGGTCATGATCTCGCGGTTCGTGGGTTCGAGCCCCGCGTCAGGCACTGTGCTGACAGCTCAGAGCCTGGAGCCTGCCTTCAGATTCTGTGTCTCCCTCTCTCTCTGACCCTCCCCTGCTCACGCTGTCTCTCTCTCTCTCTCTCTGCCAACAATAAATAAAACATTAAAAAAATTTAAAAAAAAAAAAAAAGAAAAGAAAAGGCAAAAAAGTTTAGATTCGCAATCCCCTATTAAATTCTGGAAAAATCTGGTACCCTGGTACCACACATGGAAAATGGATAATTAAAATTGCTAACCTACCCAAAGCTGCATTATACATTACAAATATTATCAGAAAATCATCCACCCAGATAATACATGGACAGGTGTGTGGATATGTGTGTACATGAGTAGATATGTCACAAAAAAATTCTTAAAAGGAATGAATAGATATGTTTAGATATATCACACAAAAAAGTCTTAAAAGGAGGAATAACCATAATAATACACTGGAACTCCTTGAATTCTCAAATAGATTAAAAAATTTTAATGTAGCCACTTATGATACACAAACACTAAATCTGTTGATTTGCAGAGCTCACTGGAAGGATATGTTAAAGGAAAAATGGGCAATATCCATTCTAATAGTCCATAGTTATACAGCTCTTTCTCTGGTTAGAGAATTTTTACAAACATTAACCGACTAATCTTCACAACAATTCTGTAGGGGGTAAATATTATGAATGGTTTCATTTTACCAGCAAAGATCTGAGTCAAAGAGAGATCAAATGACATGCCGAAGACCGCAACAAGATAAAGCATTAGAAAGAAGATTAGGACACAGAAGATTCTGATTTTCAGTTCTCACTATAAATCACAGAAGCCAGAGAAAATACATGATAACAGATTTTTTTTTGACAAATAGGATCTCATGAACATGAAGCTTCTAGTGTGAGCAATTTTGATATTGCCAATAATAAATGTTCATTTTAAATAAGTCACACAATTTATCTCAAGTCTCTGATGAAAATAAATCTTCTACTAAAAGATGTCATTTGAAAATCAGAAATTAATATATGCTAGCAGAATCAATTCACAGCTTGCTGAGTATGGAGGTAGTCCTGAACAGACATATACCCTGTTATTAACTCACAACATCCACACTTTTCAAGGATAAGATCCTGTCAGGCTAAATCCAGATACTAAATCCAGTATCATGAGTCACCTAAAACTCTCAACTTAGTCTAATAACAGTATAGGCTGTCCTTTATGTATTACTACTCTGAGCTTTAGTCAGCTAAACTGAGCTGGAAAAAAAAAAAAAGGAAGAAAATGACACAAATTTTTAAAAAATAAACAGAAAATACATTTTGAGATGACTATGGCTGGGTAATATTTTGAAACATTATTCTCTGCATCTGTATGAGTCTGAGTTCTCCAGAAAAATAGAACCAATAGGAAAACACACACATACACACTGATATACAAGACATATGTCTCTGTGAATATAGATAGAGAGAGAGAGACAAAGAGATTTATCACAAGCAAATGGCTCACAGTTTTGGAGGTGTGAAGAAGTCCTACCACTACTGTCAGCAAGTTGGAAACTGGGGAGAGCTGATAGAATAGGTCTGACCTGAATCCCAAGAGACTCCTGAGCCCAGGAAAACCGATGATGTAAGTTCCAGTTCAAGTCCAACTCCAAAGGCAGGAGACCAAAGTCCCAGCTCAAAGACAGTCAGGCAGAGAGTGAATTCTTCCTTCCTTCACATTTTTGCTCTATTCAGGCCTCTAATGGATTAGGGGAGGCCCATCCATACTGGGGAGAATTATCTGCTTTATTCAATCTACTGATTCAAATATTAATCTCACCAAGAAACACCCTTACAAACACACCCAGAATGATGTTTAACCAAATATCAGGGCACACCATTGCCCAGTCAAGTTAATACACAAAATCAACCATCACACTATCTCTCTCCAAATTTTCTTTCTACTTTGTTCTTTGTCTCACCACTCATATAACATCCTAGTGCATGTGCACACACACACAATACCATTTGAAGTTTGTGAATTTATTTTTCAAATGCAATTAATAATACATAATGCTTACTTGTTTACTATGTGCAGGTACTGTTCAAAGCACTTTATAAATATTGCCTCATTAATTCCCATAACAACATGAGGCAAGCACTATTATCACCAGACATATTTTTACAGAGGGGAAAACTGAGGCAGAGAAGGTTTCAGAGTCCCCAAACTAGTGTTGTGGTAGAGTCAGGAATGATTCTAGCAAGATGGGCTCCAGAGTCCATGTTCCTCATCGGACACGATTATGCTTTGAAACTCATGATGGAGAAGAGTTTGAGAGATATGTTTTGATGAACCAAAAATCACAACCCTAGAAGACTCAAAGCACAAAGCTAATGTTATAAGCAATAAATTTAGAAAAATAATGCATGCTGGGGCACCTGGATAGCTCACTTGATTGAGCATTTGACTTTGGCTCAGGTCATGATCTCACAGTTTGAGTTTGAGCCCCGCATCAGTCTCTCTGCTGTCAGTGCAGAGCCCACTTCAGATCCTCTGTTTCCCTCTCCCTCTCTCTCTCTGCTTCTCCCCTGCTTGTACTCTCTCTCCCTCTCTCTCAAAAATAAATATTAAGAAAAAATAAAAGAAATAAATAAAAATGATGCATGAGGTCAAAGTATGAGGTCTGTTATATCCCAAAGAAATTTTGAATTGTTCAAGGAGGGTGAGGATCCAAGCAAAGGAAGGCTTGTCCCTCATTTCCCAAGCAGAACTTGAGAAGGTGTGAAAGTTATTGTAGATAACTTTAAAAAAAAATTTTTTTTAATATTTATTTTTGAGAGAGAGAGAGCACACACAAATGGGAGAGGGGCAGAGAGAGAGGGAGACACAGAATCTGAAGCAGGCTTCAGGCTCTGAGCTGTCAACACAGAGCCCAACGTGGGACTCGAACTCACAAACTGTGAGATCATGACCTGAGCCGAAGTCGACGCTTAATTGACTGGGGTACCCAAGTGGCCTTGTAGATAACTTCTTGATTGTAAATGCATCCAAACATTTCCTGTGCTTCTGCATCTTCCCACTCCAAGAGGGGTGCAAAAGACAGGCTAAGGGTGACCCCCAAGTGGCCTAATGGTCTTGCCAAGAATGTGGACTGGAAATGTGAGTCTGGAGGAGAACAAGGCCATCCTGAGGATGTCAGCAGGAATGGATATATGCCTAGTAAGTGCCACCATGAATAAAGGATCATTTCTGAAGACCAACAGCTCCCTCCTATGTTGTGGATACCATGGTATGGCTTAAAGCCTTAGAACTTAGAGGCAACCCAAGGAGAAAATGGTGGGGAAAAATCCTGAATCGGCTGAACAAATGACTGACTGAAGCTAACCTGAATTGAGTAAGATTAAAAATAAGTTCAGTTAGAGAGAATAAAGTTACACTTTTTTGCACAGCTCATTTTGCAGCCTGAGACCTCCACCTCCTTGCCTATAAAGAAATAAAACTTGTTTACCTTTGCAACCAGTACTCTCTCTCAGAAGGCCAAAGAAAAATCTCCAAAATTGTTTTGAGAAATAACATCATTATTGGACTAAGTATATGACTTCCCAAAGGGATTACTTTTTAGAGCAATGTTTCTTTCTATAAGTACTCCTTCTGCGCTGCTTTTTTAAAACGTTAGTCTCATTAGCTCAAACCAGTACTCAGACGACAGACCTGGTCCTTAAAATGACTGAAAATAGTTTAGTGATGGTTGCTGTCCACTAAGTCAAATAAAGTTGCCAGATTTAAGGCTAAGATGGGAAAGATACAAAATTTTGTGAGGTAAGGATCTAATTCAGCTTTGACTTTGGCTACTACTCAAGCCAAAGCTTTGAAGCTTATGGACATAGCCAAAGAACATTGTGACCTAAGATCAAAAGTTGAAAACTTCAGGGGCACCTGGGTGGCTCAGTCAGTTAAGCATCCGACTTTGCCTCAGGTCATGATCTCTTGGTTCGTGGGTTTGAGCCCCGCGGGGGGCTCTGTGCTGACAGCTCAGAGCCTGGAGCCTCCTTCAGATTCTGTGGCTCCTTCTCTCTCTGCCCCTCCCCTGCTCAAGCTCTGTTTCTGTCTCTCAACAATAAATAAATGTTAAAAAAAATTTTTTTAAGTTGAAAACTTCAATATAAGTAAGGGTTGGTTCATGCATTTTAAAGGTAGTGCTGCCTTACATAACATCAGGGTACAAGATGTAGCCGTGAGTGCTGAGGTAGCAGTTCCAGAAAGCAAAAAGACATTCAGCTGGAAAGCAGTAAAAGAATTTTGTGCCCTAATACCCATGCTGGCCACGGGGTCATTTGTGATATAAACAAGAGAGCAACACAACTGATATTGCTGAATCAATGTCTTTAAAAATTCATCAAATGATTTTGGTCTCTCAAAAACATCCTCAAGGCTGCTTGTGATCATTTTCACAGGGAAAGAGTTTTTTGTTTTTTTTCCAAGTCCTTATCTTTAACTAGGTGTTTTATTAAGTTCTGATTTATAATGTAATGAAGAAGCTTTACCTGAGATCATTTCTAGAAAAGGCTGAGCTTCAGGTCCTCAGCCACTGTAAGGCACTACCATACTATTGTCACAATATTAAAACCATAGATTTGTTTGGTTTAAGTTATTTTTTTCTTACAGGAACTTCTAGCAGAAATGCAACTCATTATAAGTGTAAAGAATATCTCTAGAGCTAACACATGAAAACATAACTAAAGGGTCAATCTTTTAGAAATACGTATTTTCAGGAAAACAGGAATGGGAAATTAGTCATTAAAACAGAAGTTGCAAACCAAATATTATGATTGTTGCTGTTTACAATTTTGTGAATTTAATGGGTTTGCCTTTGAATAACTTAGGTACTCAATATGATTTTAAACAGACTTATTAAGGAAAATTCCAGGACTCCATCTTTAATACCTTCCCTATTATACCTTTCCTAAGCAATCTATATGAGTTACTGAGGGTCTGTCAGCCTTCAATTTGGTTTTATTAGCATTTGTTGCTTTAAATCAGACCTCTCACATTATTTATATAAGGGTTTTTTTTATTCAATATTCAAAATGATAGAACATATACATTGAGCCACAGATAGGGACATAATTCATCCAAGTATGAAACATGCCTTATAACACTTAAGTGGTTTTTTTAAACTTGTCTGATCTTATATTGGATAAATTCTATCCTTGACATCAAGACGTGTGTATGATACATTTATCATGTTTAGAATTCCTCTAAGTTACATAAACAATTTCATCTGGGAATTGCTAAGAGTTCTATCCTGAAGTTAAAATACACCAAGTATCCAAATATTTCTCTTAAATATGAGTTAGACCTAGACCACCACATAGAATTATGTTAGTGGTCTCAATTCCATCCCTTGTGGACAGTTGGACATAGTAAGAAAAACCACCTCACATAATTTGGCACTGTTTAGAACCAGCAGCCTCGGCTCAGGAGGGGCTCGTAATGAGCCCAGGAGATGGAATGACCTCTTATTAGAAGCAGCACTGTCTCTCACAGGCAAGGCTGAGGTTGGAAACTCTGGGAGGATCAAGCTGCAGCTGCTGGTTCCCTTTCTGACTTGGGGAAGGTAGAGGTCTTATTGGACTGAACTGCCCACTTAGTTAGTAAATGGGGGCTGGTTATTAAAGGAGATTGAAATGAAAGAGCTTTTTGTCAGCAGAATGTAATGAAGTCCATCATTTGGAGGAACAGTAAATGCCAAGCTTCATTTCTATTTAGATAACATAAGGACTAGACAGAAGAAGAGGGAAATAAAATGTGGGAGCCCAGTAATGAGCTTGAACTCAGTTTAGTTAGAACACTGATAAACATAGGACTAGTTTATCATTTATACTCTATTTACTCCCACAGAGGTTTTGAGCTTATTTGGAATAAACACACACATGTTTTGTCATAATAATAATAATAATAATAATAATAATAATAAAGAGCTAGGTAACTGCTACAGAGGAGAGGAAGCCTAAGATTAGTAATCAGGGACAGAATTTCTACTGGGAAAAGGATACTACAGCAAAAAGATCATGGGCTCGGTCAACTTTGGGATCTGTCACACTTGTGTTTGAACTCCAGGCTTCAGGTAAGATGTGCTCTGCATCTCGGCCTCCACGTTTGCAACATGGTGTCAAGGTTACCCACCGCACACACTTGCTGTGAGGTGAAGTGAGTGAATGCAAAGGACCCCCACAATGCCTGCCACTGAGAAAATGACAGGTATTCGGTCTCTTCTCCACACCAGAGCCAGAATTCAGGGCACCAGTGCATTCAGACAGAAAGGCCATTACATCATTTTCATTAAACTGTAACTAAAAAATAGCATTTCTTAAATAACACATGTATACAAAATTAGCATACCCAGTACCCATGATGCTGACATTAGTAGAAATCATGGATGTTTTCATAACATAGCACACCTATTACAGATATTTCAAAAATGATATTTACACTCGTCACTATTTCAAACTCACGATAGTTACTAGACCTGCTGGTAGACCTGGTTGTTTAATGCATTAATAAAAAAGTCCACATATCACTACTTCACAAAATTGTTTTAAAGAGTCTGACAGTTATATTTCAGTAATTGATTTCCTTTGCAATACTATGTATTTTCTTTTATTCTTTTTAAAAGATTTTTTAATGTTTATTTATATTTGAGAGAGAGTGAGACAGAGTGAGAACATGCACATAAGTTGGGGAGGGGCAAGAGAGCAAGGGAGACACAGAATCCGAAGCAGGCTCCAGGCTCTGAGGTGTCAGCACAGAGCCCGACATGGGGCTTGAACTCACAAACCATGAGATCATGACCTGAGCCGAAGTCAGACACTTAACCGACTGAGCCACCCAGGCACCCCTCTTTTACTCTTTAAAAACATGCATTAGATGAGAATTTGAAACACTGTTCTGAGAAGAGATTCAGAGACTTCACCCAACTGCCAAATGGGCAGGCCTGCTCCACCCTCTGCTAGTGGTGTTAAAGTTGGCCACCATAAAATGGACAAAGCCTCTGTTGATTAGGGGTTGTAAATAGATGTGACCATTTTTAAGATGGACCTAATTTGGGCTGCCTTCTGCAAAAATGATCAGTTTGGACTTGCAGTTGATTTTGGCTGATACTCCGCTATTGTCCATTGGATGAGATTTTTACTTAAAGTGCAGAATGAAAGTCAGCCCTTACATTTCATCTTTTCTTGATCTCATAAGCAAAGTGGAAAACAAGGAGATGTGTCTAGATCCCCGAGAGTCACTTTCATATGCACACATCCCAAGGATCTAAGAGAGTCATTAGGATTTTATTACACCAAATTATTGGCTTTATTTGTGACAAAAGTACTGTGAAATAAGATAAGAATCAGTGGCTTATAAATCTTGTCTCCCAGCCGTTAAAAATAAAAATGGATTCAACCATCAGCTGGTTAATATTTCCTTACATTTCATTAGTTCTGAAACATGCCAAAGTATGCCTACTTGCAACAGCTGGAAAATTATACTCCAACTAAAATTATATTTCTTGGCTTCCTATGGAATGTTTTTGCTCTGAGAGCTCAGGAATAGACTAACCAGTGATTTAAAAAAAAAAACCTATGCCAATAATCCAACCAGAAATGTCACCAGTTCTTATTACAAGACTAAATATGTTTTAGAATGCAACTTTTCTTTAGGATACATTTATGGCTTATTTCTTACTGTAATATGTGGGTAAAGTACATGAAAATATCAGCATTATAATTTATGACATGGCGTATGTAAGACTGAATCTATTGTTTTCCTTAGTTTAGCATATTTAAAGACAGGCTTCTCTCTATCACATGTATAACACTACAAATGAATCAGACAGCATATTTATTAATATTTCCTTATAGTAGCATTTATTTAAAAGGAAGAAGATAGGATTTGACTAATGTTAAGGGCAAACTGGTTTTAAATAGTGCCAATTTATCAACAGTGTCCTTTAAAGTGCTGTTGGGATAAATGTGCCATTGACTCCGCACATCTGTACTCACTTTGCAAAGTGTTTCTGAAGCAGATAGTTTTTTTTTTTTAATCCAAAAGACCTTATCTCATCTCCTTTCATTTGTTCCTATCAATGCCTGCTCTGAACTGTAAGGAACTATATTGCCACAAAATGCATTTCCCACTCTGGCTTTTAGTATAACCTTTAATTTTGCCACAACTTGGTCTGTTTTATAGATTGAAGTAGGGAAAGACCTCACTGAATGCCTTATTCTAAAAAAAGTCACTTTGTGTTCAAAGTAGCAGTCTCAGAGTCCAGATGGAGTCCTCTCTCTGGAATTGGCATAATAGAGGTTGGGCAAAATTTTCCTTTCTGTCTTACTCAAGTACTCTGTCTACTAGAGACTAGAAGTTCTAGAGGTCCAACTTCTGCAACAATTTGATCCTTATCTTGCCAATACAAATCCTCATCATACAGAGATCGGTGTCTTCTATGATCTGTGTTCATTCATTGATTCATTCATTCATTGAGTGCCAAATAAATATTTATTGCACGAAGATGAATGAATGAAATGATTGCAGCCCTATCATTTGGGAAGATTTTCCCTCTTTACGATCTTTCGAGAACACTGAACGTGGCTGTGATGCAATCACCACTCATTTTTGGCTTTTGCACCCATACATTGAGCTGACCTGTCGACCAAACTCAGATTTCCCGTCCTCCTTCAGATATGCAGGTACAGCTTTATCCCTGCCCCATACAGTCACAGGTTTGAGTAGGTGCTAATGTGACTGTGGGGAGGGGCGGAGGATCTGAATTTCTGTCTATGCAGCCTATATGGAATGTGTTATCTCCAGCTTAAGATAGCCTGTTGCTGCTGTGGGACCAACTGTACTTCATGACTTGGTAGTTCTGGCAGAACATAGCCAGTACTGGGCAGCTCTAGGTACATACATAGCCAGTTGGTGTCCCATGGTCCAGTGTTTGTTTCTACCAAGGTTGAGTGACATGCCAGAGGCTGTTACTCAAAAGGCGTATCATTCTCTGCTCCGGAGGATATGGCCATGTTCCCAAGTTCCAGGGGCCTGTACTATAATTCTCAAACTGGGACTTGTCACCACTGAATGTTTAGTGATGCCGGTCCCCCTCTCACCAGCTCTTTACTAATGACGTTGGTAAGCAGTGTGTCCTCTGGGCCCTTTTGTTGAACATATTCTCTAGAAAGTCTCTGACCTGATATAATATATCCATTCCAGCAGAACTATCTCCCCTAGACTCTTTATTCCTTCCTGTATCATGTGCTGGGACAACTCAGGCATTTCCATTCCACTCAGCATCGACCAGCACTTTTTCTACACTTCGAGGAGCCGTAATAGCAGTGAATTTGTCCTATCCTCAGGGATCCTTGCCAGTATGTTAAATTCCATGTCCTAAAGTTAGTGAATTCTTGCTTACTCAGCCATATATTCTTAATCAAACACCTTCGAAAGCCAATCCCAGGGGTACTTCCCTAGCCACTGGCGGTATATGCTAGCTCGTTCTTACTACTTCTTCAGTGTATAATTTCCTTCCTCCCTTATCAGGCCCAATATCCCTAGCCAGTCACGCTGGAACCTAACTCTAGTTTTTGGTCTGAGAAGACAAGGTGGAAGCAGCTCCTGAGAGGAACACGTGTGACCTTTCAGGAATGAAGGTCTGTCATGTCTTCTAACATGGGCGAAGTGCTAGCTCTTACTAGGAAGAGTGGGGCATCTGGGTAATCTCTGAGGGAACAGAGAGGTCTGCAGAGGCACCATCTTTAAGGGCATTCATCCAAAAGGATGTCCCTATCTGATGTTCGGGAGCCCAGATTTTCCTGATCAGTCAGAGCCTTGATTTTAGCCTCACAGACGTACCTTGGCTGAGCACTCGACCATCAAACATCTCTAGGGGGCTCTGGGACTCTATCAGATCCCACATCTGCCACTCAGCTGTGTAAACTCTGCCATCAAGGAGATAAGGGCCTCTCTAGCTACTGAAGAGGATTTCTGGCTCTCACACTTACACTTCAACCTTGTTAATAGCTCTCATTCTCCTGTTATCCCTCTGCAGGATGTCACAACAATTTAGCGGTATCTAGTCCACTCCATTGCCCTTGTATGCACCACCATCCCTCTTCCCACTTTTTGTCAAGTGCCTGAAGCATTGCACCTTGGTTGGTGCTCCCCTCCACTAGGACCTTTCCTCAGCTCACCACCAGTGTAATCTTTAGCAAGTGAGCCACCGCTGCATGTTATGGATTATCTGCATCCCACATGCTACTCAGGATGGCATGTCTTGCCTGGCAGGTGCTGAGTAAGCAGTCTGCAATCCGCATCTTGCTGCCGGTTTTCTCAGATGACTCAGGACACCACTTGTTAGTCAAGTCCTCTGAAAAGCAGACACAAAGGATTAGCTGTGTAAGAGATTAAGGATAAGAGGAGGGAGCTAGAGAAGTTAGAAGAACCTCAGACCTTGATGCATGGTCTGACCTGGTTGGGCAGGCAGAGCCTCAGATCTCAGCAAAATTCTAAGAAAGTTTGAGTCAAGCCCCTGGGGCTCCTCTAGCTTTTTATTCCCCAGCTTTATATAATTGATATCACACTTGTGTACGTTTAAGATATACAAGGTGATGAGCTGATACACGTATATTTGTGAAGAATTTACCACAATAAGGCAAGTTAGCACATCCTTCACCCACACAATTACCATCTTGTTGTTGTTACAGTGAGAACTTTCGGGTGTACGATACAGTATTGTTAACTGCAGCCACTGTGCTGTGCGTACATTACATTGCTAGAACTTATTCATCTTATAATTGGAAGTTCACACCCTTTGACCAACATTCTCCCATTTCTCCCACCCCGCGGCCCCTAGCAACCACCATTCTACTTTCTGTTACTGAGGTGAAGAGTAAGGCATCATATAGGTTGCAGGGATGGGTTTGCATTAGTACCCGACACGCTCATTCACTGAGGGGAGCAGTCCTGGGGATGCGTAGTTCTGGTGCTAACGTGGGATGGCTCCAGAAGGGCACCAATGGACCATCAGTCAAATAGGCTCCCCATACAAGAGTTCTGCATGATGCATTTTCCTGGCTGCTATGTCATGCAGTGGTGTTCCCTTTCCTCAGAGTATTCAGTCACTGTCTTGTCCACTAGATTATAAGCTTCATGAGAGTATACCCTGTTTTGCTCACCATTTTATTTCCAGGTCCTAGCACACTGCTTGGCAATACTGATTCTTAAAATAAAATTTTTAATGGCTGTTCAAGAGATGTGCTACCCCAAAACACACCTTTGTAACCTCGCTTAAAAAACAAGGAAGATTTCCACTACCCTAAACAGAGGGTATTGCCCGCAACATCGCAGTATGCCTTGAGCCCAGCAACCTAAAAAGAGTGCATGCCCACCTACAAGGCTCCTTCAGGCCAATCACGAAGGTGGGGCTTGTCTCCAGAACCTTCTCTCTGGTGCCTCTTCACAGGCTTCCCTGTATACATCATGCCCTTCTTCCCTCTGATACCCTTTGTACTTTTATTCCCAGTCAAAATCGCCTCTAAAGAAAGCATCTGAAGTTCAAGCACACTAAGCAGAAGTGAAAGCAGATTTACAGCTAAGCAGAAGTGAAACCTTGAAAATAGAATTTTCTGACCTGGTAGGGATATGGAGGTAGAAACATACTGACTTGGAGAGCAAAAATCCTATATTATGCCCCCATTACTGCCTATTTTACTGTGCCAAGGCCCTGCATTCCCAGAGTAAGGCTGTTAACTTAGCAGTCTAATCACATTTACTTGTCCGAGACACAAACTTTCAAAGTAGGAAAAGGATCTGTTAGAATACATGCCTTAGTGGTAAGAAGAGATTCACATTTTTTAAATGCTTATGGAAATGAAGCAAAACCAAGAGCTATAGGACATCATTCTGAATCTGGTGACCGAGCTGAATTTTAAACACGTTCCTTACCTAGGCTGCTATAATCTCTCATCAGCCCCCAGAAGCAACAAACCCTTAGTATACGCCATCTATTACAGTGCATGTCAAGAAAGAAATTATATTCATACCTCTATTAGTACACAAAATATGCTGGGTTGCAATTGTTTGTTTATGGCTTTATTTCTCTCAAAACCAGGAATTCCTCAAAGGCTAGATGCCAACTTATTCACATTTCTGGTGCTAGGAGCTGTGCTAGTAACTAGCATGTAAGAGGTGTTTAGCAAATATTTGTTGAATGATTGAATAACTGAATGGAAGATTATTATAGAGAGAGATCCCAGACCAGGTCCTCACAGCCCAGGATACAGTTGTCCAATGTGTCAGAATTGTGTAAATAGTTCATTCAGATTTCTCCTTGACCCTGCCAAGCTATATAATCCATTACCATCTCTCCACTCCACTTTCTATTTGAGAGGACTGGCTTTGGTGTTAGGTAATAGATATGTAATAAAAACTCTAATTACCAGTTAGACTCATCTGCTTATTATGATACTAGTCTTTATTAAAACTAGATTTCACTCCACCATGCTCTTGGCTATAAAATAGAGCTCTTTTACTTTCTACCAATTCTATTGGCACTCCTTTTTAATTCAAATACTGCTCTGGGATCAACAATGCAATAAGACATAATTATGTTTTAAGATCCATGAATTGGTTGTGAAAATGCAGGTATTTTCTCTCTGGGTAGTTTGCTGCAGGAAATACACTGAGAAGTATATTTTTATCTTGATGTATGGGGATTTACACAGGAACATACCCCTTAGAGTTGCAGGCAGTATTTTGTAGAAATGCTGGAACAAATACCACCCATCAGTACTTTATTATGTTCACAATGTACTCCATTATCATCAGTATGTGAGTATAAATCCTCATAAGAAACCTCCCAGTATTAAAAACCATAATTATAACATGTATTTATTCCAAACATATGTACCACCATTTCAAACTACCCACCAGCTGAATATATTTTGCAGCTTTCAAAATTTGACTGGTGTGAAGATGGCTTTTATAAATGTGATTTATGACAATTTAGGTGCCGAAAACCATCGTAATTACAAGTACTGTAAATGTTTTCTCTCCGCTTAAGTAGCCTCAGTGAGGAGGACAGCGTTCATTTCCTGTGGGCTGGGCCTTTTGGCTCCAGCCTTTCCTGCAGCCAACAGGCTGCTCTGTTCCCAGCTCTGTTTCACCAGTAAAAGATTAACAAAAACTTTTCAGCGCTTGGTTTTCTTTTCCCTCTGGAGCTATCCATTTTCCCATCTCCAAAGAGGGCAGCCTCTCCTAACATATGTTGGAAATTGTTGTTCAACTTCACAGAGTATACAAACACAAGACTTTTCTCCATTCACGGTGCCAGAGCAGACGTTTCAATGGAATATTTCATTATAATGCAGAGCCTACGTGCCAGAAAAGAGGCTTTTCAAATGAAATTCACGATCTTTTTTTTTTTTTTTTTTAACCATGTGGTATCTGGGGTTTCTATAAAGCACAAGAGACTTGACTTTTGGTATAAAAAGTTTAAACTTCTAACCTACCTGGATTTGAACAAGATAATAAATTGTCAAGTAATGACTCTTTGCCAAATGTTAATAATCTTCATGAAAAATAAAACCAGAGAGTCGTGGAAAGGCTATGACACTCTGAGCCTTCAGAGCACCTTCCATCTCCTTAGGTTAAAGCCACATCTCTCTTTCAGAGGGCACCCAAGGAGATTCGAGCCACGGAGGAGGTCAAGTGACTCACCCGAGGTTACAAAAGGGAGTCTGTAGCAAGACTGACGAAAGAACCCAAGATTCGTAATTCCCAGCGACGTTGTAGTTTAAAAAGCCCCCAAACGCCGCTCTTGTAAATTACACGATTGCCAGCGCTTTCCTTGTTACTCCTTGTTTTCGGTAGTTATAAACTCAGTAGTTTAAAAAAAGGACTTGGGACAGAATTTAGCCCACAACATCTCTAGTTTAGAGTCAGTTATTTCCAAAAGACAGTTTAAAAATCCACAGTTCAGCTACTTTGGGGATACAGACACAACAAAATCCAACATTCATTTTCTTCTTGGTATGGCTTTGAATCTGAAGGGAAATTAGCCGTAGGACTTATTAATGTTGTGCGTTAATTATTGTGTTTGGGTTTTATTACCAAAGCAACATAAAAGGAAAATAAAATCTGAAAAACTATTGTTCATATATAAGAATAACTTAGTTTGATTTATATCAGCCTGACCCCTAAATTAGCATATTAGCTAATATAGAGACATTTACACATGGGCTTTCCATGGAGACTCACTGGACGTCCAAGATATAGGGAAGCATTTCTGAGAATAACTTGGAATCTGTAGGAGTGCTAGACTTTTCTCTTCCATCAGATTTCAGCGCTCTGCATGCCAGGTCAAAGAGCTCTGTGAATTAAATCATGGCCACCACGTGAGGTAATCCATAAGGGTTTCTAATATTGTCCCTGCATCCTAGTATATTATAGCATTTTACTTTACAAACATTTCTTTGCATTTGTTCAAATGGCGAAAAGACCATTCCTCTAAAATCAATAGAGGCATAGGAACAGTGAGGAAAATAACAGACACTGAGAAAAGATCAGCCACAACACATTGTCAAGTAGAAAATGAAAACAGAATGTAGTCTGGTTGTAGTCTATAATTTACAGTTCCTTGAAGGAGTGTTTCTTGCAATAAGTGATTCACAGATGATGCAAATCACAGCCCCTTTTGGACTTTGCTGCTGCCTTTATGAAATTTCAGATGTGACAAGTGGCTGGGTTGAACCCGAATATAAAAAGTCCATGGGATTCCCCCCAATGCTGCCTACATTTTATTTTTCAATACTCTCAAAAATGTTAAGAGCATGCATATATTACTTTTATTGTAGAATTACCTCTACTTAAAAATGAAAAATTAGAATATACACTAGTAATTAGAGTATACTAATTAATTAGAATTGTATGTATCAACTAATGTTTTCAATATGGACTAAAAGTATTTCAAAACAGCAAACTTAGACTTCCTTAATACATTCTCTTTAGAGAGAATTATGGACACATGTTAACCATAATTTTTCAGTTTACTCTACCATAGTGAACATTAATAGGGGCTTAGTCCCATGTAGAATATAAGCCCCAATGACTATCCCAATTCAGAATTAAGCCATTTCACATTATTTTCTACGTATTATATACACTAGAATTCCACTTCCTCTGCTGATTTGTAACAAAGACTTGAAACATTCTGAGCTGCTTAAAATTACATTTTTCTCCATGTAAACTTGAGATAAGTAATTCTTACAGGCGAAGTACAAATTTAACACTTTCCAAAAAGTTCTACACTGTTTTTAGAAAGAAGCTTAGCGTAAGGATGGAAAAAGATGCAGTCAACTTAACAGCTTTCAGAGTGCCTGGGTGACTTAGTCGGTTTAGCATCTGACTCTTGATCTCCGCTCAGGTCATGAGCTCACAGTTGTGGGATCCAGCCCTGTGTTCGGCTCTGTGCTAGGTGTAGAGACTGCTTGGGATTCTCTCTCTCTTTCTCTCTCTCTGCCCGACCTCTACTCACGCTTGCGCTCTCTCTCTCTCTCTCTCTCTCTCAAAATAAATAAACAAATAAATAAATAAATAAATAAACAGGTTTCCTTTAAGTGAATATAAATATAAAAATGAACATATATTCACTTAAATAATTTTCCTCTAAAATCAACTAAGGTTGATTTGTAGCCACTACAAAGAAATAATAATCATTGAATTAAAAGCAATCGTATTGTCATATGGAAAATTAAAACAGCCTGCAGCCTGATTATAGTCTGCAATTTTCAATTCCTTGAAGGAATTCCTTGACATCTATAGCATATATAGTCACTTTTATACTTATACTTGCACTCACACATGCATCTCAAAACAGTCTTTCAAATTACTATTTTGGAATGCAAATACTGAAATGTAGGGCTACTATTTACTTAAAGGCAGAGGAAGGGAGAAAGACTCAAAGAGTTTATGCAGGGTGCCCTTTTTGCCCCATTTCCACCTTTAATCTCCACACTGGACTCCTTCTTTTCAGTCAGATCCTCCCACTGCATCAAGGCTTTGATCATGCCTTCTATTTACTCTTCCATCTCTATTCATTCCTACCCACTTTATCAGGATTAGGACAGCACAAGTTACAGGTAATGTCTGCATGTCCAATAACAAGGTATATACTGCTAACAGAAGCTACTCCCTGACTCCCCTACTCCATGGAATTTGTGGATTCCTTTCCCAGAATCCTTAGTGTCCCCCTTATGAACTTCAGAAGTTGGGCTAATGTTGGAAATATAACAATATTTATAAGTTTACACATTTCTTGGTAACTGTCAGACATTAGTTTGGTGGGAGACAGCAGTAAGTCTCAGGATACATTCTGTATAAAGGGTCAATATGACAATGTTAGTAAACAGTTCCTTCTAATGTCTACCTATCTTCTCCTGCTTGACAAAAAAGTGGAAACTCAATAAATGTCTGTCAGATATGTGACTGAATGCATAGAGTCTCCAACTGTGCTGAGATCACTAGATAAAGCTGAGCAAGATACTCAAGAAAAATGTTTGTTATGGGAAAATGTGGAGCATTAGTTTGGTTTAAAGTAGTATGTGGTAAGGTAATTTGAGACTGGTAGGGGAAAAAAGGGCCAGATAGAGCTTAAGAAATTGAAAATTCTCTAAGCCATGAACATTTATGTAAAAAAAATTACTGTGTATTTGTTCATTTCATTGTGTCTCGTTTTTATTTCTACATAGTTAGTATTTATCAATATACTAGTATTAGCATTAATATTATTTGAGATACTGTTTCTAGTGAGTCATATCTACAATTGGCTAGTAGAGATGAAGGAAAAGCAGAGTTACTTAGTAAAAATTCACCTTAATGCCAACATTGTTGGAACTCATCCATTCCTTGCTATTAAGTGAGGTATGTCTATAAAGGTTATTAGTCTTGTAGATTGTTTTTTAATCACATACACGTTACTTCCATGAAATAATAAGTTCAAAATAGTATTGCCAAATTAAGCAGTTATAGGTACACAACTTTGGAAAATTAGATTTTAAAATGAACCTCATATACATCTAGTCTCAAATGCTGATTCAACATACAGATAGACCCTGAGAGGTTAATAATAGTTCTAGCCCAGCTAAAGTTCAAACTCAATATTCCTAGTTTCCTGTCTATTTTATCTCAAGATTCCCCCATTGTCACAATTTATATCACTTTTCTAAATGCTTTAAAAGGTAACCTATTGGTTTTGTAAAAGGCTAGATGGTTGAAATAAAGTGAGCATAATTCAGATACCTCATGCACTAATCCAGCAAGTTGTCTTACTGTTTTAACCACTTGCAGAAAAAAAAAAAGTTCGTAATTGGCAGAAAAACAATGCAAAGCAAAGAGTGAATGCGCAAATGAAACCACACTTGGCCCCATAATAGAGTTGGCAACAGTGTGTAGGTTGTGTAACTTGGTGTGTGTGTGACAGAGAGAGAGAGAGACAGAGAGAGAGAGAGACAGACAGAGAGAAAGAGAGACAGAGACAGAGAAAGAGAGAGGAAGAGAGAAAGACAAGACAGAGACAGAGAGAAAAGAGAGATTAGGATCTCTCTGCATGCTTCTCAGTTTTCTCATTCATTGATTAAAATGGGTTCCACAATGCCAGCCCAGGGTTGGTAGTGAGTTAAGCACAGAGGATGCAATGGTGAGCACATGCACTTGGTGCCTGTCCTCAACAAACTTAGAGTCTAAGTTGAGAAGATTTAGAATAAAGAAGAGAGCAAATGACTAAAAGTAAAAATAAAAGTTGAGAAAGTTGTTTTGATGGTTGTGAACAGGATGCTGTGATTGAGAGTGGAAAGGAGACTGACTGAGACATTTATCAAAAGAAATCATACAAGTATGTTTACAAATGGTGCAGGAGCTAAGAAACCAAGATGGAGGATCATATGAAAGCACTCAGCCTAGTCGGAGTCATCAGAGTTTTCCCCTGGGGAAGTGGTGTTTTAACTCCATTCTGAAGGATGAAAAGGACTTGGCTAGGAGGGGGGAGTGGGTTGTAGAACTTTCCAAACAGAGGGGGCAGCACATACATTAGTCCTGAGCAAAGAAGGAATGAAGTACATCAACAATTGGAAAAGAGCCACGGTGGTTGGAAATCAGAAAGCCAGAAGAACCCCAAAGGAGAGTGAACAAGACGAGGTGAGGAACACTTCACACGGAATTTTAAGGAAAGAGAGAACTTTGTAACTGCCAGGGTTAATAACATGGGCCATGTATCAGTTTTCTATGCTGCATAACAAATGATTCAGATTTAGTGTCTTAAACAATACCCATTAGCTCATAGTTGTGAAAGTCAGAAGTCCAGTATGGCTCAACTGGGTTCTCTGCTCATAAGAATCAAGGTGTCAGCTAGGAGACTGGGGAGGAATTCCCCTCCAAGTTCATCCAGGGTGGTACAATTTACCTCTTTCCTGGTACCTATTTTCTTGCTACTAGCAAGATATTGTTGTCAGCTCCTCCAGGGCACCACATCCTTTTACATGTGGATCCCTCCAACCTTAAAGTAAAACAGTGGTATACAGAGTCCTTTTCATATTCTGAATCTCTATGACTTCTTCTGCCACCTGCCAGAAAATACTTCTATCTTTAAAAGATTTATAAGAGGGGCACCTGGGTGGCTCAGTTGGTTAAGCATCTGACTCTTGATCTCAGCTCAGGTCATGATTTCACAGCTAATGAGATTGAACCCCGCATTAGGATCTGCACTGACAGTGTGGAACCTGCTTGGGATTCTCTCTCTCCCTTTCTCTCTCCCTCCCGTGTTTACATGCATACATTCTCTCTTTCAAAATAAATATATAAACTTCTTTAAAAATGTTTAAAAAAAGGGTTTTATGATTAGATTAGTCCCACTCAAATAACGTCCCTTTTAAGATTAACTGATTAGAAAGCTTAATTATATCTGTAAAATGTCTTTTCCATGAAGCCTATTATAATTGTGGAAGTACCACCAGGGGACAAAGATCATAGGAGCCATCTAATATTCTATCACGGGCTCTAGAGAGAGACTGTGGCTCCAGATAGTGACAGCACTACTAACCATTCTGGAATTGGGGCATGAAAATCAATAAGGAAACATCAGACTTATATGACACATTAGACCAAATGGACTTAGACATTTACAGAATATTCCATCTAACATTCCATGTTAGGCCATAAAACAATCTTAATAAATTTAAGAAGAGTTAAATAATATCAAGCATCTTTTCTAACCACAATTGTGAAATGAGAAATTAATCACAAGAATAAAACTGGAAAATTCATGAATATGTACAGAGTAAACAATAGGATATTGAACAACAAATGGTCAAAGAAGCAAGAGTGCAATAAAAAAATATCTTGGAGCCAATGAAAATAGAAATATAAGAACCAAAACCTATGGGATGCAGCAAAAGTAGTTCTAAGAGGGAAATTCATAGCAATAAACACCTACATTATGGAAAAAGCAAAGATCAAATAAACAACCTAACTTTACACCTCAAGGAACTTGAAAAAGAACAAACCAAGCCCAAAGTCAGAAGAAGGAAAGAAATAAGAAAGATCAGGGAGAAACAAATTTAAAGATACAAAAAAATGCAACATAAAAAATTAATGATTAATGAAACTAAAAGCCATATTGTTAAAAGACAAACCAAATAGACAAGCCTTTAGATAGACTTACCAGGAAAACAAAGAGAGATGACTCAAATGAAAATGGATATGAAAAAAGAAACACTACAAGTGATACCACAGAAATACAAATGATCATAATAGACTATTAATAGTTATAAGCCAACAAAATGGACAATCTAGAATAAATGGACTAATTCTTAGAAACATACAACCCACTAAGGCAAAATTATGAAGAAATAGAAACTTTGAACAGAACAATTACTAGTAAGAAGATTGAATCAGTAGTCAAAAACCTCCCAACAAAAGAAAGTCCAGGAGCAAATGGCTTCACTTATGAATTCTACCAAACATTTAAGGGTGAATTAATACCAATTAATATCAATCCTTCTCAACTCTTTCAAAAAACAGAATAAGATATAACAATTCCAAAAATACTTTATGAATGCAGCATTCTCCTGATATCAAAACCAGGATAGCATAAGGAAAGAAAATTACAGGCCAAGATCCCTGATGAACATAGATGCAAAAATTTTCAACAAAATATTAGCAAACGAAAGTAAACAATACAATAGAAGAATCATACACCATGATCAAATGGAGTGGGATTCAGGGTTGTTTCAACATTCACAAATTATTCAATGTGCTACACCACACTGATGTAGCACACATTAATAAATAAAAGATAAAAATCACAGGATCATTTCAATAGATACAGAAAAAGCATTTGAAAAAACTCATCATCAATTCATGATAAAAACTCTCAAAGTGGTTATAGAGGGAATATACCTCAACATAATAAAGGCCATATATAACTTATATGCTAATATCATACTCAATAGTGAAACACTGAAATCATTTGCTCTAATAACAGAAAAAAGACAAGGATGTCCACTCTCACCACTTTATTCAATACAGTACTAGAAGTCCTAGCCAGAGCAATTAGGCAAGAAAAAGAAGTAAAAGGCATCCAAATCAAAAAGGAAGAAGTTGGGGCACCTGGGTGGCTCAGTCAGTTGAGTAACTTTGGCTCAGGTCATCATCTCATGGTTTGTGGGTTCGAGCTCCGCCTTGGGCTCTCTGCTGTCAGTGTGGGGCCTATTTGGGATTATCTCTCTCTTTCTCTCTCTCTGTCCCTCTTACCCTGCCTCAAAATTAATCAATAAACTTTCAAAAAAAGGAAGGAATAAAAATGTCTCTATTTGCAGGTGACAAGATATTATATACAGAAAACTCTAAAAACTCTACCAATAAAACTTTTAGAACTATTGAATTCAGTAAAGACACAGTATACAAAGTCAATATACAAAAATGAGCTGTGTTTCTATACACTAACAACCAACTGTCAGAAAGAGAAATTAAAAAAATAATCCCATTTACAATTGCATCAAAAAGAATAAAATATAACCCAGTAGGGGAAAGATCTTTACACTAGAATCTATAAGATACTGATGAAAGAGATTTAAAAAGACATAAATCAATGGAAAGGTATTCTTTGTTTATGGATTGGAAGAATTTATATAGTTAAAATGTCCATATTACCCAAAATGATCTACAAATTAAATGCAATTCCTATAAAAATTCCAGTGGTATTTTCCTCATAAATAGAGCAAACAATATGAAAATTTGTATGGAGTCATAAAAGACCCAAAAAACCAAAACAATCTTGAGGGAAATAAAAACAAAAATAAAGCTAGAAATATCATATTTCCTGATTTCAAACTATATCATAAAGGTATAGGAATCAAAATAGTATGGTACTGATGTAAAAATAGACACATAGGTCAATAGAATAGAGAGCACAAAAATAAACCCAGGCATAATGGTCAGTTTATAACAAAGGAGCCAAGAATACACAATGGAAAAAAAAATAGTCTCTTCAATAAATGGTTTTGGGAAAACTAAACAGACATATGCAAAAGAATGATATTGGACCCTTATCTTATGTCATATACCAAAACCAACTCAAAATGGATTAAAGACTTGAACCTAAGACCTGAAAATATAAAATTCCTAGAAGAAAACATAGAGGGAAACATAGAAGAAAATGTTTCTTTGACATTGGTCTTAGCAATAATGTTTTGGATTTGAAACCAAAGCAAAGGCCACAAAAACAAAAATGAACAAGTGGGACTATATTAATATTAAAGAGCTTCTTCCCAGCAAAAGAAACCATCAACAGAATGAAAACGCAAACAATAGTATGTAAGAAAATAGTTCTGATGAGTTAATGTTAAAAATGTATAAAGAACTTATCCAACTCAATAGCAAAAAAAAAAATTTTCCAATTAAAAAATGGGCAGAGAAACTTAATAGACATTTTTTAAAGAAGATATAAAATGGCCAGCAGGTACATAAAAAGGTGCTCAACATCACTAATAATCAGGGAAATGTAAATTAAAACCACAATGAAATATCACCTCATAGCTGTTAGAATGGCTACCATTAAAAAGACAACGAATATGTGTTGGAAAAAATATGGAGAAAAGGGAATCCTCATGCATTGTTGGTAGGGAATGTAAATTGGCATATTATGGAAAACAGTACGGATGTTCCTCAAAAAATTGAAAATAGAACTATCATATGATCTAGAATTCCACTTCTGGATAAGTATCCGAAGGAAATGGAATCGCTATATTGAAGAGATATTTGCACCCCCATGTTCATTGCAGCATTATTTATAATAGCCAAGACATGAAAACAACCTAAGGGTCCATCAATGAATAAATGGATAAAGAAAATGTGATACAGACACATACAATGGAATAATATTCAGCCATAAAAAAGAAGATAATCTTGCCATTTTTTGAAAACACAGATGGACCTTGAGGGCATTATGCTGAACAAAATAAGTCAGGTTCAAGAAAGACAAATACTGTAATGTCACTTTTATGTGGAATCTAAAACAAACAAACAAACAAAACTCCAGGGGTACCTGGGTGGCTCACTTGGTTGAGCCTCTGACATTTGATTTTGGCTCAGGTCATGATCTCATGGTTTGTGAGATCAAGCCCTGCTTCGGGCTCTGCACTGACAGCACAGAGTCTGCTTGGGATTCTCTCTCTCTCTCTCTCTCTCTCTCTCAATCAATCAATCAATCAACATTTTTTTAAGAACCCAAATTCATAGAAACAGAGAACAGACTGGTAGTTGCCAGGGGTGGGAATTGGAGGAATGTGTGAAGATGGTCAAAAGTACAATCTTCCAGTTATAAGATATTTATAATTTATAAGATAGATAAATAATTTCTAGGGATGTAATGTCCATCATGGTGTCTATAGTTAACAATACTGGATTGTATATTGAAAAGTTGCTAAGACACTAGATCTTAAAAGTTCTCGTTGTAAGAAAAAAAATTATATAGCTATATGAGATGGTGTATTTTTTATTAATTTTTATTTTTAATTCCAGGACAGCTAACATAGAGTACTATATTAGTTTCAGGTGTACAATATGGTGACTCAGCAGTTCTATACATTACTCAGTGCTCATCATGTTACGTGTACTCTTTAATCCCTATCACCCATTTCACCCATTCCTCCACCCACCTCCACTCTAGTAACCATCAGTTTGTTCTCTATAGTTAAGAGTCTGTTTCATGGCTTCTCTCTTTTTCCTTTGCTCATTTGTTTCCTTTCTTAAATTCCACATATGAGTGAAATCATATAGTATTTGTCTATCATTTATTTCTTTAAGTAAACTCTTCCTTCAATGTTGGGCTCAAATTCATGATCCCAAGATCAAGAGTCATATGCTCTACCAACTGAGCCAGCCAGGCACCCCTCTAATTTCACTCATTATTATATTCTCTAGCTCCATCCATGCTGTTACAAATGGCAAGATTAAATTCTTTTTTTATGACTGAATAATACTCCATTGTGTATATATACCACATCTTCTTTATTTTTTTGGTTTCAAATTCTTATTTAAATTCCAGTTAGTTAACTAACAGGCAGCGTATTATTGGTGTCAACACTTCCATATATCACCCTGTTCTCACCACAGCTAGTGCACTCCTTAATCCTTATCACCTCTTTCACCCATCTTCCCACCCACATCCCTTCTGGTAACCATCAGGGTTTTTTTTAATGTTTTATTTATTTTTGAGAGAGAGAGAATGAACAGGGGAGGGTCAGAGAGAGAGGGAGACACAGAATCCGAAGACAGTCTCCAGGCTCTGAGCTAGCTGTCAGCACAGAGACCAATGTGGGGCTCGAACTCATGAACCATGAAATCATGACCTGAGCCGAAGTTGGATGCTCAACCGACTGAGCCACCCAGGTCCCCCCAGTTTGTTCTTTATTGGCTGGTTTCTTGGTTTGCCTCTCTCCCCTCTTTTTTTGCCATATACTCATGTTTTGTTTCTTAAATTCCACATATGAGTGAAATAATACAGTATTTGTCTTTCTCTAACTTCTAGTTCAATCTGTTGTTGCAAATAGGAAGATTTCATTCTTTTTTGTGGTAGAATAACATTCCACTGTATGTATACACACTAGATCTTCCTTATCCATTCATTAATTGATGGACACTTGGACTGTTTCCAGAATTTGGCTATTGTAAATAATGTTGCTATAAACATTAGAATGCGTGTATCCCTTTGAATTAGTATTTTTGTATTCTTTGGATAAATACCTAGTAGTGCCATTGCTGGATCATAAGGTAGCTCTATTTTTAACTTTTTGAGGAACCTCCATACTGTTTTCCACAGTGGCTACACTAGTTTGCATTCCCACCAACAGTGCATGAGGGTTCCCCTTCCACCACATCCTTGCCAACACATCTTGTTTCTTGGGTTGTTGATTTTGGCTTTTCTGACAAGTGTAAGGTGGTATCTCATTGTAGTTTTGATTTGTCTTTCCCTGATGATAAGTGATGGTGAGTATCTTTTCATGTGTCTATTGGCCATCTGTAGGTGTTCTTTAGAGAAATGTCTATTCATGTCTTCCGCACATTTTTAATTATTCATTTTTGAGATATTGAGTTTTGTAAGTTCTTTATATACTTTGGATACTAACCTTTTATAGGATAGGTCATTTGCAAATATCTTCTCCCGATCCATAGGCTGCTTTTAAGTTTAGTTGGTTGTTTCCTTTGCTGTGCAGAAGTTTTTTATTTTGATGTAGTTCCAAGAGTTTATTTTTGTTTTTGTTTCCCTTAATTCAGGAGACCTATATAGAAAAGAGTTGCTATGGCTCATGTCAGAGAAATCACTGCCTGTGCTTTCTTCAAAGACTGTTACGGTTTTAGGTCTCACATTTAGGTCTTTAATCCCCTTTCAGTTTATTTTAGTGTATAGTGAATGAGAATGGTCCCATTTCAATTCTTTTTCATGTTGCTGTCCAGTTTTCCCAACACCATTTATTGAATAGATCATCTTTTTCCCATAAGATATCCTTTCTTCCTTTATGGAAGATTAATTGACCATGTAATTGTGGGTTTGTTACTGGATTTTCAATTCTGTTCCATTAAGCTATGTATCTAATTTTTATGACAGTACCATACTATTTTGATTACTATGGCTCTGTAATATAACTTAAAGTCCAGAATTGTGATGCCTCCAGCTTTGCTTTTTTAAATGTTTGAGAGAGTGCATGCGTGCTCATGCACATGCGTGCTCATGCACATGCACACACACACACACACACGTGGGGGAGGGGCAGAAGAGAGGGAGGGAGGGAGGGAGGGGGAGAGGGGGGAGGGAGGGGGAGAGAGAGAGAGAGAGAGAGAGAGAGAGAGAGAGAGATAGAATCCCAAGCAGGCTCCATGCTGTCAGGACAGAGCCCAGGAGCCCAGAGCCCAACATGGGGCTCAATCCAACAAACTGTGAGATCATGACCTGAGCCAAAATCAAGAGTCAGGAGGCTTAAGCACTGAGCCACCCAGGCACCCCTTGCTTTTCTTTTTCAAGACTGCTTTGGCTATTAGGGTCTTTTGTGGTTCCATAGAAATTTTAGGATTGTTTGTTCTAGATCTGTGAAAAATGCTGTTAGCATTGTCACAGGGATTGCATTAAATCTGTAGATTGCTTTGAGTCGTATAAACATTTTAACAATATGTGTTCTTCCAATCCACGAGCATGGAATGTTTTTCCATATTTTGCATCATCTTGAATTTCTTTCATCAATATTTTATAGTTTTTAGAGTACATGACTTTCAGTGAGGTGATGTTTTTTAACTAATCTTGTTGTGGTAATCATTTTGAAACATATACATATATCAAATCATTATGTTGTACATCTTAAACTAATGCTATATGTCAAGTATATCTCAATGAAAGTGGACCAGAAAAAAAAAGATAATAGTGCCAAAGAGTCTATATCCATCTCAAGAATGCTCCTAAAAGAGTGAAATAAGAAAATGGGAGGGAAGAAATAATGCAAAAGAATAGTAAATGATGGTAAATAATAAATGACCATTTCCCTGAATTGAAGGAAAGATGAAGAATTCCCACTGCCAATCCAGACCTAGCCCCTAGACACTAACTGCCAGACTTTGTGCGCTCCAAGCATAAAGAGAAAACCAGGAGAGATTCCTACCTAAAATTTTAACCTATGCCCATTTGGAAACATAGTTTTAAAAATCCTCTATGATTTTAATGCTTCTCATCAATTAAAAATTGAAGGGAATTTTTAGGAACTAAGATACTTTGTTTTGAAGCAATACGTATGTGAAGTTGATAGTTTATTGAGAAATAGAGAAGCCATAAATGAAGAATGGAACAAACAAACAGGGAAGGGAAGTGAAGACATAGCCTCTTCTGCCTCTCTTGTATAATTTGAGGACTCCTAAGATCGTTTAGGTGTCCCTCAGGAATAGCTCTACAGTGAATGAAACTCACTAATCATTATAAATCATTTTGTGTTCAACATTGCCAATTCCCAATGTTTGCCTTTTGAAATATAAATACTGTACTGTATTCCTGGCAGGATTAACTTATTAAATGAATGCCTCATACCTTTGTTAAATGAATGTCTTCACACCCCACTAAACATCTCATTCACCATGGGAGCTTTAAAAAGTTACTCAAATTCACAGGACCTCCAATAGACACAGAGGATAAACTATCATAACAAAGCAGAAAAACACTAGAACCAAAGACCCTTGGTTAAAATTACCCTTCTGCACTAATTGGGGTAACCTATTTAAGCTTCTTGAGCCTTAATCTGCTTTCCTTCAAAAACAGAATAACAATATCCACGTATAGAAATTTGGAGTACTAAATGAGATAAGTGAGGTACAATACCTGGTGCTTTACTAGGAGTTCTACTGATGATAGTAAACTGCTTACTAATTTTATTTGGGGCCAAGGCCGAAGGCTTTAATAATATTTGTCTTCTAAATAACAGTATCCTAACTACTCAGCCAGGATTCCCAAAATACTCTCATCAATCCTCATGTTAACTGCTCCTTAAATAACTGCTAATTCTTATTCTGCTAAAAGTTGTAACTGCTTAAAGTGGTAAGTCTCTTTGTGCCAAGGTGTCATGGTTACGAAAAGATTCAACCCCAGGCTCCTACGGCCTGCTACTTTTGAAGTTCTTCCAGAGAGAGAAAACCACACCCAAGTAAGAGTGCTCTAATATAGTTACACCCTGGGAATAAACCAGCTGAATTTGGGTAAGGCACAGTGGGAAGAATAAATTAAAAAAAAAAAATGAGAACACATTAGATGCAAAGCAACAGAACTTCATGTATCGTTATTTGGCTATGTTCCCCCAACTTCATCTTCCAAAACTGGACATCGAGAATTTTTTATCCTTCTAGGCTGGTATGATGACCATATTGGATAAGCCAAATTAAACATTTCATAAGAATGATATTGAATATGAGGTGTTAAAAATGAATTCAAGGTAGTCTTATATTTTCTACATTAGCACTTGGCTCTTCTGATTTTCCATTTCTCTTCATGGGCGTTTCATTTTGTTCTAGAATGCATATCTGACTTTTTAGTGTCCAAACATTATTCTTTTAAATAGCACTAATCCATTAACAGTGTCTTCTATTTTTTTTTTTTTGAATGCTAACCAATTTGGATGGATGGCTTTGTTTTGTTTTGTTTGTTTGTTTTTGAGAGAGGCGGGCAGAGAGAGGGGACAGAGGATCCCAAACAGGCTCTGTGCTAACAGCAGGGAGCCCAATGTGGCACAGATTATGATCTAAACCCAAGTCAGATGCTTAACCAACTGAGCCACCCAGGTGCCCCCAGAGTTTCTTCTATTAATTCTCATGTCGTGTGTGAACTATTAGCAGGTTTTTAAGTGACCTTTTCCACTGTACATAGATTTGCCTACATTACTGAGGGTCAATGATTTTAAATGGCAATTTATTTTCTTCTGAGAAAAGTCTTTTAAAATCTTCTAAACAGGGTGGCCTGGGTGGCTCAGTCGGTTGAGTGACCGACTTTGGCTCAGGTCATGATCTCACAGTTTGTGAGTTCGAACCCCATGTCAGGCTTGCTGCCGTCAGCACAGAGTCTGCTTGGATCCTCTGTCCCCCTCTCTCTGTGCCCTCCCCCCTTCTTGTGCTACCTCTCCCTTTCTCTCGAAAATAAATAAAAACATTAGAAAATTAAAATAAAATCTTCTAAACATATACCTTATTAAACGTGTACAAATTGTACTCTGTTTTTGTATCTTTTCCTCACCATACATGCAACAGTGACTTAAAATTATATACTTAAAAAAAACTGTTCTGGGGGCATCTGGGTGGTATGGTGGGTTGAGCTGTGAGGTCATGATCTCACAGTTCCTGGGATCGAGTCCCACGTTGGGTTCTGTGCTAACAGCATAGAGCCAGCTTGGGATTCTCTCCTTCTCCCTCTGCTCCTCCCCCACTCACTGGTGCACTGCCTCTCTCAAAATAAATAAGTAAACATTAAAAAAAATTCTGTAACTACTTTCCAGAAGTACAGCTTCTTAGACAACATTAGTTATATAACCCAAAGATACTCTTCACAGAAAAGGAGATGTTTCAGTTTCATGTAGAAGGACCATCTGGATCATCAGGTAAATAGATTGGGGAAGAGTATTCCTGATGGAGGGAACAGTATTTGCAAAGAAACCATGAAACTACTAGCCATGTTTGGGGGACTGCCAAGAATAGAAAGTTCGTGTGTGCGTGTGTGTGTGTGTGTGGTGGGAGGTGAGGTCAGCCTTTGCCACTGAAGTGTAGTAGGGTGAGAAGAGGGAAATAACTGTAGAGGCTAAACAAAGAACATATAAAGTTAGATGGAAGAACAGGACCTGGTAAAACACACTGAGGGAAAACAGTAGTTAAAGGTGTAGTGTTTGGGGGTTTTGTTTTTGTTTGTTTTTATCTCTGTTAGTTCCTCTTTACTGACTTTTGGACATTGTTATTTTGTGTTACTTTTTTAGAATACCACATAAAGTCTTGCTGATTGACTTTTTTGTTTTTTCCTTAGTATTTTTGCCATAGTCTCAACTTTTGTGGGTGTGTACACTATGTCCAACAACCTGAAGAAACTTGAAACCTGAAGATTCAATCCAAATGCCATCAATTTACCAAGTGACCAAGTCCTTGACTTTAGTGATGTTTGGTTTTCCTCCTAGAGCTCTGCCTACTCATATTTTCTGCAAATTAAAAAAAAATTTAGTTTTTTTTTTTTTTTGAGAGAGAGAGAGAGAGAAGAGGGGAGGGGAAGTGGGGTGGTGGGAAAGAATCCCAAGCAGGCTCTGCAGTCAGTGCAGAGCCTGATACATGGCTCAAACCCACAAAAAGTGAGATCATGACCTGAGCTAAAATCAAGATTCGGATGCTTAACGGACTGAGCCACCCAGGTGCTCCATTTTTCTGCAATTTTTTAAATTTAAATTTTATATTTTATATTTTAACTTTTATTGTGGTAAAATATACATAACACAAAATTTACCATCTCAACTAATTTTTTAATGTTTATTTATTTTGAGAGAGAGCGTGCATGCATGCATGAGCAGGGGAGGGGCAGAGAGAGAGGAAGAGAGAGAATCTCAAGCACGCTCTGTGCTGACAGTGCAGAACAAGATGGGGGGCTCGATCTCACAAACTGTGAGATCATGGCCTGAGCCAAAATGAAGAGCCAGATGCTTAACCAACTGAGCCACCCACCCAGGTGCCCCATCTTAACTATTTTTTAAGTGTACAGTTCAGTAGTGTTAAATATATCATCACATTATGGTGTAACCATCATCACCACCCATCTCTATTAATACTTTTCATCTTGCAAAATTGAAGCTCTATATACCCATTAAAGAACCCCTCATTTCTCTGTCTTCCAAGACTCTGGCATTTACTATTCTACTTTGTGTCCCTATGAATTTGACTACTCTACGTACCTTATGTAAGCAGAATCATGGAGTATTTGTCTTTTTTGTGACTGGCTTATTTCATTTAGCAGAATGTGCCCAAGAGTAATCCATATTGTCAAATGTGTCAGAATTTCCTTCTTTTCAAAAGCTGAATAATATTCTATTGTACTTTATACCATATTTTGTTTATCCATTTAATTAATGATAGACACTTGGGTTGTTTTCACCTTTGGGCTCTTGCAAACAATGCTGCTAATGAACATTAGCAAATATTCTTTGATGTCTTGCTGTCAATTGTTTTTAACATAAACCCCAAAGTGACAATGCTGGATTATACAGTAATTCTATTCTTACTCTTTTGAGGAACTGCTACTGTAGAACTGGAATTCTAATATACCGCTGTTGGAAATGTAAAATGGTACAACCAGTTTGGAAAAGATTTTGGCAGTTTCCCCAAAAGTTAACATATCCCTACTACAGGACACAGCCCTCCTGCTCACCCAAGAGATATGAAAGCTCCTATGCTCCTATGAATTTCTTAACAGTCAAATCTGGAAAAAAACAAACAAACCAATATCCATTAAGATCTGGATGAATAAACAAATGGATAAGGAAACTGTGGTGTATTTACAGAATGGAATAGTACTCAGCATTATAAAGGAATAAAATATCAATGGATAAATTACATGAATAAATTACAAAATAATTGTGCTAAAAGAAACCAGATTTTTAAGAGTACATGTGACTCTAATCCCATAAATTAAAACTAATGTATAACAATAGAAAGCTTATCAATAAGTAGTGAAGGGGGGATGGGGAAGAGTCGGAGGGAAGGATTATCATGATCCCTGTGGAACTTTTAGGGGCACTCGGTATGGTTATTATCTTGATGTAATGATGGGATCATGGGTGTCTCCATATGCCAATGTTAACAAATTATATACTTTATGTATGTGCAGTTTATTGCGTGTCAATTATATCTCAATAAAGGTGCTAAACATTTTGTAGTCACAGTAAATAACAGTATAAAATAATTAAGCAGTAAAATGTAATATCCACGTTCATGGAGTTAAAATATTTTGGTAAGTAGTGTAAATATGAATGTCATTTAAGGTCTTCCTATTTATGAAATCATAACCTTAACGTCTCCTTTTATTGGAGTTGGAATGAGTACTGGGGCTGTGGAGCAGGATATGTAAATAACTGTCTCCTCAGAGGGAGGGCTAAGATAAATTAAATAATCTGCCCAAGGTCAATAGCTCATCAGTAGACATGTGTTTGGATTCAGGCCGCACTACACTGGTTAGCACTCATCTGCCCCTCCAGATTCACCTTCCATGTTCTCTATCCTGCCCTAAGCCTTGGGAGGCTAAACTGTAAGGGCTTCTGCACTGGTCTAGGTTTACCACTGGCTTCCCATTGGGTTGTGCCAGTGGCAACACCAGTGGGAGATGAGGAGGGGGGAGAGTGACGTCAGTGTATTCATTCTCAATGCTTCTTCCCTCTTCCCTGGGTGACTCCCTTGGCAACACCCGACAGCCCACTGTGCCTGTCCACTGAAGCTCTACATCTCCTGTCATCTGGGTCCTCTTCACACAATCACTTCCTCTCAGGTTCCAGCAGGCACTCCTTCCCCTCACCTGTTCAGGATAGAGGTACTTACCCAGTTACTAATAGCCATGACATGCTGCACTATTTCTTGAGGTTTCCTTACAATCTGAAAGCACTATTGTAAGCAGTCCCTGTATTAAACTTTCCTCAAGTTTCCCAAATTGAGTACGCCACTGGTTTCCTGTCAGGACCCTGACCTGGATGATAATAACAAAGTGTGAGGAGGAGGCATCATTTCTGCCCAGTAAAGGCAAGATCAGTTTTGTGCCAGAACGTTTATATAGAAAGGAGTAGAAAGTTGGTTAGAGAGATATAGTTGTTTAGGGGAACTGTTTTATTTTTTTATTTTGTGTTTAATTAAACTATATCCCCAACATGGGGCTTGAACTCACAACCCCAAGATCAAGACTGGCATGTTCTGCTGACTCAGCCAGCCAGGTGCCCCATGGTTGTTGTTTTTTTTTTTAATTTTTGTTTTATAGGGGAACTATTTTGAAGTTGCATTTGCAGAGCAAGCAGTATTTTTCCTTGAATTAAATGCTGTTTTGGTGGATGCTTGTAAGGCTTAGCACAACTATGAGCTAAGATTTTCTGATGGCAAACCAGCCCAATAGCTTACCCTCCTTGGTTTCATTTGATCCTCAAGAGTGACAGACAAGGCCTTAATTTTTGAGATCAGTATTATAGCACTATTATACCACTTACGAAGAATGTTTACACATACTTCTTATGACTAGTTTGCCATTGAGCCCACAACAACTCACCTTTCCCTACTTGTCTCCTGAAACCAATGTTCCACAAGGAAGTCAAGATATGTTGCATAATGATTGGTGATTAACAGTCTATAAAGTCTCCCTGTTTTCTTGAGAGAGGTGCAAGATCAATCAAACACTTTATTCATGAACCATTTGGTTCTGCCAGAGGTCACCATAAAGTGAATTTCCCCCTTTAATTCCACATTCCTTCCACTCATGGACTGTGCCCCAAAGGCACAGGAAATACTCAAGGGTTTTTGGCGCAGTCTAGTTTTCATCAGTGCATGTGAGAAACACCCCAACACAACTCAAAAAAGCCAGGGATTTCTATACCTAATGCTTAGAATGTCATCGAAAAGTGTGTGCTGGTACCAAAAAGTACACATTGGCGGTGTGCTTACCTCTCCCACTGATCAGCTCACATGACTGCCTGAGTAGAAATATCTCATTCCTCTTCCTACTACATATGGATTCACACCTACAGAAATAATGAAGGAAATACAGAAAAAGAGCAGGTCACGAATTTTTATAACACAGGCCTCTCCTTCATATTCTTTCCCCACCTTCCACCCTGAGGGAACTCATTCAGAGGGCATTCGTGCATCTGGAAATGTAGCTTATTCTCATCTGCAAGATTTTTACTCTGAGGGAAATCATGGTCACCAACAATGAACCGGCACCCATAGATTTTAAGTTCTGCCTACGCTTCCAACCGTTTAGCATGTGTCACACCACAAAGCCAAGGCAAAGTTACATTTAGGTAGCCTGAGCTTCAGGAGAGGAAGGAAGATCAAATACCTTTTGTTTCCAATAGGCTGACTACTCTAAGCAGTATACTGAGGTAATCACAGGACAGCTGTGCGTCTTCAACTGATGCCAATAACGGAAAGGAAACTTATGCACGCACAAACACGCACACACACCTCGACTATGTCCTAGCAGCCACGGGAGTAGTTAGCTCTAGAGAAGACATTTGATTCATGTTGTCGTCTATTCATTAGTTTTGCTTCTAATATTTTCCTTGTAGATACCGCATTCTATATGCCTCTGTGCATGTCGTGTGCCCCAGTCAAATCCACTGGTGTCCATGACTATAAGAGTCTGTTCTGCAGTATTTGTCTACTTCTCTTTTCTGGTTTTTGTAGAAATTACTCCATTGTTTCATTAGCCAGAGAATCTGGATCTGATCTTTGGAGGAAGAATTTGGAAGTTAACGACTCCGCCTTTTAATGAAAAGATTAACAGCGCTTCAGACCTGAACAGCCCTGTATTTGTTTAAAATGGGTCTTGCATTTTGCTCTTTTGAGCAGTAACATACAATACTGAGTCTTATCCCAGATTTATATACCATTCCAATCCCCTTGCCCATGTTCTAAATAAAGGCTGTGTGACTATATGTTTGAAATAGAAATAACTCCAGTGTGCTATGGCTTTGTTTATAAAAATGAGTTGCTAGACGTTTTCTTGGATCTTTGTGAGAAATGACATCCTATACTGATGCCCTTTCTGTAATCACGACACTAACCACTTCCAGCCCCTGGTATTGTGTTGCAGGATTTTGATGATGTTTAGTTTTACACTTATTAAAGAACCATGTCCCGCTTGATTATCCTTTTTCCTGCACTGTTGGCAGAGCTCATACCATCTTAGTTTATACGGGATTACACACACTTCCACTGATTTTGCTGGCTGAGCGTCCGTGATGCAGCTTGGCCAGGAATCCTCAAGTCAGTCCTCTTCCTAATTTGGTACTACTGGCAGTCTGTCCCTGACAACACCGTGACACCCCAGCAGCTCCCTCTGGTTGCTCTTTGGGGGAGGGGACACGGGGGACCCAGTCTTGTTGCTGAGGAAATGAAGCACATTCATTTACCCTGCTGCTTCACACAGACAAGAAAAGCCAAAACAAACAGTGACACAGCATGATGAACGCTGCTGAAACATCTGAGACATTCTTCCAGTCTGGGACTCCTGCCCTGTGAGACCCAAATTACAAGGGTGGCTTTCTCCCTCCCTTTCTCCCCCATTCCTCGTTTGCTCTCAAATATGCTGGTTATCAATATGAGCACTTCAGAAGGAAGACATTTTAAATCATGAGGGATTTCAAAAATTGAAAGTTACGTCAGAGGTCATCTAGTCTACTGGTTTTCAAATTGTTCTGAAGAGCCCCAGGATCTCCCAAATGCACCTAGGGTTACTGTCGACACCCCCCCACCACCACATACCCAAGGGAAGGACAGAAAGGAGGGGAGCTCCAGGACTCCGTGTCCCCCATCCCCTTCAAAAGCAGCCCCTCCGCTTTGATCTGTTTTTATATATTAAAGGTCCTTATAAGATTTCCTTTACAAAAAGCATTGCATACTTAAAAAAAAAAAAAAAAGTTGGGGAACCACTGGGCTGGGGAAGGGACTGGTCCCAAAATCCCAGTCAGCTGGATTAGGACCCAGGAGTCCCGGCTTCTCAACCCCATAGTTTTCCCACCCCCACACCCCTGGAGCAATTAGAATAATCAAATACCACATGAATCTGGAGTCTGAGAAGCCATTTTCCCTCGTGTATTTTTATAACAATTCTTACCCTGCCAAGTAAAGAAACCCAGAGGAGGGGTGTCCTCACCATGTTGGGGAGCATCAGGTCATGGCAGCCAATCCCCTACCTCTAGATATTTGGCCCTGGGTTACAAAAGATTAATTGAAGCTAAGCAAGTTTGAAACTGGGTGGTATCAAGGGTCTGTGAGTGTGCTCTTAGATACCCTCGTCAGACTTCCCCCCAACACCAGTGCTAGGTGACAGAGAACACCTCTTCTGTTCCAACTTCCTCTAAGGCAGAGTCTGAGGACCAGGCTTTCTGCCATTCCTCTTCCAGGAAGAGCCAGGCTAGCGGGAACATGCCGCCACACTCTCTCTACCCAGCCCCCTCTGCACCCCTGCCTTCCTTCCTCCCAGACTGGGGTTACTTAGTTACCTACCTGTGGTGGTGCAGCTTTCAGCTCCCCTTTCCACCACAGCAGGAAAGAAAAAAGCTTTCTTGGCTCCCTCATAAATATGCATGAACTGCTGTGTTGCTTCCTCAAGTCCCTTCCCAGGTGAAAACGATACCTTTGAAAATGATTACGGCCATCATTTGCCTCAGAAGCAGTCGGGCTTCCCCCAGTTGAGATCTAGGAGATCTTCGTTCAGCAAAAGGGCTGGCCCTTGCTGTGAATTGGAAAGATCAGGATTCCTGCCAGGGTGCAGGCAAAAAAGAGTCCTTCCCGTGTTAGAAGGGGATTACTTCTAGAGGGGAGCCCTGGAAACTCAAAATAATCCCATTAAGACTCACCTGTTCCTCTCTTCATGAGGGAACCAGGAAGAACAGTGCCCTAAAGGAGAACACAGAACTTTTTTTTTTCCTTGCTCTACTCTCTGCTTTGAACCTGAGGGAAGGAAAGTCAAATAGAAATGGGGATGGAGATTCATCTGCAAAGTGAGTCCCAAATGCCAGGCTGGCTGGCAGAAAGTCAAATCCTCCACAACTGGAGCCCCAGGGGAGCATTGTGGTCCCAAAGAGTAAAGGCTGGACCCTGATGAGGGGTAGAGGAGCGGGTGAGCTGAAAGGTGAGGCCTTCAGATAGCCCCAGAGAAAATGTCCTGCAGCCATCTGCTTGCAGGTAATGTTAAGAGACTTTCTGAGGCAATCATCTCTTTTAGGGGGATGAGTATAGTTCACCTGAATTATCTGGGTGACAGAGTGAGGTTTTACATAAGAGACTCTAAAATACAGACAACAAACTGAGGGTTGCTGGGGGAGGGGGGCTAGGGGTGGGAGGTTAGGCTAAATGGGTGCTGGGCATTAAGGAGGACACTTGTTGGATGACCACTGGGTGTTGTATGTTAAGTGATGAATCACTGGGTTCTACTTCTGAAACCAATACTACACTGTATGTTAACTAACTTGAATTTAAATGCATTAAAAAAAGTGAGGTGTTGCCTTTGAAATCTGTAGCTCCTGGTTCCTGATTAAAATTGTTTCCTTTCATGTTTGAATGGTGCAGGGGATGATGCAGGCTGGGCCAGGATCCTCTCTTTTTCCTTCCATCTCTCACTTTGGAATTCTCTCTTCCTTCCCCTTCTGCCATAAATAACCTTCTTACCTTAATGCCCTGTGTTCGAGCCGCCAAACTGGAGTTTAAGAGGTTTACTGCCCCCCTTACTTTCCATTTGGAGATCTTAAGGTGATTCTTCAGATGAAAAATTATTTTCTATGTACTTTCATTTCGACAAAGATAGAGTTCAAGGCTCTGTTAATGGCCCAACAAAGTGGTTAGGCGATGATTGGTTTCCTGGCATCCAGGTGCAGGACATTCAGAGACTTGCTCTTAATTCTTCCACAATCATGGGGCCAGGTCAGGCGATAAGGCTGATTTTCAGCGACTATCTAGCCATTCATGGCTTCCAGACATCCATTCCTCTGTTACCTGTCCTGCCACTATGAGTCATCACACTTTTAGAGAAAAGTGTATTTCCTGAACACATTAAATAGATTATAGCATTTTTGTCTGGCCATTTGTTTCAGAGCTTTCTGTGTAGTTTCCATTCAAAACGCTCTTTAGCCTGTCATGCTGTCAAATGGTGGGTATGGGTAAAGACATGTGTTTGCATTTGGGTGTCAGCTCCTGACATTTGTACTTATTTGTACATATGTATTTTGTTTGTTCAAATAAATGTTTCATCAGACATAGAGTACAGTAGGGAGATTCAGGGAAGGAGCAGGTACAATGCAAACACAAGTGAAATATTTCTCAATAAGACTTGGAATTCTGACTTTTGGTTAATTGTAAAGATGATCTGGAGGAAGAACTAGCACATCAGGGAGCTAAGGTCTGTATTTATCTTTTAATGTTATTGTTCTATTATACAGTTTACTGCATAAATAATTGAAACGCTAGTAATAATTTAGGGACCAGTCAACTGTTGTGCGCACTGTATTTCATGGATACTCACTTTTCAAAACTGTGCTGAACCACAATGATTCCCTATTTAATGAACATGCGGTGATAAATTTAAAAATGATTTTTTTTCAAATGGATAAAATTTGTTTTTAATTCATCCCACTTAAAAGCACCACATCATCTGTTGATTAAAAACCATCCAACAATCATCCAACATGATTAAAAAGAAACTTTTTTCATATTGTCTTTCTAGTATTTGTTTTAAAACTGAAAAATTTAATATGGCATTACAAGGAAGAAAAAAATACCTTGCAAGCTGAAATGATACTAATTAAACCTGAGTGGATATAGATTGTTGTGTTTATCTGAATGCTTGGCTACAGATTTAAGGTATATTTGAAAAGTAAAAAGCTAAGAATTTGACCTAATAGTTTTCACAGGTACATGGGATAATCAGGGTCAATGCAGGATTAATGTTTTCATATTCTATGAAGGAGAGCTGTCTATAAGGAGAATTTTTCATTTCTGCCCATTCTTATACTTGTTTTAATAAAAACATCATGGGGCACCTGGGTGGCTCAGTCGGTTGGGTGTCCGGCTTCAGCTCAGGTCATGATCTCACGGTCCGTGGGTTTGAGCCCCGCATCAGGCTCTGTGCTGACAGCTAGCTCAGAGCCTGGAGCCTGTCTTCGGATTCTGTTTCTCCCTCTCTCTCTGACCCTCCCCTGCTCACACGCTCTCTCTCTATCTCAAAAATAAATAAAACATTAAAAAAATTAAAAAAAAAATAAAAATAAAAAAATAAAAACATCATTATACTGAAATTATTTCCTTTAAGGTATGCTCATTCATTTTTGCATTTCCAGTGGCTACAACATAGTAGTTGCTCAAGGAGCATTTATTGAATGATTTCAGTGAATACCCCCTTTGCTCTTAAATATCCCCCTCTCTCCATCTTTGAGGGAAAATGGGAAGAGGAGAGAAATGACTTAAAATAGACAAAATGCACTAAAACCCTATTTTTTCCCAGGCACTTGATATCTGTGATATCACTATATATTCCCCTAAACCTATAAGATTGGTATCTCTATTTCAATTTTGCAGAATGTGAAACTGACGTTCAGCAAGCAGATAATGAACACATTATAATAGGACATACATATAATAAATGTGAGCTGGAATTTGAACCCAGTTGTGATTCTAAAATATGTGGGTTTTTTATTTTACCACTTGTTGACTCATAAATCCAACAATTATTTTTGAACACATAGGATGTGCCAGGCACTGTTCTAGACACCAGAAACAAGAGTAAATTTTAAAAGATAGTTTCTGACAAAAAAATAAAAAGTTTCTCTCCTTGCAGAGCTTATGTTGCAGGGACAAAGGATAAACAAATCTACAGCACAACACGGGTCCAAAGAACACTGAAAAATAAAGTTATTTTGTTTGGGTACATCACTAAAATGGAATTAGTCTATTTTCTAAAACTCAGAAAACAGGAGATGTGTAAGCAATGTGGGTAGAGCAGAGTAATAGTGATTTCAGAGAGGGACAGAGTCAGATTGGGTGGGGCCTGGATAAGCCACTGTAAACACTTTGTTTCTCATTAGGGAAGATGGGAAGCAGAAGAGTGATATGCCCCACTTCACATTTAAAGATTTAAAAAAAATTTTTTTAGTTTATTTATTTATTTTGCAAAAGAGAGCAAGTCGGGTAGGGGCAGAAAGAGAGGGGAGAGAGCGAATCTCAAGCAGGCTCTGCAGTGTCAGCACAGAGCCTGATGGAGGGCTGGAACTCACAAACCTTGAGATTATCCCTTGAGCCGAAATCAAGAGTCAGCACTTAATTAAGTGAGCCACCCAGGTGCACCACATTTAAAGATTTTTTAAAGGGGGGAGGGAACAAGAAAGAAGACCAAGTTGGAAGCTCTTCCCTCATAAGAATCCGGGCAAGAGGTGGTGGTGATAGCAGGCAGAGACCTGGGTGATAGCAGGGAAGGTAGTGAGATGGTTGGATTCTAGACAAAATTTGTGGAGGGTATGATTAGATGAGGGGTGTTTTTAGAGTTGCTGTTGTTACTCCCTATCCTGCTGGATCAGAATCATGTTATTTTTATAGTTTCCTCATCTGTAAAATGGGAATGATTTTAGAGAACCCATTGCAACAAATGTCCTTGGCATTACGCAGAGTACACAGTAAGCATTCAATAAATATTATTCCTGGCAATTAGCAAAGCTAACTGGACAGAGAACATTGGCAGCTCTCTCTCTAAGCACACAACCTGGAGCAGGTCACAAAGGCAGTCCAGGTTCAGGATTGGCTCAGAGACCGTGGGCTGAGAGGGCCCTCAAAGCTGGTGGTGAGCACCCCTGCACCTGCTGTGGGGGATGCAAGAGTGAAGGGAGAAAAGGTAAAGTGTGTGAAAGACAGGATTCCCTAAATAACAAGTGTACGATGTTAGTTTTTGACCTCGAGTGCTGTGTAGATACAGCTTACGTATCCAAAGATTGCTGGGGAAATTCTACAACATACCTAATGATTCTGGGAGGGAGACATTTTCAAACTGTGAAGTTTTAGGTGGCTAAATATGGGATGCAGGAAATGAAAGATAGGAAAAAAAAAAAAGAGGGATATAGATGCCCCTATAAATTTAACTGTGGTTATGGAACCCTTTTTACAGATGATTGACCCCATCCTCGCAATTAGGGGAGTTTTATTAAAACTCTAGGATTGTTTTGGTGAAACATCTGCTTTCCTATTCACCCTGAAGGAATTCTTATTCAATAATAAGGTCATCTTCAACAACGATTGAAAACCCCTGTTGAGGGGCATCTGGGTGGCTGAGTCCACTAAGCATCCTACTTCAGTTCAGGTCATGACCTCACAGTTCACGGTTCAAGCCCCATGTCGGGGTTCAAGCCTCTGCCTCTCTCTCTGTTCCTCCCCAGATTGCACGCTCTCTCTCTCTCAAAAATAAAAACATTGAAAAAAAGTTAAAAAAAAAAAAAAGAAAACTCCTGTTGATAGAATTCTGACTTTTAATTTTGATTCTGTTTTAAGCTAATTTTTGTTACCTAGAATTTTAAAAATTACAAAATTAATGTGTTCACACTAAACAACTCAAAAATTGTACAAAGAAATAATAGTAGAAGGTAAATGTCTTCTCTATCTTGCAATTCCTCATGTTTCTCACCCCAGAGGTACTGCTATCACTGGTTTATTGTGTATCATACCAGGAATGCTCTACGTATATACAAGCACGCACATACACATATAAATTTAATATAATTTAAATTTTTGTCCGAGCAGGAGGGAACAATTTGGCAATCAACTCTACTCACTTAACAACATACAGGTTGTATTAGCATAACCAGAACTGAAAAAAGGGCCTCTTAAAACTGAGGCCAAAATATAATCGTTAATAGTGAGAAAATGATTTTATTGGGCCTGGATATTTAAGGAACACTAAAATTTATGAAAATCCATTTCTCATTTTTAACAAAACTTAGATTATAACCTTGTAGTGTTTCTTAGAAGGAGAAAAAATCAAGTCTGAGGAGTGAGAGGCTGGAGCCTTTCCTCCTTCCAAATTGTACGCTCGCTCAGTAGAGTATCTTTCTGCTCACGTTTAATTTTCACAGCATTATCTTAAGGACAGTCATTTGTATGAAATTATTTCTGGGCTTTATCAGTTTTCCCAAGGATCTCAGGTACACATCCTTTGACGTTCAAATTACTTTCTTTTGAAGTGTCTATCTTGTCATCATTGTTATTCTTTTGTCTTGTTGATAAGTCTGATTATCAGATCGACATTTGGCACTGGTACCTTGTGAGCTGTTCTCATCAGAAGGCAGAGATAGCAAGGTAGGATATTTGAGTGGCCAGTTATTTAGTGAATATTTTCATGTTATCATGGCTTTTACTTTACTTTGCAATCTTGTTACTACAAGGATATGCAGGTAATGATTAAAGATAATTCCTTCTAGCCTTGGGCACACAGAGCTAACAAACTTTTTAATGGGTTACATACATTTCCTACTTGCCACTCTAGGGATATGCCATCATTTATTTAACCAATGCATTATTGACGGACAGGAAATATGGTAAGGTTTTTAAAGTACAAACAACGCTGAAATGAACATTCACACACACACACACACACACATATTTATACACCAGAAAAATTTTTTAGAAGTGGAATTGCCAAGGGGCGCCTGGGTGGCTCAGTTGGTTGGGCGTCTGACTTCAGCTCAGGTCATGATCTCACCGCTCGTGGGTTTAAGCCCCGAGTCGGGCTCTGTGCTGACAGCTCAGAGCCTGGAGCCTGTTTCAGATTCTGTGTCTCTCTCTGTCTGTTCCTCCCCCACTTGCAACTCTATCTCTCTCTCAAAAATGAATAAATGTTAAAAAAAAAAGTGGAATTTCCAAGTCACAGGGTACTAATATTTTTCACATTTTGATAGACTCTAGCAAATTGCCCTTTAAGTGGCTTCACCGATTTATCCTCCCACTATCAATGTATGAAATGGCCTATTGATCACACCCTTGCCAACACTGAGTATTACCACAACTTTCTAATTTTTGCCAATCTGATGTTGAAAAAAAATCCTATTGTTTTTATTCTCATTTCTTTAATTGTAGATGATGTGAAACCTCTTTTATTCTTTGGTCTTTTGCCATTGGTATTTCTTTTTCTATAAACTTCCTATTCATATTCTTTATCTGGTTTTATAATTGAGTTATTTATCTTTTTCATATTCATTTATAACATCTTTTTCCATATTAAAAAATAGCCCTTTGCTATATGGGATGCATGTGCTTTTCCTCAATTTGTCATCTGTCTTTGACTTTGTTTTGGGTGTTGTCATATAAACATTAAATTTTTATATAGTCCATGTTAGCAGCCTTTCATTTATGGCTTCTGGATTTTGTGTCATGTTTAGTAAAACCTTCCCCACCATAAAATTGTTTTTAATTCTACTGTGTTTTGTTCTTGAACCTTTGTATTTCATTTTTAAGCACATTACATATATATACTTGGGATAACAGATTTTTTAAAAATAACTTTTTATTTCATTCGCAGTTTTGGTCATCACTTTATCCCTGTACGAGATAAGTGTAATAAATGGTGTAAACACCACTGATTCCCTCTCTTCTGCTAACATGGAGAACATATGTGCCCACTAAACTTGTCTGATTACAAATTATGACTGAAGGAATGAGGGAAGGGTTTTTGTATATACAAGTCACCAGATGTTTTATAATGATTCTGTTAATATGAGCCTCAGGATTAGACTAGAACCAGTGTTACAGGTCAAGACTGAAGCTCATTGACCAAGCTACACGGGAAAGTTTGTGCAGCGCCTGCTGGCACAATACATAAATATCCAGATTTATTGCTCTCTGTCTCCAGTACCGAATTTGCCCACAGATTTATGAAAGGGAAAACATGAAATTGAGATTTGTAAATATTTGAAGTTTACTTCTGAGATCTAAAAAGGCAGTAAGAAGGCTAGTAATAAATTCAAAATAGAGGTTGGGGAATGCAGTAAGTTTGCAATTACAGGAATATAACTTAAGGAAGGAATCACAAACAATAAAATTTAATAATTTCACCCTTGGTTCATAAAACACTGAGCTCCAACTGACATAAATTATTAGACTGAGGTAAAAAGGATGTAAGTGAATATGGATTGTCACAGAGGAAATCGTTGGTAGATTTGGCAACTAGAGTTAGAATCTCTAATTCTTCTGGCAGTTTGATTCTCCCTGCAAGTCAGTAAAGGCCAAAAGTCTTTAAGAGGTTTTACCAATATGCATGATGCTTATTGTCCTTTGCCCTAGTTATAACTACTGACATCTTGGAAGTCTCTGAAAGGAGGCATTTCAGCAGCTTGATTAGTTTTCCGTATTTTATTAATCAAGAGTCTAGTTCCTTCAGCAATCAAGTTCTGTGGCTTGTCAGATTGTGAGCCTGTGTCAGTTTGCAGGGCTAATATTAGGCTTTATGTAAGAAAAACAGTTAAACCAGTGATGAGAATCTGTGCCAATTTCCCCACGCCTTGGTTTCCTCATCTTTAAAATGGGGTTATTGATAAATTCCAGTGACAGATTCCACTGTGTGTTCTTAATGCTAAACCTTACTACAGTCTTCTTTATTAACATGCCAGGGTCACTCCTAGCTATTATTGAGCCTTCCTAAAATTTATGAAAATGCAACCCAATAGGCAGATGATCTATGAGGTGGCACCCCTTCCTCTGGACTGATATAATTGGGTCACAGCTTGATGTGTGGACTATACAGAGTATGGGCTGGATTCCAGCATCTGCTGGGTACCTTTATGCAGGGAGGTCCTGAAAGGGACCCAGGGTTTTTGTTTGGTTCCTGGCAGAGATTTCTTGGTCTCAAGGAAAGTAGACCCAGAGTCTGGCCTGTAGATAAGCATGGTTAACCAATAAGATGACAGTGAAAGTCAGCTGGAGGGCAGGGGAGCTTTATTGATAGAGGAAAGACCCAGGAGGAGAAACATTGTGTCCTGGTTCTACTTGTGAATTATAGTCATGTGATAGCACAATGCTCTAGTGGTCAGTGCTCTTGTGGTCATTATGTAGGTATGAATAGAAGACCAAGAGACTTGATCTAAAACCCTAACACCAATGAGTTACCAAAACAATGCTAGAATTCTCCTATTTCTGGACTTCAATATGAGAAAAATCCCATTTGTTTAAGCCACTGTTAGTTGGGTTTTGTGCTGCTCGAAGCTGAAAGCTTTCCTAATTGATAAAGAACCACAAGGGCTGGGGTAAGGATAAAATGAGATGGTATAATTAACCCTGTTCATCAGGAACATAGAAAGGACTCAGTAAATTGATGACTGCCAATGGTGGTCATGATGGTAATAATTGTGGTCATATTAAGCAGGATAAAAGAAAGAGCTTGGGACTAAGCTCAACCACCTCAGTATGAGTTTCTTTGTGTCTTTGGCAAATTACCTATCCTAGGGCTCAATTTACATTTACGTCTGTAAAAAAGAGTTAATAATAATACTTGTCTCACAAGGTAGTTGTAAGAATCCAAGGGGGAAGTTACGTGAAAAGCGTTTTATAAATTGTGAGGTATGATACAGAGGTTACTTGTTATTGTTATAATATCTTAAGCCTCAGTTCAAAGACAGGATAAAAATTGCCCTAAAAGCAATAATAAATGACCAAGTCTGATTTTAGTCAAGGGTATTGAGTAACAAGAATTAAAAATAACTTTCAATCTGTTTTAGCCATAAGAGGATCTCATTTTCATACCTAGGAACCTAAAAAGGCAATAAAACCACCTTATCTAGAGTGGGAAGGATGAGTTATTTTCCCCCCACAGCTTCAGTGCACTATTAAAGAAATCTTGACAAGGAAAAAGAATGAGAAAATTTTAAACGGGAAGGTGACACAGCAGAGAATAGGATGCAGAAATAAAGGTCGGTTGTGGGGGAATAAGGTGTTTCATGGGATGCTCAGCAGAGAAGGTAGCCTCAGAAAGAATCCAGAACTATTTCTATAAATTACAGTTATTTCTTTTTTGGTATTTTCTGGCTCTAGCTTTGGTGGGCACTTCCAATGGAGACAAGTGAGTTATATATCCCAAGGATACAAGATGGGGGCTTGCTTAGGCTCAGTTAGTAAAGAAGGGTGCTATTCAGTGGGTCTGCCTCTGCAGGTTTAAGGTATGTCCTTAAACATAAACATACACAGTCTGCACGGTCCTGATCACGATGTGTAATAATTAGAGTTCGTATCTTGTATTTCACCTCTCAAACCTCTACACTCGGGCATTAATAAAACTTTGATTAATTTGATCAATTTGATTAATTAATTTGATTAAGAAAATATCTCCGTGCTTGGATTGGTATGAGTTTTTCATTTGTCATCCTAATTCCAAATAATTCAGCAACTCTGTGTCTCAAATGCTCTAGATACCACATAGATTTGGTTATTTCCTTGTAACACAGCAGAGCCATCGACTACTGAGAAGTTTCTGACTAACAGTACTAAAGGTTACACTTTAAAAAATAAACTTCATCAATGGAAAATAGTCATTTTATTTCTGTTCTGACTTGCAATGTTGGGGATTTACGTAAATCCAGGTGGTGGGCTTTTCCTACAAGGTGCGTTCTGCAGAAACGAGCTCCTGTAATGACCTGAAACCAAGTAATCTCAGTCAGGTGGGGTCGTTGATGATCCCAGCCTTTTGTAGGAAAGAAACAACCTCTGGGTGAGTACTAATATCAGATCACCTTCGTCCATTAATCAAAAAACAAATTATTCTCTGGTTAATTTCTGAGCTACATTTCTACCACTATAGGTTTGCTTTTTAATTATTTCATGCCATTTCAATGTAGGCAAAAAAAAGCAGACAGATTTAAGTGCTGTCCCTGGCACTATTAATGAGTTAAACATTTAATTCGGAAGAGACTGTCCCTTTGCTCATCAAGCTCTGTTAATATTAGTTTATTAGTTTGTGTACATGGTGAGCTGCTAAGCTAAAGATATCCCCATTTACAATGACTGAAATAACCAAGATGTTTGTCTCTCTCTCACGTTACAGTCCTGAGGTAGATGGGCAGCCCTGTGCTCGTAGGTGGCTCTGACATTATCAACTTGTGACTTCCACTTATGGGTCCAAAGTGATTGCCGTAGTCCTTCCCACCTCACAGCCAGAGAAAAGACCTACTGATTTTAAAAGCAAGATTTGTAAGTGGTTCCCATTGGCCAGACCGTAGTTTCACCTTGCTAGAAGGGAGGTAAGTAAATGTGGAGCTGAGAACTCACCAATGTGCCTAGCTAAGATTCTGTCGTTACGGAAGATAGAAAGAATGGATGTTGAGGGATAACAGAAGTCTGTTATATTGAAGCTTCTGAATTTTTTAAAATTTTTTAATGTTTATTTATCATTGAAATGATAGAAAGAGACAGAGCATGATCGTGGGAGGGGCAGAGAGAGGGGGAGACACAGAATCCGAAGCAGGCTCCAGGCTCTGAACTGTCAGCACAGAGCCTGACGTGGGGCTCGAACTCACAAATTGTGAGATCATGACCTGAGCCAAAGTTGGACGCTCAACCAACTGAGCCACCCAGGTGCCCCTGAAGCTTCTGAAATTTTAATGTAAGTATGAATTACCTGGGAACCTTGTTGACAGGCTGACTCATTAAGTCGGGGTGTAATTTGAGACACTACATTATCTAACAAGCTTCCAATTCTTGCTTGATGTCAGCGCTGCTGGTCTGTGGACCACAGTGAGCAGCAAGGAACTAGAGGACTCAATTACAAGAAACAGGGATTCCTTTAGAATCACTAGTTTTCAGGAAGGTTGTGAAAAATCAAGGCAACTCTAGTTATCACAACCCTTTCTTAACTGATGGAATATTTTTCTTTGTATAAATGTACCACTCTTCTCTCATACCAAACTGGGTAATTCTCTACATGTTCCCTCACCCAAAATCTAACAGAAACATTTGTTGCTTCAGTTAGACTGAGGCCCTTCTCCAACCAAGTGCCATGATTTCATGAGTCACCTGGAAGTCTGTAAATGGGATCAACTTTGGTTTAATCAGTAGCCACATTAACAAGAACAGCCTGACTTGGCTTTCCTGGCAAGAAGCGTAGGCAATACAGCTTAAATTACAGGGGAAGCCATACAGAAAACCATATATAATTTCTTGGGATGTTATAGCAAAGCATAGAAACTTAACACTTTGTGGGTGAAAACTGAGAAGTATAAAGGCAATACAGATTGGTGCTTTGATACAATGGCATATAATTATTACAACTGGTAAAGTCACTGTGTTTTACTTATAGAAATAATAGATGCATATTCTTTATACTGAAAAACACAAGAAAAAACTCAATTTTAATTTTAGTTTAATTCATATTTTTCCAAATTAACTTAAAAATTAGGCAAGATAAGGAGTACCAAGTTATAGAAAGAACAAAAAAAGAATAGTTTAAATAGAAAAAAAAAACTGTCAAGGAGCCTGGGTGGCTCAGTCTGTTAAGTGTCAGACTTTGGCTCAGGTCATGATCTCACGGTTCATGGGTTCAAGCCCCACATTGGGCTCTGCACTAAAAGCTTGGAGCCTGCTTCAGATTCTGTGTCTCTCTCACTGTCTGCCCCTCCCCATGATCTCACGGTTCGTGGGTTCGAGCCCCGCGTCGGGTTCTGTGCTGACAGTTCAGAGCCTGGAGCCTGCTTTGGATTCTGAGTCTCCCTCTCTCTCTGCCCCTCTCCTGCTCTTGCTCGCTCTCTTTCTAGCTCTCTCTCCCTCTCTCTCTCTCCAAAACAATTAAATATTAAAGAAAATTTTTTAAAAAAGATACACTGTTCATATATATAATTAACCATGCTTTGCTCTTCAATCTCAATGTGTTCTTATTTAATGCCATATTGGGATGACTTTTATACTTAACTACAACCCACTTTAATTAGTAGATCTGATTCTTTTTTGATCCTCAGACCATCCGATTCTATTTACACTCATCTTGGCTTTTAGATGTCTCCCCTCTCCACAGAAGGCCTCCTTTTTTTTTTTTTTTTTTTGGTTCTGTCTTTCCTATACCCTCTAAGAAGTATACACAAGCATGATTAGATGCAGCTGTTTTTTAATTAACCCCTTCAGCTGTCCTCCAGATGAATGACTCAATATGACTTGGCAAATTGATTTGATGGTTTCTAATGAGTAATACATATTTACATCACACCAACATGTTTAATAATGTTAACCCATCTTACACTAGCAGAGCCCCATCTGACTCATAAAATCCAGTTCAGGTGACTGACTAGGTTGGAATGGCTTCTCAGTGAGCTGAGATCTCGCAGCAGGAATTTAGGGTTCTGATGGATCTTTTTTCTCTTTTGGGTAGGAATTAGGCAAGGACTGAGCAAGATCTGAATGGGCCTCTTCTGACGACTATAGGGCACGGGGAAAGGGTACTTCTTACACTTGGCCGGGTATTGTGAATGTGAAGGACATAAAATGTTGAATGGGAGAAGGGTGAATCGAGGCATAAATCAGAAGACCAGGCGGAACAGGAGACAAGCTGTGGAAGCCAAAACAGGAAGGCAGGAAGCCAAAGGTTGTGAAGCAGTAAAATGAACCAGAAGCAGCTGTAAGAAAGTCGCGGAATAAAGATGGAATTTGCCCATCCACCCCACCACCCTGGGAGACTTTTTAAGTCTTTCTCTTGCCAACTTGGACAAGTATGTATGGAGGATTGTTGAAAAGAGCATAGGAGAATAGGTGAGATCAAAATCAGTCTCTTCCTTAAATAGGCCAGGCCAACACCAGATAAACCCTAGAAATTATTGAATTTGCATAAATGGTCTATTTCCTTTAATCCTAGGGTCACCTGGTCTGGGTCTGGGAATAGTCCTTGATTCATTCTGCAAATACTTATTGAGTAGAAGTGAAGCAGTACAAATAGGAATTGGACATACTTATTGCCCTCAAAGACCTTATATTCTTGTTGGCTTGAGAGAAGTCTCTATACATAATATGATGCAAAACTTACATCTCATTTTGAAGAGGGCAGTTGGGATCCAAAGATGGGAAAGGAAAGGGACCTGTCCTCAAGGAGTTATAATATGGTAAAAGGAGAGAGGCATGAATGTAAAAGGATAAATTATGGATAAAAAAACCCTCACATATCTTCTGTGAAAGCAGTCTGTACAAAGTCTAAGAGGGCAGAAAGGAAAGGGGCCAATTCTTTCTGGATAGTGGAAGTGGGTGGTGAGATGTTCAGGAAAGCCTTCAAAAGGAGATAACATGTACTGAAAGATTTATAGGAGAATATCAAACTGACAACGGGAATAAGAAAAGCATTTAAGGCAAAGGTAGTAAAGCACAATGTCATGAAATATTATTGAAATTGAGGGCAACTGTTTGTAGCTTTGTTAGGCTTGAGGTGAGGTAATGGGGATGGATGAGGATATAGGCAGGGCAGGAGAGGTATGTAGGTAAGAATTCATTTATGGAAATAATAATTGGCTAGGAAACATGGGCAAAACAAACACACACCAATCTCATAGCCAACCTGGTTTTCCAGTGGATCTCTGAGAAAAAAAAAATTATATTTAAACACCCATTTTATGCAAGGTCCTGATATACTATGGATAAGGGAGTAAAAACATGAATAAGACTATTTTTTAATTTTTAACATCTTTTATTTTATTTTTGAGAGAGACTGAGACAGAGTGCGAGCTGGAGAGGAGCAGAGAAAGAGGGAGATACAGAATCCAAAGCAGGCTCCAAGCTCTGAGCTGTCAGCACAGAGCATGACGCGGGGCTTGAACCCATGAACTGTGAGATCATGACCTGAGCCGAAGTCGGCTGCTTAACCGAATGAGCCACCCAGGTGCCCCGAATAAGACAATTTAGATCCTCACAGAATTTATATTCTTGTATGAAGCACTAATATGGATGCCAAAACTGGAAAACAATGTAGAACCTAAGTATAATTTAAGTAAGAAGTAGGTGCCCTAGTACCTTAAGGGAATAAGAATTATGTTTTATAACTTTATGGAGATATAATTGACATACAACATTATGCTTGAGGTATACAATGTGCTTATTTGATATATGCACTTATTGCAAAATGATTACCACAATAAGGTTAATTAACACATCCATCACCTCACCGTTACCCTTTTTTATTGTGAAAACTAGTAAGATCTACTCTGTTAGCAACTTTGAAGTATGCAATATAGTACTGACTGAAGTCATCATCCTGTATATTAGATCCCCAGAATTTATTCATCTTATAACTGGAATTTATATTCTTTGACCATCTTCACCCATTTACCCCACAATTGTCCCTGCCCCTGGCAACTACCAATCTACTCTGTTTCTATAAGTTATGCTTTTTTAGATTCCATATATAAGTGAGATCATATAGCATTTGTCTTTCTTTGTTTCACCATTTCATTTAGCATAACACCTCAAGGTTCATCCATATTATTACCAATAGAAGAATTTCCTTCTTTTTTATGGTGGAATAATATTTCATTATATGTGTGTCAGGGGGGGCATCACATTTTCTTTATTCATCCATTAACAAACACTTAGACTATTTTCATGTCATGGATGGTATAAATAATGCTGCAGTGAACATGGTGGTCCAGACTTGATAATTAATTCTAATTGTTAAGAGTTGAGAAAGACTTCATGAAGAAGGTGACATTTAAAGCTGGCCTTTGGGGTATGGGGAAAGGTGGGCTGGTGGAAAAAGAAATCTAGTTAGAGGGAAGAAGAGTAGGAGAAACACAGAAACATATAAGCATTTGCCATGATGAAGAATGGAAAGTCCTCCAAAGTAGCTCTGGGGTAAACTGCATACAGGGAAATGAGTGGGAGATATAACCAGAAAAGTAAGTAGTGGTCATACTGACATACAAATAAGAGTTTATTCTATGATAAAGGAAAGGAACAGACCCAGCTGACTTAACCACTTAGATAGAAGTGGAGACATAGGAACAGAGAAAGAGGCAGACACTGCCCAAGTGAGCTGACATATGGAGCAAGGGAAACCCCAAAGAGGGCCCATGGCTCATAGGCCCCGGATAAAGAACAGGGCAGGGTGGATTCAGGCATGGTCACTGTCTGTAAGCAAAATGTGTTCCCACAGAATGTCCTCTGATTCATCAGAACAGTCACTCCTTCTCCAGTGGGGAAGAGCTAGCGAAGAGAGTTCTGACATGATTAAATACATCCTCCTTTCTTTGGGCTGAGGCAGAGTAGAGAGAGGATGATGAAAATTCCCCTCCTTTTTCAAAGCTAACTGAATTATAGAAAATGCATCCCAGAAGGAAGGACTAATTAGAAGAGATGGGTCCATGAGATGTTTAAATGGTAGAGTTTATAGGATATGACAACAACTAGTTGTGGAGAGAAAAGGCAGGAAATAGGTTAAGGTACTATCCTGGATAACCAGGCATGGATATGCCTATAAATAGGGGGAGAAACAGGTGGATAACTATGGAGGAGAAGAGATGAGCTTCCAGTGGGATTTCCTCTGAGATGTAAAGAAGGTAATTAAAAATGAGTCAATCAGGACAATAAAGTGAATTTAAGAAATTGCATTAGGAATGCTTTTATGCAAGCAAAAGAAACTCAACTTGAATTAGAATATATGGCTATTTATAGGCTTGCATAACTGGGAATTTTAAGGAATCAATAGGGTTTCAGTCATAGCTGCTCTGGGGTTCAAACGTATTATCAGGAATTAGTCATCACTCTCCATCTCTTGGCTCTTCTTCCCTCTGTGTTGGTTTTACTCCCAGGCTGATTTCCCACATGGCAGGAGGGATGACTCAGGGCAGCCCTAAGCTTACTGTTCTTATAATGGTATCCCACTGAGAAGAGAACATGTCTTTCATGAGATTTCTAGCAAAAGTTCTAGACAAAAGTCTGATTTTCCCTCTTTGGCACATGTGATTGGCTAGACCTGGTCATGTGCCAGGAGCTACCAAGACAAAGAGACTGGTAGGATGAATTTTTTTAATATATATTTTTCATGTTTATTTGTTTTTGAGAAAGAGAGGGAGCGCAGGTGCATGCACTGGGGAGGGGCGGAGAGAGAGGGGGACAGAGAATCTGAAGCAGGCTCTGTGCCCACAGCAGAGAGCCTGATGTGGGGCTCAAACCCACGAACTGTGAGACCATGACCTGAGCTGAAGTCAGATGCTTAACCGACTGAGCCACCCAGGTGCTCCTGGTAGGATGAATTTTGAACTCCTTCAACTTGCGTGGGGTGGGGGTGGGGGATGCTTAGACAGTATAGTCTGAGGATTTTACCCTTGGGTGGTGGGGTGGGGACAGCAATTGTCAGGAGGAGAAAGCAGATTGAGGCATTGGGCATTTGAGGAGGTCTATGAAAGAGAGGGTAGCAGAATGGGGCCAGTCCCAAAGATAACTTCACTGACTTCACAGTTTTCTTTAAGGCTTCCTGCCTTTGTCTTTCCAAGAGGAGACCACCAGTGTAAACAGAAAAATGCAGTATGAATAACAAATATGCACAAAATAGAGTCAATTCACCAAAAGGTTTTATAAAGCTAACCTCTTAATCTTTACCCATTTCTTAGCCAGTTTCCAATGATAAAGTAAGTCACAAGGGCTGTGTACATTCAGTTACACAGACTCATTCTTCAGTGCAGTCCTCTCCAATTTCAAATAAAGACTCTTTTATATCTTTTCAAATAGATAAGGTGATGTAAAGCAGAAGTCATGATCTGCTATGAAAATAAAGTATAGCATGTATATTGAGCCAAGAATGTTTTGTCATCAGTCATAGAACTAGAAGCAGGGAGGTAGAGGGGCTTAGTTTGACTTGCTTATGTTTTTAGACAAGGAACCAGTCATAGAGTTGGTACTAAAATTCACATCTCCTACCTCCTACCCTGATCATGTTTCATCATTATCATCCTACATCAACCAAATACTGAACCTAGGAGAAAATCGTCCAAGCAGAAGGTCATTCTAATATGGTCCTACATTTGTTAAAGTATCCACCTACTGGAGATTTGCTGTGTTTCAGCTAGGGTTAATTCTGGTTGCCTCTGATCACTGCTACGAACATTTGAAAAAAAAAAAAATCAATCCAGATTCATTTAGTCAATTAAATCAAACCTGTGCTTGATTTTGTTGTTGTTGTTTTCTATTTCATGGAATTTCTTTCATTCATCCCAGGCTCCCAAAACTCAACCCATTTTTGCAAATGATCCCATAGGTCAGGGACCACTAGGAGTGAACATCAATAGATGGGGAAACAGTCACTGGCATTGAAAATCAAGAGCCCCTGTCGAAAGAACTAAATGTCTAAATAGGAAACTGTCACAGTGGTAAAAAGAAAGCAGGGAGAAGTCCCACTAGGGGATGCAGATCAAATAAAACAGAAGAGTATTTTATTCAGGCCTATTAAAATAGACAATTAAAAACAATACAGTTGTCCCTGCAGGGAAACAACTGAGCAGCGCCTCACTTACATATGCAGAGCACAGTGCGCTTATAAGGCACCTTTCAGACGGGCTCGTGCAGCACGCTACCAGCATCACTAAGTATATCAGCCTAAATCAAAGTAGAGCTTGGACTATGGTTTCCATGTAGTGTGATGCCCAGAGAAGTCCAAGTCTGGCAGGAGAACTTCACTTTAAGATATGAAGTGGCCAAACTATTCATTTTTGCATCAATATGATCAAGAGAATTCCTAGAAGAGTCCTCTAACAACTGTTACTTTAAAAAGTGTAGTAAGAATCATGGCATCAAAAGACACTGCCAGCTGAATGGTTACCCCTGAGCTGTCAGTGTTTGGAACGGTCAAGCTTTATTCACTACCAATGTACAAGTCACTCATTCAGCCATGCATTCATATGACAAATGTTTCTTGGGTATCTAGGAGCCTGACACTATTCTAGGCTTGGCATATAGTAGAGCATAATACACAGAGAAACTGGGACCCTTGCGGAGCATGTTCTAGTGGGACATATCCAGGCCACCCTTATCTCCTGTTTTGGTGCTTCTCTTGCCAGCACTGCCCTTAGATTTGAGCCAGGGTAGGCCTGCGCTGAGTCCCATATATCCCAAAGACACACACACTAACAAATATATTCAAGAACCCAGTGATGTTTTTGTCACTGGAGATCTGGCTTCACTACTGACCCTGCTTAACCTGACAGTGTAACTATCTGCCATCCCATCCCTTGGGATTAGCACCACTCGGGCCCAGAGATACGACTCTCCACAACTCTTTCCCTATATCTTTATGAAACAAGGGTGACTATCTCCACATACCATGAAGGCTTGAGGATTATGCCTTTGCCAACTACAAAGAGCAAATCTATTTCAGAACATGAGAGGATTTGAGTGGTGAAAATGCTTAAAAGAAAAAGCAAAGTAATTGTCAGACCCTTCTGAGATAGCATTAATTCAATAGATTGTTGCATAAAGAAGTATCCTTTCCCATTAGTACCAGCATCTAAACACTGGCTTCCCTTTGAATTAAATTTCCAGGTACCAGAGAGTTCTGGAGATAACCACAAATGTGGCACACAGTATTTGCAACAGTTACAAATGCCAGTTAAATAAAGTTTTGTAAAATTAAGTAGTTTCAATTATACTTATCTATAGGAATAGGCTTTGACATTACATGTGTGAAGTGTGATACTGACTGCCTTACTGAGCTGGACATTGAAGGTTATAAAAGCTAAAATTGAGCATAGTTTTATTTTTATAAAAATGCTAATAAGATTTAAATAAATGTTAATATTATCTGTAAAATATATTTGAAATAAAAATGTTAACTTAAAAATTTTAAGTTTAATATATACTCTTAAATTAAACATTTAATAGACATATGATATATGGGTCTCCATTTGTTCTTGTGCCCCAGACCCCACAAATAACAGGGGTGAGTTTATTTCTTACCCCTACTCCCATGAATGCATACTAATGAAATAATTGTTGCATAAATAATTAATGTTTCAAAAGTGTTAGAATGAGAGTGTTAGAGGGATAACTAAAGGAGAGGAAAAGTGGATAGCAAAAATACTTCTGTTGAAATAATTAAAAATTAGCTCTTCTAAGTGCACTCTGATAGGCTCACTTCAATTTTGACCCCCACGATGTAGTCTCTGTCATGTCCTTTATCTCCCAAACTCTTACCTTAAAGTCTCCTCTTCTCTTGATTTGCAAGCAGCCTGGGGAAGAGTTTTCTATTTATTTTTAGGCCAAACAGGGTTTTGTTCATTTTAAGATCATAATAAATAAAAGGCTAATAAGTGAATATAAAACATGGTTCTAGCAACACATTACTTGGGAACACAGGCCATGCTATCACCAGATTCTAAATAGATACATCTTCAAAAACCATATCTCCAAATTCAAGCCCAGTTTCATGGCTATAGAAAACTTTCCATTGTCACACAGATGTACTGTAACAAGCCAGAGGGTGCAATTCACTAAAGACCATGTTAGTAAGAAAATCACAACAGCTGGTATTATTGAGAACATTAAGAATGCTTATTGGAGAAATAATACCCATATCAACTTTGAAGAGCATGAAACTGAATCTCACTAGGGCAGTTCCATTCCTTCTACTTATCTCTATCTAGGAATGAATGAATCAGAAAATTCTGTAAATGATTTATGATTTCCCTTATATCTGGAAAGGGAATATAAATGAATAAAAGGATGAGCCCAAGAGGCTCTGTGGGGGAAGTGTGCACATGTGAGATGAAATGCAATTAAGAGAACAAACATCATCATATGGATGAAGCCTCGACCTTATACACATTTCTGAAGGAGACCAGGTATGGCTTATTGTCTATTAAATGATGGCTCTCTGTACTTCAAGAATTAGCACCTAAGTGGTACACTAAGCAAATACCAAGAGTGCATGTCTAGTTTATGTGATACCTTTTATTGAGAACTACTTCATCTATCCCTACTCACAGGCTGCTATGGACTCCTGTCACAAATAAACCAGGATGAACCCTTGACCCAAATGAGGCTGATCTAATTATTTTCACAGAGACCTGGAAATGGGAGTGAGATACAGCAAATTCAGGAGTTTTGGGATGAGCCGTTTCTATCATATACCCCAAGAGCCAGAGACAGCTGACCTGGAGATGGACAGAGAGAAGCAGAGCTAAGAAGCGTAGGGCAGTCATGCCTCCGTAAATGCCTGGTGGCTCTCCAGGTTCTGTGTTTAGTCCCTGGGTAGGCCAGCTGTCTTTAGGTACTTTCAGACACTCCCACATCCTTCTAATTAATTCCCTTTACTACTTAAGCAATTAGTTTCTCTTACTTTCAACCAAAACAACTTAGCTAAGAAAAGGGAAGTACGCACACTCTAAGCACATCTGTCATGGTGCTTAGAACCTACATGTGATATAAAGGTTTGGGTCCACATCTCCAATGAACTCTTCAGTGAATGTGACAGAGAAACTATACACTTCATAAATAATTATATTTGAGAATAAATATGAAATAATTGCTTCTTTAGTACCTAAAATTAAAGAACAGTAAAGTTTAGAGAAGAAAACTACACATATATGTTTAGTAAGTTCTGTAAAACCCAGGAGACTTTAAAATACACACACACATGCACACACACACAGAAATGGGATAGAAGTGGTAAGGAACCAGTCACAACAAAAGAAATAAAACTAGAATTTAACCTTTTCTGCTACTTAGACTGGCGATATTTTGTGTATAATTCATGCAGTATCTTTCTCTAAGTTGGATGTGAATTAACTCACAAGAGAGTTGGAGATAATGTCACTGTGAATATTAAATCAACCAGCAAGAGGTGGGAAGGTGGTGACACTAAAGATAAGATCAGATACAAACCCAGTGAACTCTTAAATAAAGAAACAAGTGAGCCCAGCAGGGCCATAAACAACCACCAAAGTAAAAGGCAATAAAAGAGAAGGAAAATAAGATACTCAAAATGTAATGAAGCAAGACTTACAATGACTAGTGCCTAGAATGCCATTTAAGTAATATAAGCTTCTGTAACCTGAGTGATTAAAGAATATATTTAACTCATCGTCTAAACCTTCACTGGGATCAACCTGAATGGAATATGTCTTACATTATTATGAGTTGTCTTTCCTAGTACTTTAAGACAAGCACCAGAGAAGGAAAACACTGACCTGGATCTGGCAGGTTTAAAATGGACTTAAGTGAACAGTGGGTGATGAGTTTCAAGACCTTTCACAAAGAGGAGGAGCATCTCTGTCAAGAGAGTACATCAAGAGAATGAACTCTAAGGTTAATGGGCAAGACATAGAGTGCAGATTTGCTACATTCCACAATTAACATCCACATTTTATGTTGATTTCAAGTGTCTCAGTCAGAAAACTCAGTATATAATCAAGATTAAATTTAAATAGGAATTGTATCACCACCTTGTATACCTTAAACTTTCACAATGTTACATGTCAGTTACATTTCCATAAAGCTGAAAAAAAATGAATAGAGGTAGGTGCATAAATTTATCCATGTAGAAATGAATCCAGAATACTCATGAAAGTTGTGATGGAAATACGAAATTTCTTATATATGATAAGCATGATACAAGAATCTGCCAAGTATTTTTACTAATATTCATAATTTTATTTATTTATTTATTTTTAATGTTTATTTATTTTTTGAGACAGAGAGAGACAGAGTGCAAACAAGGGAGGGGCAGAGAGAGGGAGACACAGAGTCTGAAACAGGCTCCAGGCTCTGAGCTGTCAGCACAGAACCCGATGTGGGCCCGAACCCATGAACCGCAGGATCATGACCTGAGCCCAAGTCGGACGCTTAACCGACTGAGCTACCCAGGTGCCCCAATATGCATAATTTTTAAAGCTATAAATCCTTATCAAAATTTGTTAGCAAAAATGGCACAATGAACTGTGCTTGTTTGCAGATTCACATTTAGAATATCATGTAAATGTTTACACTTTAGCGCTACTGTAGGTAGAAAGAGTCTACAGTATAAAAGTATTAGGCAGATACAGGTGTTTATTACTCATTTAACTCTAAAATAAGCTGGATCGAGGGGTGCCTGGATGGCTCAGTTGGTACAGCATGCCACTCTTGATTTCAGGGTTATGAGTTCAAGCCCCAAGTTGGGCAAAGAGATTACTTTAAAAAAAATAAATTAAAACATTAAAAAAATAAAATAAGATGGATCTAGAGAATATAAATTTCATTCTGATTGAAACTGGTCTGAAATCAATATAGGAATCCCACAAAACTTTAATTATTATAAACAAGAGATATAATCTTTTTAAACAAGTACTAGTATTGAGAACAATTATTTGATTGAGATACGACTGTATATTGGTTTTCAGGGCTGAGAAGAGCCAGCTATCTATAAAATTCAATTCAACACACATTTCATGAGAGTCTAGTATGAGCAAAACAATGTGCTAGCTTATGCAGTGCTAGTGGAAGTATGAAATGGCACTCCCAATCTAGCAATTTAGCTCAATAAAAAGTTTTGTATATGTCTATATCTTTGACACAGTAATTCCACTTCCAGATCTCCTATCTAAAGAATAATCAGATGGCTTCATGAGTAACTATTTAAAGAAGTAATACCAATTATTTATGAACTCTTCTGAAAATTAGAAGAGGAGGGATTACTTTCCAACTCACTCTATGAAGCCAATATTACCCTGATACCAAAACCAGACAAAAGACAAAGACTGACATCTCATAAATATTGATACAGAAATCCTCAACAAAATACTAACAAACCAAATCCAATAACATATAGAAAGAATTATATACCACAACCAAGTGGGATTTATTGCAGGAATACAATGTTTGTTTAACATTCAAAAATCAATAAATGTAACACACCATATCAACAGACTAAAAAACAAACCCACATGATCATCTCATTAAACACAGAAAAAGCATTTGACAAATTCTAACATTCTTTTGTGATAAATACACTCAATAAACTAGGAAGAGAACTTACTCAAGATGATAAAGGGCATCTATAAAAAATCCACAACTAACATCATACTTAATGTTGAAAGACTGGATACTTCCCTTCTAATACTGGGAATAAGACAAGGATATATCAATTTATTTTATATCAATTGTATCAATTTATTCACTTTTCTGATTATCTCTTGCCCATATGGAGAAATGTCAATGTGGATGCTTTGCCTATATATCCTTTTGCCAGCCTTAGTCAACATTGTACTGAAGGTTTGAGCCAGGACAATTGTGCAAGAAAATGAAATAAAACATGTACAGACTGGAAAGGAAAAGGTAAAACTATCTCTATTCACAGATAGCATGATTTTATATATAGAAAATCCTAAAGAATCCACTAAAAACTGTTAGAACTAATAAAAGGGTTCAGCAAAGTTACAGGACGCAAGATCAATATGCAAAAATCAATTGTATTCTGTACAGTTACAATAAACAGTTCAAAAATGAAATTAAGAAAACAATTCTATTTATATTAGCATCAAAAAGAATAAGATACTTAGGAATTAATTTAACCAAACAATTACAAAATTTATACTCCAAAAATCCAAAAACATTGTTGGAAGAAACGAAAGATGACCCAATAAACAGAAAAACAGTCCATGTTCATGGATCAGAAGACTTAATATTGTTAACTTGGCAATATGCCCCATATTGATCTACAGATTCAACACAATACCTACCAGAATAACAGCTGACTTCTTTGTATGAATTTCCAAGCTAATCCTGAAATTCATATGGAAAGGCAAGAGACCTAGAGTAGTCAAAACAATCTTTAAAAAGAAGAATAAGGTTGAAGATTCACACTTCCCAATTTTAGAACTTACTACAAAGTAATCAAGATACAGTGGTACTGACATAAGGATAAACATATAGATCAATGGAATAGAATGACGTTTCCAGAAATAAGTCCATGTATCTATGGTCAATTGATTTTAGACAGGATGCCAAGATGACTCAATAGGGAAAGAAGAATATTTCCAAAAGTCATACTGGAATAACTGGAAAGCCACGTATAATGTGTTGCCTCTTATCATATACAAAAATTAACTCAAAAGGCATCAAAGACCTAAAGTAAGACTCCAAACTCATACAAGTTCTTTAAAAAAACACTATCAAGAAAGTGAAAAGACAACCTGTATGATGGGAAAAAATATTTGCAAATCTTATATCCAATAAGGAATTTGCATCTAGATTAAAGAACTTCTACAACTCAATGACAAAAAGATAACGCAATTTAGAAATAGGCAAAGCATCCACATTGACATTTCTCCATATGGACAAGCGATAATCAGAAAAGTGAATAAACTGATATACAAGTATGCTCACTACAGCAATATTTATTTAATAGCCAAAAAACCTAAATATGGTACAGCAAAACACTGAAATATGACATAGCCATTAAAAAGGTTTGTGGAAAGGCAGCAGTATAGGGGAATAAGTGAGTATGACAGCACTGGAGACAAACTACTTGTGTTTCAATCCCAGTTGTACTACTTACCAGATCTGTGTTCTTGTACCTGTAACATGTCTAAGCTTCCATTTCTTCCTCTGTAGTTTTGCTAGGATTAAAGGTGATTATCTTTGTGAAGTACTTAGCATACTGCATAGCACATAATGAGTACTAAATAAATGTTTGGGAAAAAAATGATTCTGGTGTGCTTGTATTAGCATGTTGACATCCTTAAAATATAGTATCACAAAGAAGCACATTATAAAAGTACACATAAGATATTTAATAAACTTCAAACGAATGATTAGATAGGTGGGTAAATGAACGTATAGGATGGATATATGAATGAATACAGAAATATAAAATGAAATATTAGAGTAGTCCATGTCATTCCTTTAGTAGGGCAGGTCATTCTGACTTACTGTTTCACAGTTCATATGTCTATCTTTTGAGGATACTTATTAACTTTACATGTTCTTTATTGTGTGTCTTGCGCAGTTTTCCTCTGGGTATCTACTAAGAGGGGGTGACATTTATCAGAAACATTCATGGATTGCTGAGAAATTAGGCTGTTTTATTTATACTCAGACATTATACTTACTACCACTACGTTCTTATTATTGCTTTCCTTACTAGAGGCAGCCTGTCGTTTGTATGTGCTACAGTATATCCCTTATTGAACTTACTCATTTTTTTAAAATCCCCCCTTGTCGGCAATTAGCAATCAAATTCTTAATTAGCTTAAATCCACCTGGCTATTTTGCACCTAATAAATCAATTAATTCAATTCACATGGAGGGGATTGTATTTAGTGCCATATTTTAGTCATTACTGACCATCATTGTGTGTGTGGCTGCTGTATGTACAGTGAAGACATGATATTCAAGCAGAATTTTTATTCTCCACTGTTTTGCAGTCTGTCAGATAAGTAGGGAGTGTGGTTAGTGTTTTTAATGTAGAATGGGATTTAGCAACAGGCCTCAGAAGACCAAAAGAGAAATTAGGAGGCTAGTGTACGTTTTAAACAGGTTCACTGTTCAGGTTATAGCCTTCCAGTTATACCTGATGATGTGCAGTATCATTCATTTCTGACTCAAATGGTATTTTTCAAGTAGAAAAATCATATTATATTCTCTGTTGTTGAAATAAAGGCTGCTGAATAGTGGGATAGAAATTCCAGGACATTTCACAAATGAATTCCACATGATTATACTTTACCCCCAAGTCTCCTGGTGGGTACACAGCTCAGGGAAAGGAAGGAAATTTAGTCTTCATTTTAAAAGCCAACTTGAAGGACTTTCAAACAGAGACAAGTTACCTTCCTCTGTTTAATATTATGTTTGTTTTTTTAAAGAGAAATTTCTTCAGGGCAATCAATCATAATAAAGTAGCAGTGTGTAGTGAATTTTAATGATCAAAATAAAATATTTAAAAAATAGGTTCACTTTTTATGCAAACACTATTACATGTCCATCTCTTAATTATCCCTGATATCTGACCTAGTAACATTGATGGTTTTAAAAAAATCCCTGTGTAATCAACATATTGAAATGTTTAGATATGGATTTAAACATATTGCTTCAGCTTAATAGTGTATATTTCATTCAGGAGTCTGAAAATACTGTTGCTGACTGACAAAATAGTATTTCATTAACCTATTCTGATACAGGCATGCCAATAAAGTACATAGGGACCTCAGCATCAGGTCTGGAAGTAGGGGAGTGGGAGATCGAGGCAAAGTCTAGTGAATGAACACAACTTCAGAACTAACTCTTACGGAAGTACTAATCTGAGTGCCCCAAGGAATAAAAGGAAATCTCAGTTTATAATTCACATATAAAATTCAGCCTTTTAAGTATGCAATTCAGCAGGCTTTAGTATATTCATAGAATTGTGTAAACATCACCAGTATCTAATTCCAGACATTTTCATCACCCTAAAAAGAAACCTCAGATCAATTAGCAGTCACACCCCATTTTCTTCTCCCACCAGCCCTTAACAATCACTAATCTAGTTTGTGTCTCTCTCTACTTGCCCATTCTGGACAATTCATACAAATGGGATCATACAGTATGTTGCCTTTCATAACTGGCTTCCTTCACTTAGCGTAATGTTTTCAAGGCTCATCCATGTTGCAGCATGTGTCAATACTTCATTCCTTTTTATTGCTGAATAATATTTCATTTCACAGATTTACAACATTTTGTTTAACCATTCTCTAGTTGGTGCACATTTGGGTTGTTTCCATCTTTGAACTATTATTAATAATGATGCCATCAATATTTGTGTACAAGTTTTTCTATAGACTTAGTTTTCAATTATCTTGGGTATATACATAGGCGTACAAAGGCTGTGTCTTATGGTAAATCTATGTTTAACATTTTGAGGAAACGCCAAAATGTTTTCTAACATGGCTGCCCCATTTTAGAAACCTACCATCAAATTAATGACCGTTGCAAATTCTCCATATCCTCCCCAATTTCTGCTATTTTCTTTTTTATTATAGCCATCCTAGTTGGTGTGAAATAGTATCTCATTGTGTTTTAATTTGCATTTACCTGACGACAAACGATTTTGAGTATGATTTCATGTATATTGGCCATTTGTATATCTTCTTTGAAGAAATGTGTATTCTTTTCCCCTTTTTGGACTGGATTATTTTTGTTTTAATTGTTGAACTGTAAGAGTTCTTCATATATTCTAGACATAAGTCCTTTATCAGATACGTGATTTATAAATAATTTCTTCCCTTATGTGATTTGTCTTTTCATCTCTTTCTGGTGTTTTCACTTTTTTGATGGTGTCTTTTGAAGCACAAAGGTTTTAATTTTGACGAAGTACAATTTGTAAAAATTTTCTGTTTTGTCATTTGTACTTCTGGTGTCATATTTAAGAAATCATTGCCTAAATCTAAAATCACAAAAGGCTTATGTCTATATTTTCTCTTAAGAGTTTTATAGTTTGAGAGATTGGCGGGCGAGATGGCGGAGAAGCAGGGACCTCTGTAATCTGCGCATGCCCGCATGGATTGAACTGAGAAGGACTGAAGTGATAAAACTCGGATTTGCAAGTGGGGGAAAGAAGAAACAGATGCCAGAAAGAAGACAACCTCAAAGATGCCTGAGTGAGTGACTGTGATCTGGGAAATTAGGGGACGGGTGGGTCCCGGTGGTGCAGGGGAAGGAGCCCCCGAGCCCAACACAGGGAGAGTGCGCTGTGCCCCAGAGAGACCAGGGAAAGAGAAAGAGAGACAGAAAACGCTCATAGAACCATCTCTAAGGGAGGAAAAACTCGCCCGTCTCCCCATATATAACGGCTGGGCGCGGGGAGAGA
>CM053568.1:49443881-49566381 GCA_028646485.1 Cryptoprocta ferox
ATAGCACTGCTGGGGATTTACCCAAGGGATACAGAAGTGCTGATGCATAGGGACACATGTACCCCAATGTTCATAGCAGCACTTTCAACAATAGCCAAATCATGGAAAGAGCCTAAATGTCCATCAACTGATGAATGGATCAGGAAGATGTGGTTTATATATACAATGGAATACTACATGGCCATGAGAAAGAATGAAATCTGGCCATTCGTAGCAAAGTGGATGGACCTCGAGGGTGTCATGCTAAGCGAAATAAGTCAGGCAGAGAAGGACAGATACCATATGTTTTCACTCATAAGTCTAACAGGAGAAACTTGACAGAAGACCATGGGGAGGGAAAGGGGGGAAAAAGAGTTAGGGAGAGGAAGGGAGACAAAGCACGAGAGACTCTTGAATACTGAAAACAAATTGAGGGCGGAAGAGGAAGGGAGAATGGTAAATGGGGGGTGATGGTCATGGTGGAGGTCACTTGTGGGGAAGAGCACTGGGTGTTATATGGAAACCAATCTGACAATAAAGTATAAAGTTAAAAAAATAAAAAAATAAAAATAAATAAATAAATATTAAAAAAATAAAATAAAATAAAGTAGGATTTTGAAAAATATTTTTATGATATTGGATTAAAAATGTTTCATTGATATACATTTTTTGCCTAGTTTTCATGTCATGATTATAATTACCCTAAAAAATAAGTTAGAGTATGTACCTAATTGGCTTAAAGAAAAAAGTTACCTACGATTATAATTTTGTTTTGAATATTTTTGTTCAAACTCACTCATACTTTTGTTAGATTTTTAAAGACAAATTCAGTCTCTTTAATGCCTATTGTTTATATTCAAGTTTCTTATACTTTGTGACAGAATAGATGGATTTTCCTTAGAAAATTATACATTTTATCTGATTTTTACATGTATTAGTGCATTGAATTCATAATACTATACATGTATTTTATTCTGTACTTTACACATTCATATAATATATGTCTTTTATTATTATAGTTGCCTCTTATAATTATACCATTTTTTCACCTTTCATTTTAATCTAACCAATTCTTTTCTCCTTCAGTAGACTTTTTCCAAAGAACTATCATTTGATTCTTTTTGATACAATGTATTTTTTGTTTGGTTGGTGGATTCTTATTACATTAATTCTTATTTTTATTTTTTTTATCAGTTCACTCATTATACTGATTGACATATTGGAGGAAGCCAGTAATTATCTTTTCAGTGAATGTATAAGAGAATCAATGTGACCCAAACCTCATTATTTTCTTAATTTTTTTATGAGTATGGTTGACACAAAATGTTCCATTAGTTTCAATTGTACAACATAGTGATTCAACTTCTCTATATGTTATATGATAACAACGGTGATAAATTCATGAATAAATGGAGCTTTTAGTCTATTCTATACCTCCACGAAACAAAGATATTAGTATTCCCTCAATTACCATGGAAATATACTCCAATCCCTAATAAAACTCCAGTGAGAGAAAAAAAAAGAGTTTTATAGTTTGAGCTCTTACATTTATGTCTTTGATCCACTTTGAACCAATTTTTTGTAAGAGTGAAGTAAGGGTTTCACTTCATTCTTTTGTATATGGATCTCCTGCTGTCCCAATACTATTCGTCGAAAAGACTATTCTTTCCCCATTGGATTGTCTCGGCACTCTCATCAAAAATCAATTCCATAAATGTAAGTTTTTTCTAGACTCTCAATTCTATTTCATTGATCTATATGTTTATCTTTATGCCGATACCACACTGTCTTAATAACTACAGCTTTATAGCAAATTTTGAAATCAAGAAGTGTGAGTCCTCCAGTTTTATTAGTTGCTTTTAAAATTGTTTTTGGCTACTCTGGGTCCCTTGCGATCCCATACAAATTTTAGAATCAACTTGTCAACTTCTGCCAAAAAGTCTTGGTTTAATCTTACTTTATACCAACAGTCAGCAGTTTTTGTTCCAGTAGACAGGACATAAGTGAGGATGTCGTCCCTGGAGAAGTCAGTTTCAGCCTCATATTCTGGATGGTCAGTCCTGGGTAGAGCTTCACTTCAGCAGCATTTGGAAGAACAAAAGCAGGCTTCAGTCCCTGCAGGGGGAAGAGAGTTGACAAGATCTGGGCAGAATAGGAAGATCAGAACCAAGGAATACAACACTCAAGACCCAGAGATCTGATAAGAGCAAGTGATTCTATACCTCAGGTAACCATCGCCAAAAGCACTGTGTACCAGCCATTATGCTATGGAAGCATGCAATGCATAAAAGTGATTGCTGCTATAATTACTTTGTCACAGAATCACTGATATAAATGAAAGTCATATATTAGCTTAGCCCTTCCACCAAAGCTAATTTATAATAATAACCGATATCTGAGAAGCACTTTCCAGTTTATGATACCCAGTCACATACACAATCGCACAGGATCCAAACAACAACACTCTCAGCAGATATTATATATGGGTCAGCTTGTAAACATTCACTAAATTTCTTTTTTTTAAAGATTTTATTTTTAAGTAAACTCTACACCCAACATGGGGCTCAAACTCACAACTTCAAGATCAAGAGTCGCACACTGTACTGACTGAGCCAGCCAGGTACCCCCACTGAATTTCTTAATGACCATTTTAGATACTGAAGATAAAAAAAGACAAATAAGGGAAGACCATTTCCTTCAAAAATCAACTTAATAGTGGAGATGCAAACATAGAGTATATATCTGTCAACTAGTAGTAAATGTGACAGTAATGGATGCTCCACTAAATGTTCATGGGAATATTGAGGATGATACTCCTAGTCTAACTGAAGATAGATGGCATGTCACAAGAGTGGACAGAGAGATGTAATAATAATATAGCCCATTATATGGTTATATACAGGGTATATAGTTGTATAGTCAGGGTTCTCCAGAGAAACAGAAAAATAGAACAAATTATCTATCTGTCTATCTATCTATCTATCTATCTATCTATCCATCTCTAATGAGATTTATATTATAAGAAACTGGCTCACTCAACTATAAAGATTGTCTTAATGATGAATTGTTTTATGTGTGAAAGCATAGCAAAGTGTATTACTCTTCAACACATCTATAAACTCATGAGTAAAAATGCCCCAGTGCAAAACTCAGTATCTCAGGAAATAATTTCAACAAAGAGGAGTCTTGTCCACACAAAGCTAATAGTTGCTGTGTGGAAAATTACACTGATGCAGTGAGAGACTAGAAGTACTTTACCAGGCAAAGTCTCATGGATATTAAGGAACAGAGAGGCTCACGGATCAAATTAAAATGTTCAAACCTCATATTATATTAAATCAATTTAAAAGATACAATGAGAATCAAGGGGAAAGAGCTGGGGTAGGTTAACACCCTTAAGATATAATGAAAACTTCCACTCAGAATGTAGAGCTGGAAAGAGCATCATTCCCACCTTCACAACAGAAAAATCTGGGTAATCTGCAAAATCACTTCTTGAATGCTTCAGATAGTTAAGGCTGCAGGTTAGCCAGCTAACCCAAAATCTAACAAAAAACAGGTATGTCCAAGAAGAGATGGGTCACAAGCACTTGCCTCCCCAGAGCAGATATGAGATTCCAACCATGCAATCTAGTAAGAAGAATTTATTTTAGCTAAAAATGTTTACTGGACTGCTAAGGGCTGAGTGTGAGTTAGTGTAAAATTATAGAATCCCAGCAGACCTGGCTGGCTCAGCCAGTAGAGCATGTGACTCTTGAACTTGGGGTCATGAATTTGAGCCCCAACTTGGGTGTGGAAACTACTGAATGAATAAATGAATGAATAAACAATAAATAAATAAAATATTTTAAAAATTATACAACCCCTAGAAGCCACAGAGACCGGAGGAATTTGCATACACTTACGGGCTTTTCTCTAAGAATCTCACTCAGGACCCCCAAGAAAGACTGGCGGTAGGAAAGACAGAGAAAGTACAGATCTGGAAGAGGGGAACAGCAGCCGCTGCTGGAAAGACACAAAGGCAAACCTAGTCCCCTTTCCCTTGAAAAATAAAAGCCTTAAGCCACTGGGGGAAGGGTAACCAAACCCTGTCACATACAGGGCACCCATGCCTCTGGGAGAAAAGACCAACCAAACAAGCAAACAAACTTCTGCTCTTAGGAGAGGGGCAGGAAAATGTTTTGGTCCTTTAGAGTTGCCCTACGGCTGGGTTATGGTCAAGAGCACTGAGAAATCCCAAACCCTACGACCTAAAACATAGCCCCTAAGACTGAGATTGAACCAGAGGACTCAACTCCCCACTCCCCACCATCAGGCGCGGGGGGGGGGGGGGGGGGCGCAATAGCATGGGGGGAGTTCCCCCTCTAGGACGCAGGCACAAGGGGAAGACCTAAAGCTGAGGGTAAGAAAGACTCCAGCAAACCAGCCCCCACTAGCAAAATTTGAAACCTGTACTGAAGGTGCACTAAAGGTAACCCACAGGAAAAATAAAACACAAACCCAGCTCAACTCCCAGCTGTTTCAGCACCCCTCACACCAAAGGGCTAACAACATAAGAGGCATGTCCACTTTCAGGCAAGAATATTACTTCCCACACGAGATGCTCAGTTTTCGATCAAAATTTACCACAAAGAAGAAAGCAAAAACAACACTCTTCTTAAAAAACACAGCAGTTAATAAACGCAAATATGACCCAGATATTGGAACTGTCAGACAAGGAAGTTAAAATAACAACTAGTATGTTAAAAGCTCTAGCTAGATATAAACAATCAAATGAAATGCTGGAAATGAAAAACACAGTAATAGAGATGAAGAATTCCTTTGAAAGGCTTCTCAGTAGATTTGAAACAGCCAAGAAAAGAATCAGTGAACTTGAGGATAGGAGAACAGAAATTACACAAACTGAAATACAAAGAGGGAAAAAAATGTTTCTAAAAATAGAATAAACCATCCAAGCGCTATGGGTCAATATCAGATTGTATAACATATTTGTAATTAGAATCCCAGGAGAACAAGATAGAATCAGACAAAAGAAATATTAAATGATATGATGGTGAAGGATTTTCCAAAATTAATAAAATACACCAAGCTACATATCCAAGAAGCTCAGGGAACACCAAACAAGGTAAATACAATACCACATACATATCATATTCAAACTACTGAAAACCAGAGATAAAGAGAAAATCTTCAAGTCAGAGCAAAAAACAACATTACATAAGAATTATAGTACAGTTGACCTTTGGACAACATGGGGGTTTGGGGCACTGACCCCTCTGTGCAGTTGAAAATCCATGTATAACTTTTGGTTCTCTCAAAACTTAACTACTAATAGCCTACTGTTGACTAGAAGCCTTATCAACAACATAAACACATATTTTATATGTTATTTGTATTATATACTGTATTCTTACAATAAAGTAAGCTAGGGGCATCTGGGTGGCTCAGTTGGTTGAACATCCAACTCTTGATTTTGGCTCAGGTCATGATCCCAGGATTGTGGGATCAAGTCCATGTCAGACTCGGCACTGAGTGTAGAGCCTACTTAAGATTCTCTCTCTCTCTTCCTCTGCCCCACTCCTCCACTTGCAAGTGCTCTCTCTCTCTCTAAAATAAAAAAAATAATAAGAAGTAAACTAGAGAAAAGAAAATGTTATTTAAAAAAATTATAAAGGGGGGGTGCCTGGGTGGCTCAGGCTTTTAAGCATCTGACTCTTGATTCCAGCTCAGTTCATCATCTCATGGTTCCTGGGACTGAGCCATGCATTGGGCTCTGTGCTGACAGTGCAGAGCCTACTTGGGATTCTCTCTCCCCCGCCTCCCCCTCCCTTGCTCATGCACATGCTCATTCTCTCTCTCTCTCTAAAATAAATAAACATTTAAAAAATAATAAAACATTAACAATAATAATAAAGAGAGAATACACTTATGGTACTGTACTTTTATCGAAAAAAATGTGCGTGTAAGAGGAGCCATGCAGTTCAAACCCCTGTTGTTCAAGGGTCAACTGTACAGCACATTTTTAATCAGATTCTATGTAAGCCAGGAAAAATGAAGTGACATATTTAAAGTTTTGAATGGATGGAAGGATCACACTATATGCATCCTGGGTTATGGTGTTCATATTTCTTGTCCTCCCATATCAGCCTTCTCCACTGATGGCATAGTTTGGAGATCAGTGTCAGGTTTAAGCAAAGGGGCTTAGAAGATGAAAGGGGGCTAGGACAATCACATGCTTGAGTGAGCAAGAAAAAGAACACAGCCTACCAACTAGCCTGCTGAGCAACTCTTTTTGGGGAGAGGTAACATAGAATCAGAATGATATCATCAATGAGTGGCCCACTTAATACTGAGCGCTTCAATACTGAGTTCTCAGGATTGAATACTGAGTGGGTCACATGCCTCAGATTTATGTAGCATATCGTGAGTATTTTGTGTCTCTAGGTCCTTTTACCTTCTATAAGGGTGAGTGTGTGTGTGTATGTGTGTGTGTGTGTGTGTGTGTGTGTATAAAACTTTTTTTGTTCTATCCTTTTTATTGTGTATTTCAACTATTCTATTTTTTTAAGTTTATTTATTTTTGAGAGAGAGAGAGCATGAGAGAAAGAGAGAGAGAGAAAGAGAGGGGGGAGGGGCAGAGAGAGAATTTCAAGCAGGCTCCACACTGTCAGCATGGAGCCTGACGTGGGGCTTGAACTCACAAACCATGAGATCATGACCTGATCTGAAACCAAAAGTTGGACACTTAACCAACTGAGCCACGAAGGTGCCTCTTTGGATCTATTTTTAATATACCTTTTATAGATAACTTACTATCTATACTTAACCCATCTAATTAATTTTATCTACATCTTGCAAGCCATTTGACACACTTTGAATTTCATCCATCCCATTTGTTTTTCTTATCCTCCATAACAGAATTAAATATTATTAAATCATACTGCAAACTCACATTATGAAAATGCTTACTCTCAAGAAAAGCTGGAAAACCCTGAACCAAGGAAGACACACTCTCTGTCTCCTTATGTACTGACCATGACATTCTTGTCTTGTGTCACCTTTGTATCCATTACCATCAAGTGCCAGGACCAAAATGCTGGGTCTGGAGCAACATGACCCAAGTCACTGCATTAAAAAAAAATCTTTCATTGATAACTTACCCCTTTGGTAAAAATCTCTATCCCTAACCTGGCTGTTGCCCTCCCTTATCTCATATTTTGGGTAATAAACCCTGGATTTAAAACCCTAAGTGCCCCTGCTTCCCTCTTGTCTGTGCACTTCTGCCATCTCACTTACCTCATCATCTTTCCATAGTTATAGAACTACTCCTTCCACAGGGCCCGACCTTTGTATATATAGGTTTCTATTTGTCTGTAATAAATTTGACCAAACCTTGGCCCCAGCCTACTGTCAGCATATTGCTACTCCACCATTGTTTTGCTCATAGCAGGCAAAAGTCAGTATTTTCCTCTTTTCCACTGAGCCCAGAATTTGGCTGAAGCTACTTCTTAACACCACGTTCCAGGTGGCCCCTCACAATCAATCAAAGTAGACAGTTAAGAGAACACCTAATTGCTAACTCGAATCTCTTCTTTCAATATGGATTATTCAGACATAAATTAGCTTAGCCTAATTTAACATGGCATAGCCCTAGACTTCCCCAGGTTATGGCCCAGCTTAACAATTGGTACCTGGTAACTGATTGAAAGCTGTTAAATCACTCTTAATAAATATTCACTTTGATGAGTGTTGCATTGACCATCAGAGATCTGCTACAGTTCCCTCAATTTGCTGGCACTTCAATGTCTCCATTATATCCATGCTGTTCTTTTTGCCCAGAATGCCCTTGCCGTCTCAGCTAGATGTATCTTTCTAAAAAGGAATCTGATCACATGCCCCAGTTGCTTACAAACCTTCACTGGCTCCCTATTGATTACAGGATAAAGGATACATCTGTCGGCATGGCATAGAGGACCTTGTGTGAGCTGCCTCTGGCTAACCTCTTCCTCCATCTCACATTAGACCGCTTCTTCCCTTTATGCCTTACAATGCATCCGTGTCAAACCACCTTCAATTTTCCAAAGTCATCATTCCTCCACACTTTTGTTCAAATTGTTCCTGCTTCATGAAACGTCCTACTAATACCATCTGCCCTGCAAAGGTCTACTTGTACACTTCAAGACTCAGCTTAAGTATCAGCTCCTCTTTGAAGATTTTTATGACCTGAAAAATAACTAGTATAGCTGATATCTCTTCTGAGTATTTTCAGAGACAAATATCCATGGGCTTCTTACATTTCTGCTCATCCTGCCAGAAGAATGATTCCCTCTGTTTCAGACTATCTGTTCAAGGATGTTTGAGCAAACAGCCTTAGAAGACATTGTCTCTGCCTCCACAGCAGAGGGCAGGTTTGTTTACTGTCTAGTATAATCAGGATAATGTCTCTCTCTGGGGCAAAGGTCAGGTAGGTTTACTGACCTTTATAAAAGATTCAGTTTCCCCAGGCTTGGGGTTCCTCTCCTATATTGCAGTGTACTGCAGGCTTACGCATCACCTGGCCCTATGTGCATCACCTAGTAGGAACTGGCACTTGGGGAATGGGCAGAAATGCTAACAATCTAGCTACCACTGTTTTCATGAATAATATATTCTTTTGTCTCTAATCAAGAAGACTCGTGTCCTTTGCCAACACCCATGAAATTGTGTCAGGCTAACTTATTAGATTATACATAGGGTGTAAGAGAACAGGAAAAAAAATGTATCAGTCATTACCCTTGGACTCTGACACAAAGGTCCTAAAACGCTTGTAATTGCCTAAGTGATAGGAACACTAGAAGCATTTTTTTTAGTAGAATAAAATGAGGACACTCTGGATGGTCTCCTTGATGGCTTCTGGTCACTAGAAAGACCAAGCCATGATTAGAAGCTTGGAATTTTCCATCTCGCCCTCCATTCTGCTGACAGGGGAGAAGGGCTAGTAAGGTGTTAATATTTGATCATGCTTACATGAGAAAGCCTCCACAAAATCCCAATAGCATGGGGTTCAGGGAGCTTTCAGGTTGGCAAATATATCCATATACCAGGAGGCGATATACCCCAGCTCCATGGGGACAGAAGTTCCTGTGCCCAGGATCCTTCTAGACTTTCCCCTATGTATCTCTTCATCTGGCTATTTGTCTGTGTCCATTTATCATATACTTTTTTTTAAACACCTTATTTTTTTATTTTTGTAATGTTTATTTTTTGAGAGAGAGGGAGAGAGAGAGCACGAGTGGGGGAGAGGCAGAAAGAGAGGGAGACATAAAATCTGAAGCAGGCTCCAGGCTCTGAGCTGTTAGCACAGAGCCCGATGCGGGGCTCAAAAAACTGCGAGATCACGACCTGAGCCGAAGTTGGACGCTCAACAAACTGAGCCACCCAGGCGCCCCTATCATATCCTTTAATAAACTGGTAAACTCAAGTATTTCCATGAATTCTGTGAGCAGTTCCAGAAAATTACTAAATCAAAGGGAGATGAGGTCCTGGGAACCTCCAATCTATAGTGAAGTCAGACAGAAGTTGTGGGTAAACTGGGGACCTACCACTTGCAACCAGCATCTGAAGTGGGCAGTGGTCCCATGGCACTGAGCCCTTAACCTGTGGAATCTGATGCTATACCCACTGAGTGTCATAATTCAGTTAAATTCTAGGATACCCAGCTTGTGTCGCACAGAACTGCTAGCTGTGGAGAAAAATCCCCACACATTTGGTGTCAGAAGTGTTGTGAGAGAATAGCAGTGTGAGATTAAAGGAGAAACACAGGAGGGAAGAACTGGGTATTTATCCAACTCACAGGGTAAAATCTCAGACCCTTCACAGTTCTTGACAGTGGTGTACTTGACCTCTGTAACACCTCTAAAAAGAAATATCATTTTATTGTACTTATTAGACACCTACTATGTGGTAGGTATTGCAATCTGACCCCAAGGATAGAAAGCCAAAAAGACGTCCTCCTACTTTCAAGGAGTTTATACTCCAGTGCAAAAACAGGACACAGACAATTAAAATTCTTCAAGATAATTTATAAGCTGGCATTTATAAGAACACAGAAGACAGAACACACAAGCCTGTTGAACAAGGCTTCAGTGAGGTGATAGAGATGAGGATTTGCCCAGGCAACAAGAGAAAGGGTATTACTGCCACAGAGAAGCAAATCCTAATTAATAGAAGTCCAAAATCTGTTCTACTTATCTGCTGGTGTGGAACAAAGGATCCCAAACTTAGTGGTGTAAAATAACAACCATTTTGTTATATTCATTGGCCTGTAAAATAGGAATTCAGAGAGGACAGAGCATGAAAAACAGTTTATCTCAGCTCCATAAGGTCTTGGGCTTCATCTCGAAACACAGAAGAAATGGCTGTGAGTGGCTCAAATGCCAGAGGACTGGAATCATCTGAAGTTGCTTCACTCATGCTCTGGTGCTTGGGTCGGGATGACTCTAAGCCTGGACTCAACCGGGACTATGGATAGGAGGATCTACACACAACCTCTCCATGTGGATTGAGATTCTCACAGCATGGGAAGGAAGCCTCTAGAGAGAGAGTATTCCAGGACAACCTGTAGTAAGCTACACAACTCTTATGATCTGGTTTTGGAAGCCACTTAAGCATCATTCTGCTATAATCTCTTGGTCAACATAATCATAAGCTCACTCAGATTCAAGGAAACGAAACATATCTATCATATTGGAATTGGGGGAATTTCAAATAACATGTGGCTACATAACATGTTCAGAGAATTATTAATAGTTCATTACTATCAGAGGATAAAATGCCGCAGGGGAATGTATCTGAACAAGTAGACAATGCTATATATTATGGAGGCCATTGTTGACCTTGAAACTCCTTAAGAAGAACCTTAGATTTTTGTCATGTGTGTGATTATACTAATTATCAACATCACTGTAGACAAGGAGAATCGTTTAAGACTTTTAAGTAATAAAATGACCTCAAGATTCTAGCACAAATACTGGCACACAGCAAGCTTTGGAATAGATATTTCTGGTTGCAAGTAATATAAAATGCAATTCAATCTGGTTTAAACAATAAAGGTAACTTATTGGTTCACATAACAAAATTCCCCCCAAGAAAGACTGTAGGCATAGCTTTAACAAGTCTCTTATCACACTAGCGCTCTGGCTTCATTTCTCTGTGATTTTCTGGGCTCTGCTCCTCCCTGTGCTTACTTTATCCTCATATTGCATTTATTCATGGAGAAAGTACAACTATAATAATTCTAGGTGTCATATCTGCATGCCACACAACCTAGAGGCAGAGAGAACACCTGTGATCTAACATTACAAGTAGAACTTCAGATTCCTTCTAATTGTTAGGATTAGGTCAAATATTGCATAGGAACCAACCTATCTGTCAAAGGAGACGGAATGGCTTAGGTCACATGCTTCATCTGTAGAATCACTTGGAACCCAGTGTGGAAATAAGAGGCCTGTGGAAAGGAGAAAGAGGGAAATGAATGTCGTTGAGTAAAGAGCAAATGTACAAGTTGGCTGCTATAAAGATTTGCTAGACAGAAAAATAATTTCCAGCATTAATGATACTTGTGCTCTAACATGATCTCTCTAGGACAAGTGTAAAGGAGGTGGATGAGACAATAAGAGTAGAGGCAAGGATGTTGGTAAAAAGGATACTGCAACAGAAGTGAGGTCCAGAAAAAGGGACAGAGAGTGAGGAAGTGAGTGCGGGAGTGAGTGTGTGGGTGATTACGACACTTCTGAACTTGTCCTTCCTTGAAGATCTGAGCAGCTCAGCTGTGTACTCTTCCTCCTTAATAATTTCTGAAATTTCCCATGACCTCCGCTCTCCCTGCAGCACAACACACAACTCATTCCTCTCCATCCTCTGGCTACAAGGTTTCTTATGAAAACAATTCCTTCCAAGGTCACCAGCAACCTTCAGTTTGCCAAATTCAGTGGGCATTTTGAAGACCTGTTCTTACAGGACTGGTGATGTATCTGAAACTCTAAAACTACTAAAAACTCTGTATGACCTGGAAGTCCGCAGCATCATGCTCTTCTGATTCTTAAAACTTTTCCTTTTTCATTCTGGTTTCTTTGTCCTGCCCCAGAGCCAATTATGAGTGTGTTTCAAAGACCTTTCCTGTTTTGTTTTTGTTGTGGTTTTTTGCTTTTCAGACTCTAGCCCAGCACTATACAGGAGCCACTGACAAATGTGGCTCTTGAGCATTTGAAATGTGCTAGTCCCAACTGAATGTGCTATAAGTGAAAAATATACTCCAAATTTTGAAGACCTAGTACAAAAAAAAAGGAAAGTATCTCATTCATTTTTTATGTCGAATACATATTGAAGTGCTAACATTTTGCATATGTTGGGTTAAGTAAACTATACTATCAAATTAACTTCAACTGTTTTTCTTTTGTGTTTTTTAAATGTCATTAGTCTCTCCTTTCTTCTTTCTACTTCAGAATTTAAAATTACACATGTATTTAAAAATACATTTCCACTGGACAGTGCTACTCTAGGCACTCCCTCTAGGTGATCTCATTCAGTATTAGAACTTCTCTCAAACCATCTGAATCTAATCTCCCTTCTTCCCTGACCTTCAGACTCCTATATTCACCTGCTGGCTTGGCATTTCCATAAGGATAACAGGTAATAACAGCAGACATTTATATTGATGGCTTTCTATGTGCCAGGCACCATTCTAAATCCTTTACACGTATTAAGTCTTTTATAATCTACCACATCTCTGTAGGGTAGATATATTATTATTAACCTCTCTTTTACAGATGAAGAAACTAAAGCACAGAGAAGTTAAATATGTCCAAGCTGACACATCTAGTAAGTGGTGAATACCAGACACAAGTATAGTTCTCCCTTGGAGCCCATTCTCTCCCTGCTCTATGCTATAGAGCCTCTAGATAGCCCTCACAAACCCAGAACTCCACCTGTCTACACTGATGGGCCTTCTTGCCCTCTGCTTCCACTTCCAGTCAGGCTTGGCCAATGAGAAATCCCAAAGGAGATCAGAGGGACAGCTCAAAATGACGTCAATGCTTACCTTTACCTCCCGGCAGAGCTGCAATTAACCAAGTTCTTCCCTTGTTTCTTGACTGAGGTCACAGTTGTCAGCTCTGTCTCCAGGTTCCAGTAGCCTTTCCCTCCAGGATTTGGGTTTATCACAGCATTCCTTCTCCCACCCCACTATTATTAGTCCCAAGGGGCTACTTTATTCCTTGTGGTCTTTACACCCTGCTCACATTTTTGTAACTTAATTACTAAACCCTCCTCAGATTGCCCATCCTGAGTTTGATTTCTGTTTCCTGTGGGGACCCTGACCAAAACCTACATGTTCCTTTCTCTGTACTCATTAACTCAGTTTGTGGGACCATAAATACCCAGTCACCTAACCTAAAACCTGGGGGTCATATTGTTTTTATCCTCTTCTTCCCCCCACCCAGCTCCTATATCTAACCTTTACTAAGTCTTGCTAATTTTGCTTCCTACTGGCACTGTCTTCTTTTTTTTTTTTAATTTATGCATTTTGAGGTGGGGGAGGGGCAGAGAGAGAGGAAGAGCGAGAATCCCCAGCAGCCTCCATGCCTTCAGCACAGAGCCAGATGCAGGGCTCAAACCCAGGAACTGTGATGTCATGACCTGAGACAAATCACGAGTCAGACACTCAACCGACTGAGTCACGTAGGTGCCTCTGGCACTGTCATCTTTAGGCCCTCACCATCTCTCCCTACATTTGAGTACAAGCCCCTAATGAGTCCTATCCAAACCATCCTCAGTAGCCAAAGTGAACTCTCTAACATGAAAATCTCAGCAGGACCACCCTCCCCATCCTTGTTTGAAATGCTTCAATATCTCCATGCTTCCAACAAACTCTGCTTTCCCTCTAAAAACCACATCCCATCAGACTCTACCTGACAGTCCATCCTCCAAAAGCTGTACACTGCTTGTGGTTCCAAGCGCACACTGCTAACACATTGGTTCTCACCTCTGTGCCTTTTCACTTTGCTTCTGCTCACTGCCTCCACCACCACCCCTACCTACTGCCAGCCTGGCCGACTCCTACTCATCCCACACCACCACTCTGCCTAGCGTGATAACTGAAGTCTTCCAAATAACATCCCCTCTCGCATGCATTCACTTAGCTTATTCTGGGTAAGGATTCTCTTTCAGTGTCCTGCTGCTACTCTATAGCACTTTACCACACTCTCTTTTCATTACAGCTTTGTTCGTCATTTTCCCTGGAGGGGGCAGAATCTGCCACTTCAAAATATGTCCTTGGCATAAGGATTACTTTAAGCTAAAGGCACTTGAAAAACAGCAAGTACAAGAGAGATATTCTGACTTACCTTTTCTTCCTGAAAGCAAGAGATTAAAATCTCATACGAAAGATGCCTTCCCTATACCAAGAGGAAAGACACATTGTCATCACCAGAAATGAGGAGCTAAGGCAGAGAGAATTCTGTACAAACAGACCTTATTAAAATACCCTTTTCTTTAGTCTTTCCATATATTTTAGTTACTTTTCCACAATTGCCTTTCTTCGTTCAACCTAATATATAGGCACTTAGGTTTTGCTATTTCTTTGGGTCTTTATTTCCTTGTGAGAGCTCCTGTGTCGCATAAAACTTACATTAAATAAATTTACATGCTTTTCTCTTATTAATCTGTCTTTTGTTACAGAGCCCTAGCTGAGAACCTAAGATGGGTAGAGGAGCAAATGTCCTTCCCTACACTCCCATTCACCTTCACATCCTAAGCCCCGCCTAGTGCATGCCCAATGAATGTTCTGTTGAATGAGTATATATAGAGTAACTGTTATATCCAACCACAGAAGGTGAAGTCACTAACAAAGGCATATAATTTTTACGATGTAACTCCAGACTCAACTTTTACCTTAATTTTATGCAATCGAATCACCTAATTCACTCTGTATTTAAAGACCCAATCTCAATTTGTGTTCAGTACTTCAAGCCAATGTTTCTACACTGGGCACCTGTAGAGACATATACTCTATCCATTAGGATATTTCATATTTTTCTTCTAATCTTTCCCCCTAAATTGTGTTTTCTGTGGGTGATTTCTTAGCATTTTCCAGACCAATGTGCTTTTGTAGGCAGAAATCCACCGCTCAGTCTTTTGTTCCTTATTTGTAAAAGTACCTAACTCTTTCACTAAATTTCAAAACTTGTAGTGCTGCTAATTGACTGTATTCCACACTTTCAAAGGCACCGTATTCTGCTTTCCGAAATGGCATTTAACAAGCTGACTTGACCATCAGTCCAGGTATAAAAATGATTGATGCGGGGCTTGAACTCACGAACCAAGATTTCATGACCTGAGCTGAAGTCAGATGCTTAACTGAATGAGCCACCCAGGTGCCCCTATAGCATTCTTTCTGTCCACTTCTTCCATTCTAGACCCATCCAAAGAAAACTGATCACTTCCTTTAAAAGCTTTAAACCAGAGTTTGATTATTTATTTTTCAGGGTTCCATGTATTTTCAAGTTATGGCTGCTTTTTTCTCCCTTTGCCTATTTTAAGGGCTCTGGGTAAAAATCTACATGGAAGGTGAGAAGGGAGAAGATGTAGTTCAAGGTTACGTTTTTATATACTTTACTTGTCAGTAATTAAAATCTTAGCAGATGAGGGAATCTATTAGATTTTCCTATGAAATAAAATTTATTCTATTTAAGCTGTTTTTCCAGAATAACTCTCCTTTAGAAAATTGCAAACGTTTAATATATTTTTTAAATAACTAGAATTCCACATAGAAGACATGTACTATTCTCGAGTTTTCACCGTCCCCCATTTCCTTCCTTACTTTACTAGTCTGTGGGTGAATCAAGTGTGCAGGAGCAGAGACAAACCCCAAAATAAGTACTATATTTCATGTCCCACACAGGCCCTTCAGTCTCCTTCTGGGCCAGATTCTGGCTAGTCCACTAAGCAAAGGTAGCAACCAAGATGATCGGCCAAATATACTCTTTCTTTGGGAAAAAAAATCAATATTGTTATTCTACCTTATTACATTTATGTTAGAAACTATCTCGCATAATTATTGACTTAAATAAAACACTTGAATGGCTTTGTACAAGGAAATAACTTGTAACGCTTATACTCCTATGCAAGCTCTTGTTCCATATACAAAATGCCTAGAGTGAAACTGATAAAAGTTTCAGGAATCCTTGGACTCCTTAGACAGGCATAACTTAAGAGTGCCAACTCTGTGCTCACCAAGGATACGTATCCTTTAGTTACACCAAGCTAAGTTTGTTACTGCTGTGTTCCTGGACTTACAAAGCTATGTAAACGCAGAGGTGGCGTCATGAGCTGGTGACCCTCAGTTGCATAGGGACGCTCCACTTGCAAGAGCCTTGTGTGCCCATTTATGATCTGCTGTTGCTGTCTGGCAATTCTTAAGCTTTAAATATGGCACTCTAGTTTTCATTTTGCACTTGGTCCTACAAATTGTGTAGCTAGTCTTGTTGGGAGGTAGGAACCATGAAGCACAATTTGGGGGAAAAAATACTTAATCTTCTATATATTCCTTCCATGCAATCAGGCCAACCACACTCCAGAAAGCAAAAGGATTCCCTTTCCTCACCTTGGTTATTTTCTTCACCTGGATCATTTTATATGAAGATGAATGCAGTATCTGGAAGAGAGTAAAAAAAGGATCAGCAAAAGAAATAATCAGGTGAACTTATTTTTTTATTTTTTTAATTTTAAAAATATTTATCTTTTGGGAGAGTGCAAGCGAGGGAGGGGCTGAGAGAGAGCGGGAACAGAAGATCCAAAGCAGTGCGCTGACAGGCTGGTGGGGCTCAAACACCAGAACCACGAGATCATGACCTGAGCAGAAGTCAGACGCTCAACCGATTGAGCCACCCAGGTGCCCCATGACCTTATTTTTTACATTAGAGAAAATAATACTATTTTGGTGGGGATAATGCAGTTAGTGATTTTTTTGAAAACTATATATCTTGGGACCTTTTAGATTCCATTTAAATATAATATAAGACTAACCCACTATAGAAACTTCTAGGGGAACAGCTACATAAGATCACTTTCTTTTCAGTACTTAAATTTTGATAAGGACTTAAACTTCTTTAAATTTGAGGAAAACTTTTTTTCAGAAACTTGATACTGATGAATTCATTGATTTGGTCTTTATCCCTGCTCTACTCTGAGAGGAAGTAGAACACAGCATGAAAATCAAGGTCTTAAGGACAGATGGATTTCAAACCCAGCTGAATTCATCCTTGGGCACATTCCTTAAAGCCTCTGAACTTCAGTTTCCTCAACTTTAAAAACTGAGTGAGTAATACTCAGCCCATAGCGTTGCTAGGACCATTAAACAAGACAATGCATGTAAAATATGTGACAAAGTATCAAAATACCAGGAATTCAGTCAGTTGCTATTATTGTTGTTAATATTGTGTTTGTATTGTTATTAATATTATTCATCTCTCCTTTCTAGTGGAAGCCCTGTCTAAAATGACCTCATCTTTCTGTGAGCTTGGATAAAGTATTTAACATCTTGGTGATACAATATCCTCATTTGTGAAATGGTCGTTAACCTAGAGTAGCATCTAGCAGGTACAGGCACTCAGTAAGCAATACCATGAAAGTTGGGATTCAGGACTTTGGGAATGTGTGGTCGACATCCAGAAATAGACATCAATTCCTCCAAAGTACGCTGTATCTCTTATTTTAGTGTGAATTGTATTTGAGGTTTTTTTTTTAATGGTTAACTTCCCTGATCATGTACAAGAAATAACCAAAATACTTTCAGTTCTCAAAGCATTTCATGCATTATCTCATTTTATGAGGTCATACAGCTGGAAAATGACAGAGTCTGGAATCCTGACTATAAATTTTGTGATCTTTCTTCTTCATCACCTACTTATTCTATCAAATATTTGGAGACTCATTATAGTGCTGTCTGCAGGAAAATTACTTGTACAAGATTACTTATAATAGACGGGTAAGGGCACTCCCTAGTCAAGAGTTGTTCAGTGCTTAGAAACTAAGCTCCTCTCTTCCCCAGGCTGATGTCTGTGTGTCACAAGGTTATCAAATTAGAGGGAACAGGATCTAGATTGTGAATACAGAGGGCCATACTCAGAGTCAATAGGGACTTAGTGAAGATAAATTTTCTTGTGTCTCAGTCCCATCTTAAATCAGCTCTGAATTTATGTAATGGTGTTGGTTTAAGTTCCTAATTTCAAGAAAGCCTTATTATGTCCATATTAGCAAACAACAAATAGGAGCAACCCATCCCATGGTAAAACCCCTTGTCTTCTTGTAAAATGTTCCCAATAGTAGACAGACAGTACATGGGAGGGATTTGTCTACTCTCTTTTATAAATTTTTTTTTAACACTTATCTATTTTTGAGAGACAGAGAGACAGATCATGAGTGGGGAAGGGGCAGAAAGAGAGGGAGACACAGAATCCAAAGCAGGGTCCAGGCTCTGAGCTGTCAGCACAGGGCCCGACATGGGGCTTGAACTCATGGACCAAGACGTGAGATCATGACCTGAGCTGAAGTTGGACGCTTAACTGACTAAGCCACCCAGGCACCCCAAGATCTATCTACTCTCTTAAATGTTCTGTCTCCCTGTTCCAGTCCCACTGCATTTGGTCCCAATCCTCTACATGATATGAAACCCTGTGCTCCAGTCCAAACTCACCTGCCTCAGATGATCTTGGGCCAGTCAGAAAGGCCCAGGATCTCTCACAGGGCTGCCCTCTTTTAGATGTTTAGTCTTTCCATTGGTAATAGATGAGTGCTTACTCATCTCACACCCTTCCTGTCTCCAACAAGGCCCATTGGGAATGGGCCACACTTTAAGACAACACTCTAATTATTTTCTTGGTGGCCCTCTGAGAAAAATTAACTCTTCCTTTCAAGCCACAAAATTATGAGAAATGGTAGAGTGAGTTCTTGGCACAGGCTTAGTATACCTCCTCTTTCTTGCACACGAAGTGTTGGCACAATTTATGTAAGGGTGGTAATAAACATAAACCAGTCATGTGAAAGCCATTGCCACCTATGTTATAAAACCTCTGGGTTTTACCTTTTAACTCTCTACCTGAGAGAGTTAACCCTTCTAGAAGTTTCCATATGGGATTTTTTAAAAATTTAGTTATAGAAATAGAGTTTTGATCTCCTCTGGTATAAATGAAACAACAGAGAATTATATTTCCCTTTTTTTTATCTTACTGCTAGCAGACTCTAGATAAAATGAGAGAACAATAGCAACTATTGTGGTTAGCATATTTGCATCCTCCTCCTTTCTGTTTTATCATCTTTTAAAGTTGGTTCAAGTAATTTTTGAAAAATTACTTTTTGAAAATTACCTTTTGAAAAAGGTAAAATAAACCATTACACATGAATGTAAGGAAGGCCTAGAGTTTTCGAAAACCTTTCAAAAATACCATCAGAAAGAAAAGAGTTCCTAATATCTTGCATATACTTGGGCAAAAAAAGAGGCAGACCAAACCTTTCTCATTCTCAAATCCATAATCTGGAGTTGTGGTTCTCCAGAATTTTGTCTCAGTAAGTCTGTGAAGAGGCCTGAATATTTGCATCTAACAAGTTTCTAGGTGATATTGATGATGCTGATCAGGGACCAAATTTGAGAACGATTGACTTGAAGGAGCTTCTCATCTTGTTAGAGAGACACAGGTAAAAAAGATATTGACATAAAGTCTACTTAAATATAGAGACAAAATAGAGGCGTCTGGGTAGCTCAGTTAGTTAAGCATCTGACTCTTAGTTTCAGCTAAGCTCATGATCTCACAGTTTGTGAGCTTGAGCCCCACATTGGGCTCTGTAATCCCAACAACCTGCTTAGGATTCTCTCTTTCCCTCTGTCTCTGCTCCACCCCAACTTTCTCTCTCTGTCTCTCTCTCAAAAATAAATAAATAAACTTAAAAAAAAGAAAAGACAAAATAAAGGAAAATAGAAAGTAGGTACCAAGGAATAAGACAAATATTGGAGAAAATAAAAGTCCAAGGGCATAGGGAAGCCAGAGAACTAGAGCACCCTGCAAGGCTTTGGAAAAGGAGATGAGGCTTGACCTAAGCCTGAGATGAAAACCAGGTGGGGAAGGCAGGTCAGGCAGGGGGTAGATTTGAACAAACTCAGGAAGCAGAAATATTTACGGTGTGTCTAGTGAATGGAGCCCAAAGAATGTACTATGCCAAGAGTTTAATCAACATTTGTTGAATCAATGGAGAATGAAGAGAGATGATTGGTGGAAGCAACAATTCTCCTCCAGATAACAGTGGGAGGATCATGGAGATGTGAACAAGGAAGGACTGAATTATGGTGAGTTTTGAATATGGAATCAAATGAATCAAGAGGCTTGATTTTAGTTTTCTAAGCAATGAGAATTCATTGACATTGTTGGGTTGACTTGAATAAATAGAATTTTCAGAACCTGGTATAATGATACTACATACATGCATGTAGGTAGGTATTATATCTGTTTTTGTATTATATCTGTTAAGACTAATAATTAGTGGGGTGCTTGGCTGTCTGTTGGTAGAGCATGCAACTCTTTTTTTAAATTTTTTTAACATGTATTCATTTTTGGAGACAGAGAGAGACACAGTGTGAGGAGGGGAGGGGCAGAGAGAGAGGGAGACAGAGAATCCAAAGCAGGTTCCAGGCTCTGAGCTGTTAGCACAGAGCCCAACACGAGGCTTGAACTCACGAACTGCGAGATCATGACCTGAGCCGAAGTCGGACGCTTAACTGACTCAGCCACCCAGGTGCCCCAAGCATGCAACTCTTGATTTTGAGGTTGTGAGTTCAAGCCCCATGTTGGGTGTAGAGATTACCTAAAACTAAAATCTTCCAAAAATATTAATAATTAGTTAACATTAATATATAGTATTAATTATAACATTAATATATAATATTGATCATATTATTAATTATAATAACTAATGAATATTAATATTATTTATTTCTTGTGGTTTACTGCCCATAAATCAATGCAAAGGAAGAGAGATTTTTCAGATGAGGAATTTAAAGGAACAGGTCACAGACTGGTATCTAGGGAGAAGAGAAAGCCAGTATGAGTCCATGTTTTCAAGCCTGGGTGAGAAGAACAAAGATAAAACCACTTACATAAGGAAATGTGAAGTAGGGGAGAGGTTTTGGAGAAGGCATGATGAGTTTTGTTTTAAAGAACGATAGCAGGAATGGGGTGGGGGGTTGGAGGTGAGGTGTCTCGTAAGCAGTGGAGATGTCAGCTTTGGTTTGGTGAGAAGATAGGGCTAGAAGCATGGAGACAGACATTCTCATGGAGGTGACAATCTAGTCATAAGAAAGGAGACAGTAACCCCCATGCCAGCCTTTCCTCTGTGGCCCCCTTTATTCCCATGCATTTCCCTCAAGCACTCACAGCTCTGGCAAGTCACAGCTTCAATCCTTTCCCCAGCCCTGCGTGCTATCAAGGAGTCACACATCAGTTGCACAGAACCACACTTGCAGACAGGCTGGCTCCAGCCTGGGTCCAGAGGCCAGACTTCAGCAGACTTCACAGGGCCTGGAACTCAGCAGCTGGATCCGATAGCACCCCTGGCAGGCTTTAGCTATCAGCAGTGGACAAGACAGCAGCAAAGCCCTCTGTCACCACATCCTGGGGGCAAGTCCTGCCAAGAGAGGGAAAGATCAGCCCAGGGCCAGCGCCCGGGCAGGCAAGCAGCTCCTGCTAGGTTCTGAATGCAATTGGAGGCAAATCAGGAGAAGATGTTACTGTAGCAACCCAGGCCAACAGGAATGTAAAGCAAGGCAGAGGGGAAGGTGACAGCCTTGAGGATAGTTCAGGGATAAAAATCCCCAGGAGCCATCTGGTGAGGAGGGAAGACTGAAGGGAGAATCCAGGGGAGGTGAGAATGAAGAGTTCCTTCAAGTTCAGAGAACAGGTAGAAAAGAGAGGAACATGAGAGCTAGAAACAGTAGGATTTGGCAAACTGTAAGCTTTAGGGAAAAGCTGAGGGGGTCATCACCAGAACAAGAGGACTAAGATTGTACACAGTGACTTAGAGTAAGGTGGAAGAAAATGGGGTCCTTAGAAGAATTACAAAGTGAAACAAAGAAAAAAAGAGCATTTCAAGAAAAAAAGAGCATTTCTTAGATCTTTGAGTTGAAGATGATTTAGTGCATCTAAATGTGTGACAGATCACCACGCACAATTCCAGTGTGCTACTGAATCAGAATCAGCATATCCCTATTGTACAAACAGCTTCCCAGGTGTTCCCAAAGTTCAGCCAGTTTAGAGAACTGGTACAGTGGATACCAAGCAGGTTGCCTGACTCAGGGAGCTGTTTGGTCTTCCCGTTCTAACAGCAGAGAAGTCTGGGAAGAAAACAGGAACGCAGAACCATGGGGCTTTGTGGGACCCAGGTCATGAGTTGCATGATAGAAAACGAAAAGCAGAAATTTTGAAAATTTATCATGTGTAAAGATTGGGGATCTGATCAGTAAGGCCCAAGGTAATTAGTGGTAAGGTCAGGAGGAGAAAATTTGACAAAACAAAATTTGCACTTGGAAAATGGCCTGAGAATATTTAGAACCGATTTGCTAATTAAACCTATGTACCTGTGGAAAGTTCCCGAGTACTGACTATGTGCCAAGTATAATGTGAATAGTTTTATAACCATATTTTATTTAATCATAATGAAGACAGCCTAAGGCAGACATTATCACCATTTTCCTGGGAACAACTAAAAGCTCTGAAGAGTTAAACATCTCGTCCAGATCCTAATCCAAGACTGTGTTCTTTCTGTGACATGTTCCTGCCATCACAGAATATCTGTGCTCCTATCACTGTTCCTGAACATCAGGCTCGGAGAGACAGACTGCCTAATAACCTTAACTCCATTTCTATAGCTTGAGGTGTTGGAGGAACACCAACATTGACCATCAGGAAGGAACAATGTGATTTATCACGCTTTCTTTTATGTCAAAAGGATACAGTGCTTATCCCATTGAAATAAAGGGAGGAATTAAATACATGGGTTACAGTCTTTCTTTTCATCTATACTAAGAAATATGGGAAAAACAAAAGCAGACTTTGAACTCTTACCATGTTCTGTAAAGACATATTACTTTAAAGTCAAAGTGAGTCAGCCAAAGAGAGGTCATTCTCAGCTTTTCCTGAAGCTCTGTTTTCTCAAGCATACTCCCAAATATTAGATCCTAAAAAAAAAGGGTTTATTATATCCAAAGTAAACCAGCCAGAGGCAAGAGTAGCACTCAAATGTCTTTTTAATCATTACTTCTTTTCCTCCTACTTCTCAGCATGTAAACCTAACTGCCAACCCACCAGGTGGTTGTGACAAGCAATTCAATAACTTCAATAAATGTAAGGAAATCAATATCTCCCATGTATTAAAATATCTAATTGTTGCCCAAAGGAACACAGCATCACAACAAAATCATAAAAATAATACTTTTAGTTTTTAAAGTTTATTTTTGGAATATACATATATGTGTATAAATGGATAGGTGTGTGCAGATATCCAAACACACACACACACACACTTTTTTTCAGTTCTAACATAGAACTAGTGGACTAAAAATGTGCTACAAACATCAGGTTACCTTTCCAACTTCAGAGATAGAAGCAGTGGCCACGGGGGAAAGAGAGGATCTATGTCAAGTTTGGGTGTGACTTTGGGCCTCTGTGATCTTTAAGGACCAGAACAAAGGTGTGCAGAGGGCCAGGCAGCCTTCGTTGTGTTGGCAGTCGAAGTTCAGCACGCCCTGTTTTCATCCTCCTTGGACAGGCCCAGAGTGCCAGGTGTGATTTTTTGGTTCTCTGCCCAGGTTTGCAGGAATGGTAAGTGGTGCCAGTCACATTCAGTCACGGCCGGAAAGAGCATCCTGATCGTGAGCATATTGTACAGAGTCAGAGGAGGCCCCAGACAGGCACAGAGCTTTGGAAGACAGAGAGTTCCAGGCACTCTTTTTGGGATAAGGTAGAATATCTTTAGGATTCAAAGGAAAAAACTCTTCCTTCTGATTTACCCAGGCAAAGACTAAAACTATAATTTTGTACTTGAATTGCACGTGTCTTTTTCATAATGCTAAATCCCAAGAACATTCTTTGCCCTTCAGTTTTTGCACTGGTAGCCTTTAACATGGAAAACTGGACTATTTAATTGATCTTAGGACTTCTTGAAATACTATCATTTCCTGAAAGGAAAAAATGAAAGGAAACCATTGTTCTGTAGACCATCCCATCGCTAGCAATGTTGCTGTTGAAAAAATGGACTGATCCTTCCTAAAATGGGTACTTGTTCATTCAAAAACGTTTCTCCTCTTTCAAGTTTTTGGGCAATTTAAGGGAAAAAAAAGCAATAACCCATATTAAAATGATTAAGTAGGAGGATGTTTGCTATTATAGAGACAATGCCTCAGAAGTAAATAAACGTAAAAGTGAAACCTTTACTCATTGTGAAAGAATAATCATGATGTTTTCATTTTGAAAATACAGTCTGCAAATGAACTTCTCAAAATATATTCTTTAAGTTCTCAAGAATGTATGACTATGGAAAAAAAATAATTACCTTTTCAACTTGAGAGGAGGAAAACTGTTGGAAGAGTTTAGGCAATGCCTATCCAATAATAAAAAAAAATGTTTCTTGGACCACAGTTCATTCTCTAAACCTTCAAAAGCCTATCATTTATCATTAATTTTGAAATAAAACAGGAAATACCTGTACTAAGAGAACCTTTGAAAACAAGCAGAATAATTGGCAAGGAATATTTTGGGAGGCACTGACAATAATGTAATGCCTGGATTAGTCTTGCAAAAGAAAAAAAAACTTGAAATTGTAGCTGGGAGGCATATGTAGCTAAAGATTCAGCATTCCAGTGCTGAGCATTATAACTCAGTTCTCTTGATATTCTGACATATTATTTAACAAAAAGCACATGGAAGATGTTCCCAGAACCCAACTGCAGAGGTCCTGTGTGAATCAAACTTCCACTGCAGGGACTGAGCTCATAGACAGAACCGGCATAAACCAATTCAAGTGCTGTGGTGCCCGGCAGTTTTTGACAATGAGGAAAAACACTTCTAAAATATGCCATGCATGTGTGTGTGAGTGTGTGTATATGGGTACATATGTATGTAATACTAGCCTGCTTCATTCAGAAAAGAACTCTGGGATGGCCAAATTTGTCTTTTAATCTGGCTTCATTCTCAAATTGCTAACATCAGTCTGTGAAAGGAAATAAAACTTTATAGGATTATCATTGTGATATCTATCTAAAATGTTCACGTTTTCTTTTCCCCAAAAAAGACCTTGGATTTTCCTACCTCTGTGTGTGTGTGTGTGTGTGTGTGTGTGTGTGTATGTTTAAGTAAGCACCACACCCAACGTGGGGCTCGAACTCACTACCTCAAGATAGTGTCACATGCTCTACTGACTGAGACAGCCAGGCACCGCCCCTGCGCTCCCTGTGTGTCTTAGAATACCTTCCCTTTGGACTCCACTCAAAATTCATTCAAATGGTACATCCTCTCTTGATATTTGCAACTAACATGATCTCCTTCATTCTGTATCCCCCCCATTTTTTAAGTTTATTTATTTGTTTTGAGAGAGAGCACGCACGTACATGTGGGAGGTGCAGAGAGAGAGAGGGAGAGAGAGTATCTCAAGCAGGCTCTGTGGGGTCAGTGCAGAATCCAACTCTGGGCTCACGAACCATGAGATCACGACCTGAGCCAAAATCAAGAGTCAGATGTTTAACCAACTGAGCCACCCAGACATCCCATTTTTTCCCCTTTCTTAATGAACATTTTATTTGACCTTAAATTCTCTCCTCTTTCCCCCTTTCCACAGCCCTACAAACACTAAATAGTACTTTTTTTTAAGAAAATGCATTCCTTTAAACTATATAAAACTCCTTAGTACAGAGACTTTGCAAATAGCTGACACTCAAAAAATATTTGATGTGAATTTTCACAAACTGAATTTCTGAACATTTTAATGTTAATTGGAATGGGACAATCCACTGTTGTTGGCTCTTTGGATCTATCAGAAACCTTTTTCTCTTAAAAGCGCTTACTATAAAGTACTAACTTCTTCTTTTTTTTGGTTTCCAATATTCATCTCCTTCTTTCCTCCCTGCCTTCCTCCCTTCCTTCTTACTTCCAACAGTAATTGGTATCTGGAAATTAAATAACAATAAGAAAAATAAGAAAATTTTGGATCAAAATTTAGAATTTAATAGTTCTGACAAAGCTATAAATCATATTTTAAATTAAGGCAAAGACTTATCTGATATTATTTATCTTAACAAAAGAGATACTTAAAAATATTATCCTCCCCCAAAATCCTACTTAGTAAAACTTTAAATTAATTCCAAGATTTCTTTAAACTATGGAGGTCTTCTCTATGCCAACGATTTTTTCCTCAGGAAATAAATCATTCAATATAGGACAGTGGCTTAACCTTAAACTACATTTTATTTATTTATTTATTAAAAAAATGTTTTTAACACTTATTTATTTTTGAGAGACAGAGTGAGACAGTGCACAAATTGGGGAGGGGTAGAGAGAGAAGGAGACCCAGAATCCAAAGCAGGCTCCAGGCTCCAAGCGTCAGCACGGAGCCTGACACAGGGCTCGAACACACGAACTGTGAGATCATGACCTGAGCCGAGGTCAGACACTTAACTGACTGAGCCACCCAGGCGCCCCTTAAACTACATTTTAGAAAACAGATTGGGAGAAGGGTAGTTCTGTCTTAACCCCCATCTCATCCCCACTGACTGCCCCAGTGCTTAGCACTGAAAAGACAAATTCTTCAACCATTCTAATCTGCCTCCAGGATTAAAAGGGAGTTATTCAGTCATTTGTTCACATATACTTATTGAACACCTACTGCATGCCAGATGTTCTAAGTGCTAAATTTAATAAAAGAAAAAAAAACATTTCAACCCCAAATAAGTATAACATGTTCTACTTATGAAGGAAGCTGGCTTAATTCATGGTGGTGGGGAAATAGGGTTGCCAGATAAAAATTCAAGATACCTAGTGAAATCTGAATTTTGGACAAACAACAAATACAGTTTTCTGCAATACATGTTCATGCGGTGCCTGGGATGTACTTAGACTAAAAATTGTTTCTTGTTTAACTGGAATTCAGTTTTCCCTGGGTATCCTGTATTTTTATTTGCTAAATCTGGAGACCTCAGTGGGAGAGGGCTGGCTACACTGTTGCCTTTCCTCTGCAGAAGCTAGTTGGAGCTGGGAGGGTGAAACACAAGACAGACCCCCAGTGTAGCACATAGCATGTAGGGGGGAGGGGGCGTTAAGCATGCATGAATACATAGCAAGGGCAGAGAACTGAGATGTAGGAGCTGTATTTTGCATAATGAAATGATATATTATTAGGGGCTGATACTGAGTAAGAAAAGGGAAAAGAATTGGGGTGAGGCAGTAGGAGGCTGGAGCCCAGGCAGAAAAGCCTAGTTTTGGTTGTTCACACTTCTGTGATAACTGTTCTCCATCTTCCCAAATCTATGGCAGAGTCTGCTGCAAATACACATTTATGTGTATGTAAGCAGAGGAATCAGAATGTTTTAATTTTTTTTTGAGAGAGAGAGAGAAACAGAAAGAGAGTGAGCACACTCCCTTTTTGAGACAGAGAGAAACAGAGGCAGAAGGAGAGAGAATATTAAGTGGGCTCGACGCATGGAGCACGGAACATGGGAGTGGAGTCTGACGTGCGCTCGATCTCCTGACCGAGAAATCACAACATGAGCGGAAATCAAGAGTCAGAGGCTTAACCGACTGAGCCACCTAGATGCCCCAGGAATGTTTTAAACAGTAATGCTCACTTCAGTCTTAAGGGCTTTCATTCTTTGACGATCCTGCCGTATAGCTTTACTGCAGACATAAATGAGGTAAACTGGGCCAATGCTTTTTTGTTCAGTTCTACTTTGTTCTTGGCACCCAGCTGAAGCTACACGATGCTTGGTCTTCTGGAGCTGGAGGGGAATCTGTGTCAGCTTTTGCCCACGGTCCTAGAGCCAAGCTACATATTTGTAATAAGTACCCAGAAGAAGGCTACCCTTCATTTCCTAGAAGCCAGTAAAGTTCTTCCAAACTTTATGTCTGTGGATCTCACTCCAGGGGCATGTAGAAATCATTTTCTGCTGACTGCTCTCAAAGGCTGAAGCCAGCAGTCAGTGTTTTCATGCATTATCAGATTGCAGATTCCTAAAAAACCCTCACAAAAAGATGGCCATATCTGCCTGGCTTTTTTTGATCAGGGCCCACAGTCATCTGGCTTTGCTCCACACCCTCTGGGTCTTTCGGTCAGCTGGCTGTCAGGTGGGGTGTCCCACTAGCCCCTTCTCCTGCTCTTCTGTGTCTCAGCCCATTTGGACAGCCTCGAGTACACCCTTTGTCCATACTGGGAAGGCTCACACACTCCCAGCCTGCCATTCTGAAGCCTTGCTTTTACTAGTCCCTCTCACTTTGGAACTCTCCCCCTAAGAACTGGAATCTAAAATATATTGGGTTAATCATGGTGCAATCTTTGAGCTTCTCTCACAGACAACTTCTCCTTCCCTTTTTGTCCCATACTCCAGCAATCTCCTTCCTTTGAGGCTCATGACTCCCTCCCTCAACTTTTGCTGCCAGAGTATCTTGTCACTATTGAGGCTTGTCCTCTCACTTGTCTCTTGGGACCTGAACACAGACCATCTAATTCCATATTTCTTCTTCTGTCTTGGAACTAAGAATGGTATGCCTTAGATAAAGTGTGAGAATTACTACCTTGCACCTTCATGAGAGAGTGGGTAGAAGAAAAAGACCACCCACGATTCATGCTCACTGCTATGGCAGACAAACTCAGTGATAAACTCCATGATTGCAGACAATCAAAATATATACCTTGCTCACATAACAGAATGGATTGACAACTGGCTTTTCCTCTACATGGTAACCCTGGGACAAGGGTCCTTCCATAGTGTGGCTCTACTATCTCATAGGGCTTCAGATTTACATGCATTGAGTCTCTGATGCACTGATGGGAAAAGAAAGGATGGAGAACACAACACAACTCACACTCACTTCTTAAACATCTTGGGTAGAATCGCATTTTCATCTAGCTGCAAGGAGCTGGGAAATGGATGTGGTGCCTGATCTGGCAGCCACTATCCAGGGACAACTCTATCATGGAAGTAGACATTGTGCTGGCTCTGCCACAGATGGTAATCTTCAATTGCCTCACTTAAAAAGCTTCCACACTAAGAACAAAGGAATATGAACCACTGTTAAGATAGCTTTCATCAAACAGACCAAATAAATAGAATAAAAAATTCATGTGGAGAAGGAATGGAAAACAAAGGGGTTTAAGAATTCTCTGAGTATTTTATCTATAGTCTCCCCTTCCTCCTACATATAACGGTATATACAACTGTATGTATCTGAGTTGCCAGTCTCCTATAGTTAAACATAGATAATTGAGATATAACAGTGCGTAACTGGTTTCTTAACTGCCTGTAGCTAAACACACCTAGTTGAACAAAGTAGACCAAAGGGATATCAGAGCGTTCTCATTTTTTGTTATTGCATACAGAGTAAAAAGCACAAAGGTATATAGATCTGAGAATTCTTGCTAAGCAGATTCATTCAACACACATTAAGTGTCTACTATTCTCTCAGTCATCATCCTGGGCATAAAAACATTAGAACCATAAGCAGGGTTCCTCCTCTCAATAATGGATAATGGAATAAAAGGAATGTCAAAGTGGTGCCATTCTTGAGATTATACAATGTTGAGTTTATCCTTTCAACAGAGAGGACTAGATGGCAGAATCTGCTATACTTGTGGGGAAAGAAATGCCTTCGCAAATGCACAAATGTTGTATAGATTAACTGTGTTGCTGGTGTGTGTGTGTGTGTGTGTGTGTGTGTGTAGAATCTATGTCTTATTATCAGGGCTGGTCATATTATTACAGGACAGATAGCTGCCTACATGATATGCTTTGAGAAGGTATTATGTATGGCCCTTTTTTTTTTTTAAAGTAGGCTTCATACCCAGTGCAGAGACAAACATAGGACTTGAACTCATGACCCTGAAATCCAGGCCTGAACTGAGATCAAAAGTAGAATGCTTAACCAACTGAGCCACCCAGGCACCCCAAATAGTGGGGACTTTTTAGGACAAATGAGGATGAACTTAAGAGTGTTTTGGCATGTATGGTTCTTGATGGCAAATCATTTTCCATTACTTGCTTGACCTGGAAGGCCACAACTTACTGATAAGTTAACACCTGGAGCCAATTATCGCATATTATCACTCTTAGCAAAGAAGCAAATGGATCAGAGGACCAAAAATTGAAAGGGAATCAAGGAGGCTTTGCTGGGCTGGCCCTGTAAGTAGGAGTCAACCTGGAGTAATCCCAAATCAGGAGTGAGGAAAACTGACTCCTTTTAAGGGTTAATGTTATTGTAAACCTCTGCTACTCATGAGAATGCACCCTTTTTTCCTCCTGGCATGTTAGGGGGAAAAAATCTAACATTTTTTTAGATTATGAATCTTTCTTCAGAATTTGGAAGTTGAGTTATTGATTTGAACAGGTTTTTTTTTTTTTTTTTTTACACCATTAGGGATGGAAAATTGGCATGAGGTCCACTGAGAATGGCAATGTGCAGGCTTTCTCCCAGACTGCCAAGCACATAAAGTACTTTTTCAGACTCCCAAAACCCACCACATCTTTTGGTTTTCCCTGTTTGAACTCAGCTCTTATCAGGAACCTTGTCATGAAGATCCACTAGCTGTAAATGATACCTCCAACCTGCCATTTCCCTTTGTTGACCTCTTTTATTGCATTTACTGTATTTTATGGTGAGTTATTATTTGTGTGCTCCTTATTTCTCTTACTTGATGGGAAACTTTTGGCAGTCAAATGTGGTGGCTAAGAACATACTAGAGTCAGACAGATCGGAAGAGCCCCATCCAGACCACTTAAGTGTTTGATCTCAAAGCAATAGACAATTTCTTTAAGCCTTGATTTCTTCCTCTGAAAATGGATAGTGAATAGTAAGTGACATACCAATAGTGTGATACTTGGAATATAGCACTCAAGGAGTGTTAGTTACTTTTCTTAGACCCTTTTCCTTTGTTAGTTACTTTAATAGGTTCAATTTCAGGAAGCCAGTGTTCTTAAAGCCATTTCCCTGAGGAGAGCCCTGTACTTCAGAGGTTATATCAACTTTCTCAACGTTACATAGCTGGTTGGTAGAAGAATCTGAATTTGAACCCCAGTAGTGTCTGGGTTGCCTCTCTTTCCAGGACAGCAAGGAGTCTCTATTTATTCACATCAATAACTGACTTATTTTTTTTAAAGTTTTTTAATGTTTATTTATTTTTGATAGAGACAGAGCATGAGTGGGGGAAGGGCAGAGAGAGAGGGAGACACAGAATCCAAAGTAGGCTCCAGTTTCTGAGCTGTCTGCACAGAGCCTGACACAGGGCTTGAACTCACAAACCATGAGATCATGACCTGAGCTGAAGTCGGACACTTAACCAACTGAGCCACCCAGGCACCCTAATAGCTGACTTCTACTGTGAGGTTTTAATGACAACTTTTGTGTGTCTTTTTCTTCCCCCATGAAATAAACAGGTTCCAGTAGGGATGAACCTTTACTTAAGTATCCCTGTGATCATCACAGAAATAGAATTTAGTAGGCATTCAATGCTTTATAACTTAAAAATTGAGAACAGATACTATTTTTAATACTGAGCACTGATTTGTTAATATAAGAAAATATTTAAATTGCTCTCATACCAAAATATTTCACTCATGCCATGGTGCTACAGTTCCTAAATGTTGTAAAGTATAAGAAGGATATAATTAAATTACATTTTCTGAAAAAATACATAATAGTCTCTGAACTTTATTTCTCTGTAGCTTAAGAGTCAAAGCCAGAGAACACCTAATTTAATTCTGTGGATATTTCCCCCAAAAGGGTTCAGATGATGGTGATGACAAAATCCTCCTGAAAATCTTTTCCGTTTAGTTATTCTTGCACTAAAAAAGAAAGGCAGACAATGGAGATTTTAAAACACTTTAATAGCATTCTAATGCAAAACTGAGTTTTAATTTTTAAATAGCCTACTTTGCAAAAAATAAATAAAGCTCATTTTTATCATTCCTCTTTGTTCCTCTACAAATTCTATCACAATCATAAAATGGTAATTTACAGATTTTTTAAAGAAAGTATTTCACCAAAAGAGAATTAAAATAACGATAACTTTTAACTGTTTTCTGCTCAGATACTGACCATACTTCCCAAATTAATTTATACCATTACAGAAAATATTTTAGCTCTGAAATACTGAAATAGTCTTTATTCCACATAATATTTTAAAACTTCTCTCAGTTGATTCCAGGTATTCATTTCAATGGAGTTTTTCTTTGGTCACTCAATAATTCAACCAACATTTATTGAGTGCCAATTACATGCTAGGCCCTGTGCTCAGTGCTGAGGGACACAAGGCTGAAAAGATACATTCCCTACACTCAACAATCTCTCAGCAGACATTTAATGAAGAATTTTATTTTCCTGTTATAGTAAAATAAGCAGATACAAATTCCTCTAAGCATCATTAAATACCCTCTATTTTAAATATAAGTCTCTCTTGACATAAGACTCCACTATTTAGTGCACTCACTGCACTGTTTAAGATTTTTAATCTGATGTTTTATTAGTTTCATCTTAAACTACATTTGCTGATACCAATGAAGGGTTTTTGTCATTTATTCATCTGATAAATATTTGACTGTCACGGTGTCAAATTTCTCTGCAGGCTGGATGCAAAACGTAATGGAAAAGGTAGGAGCCTGAGCTGGAACTTAAGGAAAACATATTTTCCAGTTATCCAGTTATTGGCACTCCAGGAGGGTTAATGAGGATGATACCGATTTAAGTGGATGAGTATTTCCTCTTCCCAAGGGATTTGCCAGCCACCATGCCAAGTATATATTAAGAAATAGATTTAAAAAAAATTTTTTTTAATGTTTATTATTTTGAGAGAGAGAGAGAGAGAGAGCGCTCAAGCGCGTGCACACGCACACAAGTCAGGGAGGGGCAGAGAGTGAAACATAGAATCTGAGCTGTCAGCACAGAGCCTGACTCCGGGCTCGAACCCACGGACCATGAGATCATGACCTGAGCTGAAGTCAGACTCTTTGACTGAGCCACCCAGGCACCCCACAAAATAGGGTTTTTAATTTAGAATCCTTTCCTGCTTCCTAATCCTGGAACTGTATTTAAATGACCAAGGGGACCTATATCCACTTCTTCAAAGATTCTAGCCAGCTTCAATCAGTTAGGTCCTAGCTTCTTGTCCTGGTTCTTCTCCAGAGTCAGGAATATGCACTAAAATATTAACAGGGGCTGGAGTGAGGTGTTGATAAGAATGAGTTATGTTCAATATTATGCAATTCTATGATATTTCCTAACATAGAGTGTATTTGCTCTTTAAAAAAAAATTAAAAATTAAAAGACTACAAAACCATATTCTCTGGAGTCAAACAAAGGTAGCTTCCAGCTTCCAAAAGGGCCTCCCAAGTATTAACACTCAAAAATGTAAGACATGTAAAAGGAGCTGCGGAGAGAGAGAGCTTTTCTAATCAGATCTCTCTGTACTCCCACTTCCAGCTTTTCTTTGCTAAGTGGCTCTTTCTCTCCACATTTATTCAGCAAGTGTGTCCTGCCACTCTTCCCCATGGTGAGGAAGGAGAAACGCTTCAAGTTTAAATTAGTACATTTAAAAGTAGAAACATTCCCGAAGGTTAATATGTGTGTTGGGGGGTAGCGATGGGAAGAAGCTTGTGAGGTAAAGGCGAGTCGTTAAAAACTGATTTTGGAAATCTAGCTCTGGGAGGTTCAGCTACTGGCCATTGTCACACTTTACACATAGGAGCACCAGAACCAGAACTCAGGAGTTTTCCTGCAAGGCTGAGGTCTTCCCACAGCTGTCTTGGAGGGGTTTCATGGTTCAGGTCTTTCCAGTCTCTGACCTTAAAGTCAGCTGTAAGCAAGCGGTGATTGATCATGGGTTTTCTGGGGACAAATTTTATCTACCAGATGAGCACTTCTGTGAGTCCTGAGAGAACCTGTACCTTTCAAGTAACTAGTTTATTCCTAATGAATTCAGTTTCTTATTCTCTGCTCTTTACATGCCATGACACCGTCCTAGAAGTTAAGTGGTTTTTTAGGATGGGCTGGCTGAAGCTGAACCTCTGCGACAGAGGAAAACCGCCTGGGAGAGTTGACCCTCTTTCTGCACCTCCGACTGTGCTTTGTTGGGTCCTTCAACTAGGACCATCTTGAATATATAATATGAATGTGGACCCCTCCATTTTAGTCTCTGTTCCAGTGTCAAGTCTCTGGATCTCACAGTCCTGTCCAAAATCTTGTGATGTTTTTGAGGATTAAAAAGAACAGCAATGCATCTTAAGGCCTCTTGGAATAAATTTATGTATAGATAGTTTGCAGTTCCGATTGATGTGTTTTTAGAACTCGATAATAGTGCAGCCTCTGTTGGTTAAGCACATCAGTGTTCCATTATTGGAATAAAATTTGGTGGCATGCCAAGCGTCTTCTGATTTGATTATCAGAATGATAGCCAACTTGAAAAAGTAACCTAGCATCTGTGAAATTCCTTATCACTGAGATAACTGATTTTATATTGACATTTTCTAGTTTCCTCATTTGCTTTTGCTTTTCTTCCCAAGCAGCATATTTATTGTTGTTATTTTGGATCAGGTTTTGTGATGTTGGTATTAACTGAGACAGCTATGTAAACAAGTTGCAAGGGATTATTAGTTTATCAGTGGAAGGATGTCTGGTCCATTGCCAAGATTCATTGATCTGTTTATTATGACTCTACTCAGTACAATTTTAGTGGCAATTTAAAAAATGGTCTTAGGGTTTCATTTACAGAAGTCCACTGGTTCATTTATTAACCCACATTTGAGGGCTAACTTGCTGTATAATCTTACCAGCATTATTATGACAGTTGTTGTAATACACCGCAGCCAGGGAGCAATATCCCAATTACACGTTCTATTGTTTCACTTGTGATATGAGAGCAATACAAATTGTTGATGATAATTATGTTGATTTTCAGCAGTTTGCAAATTAGTAAATTAGTACATTTAGAAATATAAATATACCCGAAGGCTAATATGTGTGTTGGGGCTAGTTAACAAGTATTTATTGAGTGCCTATGGTGTGTGTGGTGGACTAGAACAGTCACAGTGTAGTGATACCAGCAATGGTGTATAACAAAAAAGGAACCTGCCTGCACAAGGTATAGTTTCTTCCAGATAAAAATGAAAGTACTTTACTAATTGACTTAATCTTTCCTGGTAACAAACAATCCTAAAACTTAATGGCATAAAATGATTTATTATTGCCCACAATTCTGTGGGCTGGCTGGGCTGTTCCTTGGCTATTTTCACCTGGGTTTAGTCATGCTAGAGGAGCATCCTGCTGAAGGGTCAGCTAGGTTGGAAGGGATAGATAGCCTCGTTCCCAATGAAGGGCGGTTAGTGCTGGCTGTGGGCTGGGCACCTTGTTTCTCTTCCAGGTGGCCTCTCATCCTCCAGCAGGCTAAACCAGCTTCCTTATGTGTTCTCAGGGTGATGTTCCAAGAGCGTGAAAGAGGAAACTGCAAGGCTTCTGGAGATACAGCTTCAGAAATTACATACAATCATTTCTGCTGTTCTAGTGGTCAAAGTAAGACACACGTCCAGCACGGATTCACAGGAGTGGAGAAACAGACTTGATGAAAGGAATGGCAAAGACACATTATAAAGGTGTATATAAACCAGAATGGGTGGGATCCATGCCATATGTTGCAATTTGAGGCTTTTACAAGGGTTATCTTTGCATTTCAAAACTTCTATTCTTTTGTTATGGATGACTGTATAATCACCAGGCTCTTGGGGCACCTGGGTGGCTCAGTCTGTTAAGCATCTGACTCTTGATTTTAGTTCAGGTCATGATTCCTTGGTTCGTGAGTTTGAGCCCCACGTCAGGCTCTGCATTTTCAGTGTGGAGCTTGCTTGGGATTCTCTCTCCCTCCCTCTCTCTCTGCCCCTCTTCCACTAGAGTTCATTCTCTTGCTGTCTCAAAAACAAACAAACAAACAAACAAAAAACCACAAAAACCAAAAAGAAAACCCCAAAACCCAGCTGTTCTCATACCTGAAGTCTGTGTAAGCTCCTCTTTTTTTATATTCAATTTAAGTTCTTCAAGTGCTGAAGAACTTATATACATGATTTTTTCTTTTTTTGAGAGAGAAAGAGAGAGAGTACACAGGCGAGCAAGCACAGGGGAGGGACAGACGGAAAAGGAGAGAAAATCTTAAGGTTCCACGCCCAGCGCAGGACTCAATCTCACAACCATGAGATCATGACATGAGCTGAAATCAAGAGTTGGATGCTTAACCCACTGAGCCACCCAGACACTCCCATGATTTTCTCTTCAAAGCTTCAAATAGTTGACCTCTATTTGTCTTAATATTTAGTTTCAAAATAGGGTACTGCAATGTATTTTTCAAAAGATTGCTAGAAGGGGAGGCCCAGCTGGCTCAGTTGGAAAAGCTTGCAACTCTTGATCTTGGGGTGGTGAGTTCGAGCCCCATGTTGGGTGTAGAGATCACTTAAATAAACTTTAAAAAATTGCGAGAGGAAGATAATCACAGAATTGTGAAAAAAAGAAGAACTAATTAACATTAATTAATTAAATTAAAAACCAATATTTAAGTCCAGTTATCTTTGGTTGCTTTTAAAATTTTAAGCCAGGGCAGTGGGGGCCACCTGAGTAGCTCAGTTGCTTAAGCGTGTAACTCTTGAGTTGGGCTCAGGTCATGATCTCACAGTAGTGAGTGCAAGCCCTGCATCAGCTCTTCACTGACAGTGCAGAGCCTGCTTGGGATTCTGTCTCCCTTTCTCTCTGCCCCTCCCCTGATTGTCCTCTCTCTCTCTCTCTCTCTCAAAATAAATAAAAAGAAATTAAAAAAATTTTTAAGCTGGAAGGCACTTTCCTCTTTAAACTTTTAAAAAATCTTCTCCTGAAAACAATAGGTTCTAAAGTAATAGTATAGTATTCTAGAAAATAAGGTATTAAGTGTACGGCAATTTATATGTGTTCCGTATTTAGAATAAATTTACTTATATTATTTTCTGTTACTGCACATAGTTTATACATTAGAACACATTAGATTCATAGATCATCAGGAAATAAGTCTTTGCAGAATGAAGTTGATCATGTAATTTATTTATCATTTAAATAATTTTCAGAATAGGTTATTCATTCAATTCTTAACTCAAAAAATGCAAAGTAATGTATCTAGTTGAAATGCTCCCTCTCACTCATTTCTCCCTCACTGGCAAGGTGCCATCAATTTCCTGTGTATTCTTCTAGAATATGGTATCCATATACATGCAAATATAAAGAGATTCCCTTTTCCCCCATAGGTAGCATACTATATATGATGTTCTTCACCTTGCTTTCACTCATTATATTTTATTCCATTTCAGTATTTCATTCTTTTTTAAAGCTACATAATATTCAACAGTATAGCTATACCATACTTATTTAATCAGTACCTTACTGAATGAATACTTATGCTGTTTCCTACCTTTTGCCATTCCAAACAAAGTTACAATGAATTATTATGTCTTTTTCCTCAAGTGGAAGTATATCTAGGATTCCCTAGAAGTTCAAAAAATATGTACATCTGTATTTTTGATAAATATTGTTAAATTGTCTTCTGTCGCAACTAAACAAATTTATACTTCTATCAGAAGTGTGTGAATGAGGGGGTGTCTGGCTGGCTCAGTTGGAAGAGCATGTGACTCTTGGTCTTAGAGTTGTGTGTTCGAGCCCCACATTGGGTGTAGAGATTGCTGAAATGAATAAACTTTAAAACTAAAGTGTGTGAATATGCCTGTTTCCACACCCTTGGCAGATGATATCAAATGGCTACTATTGACTTTAGTAATTATTATTACAACTTTCTTTTCTACTATGCCTTACAGTCAACAAAATAATATATTCTGAGTTATGTGAACAACAGTGGGTTAGGTTTTACTATCCCAATTTTGCTGGTGATGATCTGGAAAATCAAGTGTCTGTCCTATATAACTTGTCTAGAGATGTGTAGCAAATAGGGATCAAAATCTGGTCTGGAAGCTAGGTTTTCTAGTAGCCCAATGAAGCAGTAGTGAAGTTTGCCAGATACTAACTTGTCCATTTACCCAGATGTATGGCACTAAAATAGCTTCATATTTTGTAATTATTAAGCACTAGGAAAATAATACGGACTATGGAAGATAGCAGAGGCAATCCTAGGCAAGATGGAAAAATCTAAAGTTTCCTTGAGTTTATATCTATTCTTCTCTGGAAATCAGGAGTATGAAAGGTTTTATCACTTCTTGAAACTGTCTCTGAAAATTTGTTCACCACCTCCCCATCCAACACACACTCCATGGTCTCCACAGAGAAAAGGAAACCTGTATTAGACAAGTTAGTGTCTGGAAAAATACCACAGACTGGGTGGCTTAAATAACAGACATTTATTTCTCAAAGTTCTGAAGGCTGGAAGTCCAAGATCAAGGTGCTGGCCAATTCGATTATTGGTGAGAGCTCTCTTCTTAGCTTGCAGATGGCTGCCTTTTCTCTGTCTCCTCACAAAGTGGAGAGAGAACATCTTTCTTCCTCTTTACATAAAATTGCTAATCCCATCAGGAGAACCCCACCCTCCTGATCTCATCTAACCCTAATTACCTCCCATGAGTTCCATCTATAAATACCATCATATTGGGGGTTAAGCCTTCAATATGAATTTCAGGACACAATTCAGGCCATAGCAAAGCCTGTGATGAAATGATGAGGATCCAGCTTCCCAGTCTCAGCTCTGGAATTGGTGATGATTAGCAACCCATCCTGTCCTAGACTTGAAAAGGAACTAAAACCCACATCGTCTCAGTATTGGTCTCCCCAGTTGCTTTCTTGCCTTCTTTTATTCTGTACATTCCCAAATATCTATTGAGCGCTTATTGTGGGCCCTGCATTGTTTTCTAGGTGCCAGGAAGAGCGCTGAACAAAACCAAAGATCTACACTGATAATGTTTTCATTCTCCTGGGGAGAGACAGACAAATAACAAACATTTAATGTAGAAAAGCAATGGAGCTAAGAGGAAGAAGAAAGCAGGTTGGGGGAACAGAGAGAATGTAAAAGAGCCTGGTCTCCTTTTACTTACAAGGCGTTGAACCCTCTTTCCCTTCTTGTAAACTCTCTCTGCCTTATGACTTCCTAATTCATACAGTGTTCCAAGGTTTTCAGCACTTCTGAAATTACCTGAAATAGTATTTAAGAAATAGAATACTAGCTAATATTGAGCTCTTCATATGTGCCATACACTGTGCTAAACTGTTTCCTTGTTTTTATTCATTAATCCCCACAAAGTCTAACTCTATGAAGTAGGCATTTTTATTGTTTCCATTTTTCAGATGAGGAAACTATAGCACAGAGAAGTTATGTCATCTGTTTTAGAGCACGCCATTTTACCACACTATTAGTAAATGATCAAATCAGGTTTTCAGGTAACATGTGTGCTTAATCAGAGTGACCACGGCCCATTTGTATGAACTTAGGGTAAAGTCTATTCCATTGTTAAATTGAGATATAATTTACATGCCATAAAATTCACTCTTTTAAAGTGTACTATTTTATAGTTTTTAGTATATTTGTGGGTTGTGAAGCCAACACCAATATCTGGTCCCAAAATATTTTCATCACACCAAAAAGAAATCATACTCATTAGTACTTAACCACCATTTCCCTCTTCCCCAGCTCTTAGGAACGACTTCTATTTTCTGTCTCTATGGATTTGTCTATGCAGGATATATCATACAAATGGAGTCATACAATATATAGTTTTTTGTGTCTTGTTTCTTTCACTTAGCATAATGTTTTTAAGATTTATCCATTTTGTAGCATGTGTTACTACTACATTCCTCCATATGGCTGAATAATATTTAATTCTATGGATATTAAATCTTTTATTTATCTATTCATCAGTTGATGGACATTTAGGTTGTTTCCACTTTCTGGCTATTATGAATGATGCTGCTATGAACATTCCTGTATAAGTTTTTGTGTGGACATAAGTTTTCAGTTCTCTTGGGTATAACACATCTAGGAATGGACTCTATGTTTAACTTTTTGAAGAACTGCCTAACTGTTTTCTAGAGTGGCTGCACAATTTTACATTTTCACCAGGAATGGTTGAGAGTTGTGAGTTTTCCACATCTGTTATTAAATGTTTTTTGATTATTACCAGTCTAGTGGATATGAAGTAGTATTAATGTGATTTTACAAATGCTATAAACACATAATATAAAACTTACCATCTTAACTATTTTTAAGTGTACTGTTCAGTGGCATTAAGTACATTCACACTGTCATTCGACCATCACCACCATCTATCTTTAGAACTTCTTTCATGTTGCAAAACTTAAATTCTGTACCTATTAAACAGTAACTCTGCATTCTTCTCTTCCCACAGCCCATTGCAACCATCATTGTCCTCTTTGTTAATATGAGTTTGACTACTCTATGTACCTCATATAAGTGGAATCATATAGCATTTGTCCTTTTGTGATTGGCTTATTTCACTTAGCATAATGTCTTCAAGGTTCACCCATGTTGTGTAGCATGTGTTCAGTGTGGTTTTTATTTACATTTCCCTGATGACTAACAATGTTCATGTGTTTATTGGTCATTTGTACATTTCCTTTGAAGAAACGTCTATTTAGATCCTTTCATTGCCTATAATTTAATGACTAATCCTAGACTAAAACCTACTCTTTGATTTGTATACAACACATCTCTAGGTATTTCCCTTTTTGTCTCTAGAATTCATACAATGAGGTGTATCAGAATAACTGAAAGTCCTGATCAACCCTGATGTGCCTGCTGGCCTAATAAAGAAAAATGTTGGGTGCCTAGGTGGCTCAGTAGATTAAGCCTCTGACTCTTGATTTAGGCTCAGGTCATGATCTCATGGTCACGGGATCAAGCCCACACTGAGCTCTGTGCTGTCTTTGGAACCTGCTTAAGATTCTCTCCCTCTCCCTCTCCATCAGCCCCTGTAGACTGCTCACACATGTGCTCATGCACATGCTCTCCTCTCAAAAAAACCAAAAAACAAAAACAAAAAAACCCCCAAAGAAAAATGTTAATTATGTTAATTAGAACTATAAATTTTAATATTTATATTAAATAATTAATTATTATAATTAATTATAATATAATAATTATTATAATTAATTAATAATTATAATATTATAATCAGTCTGATTTTTAAAAATTTGTAAGAGATATAGATTCTAATTAATCTTTCATTCCTATTTTCCTCATTTCAGTCCATTTTATACATTGCTGCCTGAATAATTTTCAATAGTATAAATGTGATCATGTCATTCCCTAGCTCAAAAGCTTCCATAGCTCCTCATTACCAGCCAAAATAAATACAATATTCTCTGTAATCAGACCTTTTATTTTTTTGACTGAAGAAACTGGTAAGAAATTACATTTAATATTATACAAAGAACTAGAACATAAACATATATAAGCAAGCACACAAACAACAGAAACAAATCTTTCACAAAAAGTTCCTATCCTTACAGTGTACAATGTATTCTGATATTTTGGAATTTTTTAAAAAAGTATGTAATGAGATTCACAAAACTGATTTTCAAAACTATGTCTGGAAAACATCATTCTACAACATGGCCAACCATGGCAAGGTTCTTCAGAGTACAGTAAAACTTACTCCAGTGATTTTCAAACCTAGTTGCACATTAAAATCACTTAGAGAACTAGTGGGCCTGGGGGGTTGGGTGAGGGAAGCAAGCTAATCTAGAGCTCTATTCTTAAAAATTCTCACTCATAAGGTCTAGGAAAGAGCCCAGAAATCTGTGTTTTTATTAAAAGCTTCCCAGTTAATTCAGTAGGTGTTAATTCAGGGCCAGGTTTGAGATCCACCATTCTTACCATATATTACTTGCCCTTCCCCCATCTGAAACAAATATTTCTTGCTTCTTACACACTCCTTCTTTGTACATTCATTTCCCTCCACCTGAAATTTGTGCCCTCTGCCTATTGGAATCTTTCCAGTTCTATTTCAAATACTATTCAAATACCTAGTTTTTTCTCCAACCAGAAGGGTCTCCCTAGACTTCCTTTGGGTCTTCAATAGGGTTTTGTTGATGGCACTTTTCTTGCCCCACCTCACTGTGTTTATCTTCCTACCACATTGTAAGCAACTACACTTTAATTGCCTCTCAGTGGGAGTACAATGGCCTACTCAAAGTCAGGATTTGATAAACTACCTTGAACTGGAGTGGAAATGAAGCCTTTCATTGTGAGAGAATATGCCACTTAATAGAGAGTTTAAGTGACTTAATAAAGAGTTTAAACAACTTCAAACTCTGCTTTATTTTAATGTAATATTTGGGCCTAAATGGGTGAATGTTTTGCCTTTCTGCATGTGATATTCATGCAAGCTAGCCTTTGGTTAGCTTTTCCTCAACATTCTGTTTATCAGAGTCCTCCACAGGAAGACACATTGACCAGATCTAAATTCCCATATCCAAAACCAAGTAAAACTCTCCCCAACTTATTTGGTGTTAGGCTTCTCCAAGAGCTCCCAGTCTCTGTGACTGGAGGTTTCCAGGTCAGGTCTCTGAGCTTTAAGCAAATGAAATACCCTAAGCATTTTGTTCCCAACAGATTTGGCTGTGTGTGTTTAGAGCACCATTACAGTATTATGTTTTCCATTTTGCATGGGTATAAATTAAAGTACAGAGAAGATTTGATTAGCTTGAGATCCCAGAGTGACTGGCAATGATGGGAATAAAGTCTCGCTCCCCAGATTCCTGGCCCAGTTCACTCCGTACCAAACCACAGGTATGCTGCCTTTTTGCTGATGAGGCCACACAATGTTCCTTGGAGGGGATACCCACGAGCTCTGGGAGAATGAAGGCACACAGGGAGGCTTTGAGAGAGCCATTTGGAGAGTCAGACTAAGGGCCAATGGTCCCGGAAGTTTGAGTGAGCATATCTGAATATGGTTTAGAAAACATGTGGTGAGCAAATACTTAATGGGGCTTGGGAATATTTATTTTAAATATCAAGCCACTTTGCATTTATGGGTAATATCTAATCTTGCATGTCCACCTTTTACTGAGTGTAATGCAAATGAAATAATAAGCCAATATAATGTTTTTAATAGGATGCTATCATTTGAATCCTTGGGAAACACGGGGAATTTAAAATGACACCAAGGACAGAGCAAAGGTGGTGATGGGGATCCAGTTGTGGAACTTGGTATCAGCATGTGCCGGGATTAGAAACTCCAGCCTCTAGATAAAATCTTAGAAGGAAAATCACTGAGGATTCCCACCATGTACCCAAGATCCTATGCCCCCTGCCTTCCCATGCCCCAGTCCAACAGTGGATTATCTGGCTGGTGAACCTCATGTCATCTAGAACGACAGACAGCTTTGGGTCTTTTCTTACTCACAGTAATGGTTTTGACTGAATACTTGAGTCCTCTCTGCCTAGCCTCTCCTACTTCAAGCCTATTTTCCCTTCCCACTATTTCCTTTCCCTAAGGACATACCAACCACATAACCTTCTTTAAATTCCTTTCTCACCCATTTCCCCACCTCAGGGCCTGTGCCTAGGAGGAACTTCCCATTTGACCTTTACAAGGTTTATCATTGTTTTAATCTTAGCAGAATATCACCTGGTTAGAGAAGTGTCTTTGACTATACAAGGTAAAGCATATAATCACAGTTACCCACCACCAACAACCCATTCCTAGTCTTCCTGGATTACAGCACCAATTTCATTATCATTAAAGCATTTGTCACCATTTGAACTCTCATCCTGTTAACCTGTTCATTGTATCTCTGCCACTAGATAGTAAGCTTAGGGAGACTACCAGCCTTTTCTAATTTTGGTCAGGGCTTCATCCTGAGCACCTAGAGCAGTGCCATCTAGTAAGTGCTAAATATATATGTGTTGAGTAAATGAAATACCCATCAATGATGTCATGGGGGAAATGCGTCTTGAACCTATGGACTGCTCTAAGAAATTGCCTAATAATGATCTTTGGAATGACTTCAGCAGGTGCATTATGTGATATCCCCCAAACGTCAGCTGGTTGTATAGTAAACGTAAATATTAGCCAGGCTTCACAGTTCACCCAGGAAGATGAAGAGTTTGTGTAAGCAGTGCGGTCAGCTTCTTACTGGACAATCTTTTACACACAAGTAGTAAAGTATGGAGGGCAGATACCCTAGGCTTCAAGGAGTAGCTGTACCCTTATATGCTGTGCCTGCTGCAGGCAGCAGAAGAGCTCTGATGAAAAGCAGAGGAAATTACAGTTGTTGGGTCTTGTGGTCACAAGGGCATGTGTTGCATATGCAAGGTCATCATGGGATAATTCAGGGTGTAACTTGCACACATTCTGCTGCTGAAAGAGAGTTTTTTTTCCTACCACATCCGACACATGGTTTGCCAGAGGAAGGGCACGAGATCAGCAGCACTGATGAGCTGGGTTGGTGTGTTTAGGCCACAACTCTACTAAACCAATGACTCCCTTCTGACTCCTCCAAGAGAGCCAAAGGAATTTATTCATTACCAAGTGTGAATAGCAATCACACAAAGCCACCAGACTGCTTTTGCCTGCTATACCAGAAGGCACTTCTCAACAAAAAAATTCTTAAATAATCACATTGTCAATGCCTACTGCACTAAAATCTTTGAGAAGAATGTTAACCACTTTTAAGCTACAGATACATATAAGTTTTATTTCTCCATTATAAATCTAGAAATAAAAGAGGACTGTAATATAAAGCTACATTTGGAAAAGCACACGGTACACTTAACTATGTGTAAAGTAGATAGAAGGCCGTACAAATGCTCAGTCCTGTTTCCAGGCTGACGTGCACATTAATGCCATGTAAATAAGTGATTGGGACTTCCCCAAAGTTGTTGGTGGTATTAAGAGTCAGAGAGTATGAGACCATACGGTCATTTAGTACATAGGCCCATTAGTGGACAAAGCATTGGCATGGGAATTGGGAGGTTGTGCTATAATTCTGTTTTCTACTTTTGTAGAAAGGTGTTGTGGCCTTTGCAAAGTTATTTAATCTTTCTGAGCTTTAATTTCTTTATTTGTAAAATGTGAATGATAACTACCTCACAGGGCTGTTGATAAAATGAAGTGAGATAATCCGGGTAAAGTGCTTGATAGATATTCAGTGAGTGTTACTTCCTATTTTCTGGTCCCCAGGAGATGCAGTAGCTCAGTTGAAGGTAAATAGGGCCATCCCTGGGTAAACTATGCTTTAAGCTCAACCTTCACCCTTTTTACACCTGGCCTACCGCCCTACAGCATTTCAACCTCTTCAACTTTATCAAAATGGCCATCAGTCTCATGCTTGTTGACTTGATGGACTTCTCTGTAAATTACTGCCTGTGAGTTTTGTTTGGCTACAAAACCAAACTCAGAAGGTGTTTAACTTTGGTTGGTAATTTGGGTAGAGATTCAGTACATGGAACGAGACCCTTGCATTCTTTTAGGCTAGACAAGTTGAGTCATAGTTTTATATAAATGAATAGTATTAGTCCAGCAAGATAATAAATGCTTTTGCTTACATAAGGCAAATTAGAAGATAAATAGCTTATGACATTTTAGTCATAAGTGTAGAATAAGAATGAGGGCCTTAAAATTTAATCAGGCACATTTTTAAAGCATTCTCAGGGCAAGCGCTAAACACTTATACATGAATGGAGGAAAAAGTATGTGGTACATAAATGAGATACATATTTTCTTACTAGGAGAGAGGTAACTTGGCCATACAAGCACAGAGAGCACAGGAGATGAGCAAAGATATGTAAGGGGAGGAGATTCTGTTTGACAAATTACATGGCAATTATCCACATAACTCAGAAGCAATGAGGCTTTAACAAAGAGCCTTCCTACTTTAGCAGCTGACACACTACATGAGTAAAGCAACAAGTGAATACATCAAAACAGTATGCAATCATAATAAAGCAAACAGGGGGTGGCTGGGTGGCTCAGTCCGTTAAGTGTCCTACTTCAGCTCATGTCATGATCTCACAGCTTGTGAGTTCAATCCCCGCATCAGGGGATTGTGCTGACAGCTCAGAGCCTGGAGCTGGCTTCAGACTCTGTGTCTCCCTCTCTCTCTGCTCCTCCCCTGCTCACACTCTGTCTCTCTCCTTCAAAAATAAATAAACATTAAAAAAATTTTAAAAAAGCAAACAGAAAGTGGCCAGGTCCTAATGTCCAGATAATCAGACACAATTGGAGTCAAAACCTATCATAAGCACATGTAAAGTTAGAATCTGTGATAAGAGGACTTTAATTCCTATAGAAGAACACTTTTCATCTGAAATTATTTCAGTCTAAGATGTTTTCATAAATTACTTCATTAAACACTTTTCTTTGTTTATGTGCCTGTCACTCTACCAGGGATGGTGGGGGGTTGAAAAATGTGTAATCAATAGGGTTTCTGCCCTCAAAGAGCTTACTTTCTCATTAAGGAGAGAAGATAGACACATGTAAAACAACCATAAATACACAACAACATGCAATTAGGTGATGAATCAATAATCCATTTATAGTATAAATGCTGTAGAAGTTCAGAGGAAGAAGAAAGCCACAGAAATAAAGGAAGGTTCCATGAAGGATATGGCATTTGTTCAACTCCTTGAAAGATGGGTAGTATTTAAGGACTAGAAGATAAACCTGAGATGCAATCTTCACTTCAACACTTTCATGTTGTGTGTCCTTAGGCAAGATATTTAAAGCATCAAAGCCTCTTTCTCATGCATAGAGTAGGAAGGATAATGTCTAACTCTACAGTGTGGTGCGAAGATTCTATAAATATGTAAAGAAAATGATAAAGAACCTAACACATGGTAGATACTTAGTAAATTTTAAATGTAATCATAAATGACTTTATGTGCCTCTTTTTCTGAATGATTTCAAATTAACTTTGGTGGAAGCACATTGGCACAGACGTGAATAGGTAAAGAGGAAGGTATGCATTCAGTTAGAAAGTTAGAAGACACATGTAGAGATGATCACACATGTTTGAGGGGAACCTACTTGACGAGAACAGCAGGCAAGTAGGAAAAAGCATTGTAAAGATATGGTAAGTAATTCTTTCATTGAAAACAAATTTATTGATCACCTACTAGGTACCAGGCATTGTACTAAGTGTGAGAGTTGAATAAAGGTGAGTTTTAAAAAGCAAACATTACAATTTGACTTGACATGGTAGGAAACAGGGTGAGATAGAAGAGTTATTTATTTTAGCCCCCCATTATGCAAGGGAGGTACATGTAATAAAAATAGAATTGAGGGGTGGTTAGGCTCAGTTGGTTAGGCCTCCAAGTCTCAATTTTGGCTCAGGTCATGATCTCACCGTTCGGAGTACCATGCACGTTGGGCTCCTCGCTCACAGCATGGAGCCTGCCAGGGATTCTCTCTCTCTCTCCTTCTCTCTCTGTCCCTCCCCAGCTCTCTCTCTCTCAAAATAAATAAATAAACTTAAAGAAAATAGACTTGAAAAAGCTAAAATCTGGCAGGAAATGGATTAGAGTGAGAGTGGAGGGTGGACATAATGAGGATAAATAAAAAATTGTTGCACTTGTTAACTTGAAAGAATTATGGTCATATGAATGAAGCAGGAACGGACAAACATGAGGCATAAACAGAAGGAACTTCTATGTGATTTAGTAAATGACTTGATTTGGGAAATGAAGGTAGGAAAAAATGATTCAAAGATGAATACAAGGTTTGCCCTTAAGTGAATGAAAGAACAACAAAGACAGAAAAAGGAGGGGTTGTTGATGGGTTCAGTGTCAGGTTAAGTTTGAGGTGAAGACAAATTGTTAAGCATTCAATTTATAAGATCTGTATAGTCAATATAAGTAAAGGGAGTACAGCTGGGGGTAAATAGAAATGATTATAAAGATCATGTTGCAATTGGGATGGTTCAGACACCAAAGATGACCACAATAAAGATAAGAGAAAGGCTGGGAGGTTTGACCCTTTGGGCAACTCCCATGTTATGTGTGAGGAGGAGTGAGTGTGTGGAGCAGTGGGAAGAGGCTAGGATGAAAGAGAATGTGAAAGAAACCACAAGAGGGGAGAGTTCTGGAAAGCAGTTGACCAACAACACTAAATGCATATGAGAGTCAGAGAGAATGAAGATTGGGATAAATACTTGTGGGGTATTTATCCACAAAATGATTGATGGATAACTATAAAATAATGTAGAATTAAAAGTTTTTTAATGTTTACTTATTTTGGAGAGGCAGAGAAAGAGAGACAGTGTGTGTGTGTGTGTGTGTGTGTGTGTGAGCGAGCAGGGGAGGGACAGAGAGAGAGAGAGACAGAGAGAGGAAGGTACAGAATCTGAAGCAGGCTCTGAGCTGTCAGTACAGAGCCTGACGCAGGGCTCGAACCCAAGAACCGTGCGATCCTGACCTGAGCCAAAGTTGGATGCTCAACCGAGCCCCCCAGGCGCCCCTAGATCTTGTGTTTTTTAAATTCCTGACAGACACTAATCTTTGGATTCAGGAATAAGAACTGAACTTCCTGAGATTTCCCCAATTCATAAGTTATTCTGCATTTATGAAACACTTCACTTGTATATTATTAAATAATAGTAGTAACCATAATCATAAACAGTAAATCCTTTTTCTGTTATATGGTTACAAGTTTTCTGTAAAAAATAATAATCAATGCATGGCTTATTAGTATTATGGACTAATATATTTGTAAGAAGGTTTTCTATTTAAAGAACATGTAAAATTAATTCTACCTGATAATGACATTTAATAATGGAAAACACTGAAAAAAAAAAAGAAACATCAACATAAATCCCAAGTAAAATACATTAAAAATTTCAAGATCAATTACAAATTACCATTACTAAAATGAAATTTTACATTAATTGCCATACCTGATAGTCTTTATCTTTATTTCATGATTAAGCTTATACTCACAGAAAAATTTCTTTCATTTTGTGCTCACATTGGTCAAATTGTTAATTGTGAGTCTGCAAGCATCCTCAAGTTGAACATTAGCATATATGTAGTTCCACATAAACTCATTTTTTAAGGGTGAAAATATTTTGTCTCCCCTAATTTTGCTTTCGACATTGAAATTGAGTTGCTTTTTGTTTAAAAAAAATTTTTTTAATGTTCATTTTAATTTTTGTGTGAGAGAGAGACACAGCACGAGCGGGGGAGGAGCAGAGAGAGAGGGAAACAGAATTCAAAGCAGGCTCCAGGTTCTGAGCCATCAGCGCAGAGCCCGACGCGGGGCTCAAACTGACGAACCTCGAGATCATAACCTGAGCCAAAGTCGGAAGCTTATCCGACTGAGTCACCCAGGCGCCCCAAGTTTCTTTTTCTTAAGTTCAGATCCCCCCCTCTCCAATAACATTTATATTTCCTTCTCTTTGCATTCCTTAGGTTAAAGAATTTACAAAGAGCTGCAGTTCATTGTGAATATGTTGGGCAGTATCTGAAAAACATAACATTCAGAATCTCCTATCACGATTAACAGCACTGCACAAATCACATGTTGAAAATTTTAAATTTGAGGACTTATTTGGTTTCTAACACATAATATTTTTTGGAACAAAACTGATAGGATCTGTATAGAATATACTATGCAAATAAACTTACATTTAGTTAATTTGCAAGAATGAGGAGTCATTAGCAGCAGACAGGGCCACCAACACACACTTATAAAGTAGCCACACTACAAACAAATTAACTGATTAGATGGTAACCATTTCTTGAAGGATCACCAGTAACTTTCAACTGGTATGTCAGCATTTCCTGCTTTTGCATTCATTTGAACTAGTTATGTCTCTATAATGACTTAGGTTTTAATTCTTACAGGAGAATTGTAATACTTTCCCCATTTTACCGACCTTTTGACAGACTTTTCTCAGAATTTGGAAAAAATATATAAATTTGATAGAAAATGACAGCAAGGAATTCCTGCATGAAAACATGACACAGACATGCTATTTTCGTTTCGGAAGCTTTAAGCTGCGAGTAATAGAAAAGCGATGTTAAAGTGGCCCAAATGATGAAGAGATTAATTGTAACACATATCAAAGAGTCCTAAGCTACCTGGCATTGGTTAATTTAGCAAATCAAAAACATCAAGAGCTCATGTGCTTTCCACCTTCCTACCTGTCATCCCTGGTGTGTGCACTCCCTCCTGGTCACAAGATGGATGCAGCTGTTTCAGGGGCCACATTCTCACATCCTAACATTCAGAGCAGAATGGGGACAATGTATTTCTTGCCAGTCTTTTTGTTTTAGTGACTAAAAGAGCTTATCTCCAAGCCCCTCAAAGATTTCCCTTCATCTTTCATTAGCCAGAACTAAGTAACATACCCGTCCTTAAACCAATCACAGCAGAGGACACAAGGCAAGCATAATCAGTTCAGTACCATCTAGTCTAACTTGAGACCTGGAAGAAGGGAAAACAGCTATTGTGCAGGCTGTTGATTCTCCAACTGTTTGGTCTCATGACTTTTTTTTTTTTAAGTTTTTTATTTATTTTGAGAGAGAGTGGGGAAGGGCAGATAGAGAGGAAGAAGGGAGAGAAAGAATCCCAAACGGGTTCCATGCTGTCAGCGCAGTGCCCAATGCAGGGCCTAAACTCAGGAACCGTGAGATCATGACCTGAGCAGAAATCAGGAGTCAATCACTTAACCGACTGAACCAGTCAGGCGCCCTTGGTCTCATGACCTCTTAAAAATTATTGAGGACTGCAAAGAGCTTTGGTTTGTGTGAACAATGGGTAATTTATTGTATCACAAATTTAAACTCTGAAAAATTTTAAATAGTAATTTACTTAATTAAAATAATAATAATATGCCAATCATTTGTTACTACACTGTGGTAGATGGAATGAAGATTCCTAATAATAGTCCTAATAATGGTCCACATCCTAATCCCAGGTACCTGTGAATATGTTCAGATATGATTAACTTGACGTTGACATGGATCTTGAGATGGGTCTTGAGATGGGCAGGCTATGCTGGATTATCTAAATGGGCCCAATATAATCACAAGGGTAGGTATAAGTGAAAGAAGGAGGCAGAGTGAGCAGATGAGAAAGACACATCTAGCTTTCAGAGGCTTTAGAGATGTAAGGGTATCAAGAATGAAGGAATGTGGGTGGCTTCTAGAAGCTGGACAAGGTAAGAGACAGGATTTTCCCCTTGGGTCTCCAGAAGGGAAGACAGGCCTGCAGACACCTTGATTTCAGCTTAATGAAACCCATTTCAGACTTCTGACCTCTAGAATTATAAATTTGTGTTGTTTTAAGCCACTAAATTTGTGGTAATTTGTTACAGCAGCAGTAGGAAATGAATACATACCCATGTTTTAAAATGAAAATAACTGTTCTCCAGAACAAAAAATAAATTAATGAGAAGAGTGGCACTGATTTACATTTTTTTGGCAAATCTCTTTAATGTCTGATATAACAAGATAGGTAGATTTTTTGTTTCTGCATTTGCATTCAATTCGTTGGATAGCACATATCACATTGCCTTTGCGAAATTCTGCTGTACATTTGACAATGTGAATGAGAAAGCAAATAATTGGTCAGTATATAACAAAAAGTTTTGACTCCACGGCCCTTCTAAAAGAGTCCTGGAGATCCCAGAGTTCCCCAGACCACACACTTTTTACTCCACCCCCAAAAGAACAGATATGGCACTTTCCTCCCACCTCATATTCCTGGAGTGAACTTGTCTGGCCCTATGGTCATCGCCAATATAGTGTAATGATTTTGACATTTCTTCCTTAATTCAAACAATATTTCTAAGAGCTTATTTTGTGCTTGGCACTGTCATATGGACCAATGCTATGTAAGCGAACAAGGTCAATATAGCTCTTGACTCACGCAGCTCACCTTTCAGTTGCAGAACAATAATAAGCACATAAACAAGACAATTTCAGATACTTCTAAGGCACATAAAATAAGTAATGGAAGAAAGTGTGGGGGGGTGTTTCAGGAAGTGGGCAAAAAGCTAGTTTAATTAGAATCTAAAGAAGTGAAGTTAGAGCTGAAATTTGACGGATGAGAAGAAACCATTGGAAAATGCGAGAGAATATTTCAGGTGGAGAGAACAGCAGGGCAAAGAGCAGGAAAGAGCTTGGTAAGGTGGACAGAAAGAGCCAGTGTGACTTTTGTGTGGTCAGGAGAGGAATAAAAACCGGAAGAAAAGAGCTGAAAAGCCCAGCACGTGTGGATCATTAAAATCTTGCAGGACACAAGAGAGTTAAGGTTGTATTCCAATTGCCATACAAACGCACTGGAGGAAATAAGAGGCTGTGGAGTTCTCTAGATCTTTGCTTCTGCAAATTCTTCCACCTTTTCCAAGGGCCGCTCTTTCAGCCCAACACATCTTTATAATGAGGACTCTCTAGAAAGGCACTGGATCCCAAATAGACACATCTTGCCTCACATAAATTGTTTGTATGCTAACATCAAAAACAGACAGATCTGGAACCAATCAGGGGAATGTAAATTACAGGTTACTTGATGTGGAATAACTTCTGCTGTTGGCCAGTGTAGGTGCACAGCCAAAAATGCACTGTGTGAATACAATTGTTTGGCAATTGCTGGTCTGTCAGTTGTCCAAAGCGGTAAGTGTGTGAATGGATTTGTATGGGTAATGACTCTGAAATTAGCAACTAGCTTTTCTCCTCTCTCCATGATACAGGAAAACACATTGGAACTTGGCTCATTTCTGGAGAATTCTTGTGATGATCCTCAGTTGCTCAGAATGCACATTTGGTCGTCATTATCCCTTGTGTAATCAGTTTCTACAAACTATAGGATGATGTTACAGTGATGTTTACAGAATAAGGGAACATGCTCCACACCTTAATCAAATCATTTAAAGATGAGCCTTCTTAGAGAACATGCATTTATATATATGCGTAGTCATTAGATAGTCTTTGATTTATGTTCTAGAGAAGTAATCTGTCTCCCACTAGAAACCTCCAGATGAACCATGTGCCTAGAATTCTATAAGGTATTTACTATAAATAATATAGTACCAGACAGACCTTTCCACAACAAGATGATGCAGAAAATTATACAAATACAGAAATGAGTTGAAGTCTGCTTTCCAAGGGCCTAAAAACGGTCAGAAATTTGGACCCAATCAATCCACAGAACTGCAGGTGCGGTAGCCCCACTGTTAAAAAGCACGATCCACGTGATTAATACGCCTAATCACATTTTCAGAACAGCTGTGGCTACTTGGGCCATAGTCCCATCATGACTCCCAAATATTCTTTTTAATTATTGTGAAAATTTATATTAAACTGAAGACCAGACTGTGCATCAAAGAAACTAGAAGAATGTAATTCCAAGGCTACCTATTTTCAAAGGAATTTAATTCTGACCTCTGGATGCAATGAAGCAGTTTCTCTGCCCCTCTACTTCGGAGAAGGCAGAAAGGAAGGAGGGATGATTCAAACCTGTTGTTCTGCCAAAAGTCCTCCACGATGCCGATTTGTAGTGAGTGCTCAGAGAAAATGCCCGAAACCTGTGCCTTCCTTCCATGTCAGATAAGCAGAAAGTTTGCTCTAGCTATGATCAATCTGCACAACACGGAGATGTTTTTTGGCATCAAGTGTACGTTAGAAAGCTGATGGTGATTAAACTCGCCCCCACCCCCCATTCTTGCGGCCGGCCGGGGAGGGTGTTTTGCCTACATTGAAGAAACGTCCTTCAGCTGCAGGCGTGTGCGTTTTTGCGTCTCCGGGGCAGGACGACGCGGGGCGGCTGAGTGTCACCCACAGATGTGGCTGATCTTGCCCCGCGGAGGCGGCGGTCCCCTTCCTCTCCCCGGGCCGTCTCCAGCCCGAGGCCCGCGGCCCAGACCAGGGGAAGGGGAAGGAAGCCCTCGCCGCAAGCCGACGTCTGGGCCGGCACAAAACACGCCGCCACCACTAACTTTCCCCCCCGTGGCTGCGCGCAACTTTTTTGCCTTTTCGGCTAGCACGTTCTGTCCCGAGTTTGTATCCCCTGGGTTTTCCTCCGCTTCCCTCACCTTCTGTCCAGCGGCGCGCGGAGGACCTGGGCTGACGGGGGCGAGGGGGCGCCGGGGCCGCCGCGGCGGAAGAGAAAAAGGGGAAGGGAGAAAGGAGGAGGGGTGGCGGCGGCGGCGGTGCGGGAGGAGGAACTGGTCAAAGGGGACACAGACCGGCGAACGCCCGAAAAGGAAAGCGACGCCACGGCTTGCTGCAGTCGGAATAAAGTTCGCGCCCTTTCCTCGGCGTTTCTATCTTTGACAGCTGGGCGCTGGCAGCCACCTCCACCTCCACGCCCGCACTCCCCGGGGGGCGCCAAAGTTGTTTTTCCATCCCAAGGAGCCGCGCGAACAGTTACAGGGAAGGGGGGGGGAGGCGAAATATACATCCTCCCTCAAGAAACCCGTAGAATCTGAGGACAAACAGCAAAACTAACCCACTTCTATTTTGCAAAAGGGAAGCAACATTGTAGTCACGACAATTTTGCAGAGAGGAGAAACTTGTGGGGCTTGCAAATCCGCCCCAGGTCACCTCGCCCGCCGATCTCTCCCCCGCCCCCCGCAGCAGCCCCCTCCTGGGACAGTCCGTTCCTTTTTTTTTTTTTTTTCTGTCCGGAGGAGCCGGGGGAACTCTGCAGGCTCCGACTTGGAGAGCGAGGGCGACCCTGGGCGCGTGTGTAAATCAGTCACCTGAGCGCAGAGGGGCCGCGGCGAGGGCGCGCGCGGGCGGGCGGGCGGAGAGAGGCGGAGGCGGCGAGAGCGGCGGCCCGGAGGAAATCGGGAGGGGGAGGGAAAGAAAGGCCGAGACAGAAGGAGCGAGAGGCGGCCGAGGGGCTGGTCCAGGCGCGGCCGCTAAGAGGAGACCAAGAGGCGGGGGCTGCACTTGACAACCAGCATGCCGAGATGGTAAGAAGTTTCCACCCTCCTTTCCTTTTTATTCTAGACTTCGTCAGACGCGAGCCCCGCGCCCGCGCGCCCCCGGGGCCGCCCGGGGGCCGTGTTTTCCTCAGGTCCGGCGGCGTGAGGTGGAGGGGGGCGCTGAGGAGGGCGGGCAGGAGGGGAGAACCCCAGCCCGACCTGGCCCCTGCCGTGCTCCCGACATTTCCCCTCAACTTGGCCCAAGTTTGTGAGGAGAGCTCCGGGGTGGGAGGGGTGTGTGTGTGAGGAGCGAGTGAGGGGCTCGGAAGTTCGCCCCCTCTCGCGGCGGGCGAGTAAAGGTGAGCGGCCGGCGAACGAGAGGCTCCAGGGAGTTGGGACGGGCTGGGGCTGACGGGGTGGAGGGGAGGCGGGGGATGAATGGAGCGCTGGAGGGAGTTCGGGGCGGAGAGGGAAGCGTTTTGGACAACGGTAACTTTTAAAACTTGCCCGCGAGTGAGGGCCGGGCGGCTGGGCGTGGGCGCCTGGGCGCGCTGGTGCGCCGTGCCGCGAGGACGCGGCCGCCGGTCCCGGCACCTTGGCGTTTCCCCTCCCCTCGCCCTCGCGTTCGGGAACCCTCCCTTTGTACATGAAGACAACGTAGGAAGGTGCTCCTGGAGGCTTTCTGAGGAATGTGCGAAACGTGGGGCAGGAAAACAAACCCGAGACAGAATTTTGAGGTGCAGTTTTCAAGGAGCCCATTTGTCTTCTACTTACACGGCGACTGCAGGGTGGCATTTGGGGCCCGGGGAGGGGGCAGAATTCAGACAAAACACACACACACACACACACACACACACACACAAAGGAGAAAATAGGAGGACATCCCCTGTGTCGTGAGGCTAAGAAAAGTTCCAAGTGCAAGTGGTGGACGAGGTGGGAAGGCGAGAGTCGAGCACAGCTCCTCTCCTCGAAGCGGCTTCTCTGCAGCGAGGCAGCGTGCAGTGAGTCCGCCTGGTGATGAGCGCTCTGTCCGCTTTCGGGGAAGTGATTTGTTAGAAATGGGGTTGGACCACTCCCTTCCCTTTAGTTTGCTTCCACCCAGTGCTGCTATTGTTTCGTTCCCCACCCCCCCGGGGGATCTGATATACCATGTTCTGCGTGTAGATGGAATAAGCAGGGGGAAAAAAGGGAGATAGCGGGTTGGGTTTTTTTTTTTTTTATTCTCTTCCCTTCCCCCTAATGTGACATCTCTTGTTTCAGTGATCAAAGTCACAACTGGAGTGTAGGAGATACGACTGTCAAATGCAGGCGCGCGCACACACACTCACACAAAAGTAGCGTGCGCCCGACTGTGGTTACAGTAACGCTGACAGAAATTAAAGTGGTTTTGAAAGCAGCGTGCGATTTATAGTGGTCCCCCTTTACCCTAGAGTCAAGCTGTTGTAAAGCTGATGTACGAAAGACATAAAATAATCCTGCGTACCCACGATTAAAGTGGCAGAAAGTGGCCTGTCTTATTATTTTTTATGTACTTCGTGGACAGTTGCGATGGTTGGAACCTGTGTTTTAAGTGGAGGCGTCAAAACAAAATATTAAATATATCTGGTCAGTGCTTGCGTTTTTCTTCTAGGGACATCTTACGAAGGAACCCTGTAAAAGCCCGTTGTAGGTACAGTTTTTCTTCCCATTCCCCCAGCCTATGTACTATTTGTCTACACATCTATTCCCAAATACTAATCATTTTGAAAAGTGCCTGAACCCATTTGTGATCCACTGCTTTGTATCCTGCATTTTCAGATGTTCACTGTGCGCACACATAACATGTTTTAACTGGAAGAATTTATTTCTGGCGCTGGTTATTTAGTGTGTCTGATTTGAAGACGTAGTCAAGAATAGTGAGACCTTATACAAGTTAATAGAACTTCCTTTTTTAGCCTTTGGACTCACACACACACACAAAATCCCTTGTGAACCTTTATAGGGTATCTGCGTTTTATGTTATATTTGTAGCTGTTTCATTTAAACTGTTCAGCCTTAATGAAGTTCTTAGTTGTAGCTACTCTTTCTGTTCCCGGAGAGCAGAGTATTTGAAATCCAGATTGCTAATCACTCTACCAAAGTACAAGAGTATCTTCACCTGAGGGAAATAATACTGAACCTGAATGTGAACTCTCTTTGAGTATCTTGTGAGAAAAGTCTGAAACTGTCTTTTCTTCCCTCTGGAGAATATGAAGTTCAGTGTTGTTTGCGTGTAAAACTTTGAACAAGAACCAACCGCCTGTGATTTTTAAAAATAAATATAGAGAAAACATTAATAGCAGTTATACATTCCCAATACCTATTTTTTTTTCTTCTACCTGAAATGTAAGAGATCTGTCAGGCAGGGATATGTGATTACCAAAAGCAGCAGACAAAAGCAGAGCTGACTATTGCTGTATTAAAATGTAAGTGTTACAGTTTGAATTTTCAAGTGAGAGTTTTTGAGTTCAGTGCTTTACATAACATTTTGTCCTAATCTTGCTTGCTGTCAGGGATGTTTCATGGTTGTGCAATTGCTGCAGTCAAGAATGCCAATTTGCATTCCAGGAGTGTCATTTGATTACTTTTATCTGCACAGCTCCAAGACCGGCCCAGACCTCTCGTTTCATCTTGCCATGTCACGAGTCAATGCTGTGTCGTCTTTTCAAAAATCTGCCTGATTTAGACAAGAAAGAAAAGTACTTTCATGTTGCAGCCGCAGTCCCCTGCTAACTTGTCAGCAGCAGGATATGATTCACTTGGGCCCAGAAGAATGGAACAGAGAGGCGGGTTAGGCGGTTCAATAAAGCCCACGGACAGGTAGTGTGTGACATCCCCAGAGAGCCACAGTTAATGAAGAACAGGTCTGCTTAGTTCTCCACACGCTGACCTGGTGCTGTCCCCACAGTTTTCTCATTTGATCTTTCCCAGCAAATTGATCTTTTCTTGTATTTTTTTGCCTTCCAAGTTAGTCCTTGTGGGACTGAAATTAGCAGAGCAACTTAAGTTGGATAATACAGCTGTTCAGAAAAGAAGAAATTGGACACTGGCTCAAAAAGGGGCGGGGGTTGGGGATGGAAGGAGCTATTCTTTTTGTTGTTCCTGGGAATATTTCTTATATTAAGGGAGACCAGAATAGGTGATGACTTGAAGTTCGTGGTTCCCTTTATTTTTCATTTTATAGTTAAGGTTCAGCACTATTTTAAATGTTCCTTAAGTGTGTAAAAGATGGCCTTTGTGAGTATGCGCAGTTCATTTTACGATTTTTTTCAATTTAGCATTTTTCATATTCACTTGTTTGAAATGATTTGCCCGTCGACTATGTGGCTTTTATGACTGTCGTAAGATAGACTAAATATCAATGGTGTACTTCATCTGTATTATTTATAGTCTTTTAAATAACTGCCATCCTAAAATATCCAATACTGAAATGCAGAAAAGATTAAACAGGAAAGTCATTACCAGTGTTGTGTGTAAATACTGTGGTACATGGAAATGTTTTCTACAATTATCATCAGCATCTTTTATGTAAAGTCCGCAGATTCAGTGTTAATACATTTTTTTTAAAATTTCAAGATTCTGCATTTAAATGTAGGTTTTTAGAACTGAGACCGTATCACGAGTATGGATTTCTGTAGATATTCATACATGTTATTTGTTTTTAGAGGTGAAAATTAATTTTAACTAGCTTGGTAAATCTAAGTTGGGAATGTATATGTAATTTAAACAGGTTAAAGTTTTACTCTAGAATTTTCTATACAAAGCTTAGGTTGGAAGCAATTAATAGATTAAGATAATGTGGGTATAAGGAGCAGTGCTTTGTGAATTCCTTTGCAGATGGTCTCATATACCATCTACACTCTTGCAAGAAACAGTTGAAAACATTTCTTGTGGAAGGGGAGGCAGCCTCCTCAAATCTTTTCTCTTGGATGGGAATTACATAGGATCATTGGTTAGTAAAATCCTCTCTGAAGAGCTAGAGGGAGCCTTATGATTTTAGTAGATATACTTAAGGTTAATAGAAATCATTCTGGCAGTCAGAATGTTGTAGAAAAAGAGTATTATTATCATAAATACTGGCTTAATGTTTAGTCTTGGAGGTGCTATTGGGTTGTTTTTGTTTTTTTTTTTTAAGTTGTGACAAAAGCACCAGAACTTTCTACAAGAATAGTTAAATAGTCAGCTAAGGATTCTAGGGTTCTACCTTTTTTTGAAGATCAAGCAAAATGTGACCAAACGCTTTAAATCTGATTTGGTTTGCTAAATACTGTTTGTTTCGCCAACTTAGGGAGTTCTGTAAGGAGGCCACTCTTCAAAGTTCTATTAAAAGTAACTTCCTACCAAATCACTGAGGAGGGGAGTACCTTCTTTCAGTTCATTAAGGACAACCTTCTTTTTGTAAATAATGGTTTTGAAGGAGTTCTATATACAACTGCGTACTCCAGAGAGAAAACTTTTAGAATAAATGTTTCGTTTATAAGCATAAAATAGTAAACCATTTATAAAGCTGATATATTAAGAATCAATAAGTAAGTTAAATTTAAAGAAATAGAACTTCAGTGGTATTAAATTCAGTATTGTTTAATTTCACATTTGTTTTATCAGTCTTCCCACTGGAATTTGCGATATGTTTACATTAAAGTCGTTGATCATAATTGCTCTTTAATATTTACATGCTAGTTTTTAGTAGCATTACTTTGGACAAACTTATTTACCATTTAAGTAAATAGTATAATCCAATGAGACAAACTACCCAGATTTGTCTTTTTTTCATCTTTCACACAGTAACTCTCATTATGTTGCTAGCCAATAAAAGTCTTTATTTGTTGCTTATTAGATCCCTCAGTACACTCAAGAGTTCAGCTGTAATTTAATTTGGCTGTTCAAAGAGGCTGCCTTGTTTTAAAACATGTTCTCAGTACGCTTTTACCATTTATTGTGAACCTATATTCTAACTCATGCATACGCATAGGATGATTTTACAGATAGTCATTTTTTAAGGTTCATGCCATAGCAGAGTCATAAGTTTTTCTTTAAAAAAAAAATTGGTACCTAACAATGTCAATTTTTGTTTCTTTTTTACCATATGTTTTCCTTGACATTCTGAAACATTTTTTTCTTAGTAATTTAAATATAGCTTTGCTATTATAATTTAAAATCAGGTCCCTAAGGTATACAACTTTCCATTAAGGTGTAGTGAAAAGAGCACTAAACTAAAATAAATAAATTTGACAATTAAGAATGTTAGTTGAGGACACTGTAGTCCCTTGAAATTATGAAAAGTTTGCCTTCTACTTCACACTTTGCTAGCATGATAAATTCAGTTTCCTTACAGTAGGCTGCTGGGAAGTTTTGCAATGAGTGGAAGATTGCTTGAGAGTTCTAGTGATATTTGTAACAAATCATGTTCACTTGAAAACTAGAACTTGACTCCAAAATTCTAAGATGAGTATCAGGAATTCTGCCACAAGGAAGGCCGAATGTGGAACAGCTAAATGAGTCATTGCATGTATATCTTACCAGTGGGAATCACATCAAACCAGCCATCTAGATACAGTATTTAATAGTTGTCAAAATGTACAGTATTGTCTTGGAACTTGTGGTTCATGAGTTCATAGTCCCAGCTTTTTTGTGTTTAGTACAAAGATGTAACAACCCACACAAAACATTTTTCTCTTATTATGACCTTACATTTGCCAAAGTGCCCCATGCTGAAATTCCTTTTCAGTATCCTTTTTTTTTCTTAGTCCAAAGCCAGACGTGTACCCAGACACAAAAGCCTCTGTGTATAGCAAGCTGTTTTAAATATTGTGACTCGGCGATGTGCTGTCCTTTCTCTGCTTGAGCCAAGGATCTCTGCTCAGTGTCTGTGGATTACCAAGCTCCTTCTTTATTGTACCTCTTGTCAACTATTCCTATTCATTTAACCTTTCATTAGTGTCTGTGAAGCTTCACTGTCTAGAAATGCAAGGAAAAACCGAAAGGCCCCACTGTCACAGTTATTAGATTTCTCGGTTACATCCCAGCAACCATAAAGAAGTAAGAGTCGACACTATTGTCGTGCGTGCTGCTGTCCTGGGGTGCAGCTCTTCTGTGCATGTCAAGGACATGTGCCACATGTTGATATGCATCCCAGGGATAAATGCACAACATGGGGGATAGGCCGATGCTGGCAGTAATGAGCTTTGTAGGAGTTATTGCAAAGACCAACAGTTTGTGAAGGAATTTTGCTTAACAGGCCAAGGAGATAGACAGAGTTGAGGGCTGCCAAGATTTGCCTGTGCTGGAGCTTGTCACTCACATTGTTTTCATCTAAACTTCATTTGAGGGGAAAATTGGATACGTTTGACAGCAATGAAAAGTCTTATTTTCATTTTTTAATATTTTAGAGGACAAAAGTGGTATTTCTGGTGACTATTTAGTATAACAATATTTTTTATACTGACTGAATTGTGTATACGAATAGATCTATTAGCAATTTATCTTATGTATATAGAAAAAATTGATAATTCATAGATATGTTTTAAAATCTATAAAAGTAATATAGCCTAGTGATTTTCCTATGCTGCTGTTTTCTCCCTTTGATTTCTCTCTAGCATAGCCTGGTGTTATCACTTGATTCTTTAAAAAATGTATTTACTTTGTTGCCTCAATATAAAGGAAAAACAGGATGAGTATCAGATCATTTTTAAGTCATAATCAAGACAAATATTTGCAGATTTTGCATTGAGAAAATATTTAAACTCTGAGAAGATTCATAGAATTACTTTTTAAGAATTTTCAAAACATTTAAATAGAAAATAATAAGTTGTTATACTTCATCTTTCCTTAAAAGATCATTTTTTTAAAATGGGGGAAACCTATGTTACCAGAGGTGAATAAAACAATGTTTTTTCTCATGTAAATGATTTTTGTCAGTTTACCAAACTCTTCTGGGCTCTCCAATTCCTTTTCAAATACACTAATGATTTACTACCAAATCCCTGTAAAGTTATTTATAGGCTTTACTTCACCCTACCTTTTTTTTTTTTTTTTTTTTTTTTTTAGCTAAGGTTAACTTTTTAAGTTGTATTTGAAGCTTTCTCTGGTAAGTTTTTCATGGTGTCTTGTGAATGTATAATTGGCTTAGTTATCCATGTTTCAGGGAAGAGAGAGGAGCTATTTTTCACACTCCTTCCCTGAGATAGGATGCTTTCTTCCAGGGACAGCTGAGTGCCCAACCAGGGCATGTTCCAGTCTCTTGGCCATTGGGTGAAAATTCTGTATACGCGATTTAACATGAATCTGTCTTGATCCTCTGAGGTGAACTGGTGGGCTTCCCACAGACAAGACAAGGGCATATTAGCTTTCCCCTTCTAACTGTCCTTTTAACATTTATTATAGTTTGTGTTGGGTGAAGTAGAAGAGAAAAGAGGGACTTGTAAGGGTATAATAAAAATACACCCCTAGAAACAGGCCAGAGTTATATGATAATTAAAGGGAAAAAGAGTACATGGTAGTAGCTACTATCTATAGGAACCCTCCATCATCTAGTCTTCATCCAGTCAGTATCTCAGTGCAAGGAAGTAATGCATTTTTACCTACTCCCTACTGAGAACAGGCCCCATTCTATCGCACCCAGGTTTGAGAACCTCCATTTCATCATTTGTAAAACAAGCGAGTTTGATAATTTCTAAGTTATTTTTTAATTGGAATATTTACTATTTTATGTGATAGGACTATATAATCATAGCAGTTTACTATTTTTAATAGCTCTGTTGGCATGTAACATACCAAACAATTCGCCTGTTAAAAATGTACAATTAATATTTTATGGATATAGCACCTTTTATTTATCCATTCATCGAGTGATGGACATTTGGGTTGTTGGCACCTTTTGGTTATTATGAATAATGTTGCTGTAAATGTGTACAAATGTTTTTTTCATTTCTGTTGGATATATACCTAGGAGTAGAATGCTAAGTCATATGGCAACTCTCTCTAACTTTTGAGGAACTGCAAAAGTTCCTCAAAGTTTCCAAGACAGTTTACATTTCTACCAAGAGTGTGTGAGTTTTTTAATCTCTTTACATCCTTTCAAACTTGTTATTGTCTTTTAGTTTTAGCCATCTTGGTGGGTGTGAAGTGGTTTTGATTTGCATTTCCCTGAAGGCTAATGATGTTGAGCATCTTTTCGTGTGCTTATTGGTCATTTGTAGAGTTCTGTGTAACAGAGAAATGTCTGTCAAATCCTTTACCTGTTTTTCATTTAGGTTATTGTCTTTTTATTGTTGAGTTGTAAGAGCTGTTTATATATTCTGGACAGAAGTCCTTTATTAGATGTAAAATTTTCAAATATTGTGTCTTTCTGTGGGTTTTTAAACGTTTTTGATGGTGTCCTTTGAAGCACAGAAGCTTTAATTTTTTTTTTTTTTTTTAGTTATTATTTTGAGAGAGTGTGCTCATACAAGTGGGTGAGGGGCAGAGAGAATGGGGAGACCAAACCCCAAGCAGGCTGGGCATCACCATCGCACAGCCTGACACAGGGTTCAAGCCCACAAACTGTGAGATCATGACCTGAGCCAAGATCAAGAGTCAGATGCCTAACCATCTGGGCCACCCAGGCACCTGAAGCACAGAAAGCACTGTGCTTTAAAGCACTTTAAATTTTGATGAAGTCCAACTTCCTTTTTATTTTGTCATTTGTGTTTTGGTGTGCTAAGGAACCACTGTCTAACCCAAGCTCATGAAGATTTACCCCTGTTTTCTTCTAAGAATCTTATAGTTTGAGCTCTTACATTTAGGTATTTGATTTATTTGGATTAACTTTTGTGTATTATATGAAGTAGAGATCCAATTGAATATGGATAGCCAGTTGTTCCCAGCACCATTTGTTGAAAAGAGAATTCTTAACCCCATTGAATTATGATGGTGCATTTGTGGATGATTATTTGACTGTAGATTTAAGGGTTTATGTCTAGACTCTCCATTTTGTTCTATTGATTAGTATGTCTATCCTTTGCAAGTACCATTCTGTCAAAATTAAGTGTAGCTTTGCATTAAGTTTGCTACTGAGAAATGTGTCTTCCATCTTTGTCCTTTTTCAAGATTATTTCACTATTCTCAGTTCTTTAGCAGTTTATTAAAAATTTTTTTATTGTGGTTAAAAGCACATAATATAAAATTGAACAACTTAAACATCGTTAAGTGTATGGTACAGACAGTATTAACTACATCTTGTGGTAGATTTTTAGAACTTGGTTGTCTTGCTACACGGAAACTATACCTATTGAAGAACAATTCCTTCCCCCTGCCCCTTCACAACCCCTGGCAACCACCATTTTACTTTCTAAGAGTTTCACTACTTTAAATACTTCATATAAGTAGAATAATGGAGTATTTGTCTTTCTGTAACTGTCTTGTTTCATTTATCATAATGTCCTCGAGGTTCATCCAATATTACAGCACATGGCAGGATTTTCTTCTTTTTAAGATTTGATCATATTTCATTGTTTGTATATACCACATTTTCTTTACCTGTTCATCTGTAAATGGACATTTAGGTTGAGTCCACCTCTTGGCTGATGTGAAGAATGTGCAGTGAACATGGATGTGCAAATAACTGTGTAAGATTGTGCTTTCAGTTCTTTTGGGTATATATCCAGAAATGGGGTTGCTGGATCATATGGTAATTCTGTTTTGATTTTTTGAAGGATCTCCATACTATTTCCCATAGCTTCTGCCCCATTTTACATTCCCACCAACAGTGTACAAAAGTTCCAATTTTTCCACATTTTTGCCAACACTTGTTATTTTTCTCATTGGGCCTTTAAAAAAACATTTTTACCATTTAAAAAAGTTTTTTAAGCTTATTTATTTTGAGAGAAAGGATGGGGGAGGGGCAGAGAGAGAGAGAATGCCAAGCAGGCTCTGCACTGTTAGTGTGGAGCCCACTGGGCTGGAACCCACAAACTGTGAGATCATGACCTGAGCTGAAACCATGAGTCAGACGCTTAACTGACTGAGCCACCCAGGTGCCCCTAATAGGGGCCTTTCTAAAGGTATGAGGTGATATCTCTTATTGATTTTGATTTGTATTTCTCTGACCATTAGTGTTGTTGAGGATCATTTCACATGCTTCTTGGCCATTTGTATGTATTTTTTGGAGAAATGTCTGTTCGAGTCCTTTGCCCATTTTTTATTGGATTATTAGTTTTTGTTGAATTTTAAGAGTTCTTTATATATTTTGGATGTTAATTTCTTATCAGAAATCAGGTTTGCAGATATTTTCATCCATTTAAGTTTGACATATTACCGTTTTCCCTTTCTTTTGTTGCCCTTAGCAGTTTACTTTTATTTATTTATTTTTTAATGTTTATTTTTGAGAGAGCATGAGTGGGGGAGGGGCACAGACAGAGGGACAGAGGATCCAAAGCAGGCTCCATGCTGACAGCAGCGAGCCTGATGCGGGCTCCAACTTACCCAACTGTGAGATCATGACCTGAGCTGAAGTTGGATACTTTACCAGCTGAGCCACCCAGGCACTCCAGCAGTTTACTTTTAAAACTCAGATTTATTTGATTTTGACAAGAATAAAGGCTACATTAAGAAAGCGCATCTGTTGTATGGGTAAGGACCTCTTGGTGGTACTTCAGGGAATAAGAAATATGTCATTTAATAGCCAAAAGATGATGACTCTTAGTTACCTTTGAGATACACTGGTTTGACTTTGACGTTTCTTAATTATCATTGAGTTTAAAAGTATTCTAGGTGTTCTGTATGATAAAACAGACACTTTATGCCCTGGAGGGTAGAATTAGGTACCTAGAAATTGTTGTTTTGGGTTTTATAAATACCTCAAAAGGAAAAGGAAAAAACATTACTGAGAAAGTTTGTCTTCCTAGACATTCTGTTGTAACTAGAAAAACAGCCAACAGTGCTTAACACTAAAAATTATTGTATGATCTCAAACCCAAACTAACTGGTCCAGTTAAGTTTTAAATAAATATCATGTTCAAATCTGGCATGGCACATTTGGAAACATGAACTTGTTTTAAAGTTTACCTGGCAGGGGTGCCTGGGTGGCTCAGTAGGTTATGCATGCAACTTCAGCTCAGGTCATGATCTCATGGTTTGTGAGTTCGAGCCCCACATGGAACTCTGTGTTGACAGTTCAGATCCTGGAGCCTGCTTCGAATTCAGTCTCATATCTCTCTGCCCCTCCCCCACTCATGCATTGTGTCTTTCTCAAATATACACATTAAAAAAGAAAAAAAAAAGGTTATCTGGCAGATATGGTAATTAAAATACCTTGTAGTTGAATTAGAGAAACTTGAAAACAAATGAAAGGTAAACTAATTTGGAGGCAGCTATGTTGTATCATTGTTGAATTAAAAAAAAATTCATCTCTTAAAGTTATAATTTTCTCTTTATTAATGCTCTTTTTAAAAAAAATTAAACATTTTTTTGAGGGGGAGAGAGAGACAGAGAGAGACAGAGCCAGAGCACAAGCGGGGGAGGGGCAGAGAGAGGGAGAGAGAATCTGAAGCAGGCTCCAGGCTCTGAGGCTGTCAGCACAGAGCCTGACTTGGGTCTTGAACCCAGGAACTGGGAGATATTATCTGAGCTGAAGTTGATTGCTTAACCAACTGAGCCACCCAGGTGCCCCTCTTTATTCATGCTTTTAAACACCTATATTTCCATTTAATTGCTTTTCAGGTATTCTTATGGGCCATTCTTGCTTAACTGCATTGTCTATTTTTGGCCTTTTGTCTGTTATTTTGGATAAAAGTTTCATTATTCAGTATCAACTTAGATGGTTAACTAATCAAATATATATGTGGAGAGTCCTTTTTTCCCTTCTTCACTGTTTACATTTATAAACAGTAATTAGCCAATTTTAAATTGTATCTCATGACATATTTTGAGGATTTACTTTTTTCCTGGTGAAAATTCTGTAGAGGATTTAAAATAACTTACAAAGGGGCGCCTGGGTGGCTTAGTCGGTTGGGTGTTCAGCCTCTTGGTTTCAGCTCGGGTCATGGTCCCATGGTTTGTGGGATCCAGCCCCGTGACAAGTCCCATGTCAGGCTCTGTGCTGACCGCGTGGAGCCTGCTTGGGACTCTCTCTCTCTCTCCCTCTCTCTTTGCCCCTCTTCTGCTCATGCTCACACTTGTGTGCCTGCCCGTCCCCCTCAAAATAAGTAGATAAACTTTAAAAAAAATAATTTATAAAGACTGGTATGGTAGAATATTTTATATTTACCACACTTGATTTTTAGTTCTATATAAATTTCATTATACTAAATGACACATTTTGTTAATGTTGAACAAAACAATGCGACTGTTCTCTATAACACGTTTTGACATGTACTCCTAGGTATGTTTATATATATGGAATGACAAAGTTGTGTTCTTGCTGTCTTTCATGGTTTGGGGACACAGAGAAGGCAATTAACTAGAACAATACAGCCATACAAAGAAAGTCCACTCAGTTTTCAGTGCTGTGGTATCTAATCTCCCTGTAATACACATTTCACTATTTAGTGGATTAGGAAAGTTTATTCTGTCAACATGTACGTACGCTAACAGGTATGCTTCTGGAAGTACAATGGGATAGTTCAGATTTTCCTCTCATTCAGAGTGGTGACTGGAAGCACAACATTATATGTTTCTGAATTGGTTTTTGATAGGTTAAAACAATTAACTTCAAAGTACATTAACTCTAAGTGATGTTAACAAGTAAACATTTTATAAACCTAGAAATTCTGCCAGATGTTGAGCTATATTTTTCACTTATGAGTATCCATTGTAAGAAATATTTTCACATAAAAGACTTAAGTCTGTCCATTGGTCTTTGTAGCTTTACCATGTCTATGAGCAGGAACCAGTTACTGACAAGACATTTTTGTGGAGGACAGTGATTATTAGATCTAATGCAGTGTGTGTGTGTGTGTGTGTGTGTGTGTGTGTGAGTGAGAGAGAGAGAGCGAGCGAGCGAGAGAGAGCATCCATGAGAAACTGACAATTTACAACTTCCTTGTGGGGGAGGGAGAATACCGAATAGTGTGGTTTATTGAAATTTGTTGGGTGGGGGCAGTAGGGATTGGTTTACTATTACATTTTCATACTCTAGTAATACCTGTTAGATTGTTTTTTGTAATTTCAGGTATTTGGATGGCATAGATGTATATTGAGTGTATTGCTGAATGTTTTACTGATGTCAAGTTACATATGTCAGAGTAATCTGTTAATACCCAGCAAGTAAATGTTTGCTTATTATATGTAGAATAACTTGTAGGTATGCATGAAATATTATACAGTAGTGTACTGATTTGATAAAACAAGATGTTTTAAAATTTTTCAGGTTCTTATATTCAAGCTATGCATTTGACATAGGCTTTGGAGTTCTAGTTTTCATTTTCCAAGGTCAGTGCAACTTTTAATTATTTTAATATCTAGCAACTTAACAGGCAATTGAGTTTCTGTGATATACATGACATTCCATTAGGTGCTATAGGATTACAGATGAAGTAGAAGTTATAACCCTAACATTAAGGAGCACAAAGTTCATGTGCAGAAGGATGTTTATTATCTTAGCATAACTGTAGTCCAGGTTCTGCCTCTGGTGTTAGTATGCTTAGAAATCTAATTTTCAATCAATATGCCTTTGCAAGAGATCAGTCCTTCATGAGATCCTTCAGTGTGTTCACTGACAGGGCTGGAGAATAGACACAAATGCATGTACACATGCTGTGTGAACATGTATATGTCTGTATACTATAATAGATACTTACGGGTAGGTGTGGAATACTCATATATTCATATTGGCATGCTTAGCACATTCTTTCCTTTGCAAGCAAATTTAAGTAAGGAGTGAAATTATAATCCAAATGTTGCTCATTGCTACTTTATGAGTTTGGGATTTGAGCAGAGAATATTAGGGATGCGGGTGGAGGGCATAAGGGCCTCTTCTCACTATAGGGAAAGCTTTAACAGTGGCCTATATTGTTAGAGTGCACACTTTGGGCTCCCATCTCCTGGACTGTGTTTGGAAGAGCTTTGACAAAATTTACTCCTTTTGCTTTTTTTCTTCTTCCTATTCCCCTTCTGATTGACAAATTCTTTTTTCTCTAGATATGTTAATATTCTCAAGCAGATATTAGTCAACTATCTTGGGAGCTACTTGTTAAGGTGACTTTGCATCTGCTTGGTTTTTATGGATCTAATGCAGATGGCAATCTCATTTCATTCATTTTAAATTTCTTGGGAGATACCACATGCTACTACCTTACATATAATTTGTTTTGTATATGAGAATGGTGGGAGGCCATAGGATAAGACAGTAGTTTTCTGGGGGAAAAGAGATGTATGTTGTTTTTAAAGAATAAGAAAAAAGCTTTGAGACCAGTTGACTTTGTGGTAGAGAAAGTTTCTGTTATTGAATACCTCATAGATATCTAGATTCGAGATTGGCCTTATATATAGGTGGAATAAACTACAATAGGGGTATGTATATGTATTTTTAATCTTTGCATCTATTCTCTGTGTGATAGAAGAATTCTTCGGTTGCTTTGGGCTTCTATTTTCAATTATACAATTAGGGTCAGGATTAGATTTTAAAGATTATTAATGTTTCATGCTGTATGGATACTCAACAACATTTCTCTAAATTGTATTATTTTATGGATGCCAAAAGGACCAAAAACCTAATACTATACCTTTAACTCTGTATTAGTTGATTCCAGCAACTTCCTAGTTTGTCACCCCTCCCCCTTTTTTGTTTTTTACTTTAGTCTTTTGTTCCTTTTAAAATACTTGAATATCAGTTAGGTTCCAAATAAAGAGAAAAATTAGTTAAGGGAAGAAAAGGTACAAGGATGAGGCATGGAACATCCACTAATCACAGAAGAATAGATGTTGGTAGAACAGGGAGCCACCTGTTGTGATTTCCTTGGACCTAGTCTGACTTTCATCCTTACATCTGTGTTTTCAGTCTGCAGTCTATATGTTTCACAGCAGTCATGGTACAGTTGTATAATGTGAGAATTTTATTATTTAAAACCACAGGACTTAATCCATTATAAATTTTAAATTTGAAAAGGTGTCAGAGGTAAAAATTAAATGGAGGTGATGATGGAAAGAGTGGAGAAATTACACAGGAAATGTTGAACTTTGATACAAATGGAAAAATATATTAAAAAACAATGGGTCAGTTAAAATGAGTGGTATGAGACTTTTTTTAATGTTTATTTTGAGAGAGAGAGGGAGAACATGAGTGGGGGAGAGGGAGGGAGGGGGAGAGAGAGAGAGAGAGAGAATGAATGAATGAATGAATGAATGAATCCCGAGCAGGCTCTGCGGTGACAGTAGGGCTCAAACTCATGAACGGAACCATGAGATCATGACCTGAGCTGAAATCAAGAGTCAGCCACTTAACTGACAGAGCCACCCAGGTGCTCCCATGAGACTTGTTTTAATGTGCTTCCCCAACATGTATGTTCACCATATTTTTTTTCAGGGTCTTTTAGGGTTTCTTTTCTGCCTCTTGTGCTCTTCCTTTACTGGGCAAGACCTGTTACATCTGCCCCCCAATTACCACTCATTTACTACTTATCCTGTCATTACCAAGGTCCATAGCACCATTATCCTTGACCTGGAATGCTGCCGTATCTTTTAACTGGCCTAGTGCCTCTCTCCACTCTAGCCTCTCTCCTGCCTCACTACATGAGACCACCCTTCACAAGGAAATCACTTCCTGTCTCAAAACCTTCCAGTGACTTTTTATCATACCTGCAGTGCAATCCAAACTCTTTACTGTGATTGAAATGGATATGTAAGATGAGATCCCTACCTAAGCCTCCAACACCATTTCCTACCATTGCTCACTCTGCTCCCATTATGCTAACCTAGCTTTTTACTGAACATGCCAAGTTTGTACCTACCTCAGGCTTTGCACGTGTTTTTCGTCTCCCTGGAATGCTCTTCTCCCACATTTTTGCATGGCTTCCTTCCTCATTTCATTCAGGTCTCTCAGATGTCACTCCTTCAAAGAAAACTGCCTGACAATTTTCTTCCCTCTGCCTTGTCTCCACTCTGACCTTTTACCTTGCTTTGTTTGTTCATAGCATATATCACCACTTGAAAACATATGCTTTTTATATGTAGTTTATTATTAGACCTCTCCTCCCATTGAGGATACCAAGTTGCATAAGAATGGGGACCCTTTGCTTGTTTTACTAATTTCTGAATTTCCCCTGCTTGTAGCAGTGTCTGGTGTGGGAAATACTCAGCATATATCTATTATACATTCATTCACTCATAAACACATTCTTTTTTTTGTATAATTTTTTTAATGTTTATTTATTTTTTGAGAGAGAGACAGACAGAGCATGAGCAGGGGAGGGGAAGAGAGAGAGAGAGGGAGACACAGAATCTGAAGCAGGCTCCAGGCTGCGAGCTGTCAGCACAGAGTCCGGACAGCCCGATGCGGGGCTCGAACTCACGAACCACGAGATTATGACCTGAGGTGAAGTCAGCTGCTTAACCGACTGAGCCACCCAGGCACCCCAACACATTCTTTATCAATTTTTATCAGGTCTTCATTGTTCTCTTGAGGGTTACTTATGGTATCTGCTGTTGCCATTTTCTGAACTGCTCATTGACGTGGTAGTTTCCATGGTAGATGTAACCATTCCCAACAGTTTTGCAAAAAGCATCCTGTAAGATATGGGAAAATATATTAGAAATTTGATTTATCTTATTCTTCTGTTTTTTGTTTGTGTTTTACAGTGTGCAGGATGTCTTACTTAGTAGGTATGGAAGGAATATATTGTGTAATAAAAAAAATAGAGACTGTGCATTGAAACTGATATGGACAAGCAAAATATAACTTTGTTTAAAGCAAAATGTAAACTGCATAGTTTGGCTATTTCATAGATTCGTTTTTGAGAGACAGAGCTTAAGTGGGGGAGGAGCAGAGAGAGAGAGGTAGACACAGAATCTGAAGCAGGCTCCATACTTTTGTATACTAATAAGGGGGCGATACCACTGGTGAGAGTAAAATCTTTCCCATTATTTAGAAAATCATGCAGGTCTGCATAGTTTGGCTATTTCTCACTCCATAGTCTGGGTGAGAGTGAGACATTATATATGAAATTGAACATCATGTGTGCATGAATATATATTCCCTAATATTCCAACCTCTGATGGAGTTTTTAACTCTCTTGAGTTTAAGTGTGCTTGTGATAGGGGCCTTTGTATTTATACTAACCTATATGTGGAGGTATGTGAGCTATTTTTTCCTTGTCTTGAATAATTTAGGCTTTAAATTTTTTTAAAATTTATTTTTGAAAGAGAGTGTGCGACCAGGGAGGGGCAGAGAGAGATGGAGAGAGAGAATCCCAAGTGGACAGAGCCTGATGTGGGGCTCGAACTCACAGACTGTGAGATCATGACCTGAGCCAAAATTAAAAGCCAGATGCTTAACTGACTGAGCCACCTAGGTGCCCCAAATTTAGGGTTTTTAATGAAGCTGAACTGGATACTTTGGTTTTCTGTGACTTCAGTTCTTTTTAAACAATTTTATTGAAATATAATTCATACACCATGCAATTCACTACTGTGACTAAGTTTTACAGTTCCATTTTGTAATTATAATAAATGCAATTTTAAGGACACAGGGAAATATATAGTCAGAATTTTGAAGGAACTCTAGTTAGGTAGTCATTTTAATATAATAAGTTAAAGAAGTTTTATAACATTTGAAGAACTTCTTAATAAAACATTTGACAAGATTCATAAACTTGAGTGAAGCATTGAAGTAATTAAGATACCAATAAACTAAGGAATCTTAAAAGCCATAAATAAACAGATGTAAGTATTATTTACGATAAATTTACTATAAAATAGTCATTCTAGATCATACTTTGATGGTGTATAGCTTGAATTGTGTTTAGAGCTCTCCATTTGACATTTGGCTTCATACAGCCTGTGTCTTAATTCTTGGGCTCCTGGGTGGCTCAGTTGGTTAAGCATCCAGCTTTTGGTTTCAGCTCAGGTCATGATCTCATGGTTCGTGGGTTCAAACCCCACATCAGGCTCTGCACTGACAGTGTGGAGCCTGCTTGGGATTCTCTCTCTCACTCTCACTCTCTCCCCCTCTCCCCCTCTCTTTCTGCCCCTCCCTTGCTTGCATGCTCTCTCTCAAAATAAATGAACTTAAGAAAAATATCTTTAGGGCTAGCAAATTTTTTATGACATAAGGTTTGATTTTCTGAATCCTCCAAAAGTTAAGCCTGATGAACATGGTAGGTAGATAAATTCAGATGATTCCATTTTTGGTAAGGAAAAAAAAAAATTAGCACAATTTTTTTTCTCATATAGCTTATAACTTGGCTCTGGAAGTAGTTATAAATGAAGAATTCCAGAAGCATTTTAAACAGTGGTAGTGTTCTTGGAAAAATGCAGTGTCCTGAGGTGACAATAGAAACATTGATTTTTTTTCCCCCTACAAGTAAGGGACCTTCTTAAAAATTTTTTTTAATGTTTATTTATTTTTGAGAGAGACAGAGTGCAAGCAGAGGAGGAACAGAGAGAGGGAGAGACACAGAATCTGAAGCAGGCTCAGGCTCCAAGCTTTCAGCATGGAGCCTGATGAGGGGCTTGAACCTACGAACTGTGAGATCATAATCTGAGCCGAAGTTGGATGCTTAACTGACTGAGCCACCCAGGTGCTACAGAAATGGACCTTCTTTAAATCCATGGAACCTCATTTGTTTGTATAAGAATAGGTGTGATACTTTATGCATATATAGATTCATGCATACATATATGCATGCTTATAAATTTCCACTCACCAAATTATGTCAATATTTTGTACTCTTATGTAATTTTGCTTATGTAATTTATTAGGCAAGTGCCTAATAAATTCTACTTCAGGGTAAGTTTTGTGGAATTTGAGTAAAATTATTCTAGGTGCTGGCCTGAGAAGGCCCCTGAAGGCAAGGGAAAATTTTAGCCAAGATAGGAGACTGCATGAATGTTTCATTAAACAGATTTATATAGAATTTATTGGCTAGAAATTAGAATGATTGTCGCATAGCTTGTGTACTTAGTGCAGCAAATCTGTGTGTGTCAGGCACAAATATATACTAGGGACATTAGAAAGAAAGCTAATGAAGTGCAAATTTGTGCACGTAAATTTTTTAAGGAAGTCTTATCCATACGTGCAAAACAGAAGTCAAAGGGAAAAGCTGCTCAAGGGGAATATGATTTTCTTACATTTTTTGTTTTTTCAGATTTGGTTTTAAATTCCTAGAAGTTGTAGTTCAAGGTAACACTTAACCAGTATCTTATGATGACTTCTTGGTTATCATTAAGAAAAGCAATAGTTAGTACCACCTTGGAAAAATCTGTGTTGTTAAATTTCCTTTCAGTTCCTCTTCCACTTCCTTTTCCTCATCATAAAATGCTAATTTTGCATGGAATCTGTAGATCTCGGCATAATTTTGTTGTTAAAAATAATAAAAGCAGCATTGCCTGGGTGGCTGCAGTAGGTTAAGCGACCGGTTCTTGATTCCAGCTCAGGTCATGATCTCACAGTTCATGAAATTGAGCCTCCTGTCAGGAGGCTCTACATTAACAGTGCAGAGCCCACTTGGTATTTTCTCTCTCCCCCTCTCTCTGCCCCTCCTCTGCTTGCATATGCACATGTGTGGGCTTTCTCTCTCAAATAAACATTAAAAAATAATAATAAAAGCAATTTAAAAATTTAGTCATCTTGTGAAGTTGTACACTATCTAGAAGGTTTGTAGATATTGTTTCAGGAATGATAGTTCAAGAAATAAAAAGGAATGAAATAAATTCAACTCTAGAAAAATTAATTCTAGATCTTCATTCCTTCAGAATTCTTTGAGACCGTGGAACTTTCTGATTTGAAGGAAACTTAACGCTAACTTTAGTGTTAGAAGTAAACATCATGGTCAACTTTTCCTGTGTTAGCTGTAATCTGCTGGGTATTTTTTTTTTTAAAACAAAAGTCTGTACATAACTAGTATGTTAGGCTTCTTACATAGTGCTTTGAGGGTAGAGAGGTCCTTTAGCAGGCCCTGTTATATGGTGGAAGGCTGTGCACTCAAAACCTAACTGCATCATTTACACTGTCTTTGGAGGGACCACGTGTGCTGTCTTCATGGACCATTTGGCCCGTGAGATGGTATTTGTCATAATTCATTGTCATGTACTGTAACCCCTGTGGGAGTATAAGGTCTAGCTGCTTTACCTTGGATGGGTTCTAAATGTTTTTATCTTGTTCCAGGGTGGATTATTATCCTTGAGAGTGCATGTAATTATAAGCTTTATGTTTTCTAACACCCATTCACAATACCTCCTCTTCACTGTACCTGACTTCATTGATGGTATTTCATGTGCAAATTGAGGACAGTATTGGTCAGACTTGAATCTACCTCTATTTTTCAGTGTCTTCTCTTTACTGTGGTATTTCGGACCTTTCTATTGAAAACCTGTGCTTTGGGGTTAATTTTCTCAGGAAAATAAATTTATATTTGATAACATACTAATGAAAAAAAGGCTCCACTTATTAATATTAGCTATTTCTTAGAATATCATAAGTGATTGGATTTTGTGTATATTTATAAGCTACTACATCCTAGATTTTATTTTAATAAAGTCTTGAATCTATGCCTATATTGAGGGCTTTACTAGAAAATGGATACTTCAGAGTATTTCTTATTTTAGTCCTTTGAGATTAAACATGGTAGGATCTTACGGAGTTTCAATTTTTTATGTAGATATGTAATCTTCCTCTAATTTCCTGGATTCGCCCCTCATCTGAGCTTAATCATACTTTATTGTAATCAACTGTTTATATGTCTACCACACATATTGCTCTGTAGGTTATCAGGTATATTATTATGATCTTTTCATTTTTCTGTGTTTTATCAGGAAATAAATGATCCTAAGTAGGTATTGGATTTACTTAATAGTTTCATGTTTTAATTTTTTTCCATTGTTAATGAGAAAGAAATAATTGACCTACATCATTGTATAAATTTTAAGGCATACCATACCACATGATGGTTTGATTTACCTGTTGTGCTATGACTACCACTGCAAGGTTAGTTAATATTCAGCATCTCATATAGATACAATAAAAAGAAAAAAAACATTTCTCTTGTGATGAGAACTCAGGATGAGAACTCTTAACAGTGCTTTAATTTTTAAAGCTTTGCTCAAAGATTATGGTTTTTGAGGTGTCTTGGTGTTATATCTTAGACAAACTTTTAATTGTCAAAGTTAGATTATACCGCCTTGTATATTGTTTTTAGAATTTAGTGTTTTATCCCTGATTGAGATACCCATGAGTAGAACTATCACATTTTCTAAATTTTCTTAGTAATAAGGGACATATTTTAAATTGCGTGTTGGTCAACATGCAGCTTTTTTGGGGGGGGAAAGTGATTCTTTTTTATCAAATGAACTTTATAAAGTCAACTTCCTTAATTTGTAACGTAGGCACAATGAAAGCTTCAGGGTGTTTTGTTTTTTCCTTGAAAAATTCTTCAAGAGATGTTTAAACAAATCAAAATATGCCATAACTTAACAGAAATAATTTGATGTGGCAAGTTTTAAATTAAAACACACACACACACACACACACACACACAGACGCTGCCTAACCTTTTTTTGAGTCTTTGGTTTAAGTACTCTGTCATATAATGCCAAAAACTTTGTTCTGAGCTGCGTGTGTGTTGAAACATGTATGCCTGTCCTAGTGTCATAACTAATTATATCTCTTGTATGCTTACTTCTAGTAATCGGAAAGTAGACCTACCGCAGCATACAATTTAACATTTAGTTTTATCTTGAGGACCTGCTGTAGAAATGAAGTTTTCCACCATGTAGCAACTTGACATTGTAAACAGATAATACTATTTTAAATATATCCTCCACTTAGTATTTTGCAGAAATAATGTAGTTTGGGCGGAAAAATTTTAGGAGGTCTTCAAGGCCCATGTGTTTACCAGCAATTACACACTAATACTGACTCACTTTGCAGGTTTGACTGACATTTCATCTATGAATTGGAAATTGATAGTCTAGTGTTGTGTTAGCAAAATTTGATAGGATTTCTTTTAATCAAAGTTTGCCAAAAGATTGTAGTTTATGGCAGAGCGTCTGGTGCTGTGGTCATTTAATCTCCATGGATTATTCTAAAATAATATGGGGCACATTTTATGAAAATGCATTGAGTAGAATTTTCACACACTAACTTAAATATTCTGTCTTGAACATGATTGTGACTGGGGCAGCAAACAATTTCTTATATGCACCAGCATGTATGAAAATATGTGGTCCTTGTCTATGCCTGCTGAGAGAGGACTTTACCAATCTTCAGTCTCTGAGCTGCAGCCTTGTCGCAATTAAAGTCTTAGGACTGGGAGCAGTTAATGCTGGTGATAGATTGTGGTATTTAGCATTGTGTTGTGTTCCATGGTGATCTAGTTCTGTAGACGTACAGGATTCTAGTCAGAACTTGGGAAATAATGTACCAAAGAATTTGTGGCAAATATTTTTTAAAGTGAGAAGAAATACAATGACTTCTCTTATTAATAAGCAAATCTTTTGGGTTTTGCTTAAAGAAATAATGAAAGGATTTTGCAATTTTGTTATTGGTAAGTGTTTAAAATTTAACACTGAAAATGCTCGGTTTTCTTTTATTAAGTGAAAATATTCCTTTATTAATGTTTTCTTCTTTTTATTTTTCATTATAGTTCAAAATAAAACTCAATATTGTTTCAAACTTTGCTTTACTGAAGGAATTTTTATAAATTCTGTGTTATTTCTTTCGTATGGTAACTTAAGTACGCAGAGCCATTCAACTTGAACATTTTGTGTTCAGAAATGTGAGGCTTCAATTCTTGGTATAATTTCTCTATTTTGAAAACTGAATTCCCAGTGGTTTCTTTCTAATCAGTGTATCGTGACCCATTACATTAAAAAATTAGATGGCCTAAGCCATCTAACTTTTGAAGACTGTGGCTGTAAAAGCCATGTGTTAAATAATGAAAGTATCTTTCTGTTTTTTAAATGTTCATTTCTTAAGGGAAATGAACATTTTTGTAGTGTCAAATTAATGATGGTGTATTTGGCTTTAAGAATAACTGATGACAGAAATCTGATTTTGCAGTTGATAGGCCACATAAGAGAAAGGGTAGTTTAAAAATGTACTGGGTGTCCTGGAAGTATGTGAGAACACCCAGTACGTGAGAAGGTTGACCTCCAGCCTGACTGATAGAACACCTTCCCACTCATCCGTTGACTGTGAAATACTAAAGGGTGGAAGATGTTAAGGCTTGTCTGGGTTCTGAACCTGTGGTTTTTGCCACCTCCACATGGTGTTTGGAAATCTTGGGAGTCATTTTTATTTGTCATAAATGATCAAATTGGGGTGCTTCCTGCTATTTAGTGGGCCAAGGATACCTCCATTCTGATTTTAGAAGAATTTACACACAATGATGAGTTACTCTGCTCCAAGTGATAATAATGCCTCTGCTGGGAATCACTGGGTAGTTACTGATAAAAAAAAAAAATCATAGAAAGTACTAGTAAAAATGACTCTTTTCCTCCCAGAATTCCCAACTTACATTCTTTTTTTTAAAGTAAAAAATTATTTTTATTTATTTTTTAAAGTATGTTTATTTTGAGAGAGAGAGCACGCGTACATAAGTGGGGAAGAGGGAAAGAAGGGGAGAGAGAGAATCTTAAGCAGACTCCACGCTCAGTGTGAAGTTTGATGGCAGGGCTGGATCCCAGCATCCTGGGATCATGACCAGAGCTGAAACAAAGAGTTGGATGTTCGGTGGACTGAGACACCCAGGCACCCCAGGAAAAAATTTTTAACTGAAGTATATTTGACATACAATATAAAATTTGTTTTAGGTATACAACATAGGGATTCAATATTTATGTTATGAAATGATCACCATGTGTCCATTTGCCATCTATCACCATACAAAATTAATATTGCTGTCTATATTCCCCATGCTGTGCATTACAGTCTTCTGACTTATTTATTTTATAACTGCATGTTTGTACCTCTAGATACCCTTCACCCATATTGCCTATTCCTCAACTTCCCTCTCCCCTGGCAACCATTAGTTTGTTCTCTGTATCCCTGATCCTGGTTTTCTTTTGTTCGTTCATTTGCTTTTTAGAGTCCACATATGAGTAAAATCATATGGTACTTGTCTTTCTCTGACTTTTTTATTTCACTTATCATAATACCCTCAGTTCCATCTGTGTTGTTGCAGATGGCAAGATCTAATTCTTTTTTTATGGCTGACTAATATTTCATTGTGTCTATATACTACATCTTTTTTTTTATCTATTGATAGACACTTAGGTTGCTTCCTTATCTTAGCTATTGTGAATAATGCAGTAAACATAAAGGTGCAGATATCTTTTCAAGTTAGTGTTCTGTTGTCATCCAGTAAATACCCAGACGTGGAATTGCTGGATCCTGTGGTAGTCCTATTTTTAATTCTTTGAGCAACCTTTGTATAGTTTTCTATGGTGGCTGTACCAGTTTGCATTTCCCAGTGCATGGGGGTTCCCTTTTCTCCACAGCCTCGCCAACACTTTCTTTCCTTTCTTTCCTTTCCTTCTTCTGACATGTGTGAAATGATACCTCATTGTGGTTTTGATTTGCATTTCTCTGATGAGTAGTGATATTGAGCATCTTTTCATATGTCTGTTGGCCGTCTGTATGTCTTATTTGGAAAACTGTCTATTCAGATTTCTACCTATTTTTATCAATTATTTGTTTTTTGACTATTGATTTGGAGGAGTTCTCTATACATTTTGAATATTAGTCCCTTGTCAAATATATGGTTTGTAAATATACTCCCATTTAGTAGGTTGCCTTTTCATTTTGCTAATAGTTTCCTTCACTGTGCAAAAGCTTTTCAGTTTGAATCTCATTTGTTTGTTTTTACTTTTGTTGCCCTTGCTTATTGAGTCAGGTCCAAAAAAATATAGGTAAGACCTGTTGTCAAGGAGGGTACAGCCTATGTTTTTTTTCTAGGAGTCTTACAGTTTTAGGTCTTAAATTTAAGTTTTTAATGTATTTTGAGTTAATTTTTATATATTGTGTAAGAAAGGGGTACAGTTTCATTCTTTTGTATTTAGCTGTCCACTTTTCCTGGCACCATTTATTAAATAAACTGTCTTTTCTCCATTGTATACTCTTCTTTGTCATAGATAAATTGATCATATATGTGTGGGTTTGTTTCTGGGCTCTCTGTTCTATTCTTTTGATCTATGTATCTGTTTTTGTGCCAGCACCATACTGTTTAGATTACTATACCCTTGTAGAATAGTTTGAAATCAGCGTGATACAACCAGCTTTGTTCTTTCTCAAGATTCCTTTGGTTATTTGAAATCTTTTGTATTTTTATGCACATTTCAGGGCATTTCTAGTTCTGTGAAAAATGCCATTGGTATTTTCATAGGGATTGCATTGAATTTGTTGATTGGGTAGTATGGACATTTTAACAATATTTCATTCCATGATCGTGATATATCCTTCCATTTATTTGGGTCTTTTTCAGCTGCTTTCACCAAATCTTACAGTTTTCAGAGTACAGGTATTTTACCTCATTGGTTAGGTTTATTTCTAGTTATTTTTTCTGATGCTGTTGGGAATGAATGGGATTTTCTTTTTTTCTCCTCTCTCCTCTCCCCTCCCCTCCCCTCCCCTCCCTTCCCCCTCCTTTTTTGAATGAGATTTTCTTAAATTCTCTTTCTGATAACTTGTTGTTAGTCTCTAGAAATGTAACAGGGGCGCCTGACTGGGAGTTGGTAAAGCACGCAACTCTTGTCCTTGGGGTTGTGAGTTTGAGGCCGCATGTTGGGTGTAAAAATTTCTTAAAATCTTAAAAAAAATGCAACCCGTTTCTATTTATTAATTTTACTGTAACTTGACTGAGTTTATATATTCTAAAAGTTTTTTTGGCAGAGTCCTTAGGGTTTTCTATATATAGATTCATGACATCTGCGAATAGTGACAGTTTTACTTCTTTTCCAATTTGGATGCCTTGTATTTCCTCCCCCCCCCCCCCTAATTTCTGTGGCTAGGACTGCCAGTAGTATGTTGAATAAAAGTGGTGACTTGGGCATCTTTGTCTTTTTTGTGATCTTGGAGGGAAAGTTTTCAGCTTTTCATTCTTTACTTTGATGTTAGCTGTAGGTTTGTCATCCATGACTTTTATTATGTTGAGGTATGTACCTCTATACCTACTTTGTTTTAACCATACATGGTGGTTGATTTTGTCAAATGTTTTGTTGCATCTGTTGAGAAGATCATATTATTTTTGTCGTTCATTATGTTAATGTGGTATATTACATTGATTTGTGGATGGATGTTGAACCATCCTTATATCTCTGGAATAAATCCCACTTGATCATGGTATATGATCCTTTTAATGTATTGTTGAATTTAATTTGCTGCTATCTTACTGTGGATTTTTACATTTATGTTCATCAGGGATGTTGGTGTGTAATTTTTGTAGGCTGTCCTTGTCTGGTTTTAGTATCAGGATAATGCTAGCGTCATAAAATGAGTTTGGCAATGTTCCCTTCTCTTCAACTTTTTGAAATAGTTTGAGGATGTTAGATATTACATCTTCTTTGTATGTTTCGTAGAATTCACAAGTGAAGCCATCTGGTCCTGGACTTTTGTCTCTTGGGAGGTTTTTGATTACTGATTCAATCTTATTACTAGTAATAAGTCTATCCAGAATTTTATTTCTTCATGATTCAGATAATTTTGTGTTTCTAAGAATTTGTCGATTTCTTTTAGGTTGTCCAATTTGTTGGCATGTATTGTTTATAGTAGTCTCTAATGATCTTTTGTATGTCTGTGGTATATCAATTGTAACCTGTCTTTCATTCCTGATTTTATTTATTTTAGCTTTCTCTCTTTTTTTCTAGATGAATCTGCCTAAAAGTTTGTTAATTTTGTTTATCTTCTCTAAGAACCAGCTCATAGTTTATGTGTGACCTTTTTAATTGTGTATGTGTGGGGTTTTTTTTTTTTTTTTGGCCTCCGTTTCATTTATTTTCAATTTGACCTTTATTATTTCGTTTCTTCTACGAACTTTGGACTATATTTGTTCTTCTTTTTCTAGTTCCTTTCATTGTAAAGTTAGATTTTGAGATTTTTCTTGTTTTTTGAGGTAGGCCTGTTACTGCTTTGTAGTTTCCTCTAAGAACTGCCTTTGCTATGTCCCGTAGATTTTGGAATGTTGTGTTTCCATTTTCATTTATATTAAGGTATTTTTTTGATTTACCCTTTGATTTCTTTGTTGACCCATTAGTATTTAGTAGTGTGTTGTGTGGTCTCCATGTGTTTGTAGTTTTTTCCAATTTTTTTCTTGTAATTGATTTTTAGTTTTATACCATTGTGGTCATACAAGATACTTGATATGACTTAGGTCTTCTTAAACTTACTGAAACTTGTTTTGTGGCCTAGCGTGATCTGTTCTGGAGAATGTTCCATGGGCACTTGAAAAGAATATGAGTTCTGCTGTTCGTAAACGGAATATTCTGTAAATATCTACTAGTCCATCTGGCTTAATGTGTTAATGACAATGATTTTTTTATGTTGCTTTTCTGTCTGATCTTTTTCGTTGATATAAATGTGATATTTAAGTTTTATATTATTCTGTTGCTGTCAATTTCTTCCTTTATGTCTGTTAATATTTTATATATTAAGGTGTTCCTGTGTTGGGTGCATAATATTTACCAGTGTTATATCCTTTTGTTGGACTGAACTCTTTATCATTAGATAATGTACTTCTTTGTCTTTTATTTACAGTCTTTGTTTTAAAGTCTATTTTGTGTAATATAAATATTACTACCTCATATTTCTTTTTGTTTCCATTTGCATGGAATATATATATTTTTTTCTGTCCCTTCACTTCGTGTGTATGTGGATTTAGACCTGAAGTGAGTCTCTTATAGGCAGCATATATATGGGTGCTGTTTTTTAAATCCATTCAGCCACCATATGTCTCTTGATTGGAGAATTTAGTCCATTTGTATTTAAAGTAATTGTTGATCAGTGTATACTTTTTGGCATTTTGTTCACTGTTTTCTTCTCTGTTTCCTTTTGCTCTCTTCTGTTTTGGTTTGATGAGTTTTTTTAGTGCCGTATTAGCTTCCTTTCTCATTTTTTGTGTGTGTTACAGATTTTTGGCTTCTGGTTACCATGAGGTTCACATAATAAGCTATGTATATAAATATATGGCAGTTATTTTTTTAAGTTAATAGTCACTTGACCACATTCTAATAGCATTACATTTTTAACCACTCTCACATTTTATGTTTTTGTCATATTTTACATCTTTTTACTTTGTGTATCTCTTACCTAATTATTATAGTTATAGTTGATTTTATTCCTTTTGTCTCTTATCCTTCAGAGTAGCTTTATAAGTTTTTATAAGGTTTTTCCACTATCTTTATCATTGTATCTGTATCTATATCTATATGCCTTTGCCTGTTTGTTTTTTTGAGGTACGTATTTTATTGCAACTAAGCAAGTAGAACCTCAGGTTTCATTTCTTAACGTTCTTGAATAAATGTCATTTGTAAAGGTATATGGATGTATTATATACTTGGTATACTAAGAATATTTAGTTATTATCCCCCAAGTGAAACCCAAATGTACCCATTTATGCAAATGCCCATGATATGGTATATCAGTATTTGGCAGATTAGCATAAGTTGAAACGTCTCTAATTTCTTTGTAGTTAAAAATTGTGAGAAATTTCTCAACTTCTATTAAAGGATTTTTAGATCAACAAAAAAACTTTAGTGTAAATAAAAACAGAACTTAAATTGTTTCCTCTACTTACTGATTTCTAATCAGTTCTGAAATTTCAATTGAAAAGAGAAATTCTAACATAAGTCTCCATTTTGGAACAAAATTTAATTGGAATCACTATTAGGTGGACAGCATAGTATTAGCTTAGTCTTTTACTTCCATACACATTCATCATCATATGTCAACCTTTAAGAGGTTCAGACATATTTAGCAAAACTTATTTTGTTTGTAGTAGCGTTTTCATTTATAAAAAAGCAGCTGAAGTGTGTATTACTATACGACTTTAGAGTGGCCTTAAGTAACATCTTAGTACAATCACTAGACAAACAGAATAATAAAACAGCTTTTTTTGGTGTTGTAATAGAATATTGGTTTTGGAGTTGAAAAGGCCTGCATTTGAATACTTGATACCACTACCAACTAAAGTAGAATCTTGTGGGAATTTCTTTACTTACTTACTCATTTATTTGTAATTGTGGTAAAAAACATAATATAAACTTTACCCTCTTGACCATTTTAAGTGTACATTTCAGGAGTGTTAACTATATTCACATTATTGTGTATTAAAAAATTTTTATTTTGAATAATTTCAGGCTTATAGAAAGGTAGAAAATACTATTATGGATTCCAATATACCCGGATTCCCAAATGTTAATGCTTACCATGACCATGTAACTTATTAAAAATTTTTTAAATGTGTTATTTATTTTTGAGAGAGAGAGAGACAGAGTGTGAGCAGGGAGGGGCATAAAGAGAGGGAGACATAGAATCTGAAGCAGGCTCCAGGCTCTGAGCTGTCAGCACAGAGCCCGATGTGGGGCTTGAACCCACAAACCACGAGATCATGATCTGAGCTGAAGTCGGATGCTTAACTGACTGAGTCACCCCACCATGTAGCTTACTTTAACTTATTTTAATTTAGATATAATTTATATACCATTAAATTCACCATTTTATTTTTTAAAATTTTTTCATATTTATTTTTGAGGGAGAGAGAAAGAGTGTGCAAGTTGGGGAGGAGCAGAGAGAGAGGGGGACAGAGGATCAGAAGCAGGCTCTGCACTGACAGTAGGGAGCCTGATGTGGGGCTTGATCTCACAAACCAGGAGATTATGACCTGAGCCGAAGTCGGATGCTTAACCAACTGAGCCACCCAGGCGCCCCTGAATTCATTTTAAAGTGTGCAGTCAGTGGTTTTCAGTATATGCAAAAGGCTGTGCAACCATCCCATGATTTAATTCTAAAACATTTTCATCACTCTAAAAGAAACCCTGTACCTGATAGCAGGAAGTCTCTGTTCACCACACCCACCCCAAGCCTTTTACATCTTTAACTTTATGAACCACTATTCTTTTATGAAATAGGTATAATAATACTGATAATTTTGAAATAATGTATATGAAAATACCTAGTATGGAGTCTATCTAATGCAAGTGCTAATGCCTATTAGTTTATATTTACATGAATTATTTTGGAAATTGTGATGCCAGTGAGAGGAACAGTTTCTTATGAGGATTCTCTTACTAGTTTAGCAGACCAACAATTTCCAAGATACTCAGAAACACAGTGGGAAGGTGATTATGTAAATATAATTAATATGAGATAAAACAGCCAGTGAAACTCCAAAAAATATGTGTGTAAAATAATGTTTTACAACATAGCCAGGGAAGTACATCTTTTGCTATAGGTGCCCATCATGCATGTTTGGTTTCATTGATTAATCTTATACTTTGAAGTTTTATCTTTTTGAAACATTTTATGTATCCATAGTTTAAACATTTTTATTATTTTTTAAAAATTTTGATGTTTATTTATTTTTGAGAGAGAGAGACACAGAGTGTGAGCGGGGGAGGGTCAGAGAGAGAGGGAGACACAGAATCAGAAGCAGGCTCCAGGCTCTGAGCTGTCAGCGCAGAGCCTGATGCGGGGCTTGAACCCACCAACTGCGAGATCATGACCTGAGATGAAGTCGGCCACTTAACTGACTGAGCCACCCAGGTGCCCCAGTTTAAACATTTTTAAACTTTGTGTGTTTAACTTTATAACAGGGCATGGTAAATACCTCAGTGTGGTAAAACCATTCAAGGATCATAAGGGTGCCATTGTTATCTTAAATGACAGACGCATATACCTCATGACCTGGATTTGATTAGCCTTTGATGATACGGTATGATTGTGGACATACTATTTAGCCAAGATGTCTGCATTTTGAGGAATAATTAGTTATGGTTCTGATTGCCTTACCACAAATGTTGCAAATGTTGTAAATATTTATAGTATATTAGGAAGTAGCATAGGTAGCACAGGGAAAGAAAGCATGTGAGTCAAGGAAGGCTGGAGTTTGAATCCCAACTGTGCTATGGGAAGTGTGACAGGGACAGAATTTCTGGAAGCCTCAATTTCCTCATTTGTAAAGTTGAAGGATAATAAGCTTCATTGCATGGGGGTTGGAGTCGAGGATTAAATTAGATCTAGTGTGGGACAGGATCAGCACATTGCCTGACATAAAATAAAAACTTTAAAATGACAGATGTCATTCAGATTTCCTTATGTGTTGCTCACAGAAAGGACTCTATTCCTTTGATGCTAAATTATATGACCTCTTTTGTTTGCCTAGAACAGTGCACATTAGGTCATTTCTTCTTGTGAAGTGGAGAATTGCAGTGTTCAAATGAAGCATCTGAAGAGTAACAAAAATATTAATTACCCTCACTGTGGTCACAGTGGTGGACTGGTGGGATTATTTCAACCCAAAAAGCCATTTAAAAATGTGATACTATTTAAAGTTAGAAATTGTCCAATTTGAGTATATACATTTATGTGGTAACCCTTCTGTGATAAGCACTCTTAGTCTCATTTTATAATAGAACTGCTAAGTTAAATGGGATTGAAATGCTTTTTTGGTATCTGATTCATAAACATGATTATATATGGTTTTTGTGGCTGGCAATGACCAGTTTTTTTCCCAGTTACTTGACCTGACCATTCTTTTTTTTACTTTTGATATGTCTTACTAAGTTCTTTGAGCCTTAGTGACAAAACTATATAGTAATTGTCACAAATCTGCCCTTTCGGACACTGCAATTTTTGCCATCGTGACATTAAAGGAAAAATACTTTCTATAATGGGGTGAATACTTCTGAGCAGAAGCAAACGTCAGGCTGTAGAATGAACTTTTGAATGACAGCTATGTTAGTATGGCTTAAAGAGGAGATGCCGGGTGAACTATGGGCATTCATCAGTTTCATGGATATGAAATGACAGCCTTTTTCCCTTTTATGGGGGGGGGGGCGTTGCTGAATTTTCTAAAAGCGAAAGGGAGAAGAGGTTATGTGGCTGCCGAAATGAGATGGTAAGAAATGAAATAATCAGGACACAAAGGAACTGAAGAATTAGTATCAGTTAGGGTGTGTATGATAAACATTCCAGATAGGTACTGTGGTATATGGTCTGTTTTTTTTCTAACCCAGACTCTCTGTTTGATCTTTGTAACTACTTTGGTACTTCTTCAGAGCTTATCTGAAGAGCAGACAAAATGGAGAATGGAAAACAGGTTTCAGCTCTCCTGCAGTATCGATAGATTGGTAATGGCTACCTGAGAAGAATTCGGAGATTGTGTCCTGGGTCATTGGGAAGAAGTGTGGTGGTGGTGGGTGTTTGTTCTTGCGGGTATACATGTTTGTTTGTAGGTACATGAGCCACATTTGTTGGGTAATCATATTTAATAATGCTTTTCAATTCAAATTATGCATCAGAGCTCACATTTTTCTTAGTGATAAGGTTGAGGCAGTCTTATTTTAATCAGCCTTTGTATTTCTGTCTGAAAGCCAGTGTACTTCTACTTTTGGGAGAGAATCATAGGCCATACAGCTGGCTACCTAAAAGACATGAGGTCATAGGATCTAGCAAGGAATGAAGTAGCTGTTTCCAGAACTAAAGAGTACACAGTGTGCTTTAAATAGACTCACCTGGGGCCTGGCTCAGTATGTAGAGCATGCAACTCTGTATCTTCAGGTTTTGAATTTGAGCCCCATGTTGGGAGTAGAGATTACTTTAAAAAAAATCCTTAAATAGACTCACCTGGTATTCCTTTCTAACCTGCAGATCTGAGTGAATCAAACTTAATAGGTCCCTTCATAAAAGTAAGACATCTAATGAACCACAGTTAAATATTTATCATTGCTTAATATTTGATGTAGGGCATTTATCTATTCTAGGATAACTTTCAAAACTAAGTAGTATTTTGAATTGTATTTTAGTACCAAATAGAAGGGAAGCATGTAAGAAAATCAATGATGGCATGTAATTTTTGCCATATTGATATACAGCAAAGTGTAAACAAGATATTAAAAGATGCAGAGTCCTTAGGAGCTAGATCAAGTTATAATTGGCTCAACAGTGTTGAAAGCAAATACAATTGCTTTCAGGTGTATAAAGATCCAAACTGTTGAGGAATTACTGCTTGACTTTAAGAGTTCTTAAGTTTCTAATGTTTTTTGTTATCTAAGAAAATCCAGAATTATTAAAGTGTTAATCCACTGTATTAGAAACTCTATATTTTAATGACTTTTATGTATTGGGCCTTTATACAAGGACGGACCTATGTAAGAACTAACTTGTTAGTTCACCTTACTGACCAACAAAATTAGTATTTTTCCTTCTTGTGTGTTTAAGACATTAAATGTAGAAAACATGCATGTGGCACACAAATGCCATACATTGCCTTTTTGTATTTCTTTGAATCTGTCTTAGCCACCATTAAGATTGTCCAAAGGCACAAGTCTTGTTTATTCATGTTCGAGTCACCAAACCTTGCATAAGCCTGGCATACAATAATTTCATAAGTGCTGAATCAGCAGCTGATTTACCTAAGAGTAACAATGAGCTACCAGGTGAAGATTCTGTTCAGTTTGAAGTCTGTGTTGGGGATTCTGAAAATATACTGTGTTTTTCCTCCTGCGATTCATATAGGTTAGTGTGATATGTTCTGTTGTGATCAATTTTTATAGAGAATTCTACAAAATGGGGAAAGCAAGTGGTAACAACTTGAATTTCTTTGTTTTTTTTTCTGTTGAAGTCTATCTAGATTTAAACTGTGAGTAGAGATCTGTGCATGAAAAAAACTCCCAAAGAAACATTTTTGGTTAAAAATACATCATAAGTTGAGGGGTGCCTCGGTGGCTCATTTGGTTGAACGTCCAACTTTGTCTCAGGTCTTGATCTCATGGCTCATGAGTTTGAACCCACATCGGGCTCTGTGCTGACAGTTGAGAGCCTGGAGCCTGCTTCAGATTCTCTCTCTCTCTCTCTCTCTCTCTCTCTCTGTCTCTGTGTCTCTGTCTCTCTCCCCCCCCACCCCCGCTCATGCTCTCTCTCCGTCAAAATAAATAAACACTAAAAAAATACATCATAAGTTGAAATTTGTATACAGAATAATATAGTGTTAATGTGCCTTATTTAAGTAGATTTAAGCAATCTGGTAGCTTGAACCGTCAGACTTCACAGCTGCAAAGGACACGAGTGGATCTTATTAGAGTTTGGCATCTGAATGATCTGGTTGCCTTCCATATTTGGTGTTTTTACACCACAGATCATAAAACACGGAAAGCAGAGCAAAAGTGAAGAATGGATGCTCTGAGCTTTTTTAATGATGGGGCAGAGTGTGATGGTAGTAGAAAGTAGTGTCTTGAGAGCCTTCAGATCAGGTTAGTTGTGATTCTGATGTTCTGCTTCCTCATCTTTCATCTATACCCATCTTGTATACCTTAGATCAGTATCATAATAATGTTTGAAAATATTTTAAATACTTTAATTCAGAGGTTTCATTTAGTAAGTATTATTTGAGGACCTGCTTTATGCCAGGCATTGCCTTTGGAGCTGGAGATAATCCCTGAGGACTTTGCAGTCTGGTGGAATTCTGGTTTTCTAAGACTGTGTTTTATGGTTTCAGTTTTATCCTACTGAGATATTTGCTCTGGGTTAAGAACATGAAAAGAAAGGAAAAATTTGAAGATGTTTTGTTGCTTTTCTACCTCTATGCCTTATACAAACTTGATTCTTAGAATTTACCTGTGTAATCTCCCACATCATGTAGGAAAGATTTTATGATATAATTTTTTTTTTAGGAAAGCCAAATTATTCTAACACATGTTGAACCAGGTGTGTAAGTTCACTAACTTACAGACATGTAGTTGTCATTATTAATATAAGTGGCTCGCTATCACTTAAAATGCTGTGAACAGCCCAAGGATCTTTTCTGAATCCTCTATAAACAGGAAAGTTAAATTTGCATGGATGTATCGAGGTTGGCTCTTTTACTAAAAACTGGAAAAAATCATCATTTTTACTTTATGGGATTTATTAGTCCTGGTCTTTGTAGCAGTTTCACATTACAAGTTGATTAGCAATGTGTCCTTTTTTCATTCCTGATGGAGAGGGCTCATTTAGTACCTGGGAGAAATTCGGGCTGATTGTATAGTGTTAAACTTCATTAAAAAAAAAAGGGGGGGTGATATTCAGTTATATTCTTGATTTGGTTTTCTAGATATTTTTTCCTAGAAGGAATGGTTTAGCAAACGTTTTAAAGATCAAGGTAAGCTAGAGATTATGTCATGTTCATGGCCACATTATTATTTGGGAATCTGTTTCATGGGTATATATACCTTCATGTTTTTAAGGCTACGTCACTTATGGTCCACTTTATATATGGATTTATTTGACTACATGAATAGTAATCATTGGCTATAACTTAAAAAAAAATGACCTCTATTCCTTTGTCCAAATCAGAACAAATTGTTTTTGAAAGCAGAGCCACAAGGATACCTTGAATGACCACAGACTCGGCCCAGAAAGGAAAGGAAATTATGGAAAGGAGGGAGTCATACCTTTGGTCCCCCCAAATCCTAGTCTGGGAACCATTAGCAGGACCATCTTGCTGTGCAGCACATTCATAGCATGAGAGGCAATTTCTAAAACTGTTAAAACCAATCCCTGTAGGGTTTTGGAGATTAAACTCACCACCCTGTGTTATAACCAGATGAAAATAATTATGTACTCCAGCTTGCTGCTAAGTGGGGTGAAATGGATTTCTAGTGCCAGGATTTGTAACTAGGTGAGATGGGTGCTGCCTTTTACTAAAGGCTCCCTGCCGTTGAAAGCTTTATCCTATTAGAGCAAGCTCAAAACTGGTAAAACTGGGAAGAAACAATACAACTTTAGACACCAGTTTTTTTAAGACCTCTTCTAACTTAAATCCGTGTTTCTTGGCAAGAGACTTAAGTCTCACATTTAAAATATATCAGAAGTATGCCTTGTACATGCTAGTTTTTTGTTAACTAGATGTTAAATGAAAGTTTCTGTAAGCACGAAGGCAGTGCAGGCTCATTCTGCCTCTATAAAATAAGGATAATAATAGGACCTACCTACCTCATGGGTTTGTGGTGGTGAGGATTGAATGTTACTAATGTAAAGTACTTAAAAACATGCTTGACACAGAAAAACAATTAGTAGTTGATTGAAATATTAAACAATTTTTATTGCCACATAGAAAAAGTAGGCAGTGTTTGCTATTATTATATGTAGCTGCTGCTACCATTTCATCTGAATGGATTGTGTCTTCATTTGTGTAGAGGGATAGAGCTGATTGTGCACAAACTTTGTAACTTAGTTCTACTTTTGAACAGTGATCTGGAATTTGTGATATTAGTGAATGAAGCCATTACCACCTATTGACTAGACTTTTCTTAAACTCATGGGTATACATGACTAATTTTGTCCCAGTGAATACTGACTTCTATGAAAAAGTGTTAACCAGCCATATACACAGGTGAGCATGCCAAAGATATATTACCCATTGTAGAATTAACTGTCACTTAAAAAAGAAATCAAAACTAACAAAAGGGGATGGGGATATCCATTCCATATTATAGTATCTCTATTCATTAATATAAAAATTCCTTGTTGAGCCCTTAATATATATAGGGCAGATACTGTACTAGGCTTTAAGGAGTCAATAAGAAGAGTTACAATCCTTTACTCTTATAATGTTTACATATGGATAAGGAAACTGTTACTTAGATAATCAGGCAAAATGGTAAAATGGTAAATGTGGTACATATTAGGAATATAAAAGTTGGCTTTCAGTTATATGTCTTCTGAATCCTCTAAAGAAGGTACCATTGTTTTCCTCCTCCCACAAAAGAGAAATTGGGCCCAGAGAAGGTAGTGGACAGGCAGGTGGTAAGTAACAGTGTGACTTAAGTCTGATTCTAAGCCGTGTGTAGTTTGTGTCCTTCTGTAGCTGCCACTTATGTGACCACAGTTTATAAAAGTATTGATCTGTTTTTGGAGTGTTTGAAATAAATGAACATTTGCCCTAACAAGCAGACTTGGGGATCTAAACATATATAACACTGAATCCTTTATTAATTATAGTTTAACTCGATTAGACATTAAATACTACAAATATCAGAATTATTTTACTTCAAGGGACTTTTGAAGTTGGCCAATTATGGTCAAACTTTTTTTGAGCCTTGAAATCCTCTCCCTTTTCCAAATGGAATGTTACTCAGAACCCCAAAATATAAAGAAAGGGACAACAAATGTAGGGCAGATTTTCCTGAAGGGTCCTTTGAGCTGAGATCTGAAGGATAAACAGAAATTTGTTTGTTTGTTCTGTAGGGTTTTTTTGGGGGGGTTAAGTTGGAGGGTGCTAAGTGTTGCAAAGAGATCAGTGTCCTGAGATCAGAGGGAATTTGGGACATTGTAAGTGTGGACAAAAGGCTGTTGTAGCTGCTGTGGAAAGAGTAGAGCCAGGTAAGGCTGATGAGCCAGTGGAGAGAGCGGCTTGCAGGTAAGGCCCTTAGTCTTTATTTTAAGTGAAATGGGAAACTTTTTTTTTAAGGCCTGACTCTGCCACTTGTCAATCCATTTGATGTGATCCTCTTTCTGGAGTTGGGCACATTGTCCTGTGTGCAGTAATGATTCCTTATGGCAAGCAGCCAAATAACGAGCAGTTCCCTGCATGTAAGGGTCCTGTGATGGGCCTGCAAGGACAATAACATTGAAAAACAGCAGGGAAAAAATTGCTCTTTGCCCTTAGTAAACTATGGATCAAGGAACGATAAAAGAATACAATCAACCATTACTACTCTGGGGCTAATGACCCCAAAGCTCTGGCATCTTAGTTCAACTTTTTTCTCTTCCCTCTTGGCATTTAATTGCTTGGGAGCACCTGTTCCAAGAAATGGAATAAGAATGAAGTTCAGGGGCGCCTGGGTGGCTCAGTTGGTTGAGCGTCCGACTTTGGCCCAGGTCATGATCTTATGGTTCGTGAGTTCGAGCGCCACGTCAGGCTCTGTGCTGACAGCCGGGAGCCTTCTTCAGATTCTTTGTCTCCTTCTCTCTCTGCCCCTCCCCAGTTCACACTCATGCGCGTGCTCTCTCTGTCAAAAAAAAATAAATAAAAAATTAATGAAGTTCAAACTCAAAGTGGATATTGTATTTTTTTATAATTCTAGTAAAATGCTATGGGGATAGAAGGTTGAAATTCTCCAGGAGAATGATTTTTGGATTTCTTTATTAATGTTGTCTCTCGTCTTTAGGTGGAACTTCTAAGAAGAATTCATCATCTGGGGAATTCACATCAGTTGTCATTTGGGAGTAGAAGTGAGGTTGGCTGTGACAAGAGAAGGATGGATTTGTGGGAGGATATCACTGCCAGGAGGGTTTTGCTCTCATTCTTCTCCAGATACATAGTGGTGATATGTGGTGAATCATTGAACTCTCATAAGGCTGATTCCTTGTCTATAGTAACAAGGAATGTAGATTTAGCGATTTTTCTCAAGTTTTGTTCAAGTCTTTTCCACTGTTTTTCCTTCGACCATCAAAATGCTACATGAAAAATATTTTTAAAATTAATGTGCATTGTTGGTGCACCTGGGTAGCTTAGTTGGTTAAGCGTCCAACTTTGGCTCAGGTCATGATCTCACAGTTCATGGGTTCAAGCCCCACATCGGGCTCTGTGCTGGCACCTCGGAGCCTGGAACCTGCTTGGAATTCTGTGTCTCCCTCTCTCTGCCCCTTCCCCGCTCACACTTTCTCTCTCTCTCTCTCTCTCTCTCTCCCCCAAATATAAACATTAAAAAAATTAAAGTGCATTGTTAAGTTTTGTCTTGAGGATTTCATAGACCCCTTGAAAGAATGTTCTGTTTGTTGTAAAACTTGGGTTAGGATTCATTGACTTGCTTGTTTTATAGTTGGGGCCTGAGAGGGGTGAATGGTTTTAGAAATTCTTACATAAATTGATGACATTATAATAGGTCAAATGTTATAGCTATTTGTTCTCGATAAGTAGTCTTTTAGGCCTCTAAAATTGGGCAGAACATATTGTGTTCTTTGTGTTCCGTTTCACAGATTGCCTGCTTTTCTCTGGAATTCTGTGCTGCTTCATGGCTTCTTTTCCCTTGATAGTTTGATGCATGACTAATGACGCCACAGAAACTTCTGGATTTTCTTTTATTCTGTTGGCATTTAAGCTTCACATTTTCCTTTGAAGAGTTTCTCATTGTTTTAAGAACTAAAGTGAATGCTTTTTTGAAAAATTCATGTTCCCTTCAATAGAAATCAGAATATCATTGCTTTAAATCTAGAGTTTGGTTTTATTCATTCATATTAGTTTCTCTGGTTTCTGCTCAAGAAATGGTACCATGTGAATGAAGCCTGAAATATGGCTAGTTCAATTGCAGTGTTCTACTTGTAGCCAGCTGGAATTCTAATAGATGGGCTTGCTGGTTGCCCTCTTAGTGTTTTTGTATATTTGTTTTGTTTTGGTTTGATATTTTTGATCAGCTATTCAACTTTACTGCCCTTCCTTAACTTGCTAGTAGTTATGTGCTGGTCTGTAATGCTGTATAGAATGGTAAAACAATTGTTGTAACTTTCCATATTTTCTAGATCTTGCTTGATGGGTCTGCTTATCTAGTAGTCTTGTAAGCATGTTATATGCATTACCATTTGTTCACGGAATGAAATGGAAAAGCATTAAGAAGATTATGTGTGGAGTTTGTGTTACTTGTGTGGCAGTAAGAGAAGCTCATGGTTTGAGAAACTGTAACCCATGAGCACTTGATTGGGTTTTGAACACATAGTGAACTAAGGACAGAATGTATGTACGAAGTTTGATTTCAGCCACAGACTAAATTGTGTGGAGTTTAGCCACCAAATCTGTTCATATGGGTATCATATAACTTCTAGAACTTGAATACATCCTACATTAACTCTAGATTTCATACCATTCCAACCTTTTGATGCTTATAAGAACTAAAACAAAAAACCAAAAAACCAAAAAACAAAACTCACTGAAAAACCATTACTCTTAATTTGAGGAAAAACCCATTGTTTTATTTACCTTCTTTATTCTAAAAGTTAACTATAAGTTTAGTGTTAGAAATTTTAGTTGGATAAGAAACATCACATGAATGGATACAAATACATTCAGGTTCTTTGAATATACGTGAACTTTTTGCTTATTGGTTGGATACTAAGGTCAAGGCAAATGAAAATGGTCATTGAAACTCATCCATCTTTTGGACATTTGGCACTTCATTCTACAAATGTGCACTTTTATAATTTTGGCTTATAAAAGCTTTTAAATATTAAGCTCTTTGGAAATCTGTCAGACCTTTTTGAAGTCTTTTAATTTGGGGAGGCTAGATTAGGCTGGAATAATAATAAAGTATGCTCTGCAAATAATTACAAATACCAAAATTACTTCTTTTTTATATGTTGCCAACAAATTTTATAAATTGTACCTTGGCAGTGATTATTTTAGGTTGTCTAACTTGTCAAGAAGTACAGTTTCTGTTACAAGGAAATAACGACGTTTTCGTTTAGAGGAGTATGAAACATTTTCCACAACCGTGAATCTATTATTGGCTTCATTCAGCCCACTGCCAGTGGAATCCAATTTCTAGAAGGCAGAAGCAGTGCCATTCACTCTTGTTGTTCTTGCACCTATTTCTTCAAATTTTGAGTTCTTCAGCCTCTAAGCATCCTTAGGGTCTTCCTCTGCCAGGTTAAATGTGTGAATTACAGAATAGAGAACAAGCTGAAGATTTGTTCCATTTTCTGCTTTCAAATAATAATTTCTCATAGTTTTCTTTTTCCCTTTGGTGATCTACTTTGAGAATCTGAGTCACTAAATGAGTTTTATTGAAAGAGGAAAATGTACTTAGATACTTAGAAATTGAAAGGAGATTCATAAGTTGGCAATTGCCTTGAATGAAAGAAAGTGCCAGGTGAATGCTTCCATTCCTCAGCACAGGTGATATAATTTATTGATCTTCATGAATGTTACAAGCAATTTTGAAGATTTTAAATAAGCAGTTTTATATCTTAATGGTGTATTTTATAGAAATAAATACCCCCGATACAGTTTTGTTCTTTGTTTAGAAAACTACTAAAACTACTAGAAATTTTATTGAAATATAATTGTGCAGTTTTTTTTAAGGAAAAGTCTGGAATATGTTGCTTGAAAAACTTTTGACATCAATTCCAAATTTCTGCACAAACCTTTGTAAAGCCTTTTCACAGATGTAAGCATTTATGATAAGACTTTAGTGAGTTTTTTTTTTTTTATACATATTCTGGAAAACCTAAGTCCATTCTACAAACTGTTGAGGAGTAGCCATTAAAATGTGGTAAATTCACACGCAAGTAGGTGCATAGTGGTTTGTGTACTATAGTGGATTCCATGTTTCCTATTTTCTCCAGGGAAGCATTTTTGTTTCCCTGGGGAAATAAACTTGCCAGTTATTTAAGAAATAACTAAGTTTAAAAATACTTTTTTCAGTAATCTCTGCCACTGTTTATATATAGAACCAAAGAAAAATTTTCAGTTAAGTCTTTTATACATTAAAAACTAGTTTAATTCAGCAGATATTCAACAAGTGCCTACTGTGTGCTAGACGTTTATAGAACTGCTGTTATGTTTAAGAACGGTGCATGGAGCTAAATCCTTCCCTTTGCAAACACCCCTGAGAATAGGACCTAAGGTGAAAATGTGTTTTGGCCTATATCATGTTTTCTAGCCCTTTCTGTGTATTTCATTATGAAAATATTTTTAAAAAATATTTTGGGTTAGGGAACCAACCCACTTGCCCAACTTGTGAAAGTCTATGGAACAACACCAGCATCAAAAAGGCAACATTTTCAGATCAGGAATGTAATCACTCAGTCACCTAATAAAAAGAGTGCTTCAGAGTATTGCATGTAGGGCAAAAAGGCACAGCCATTCATTTGGTAGACGGAGGGTAAGGGGCCTGGAGGCAGCCTTCCCCCGAAGACAGAATGCTTTAAAAACATGTTGCCATTAATATTTAAGACAGAAAGCATTTTGAACCCGCTCCCTCTCTTTTTCCCCTTCCTCTCAGCGTTCATGTTTTAGTTTGCTCCCAAATGCTCACAAGTCTGTGCCAGACGGAAATTCGCAGGGGCCGCTGCAGTCCCACAGAGGCCACTCAGGGGAGGGACGCGGGCAGAACAGTCGCGTTCAGTCCTCCCGCGCGCCCCGGGCTCCAGGTCCTGCGGGGCCTTTCTCAGGCTGCGGGCTCGCCCCCTTCTCCTCTGCGCGCCCCACCCGACACCCCTCTGCTCACATATGCGGCCCCTCCCCCGCTCCGAGCCTCTGGAGTCGCTTGGAGGCCATCTAGTCATACGCTGTCCATCAGATGTGTTTACTTTTTTCCTGACAGCCGACACATCTGGAGCACATATTCAGGTTATTCCAGTGCCACTAGACACATTCCACAAGATCATTTCAGCGGTTGTTATGGCGATCTTCCTCCCTCCAGTGATTTTCAAGTTGCATGACAGAAATAGCTGGAGCTAACCAGGGGGACAAAAGTCAACGGGATCAGGAAGGGCTTCTTTCACAGAATGAACTAATTAGTGACCCTGCTTTCTTCACAGGGCAATGAGCATATGGTTTAATAAAGTGAGTCTATGACACTTTTTTTTTTCTCTGTAGGCAAAGCTGTCACTGGCTGAAAACTTTCCTGTTTTTACTGGTGGGACCGTAGTCTGCTGTCTTTCAACAGAGTTTACTTCACAAGTAGAAAATGTTTGCTCCTGAGAGTTAAACTTCAGAACTTTTTCTTGGCTTCATACTACCTAACTATAGTAGGTCCTTCAAGTTAAAGAGACAGTATTCATTTTATATGTGTTTCCTTGCAAGGATTTATGCTTACTCAAGACTAAGCATTTTTCAGTTAGGTTTTTGTAAGTATTATGAATTGGTTCCTGGAAGTTCAGAGAAATACACTTTGTTGTAGTTTTCCTATCAAACATAATAAACACTTCTCATTGGATTAATTACAAACTTATTCCTACCTTGATTTTCTTGGGCACAATTATAGTGTATTTTAGTATTAAAAGGTTTGATTAATTAAGCTCCATTTTTATCACATTGTAAGTAATGTGCAGAGGTCTGGTTATGATTCAGTTTTTTTCCCCCTGGAGCTTAACTTTTTATATTTTCTGTAGGTTTTTTTTTTTTTTTGACAACTTTATAGCGTGAACATATCATTATAGACATGGGAAATTAGACCTGAGATCATTTTGTATTATGAAGTAGAAATACTACTTGCAGTTTATGATAGATATTTAAGGTAATACTGTAAAGCACTGCCATCTTTGATTACTGTATGAACAATACAACACGCCTTACTAAGAATTTTTGGATGAATGGGTATATAATATGGATTTAGATTAAGTATGCGTTGCCATTAGTCATAACTCTGAAATTTATGAATCACAGAGACCCATTTTCTTTCCCTTTTTTTTGGTTTGTTATTCCTATATTCTCAGTCTTAAAGCCACCTCTACATTTTTCACACTTTTCCTGACATGTACTACAAAATACTTTTTTATGCACGTATGCACGTAGTAATCTCTCAACCTTCTTTCCTTGTTCTCTCATCAGAACACATAAATTCCCCTTTGCTTGCATGCACCCCACATTTAAGGTTAGTCCTGAGGCATTAGAGTCACTATGAACAGCAGAGTTGGTATTTTTTCCCATTTGATTGAATTACTCATGTGTTGACTGAGTTCTCTGGATTCTGGGAATGTGACAGTGGATGACAAGTAGGAAAATCAGAGTTGGACTCTTTCAAGCACATTGTCCTAATTCCTTCCCAGTTGGTATAGTGCCCTGTCCTACCCCCTCAATCCCAGCCAAATTCCTGTTCCATGGGTCCTGCTGAGGCTAGTCCCCAGGCTGCTTTGGAGTACCTGCTCTCAGCAGTGCCAGCAGGACACTGAGAGGTCACATAATCAGATGTGAATTTAATTCATGGAGATCTACTTGTCGCTTCTCCTTGTGTTCTTGCTAGTTACACATTATTAACTGTGGTGCCTTTCAGGGCCTCAATTACTTGGGCGAGTATGTATCATGCAGGGACTGAGCTCAAGTTAGAATGCTGAGGGTGATTATAAAATTATGCTTCCCTTTCCAGATTTAATTTTGCAGTAATTAAACCTAATGCAATTTAAGCGTTGTAGTCAGTGTTGTGGTAGCCATGGCCAAGTCTAATTGGTAATATCACTTAAATCATAGCACTTCTTACTGGTTATCTGGGAACTCGAATAAACCAAAAAACTCACATAGATTAACCCACAGTGTTTCTGCACCTGGTAAAGCAGATAGCTTGTTGCTTTGTCAAAACTTGTCATGGCATTTTGATACAATTTGAGACTATTTATTTTCCTAATTTAGATATCCATTCATTGATATTTTAACTATCTTTAGGCTGCTGTTTTCATAATTTGTTGTGCTGAGTTTTAGAGACTTTATCCAGCACAAAGCTATTACCTACTTGGGTGACTTGGTTTCCCCATGTGAATGATCAAAATCCATATTGAAAACATACTTGCCCATCATTGAAGACTACTTGTTTACTATCTTTCTGTCAAGATTTTTTTCTAAAGAAGAAAGTAAAGGGATATAAACAAAATACATCACAGAAGAGCCTCAAGTTTCAATTTTTTTTTGCATTTATTTTATTATGACCAAGAATATGGCAACCAGCTTAAGTCAGTCAAGTGGCTAAGGTGCCAGAAGAGTTTGCCTGCATGTGATAGTGAAATAGTGAACTCCGTATGGCAGTGATAATCTCAATTTAGAGGGTTTTCTCAGTAGTGAAATGTTTGTGTTAAGGATGACTTTTTTGTTGTTTCTGTTACAGTCTGACAGCTGAAGATGCTTTTAAAACCTTCCAGTCACTTAGAGCGGAGCTATATGGCATGGGTTTGGTGGTTCTAAAAGGCAGGTCCTATTCATCACAGAAAACAGCAAGTCTCTGGGTTATGGGGGAAGATTGAGGGGTTGGGGAGTGAGGCAGGGAGAAGGGGGAGCTGCTGCTCTGTCCAGTTTACATTTGTCACCAGTGACTAGCTTTTAAAAAATGTATTAGCTGTGCATGGTGGTAAGTAAGATCCAGCTGCAGGGGATTACTGCTTTGAGTGGGTCGGGGAGCTTGGAATGCATTCAGTTCCATCAGGGGATTTGTGTCCCTCGTCATCAGCCTTAACATTGCTAAAGCAGTAAAGATTAAGAACAGGCCAGTGTCACCTGCCCTGAACTTTGAAAAACCCTGGAGCCATTAAACAAAAAAGGGATGGTGGTTTAGAAAGTGTCCCTCCTCTCTGTCCCAAAGTGTTTTTCAAATGATACATGTAAAGGGAAACACATAGGCTCAGGTGAAAGGCTGCCAGTGATGGTGTTATTTCTACAACTTAGTGAATGTGTCATAATCATAATTTATGATGAAAAACACCTTCCACAAATAACTTTCTGTTAATGAACATTTTTGTGGGAGGTTTCCAAATCAAGATGAACAGTCAGTAGTTAGGTGGGAATAATTCTGAGAGATTGAGTCTCACTTTATAGAAGAAAAAGCTTTTGCTTGGTGTGGTTTTGGTGACCCTCCCCCGCTCTTCCCCAGCAAGAAAGTTAAGAGAACACCACAAAGGTTTACTTTTTTCAGGGATTTTGAAATTCAGCATACATGCCAGCAAGCAGTTTAGAGGCAGGAAGTCTTTTCTAGTAGTGCAGTCATGAACTGGTAAACTAGAAGCATCTGTAAAAATTTAGAGGGAATATCAGCTTTCTCAAAGCTCCAGCCCAAGTGTAATGAGGTGCAAATGATAGCACTGCATAACCCTTCCCCACCCCAATTGTGGAATGAGATATTGAGTCAAAAATAAAGAGGAAGACAAGGATTTTAGAACTCTACTTCACTGAAACAAATTTCACTTTTCAGATGAAAAGGCTTTTTGATGACTAAGGAGAGCCTTCACTTTAGGGTCGATGAGTAGTAAACAAATGATTTTCTCCTCAGCATCTCTAGATAGTATTTCTGAAAAGTGGTTGCTTTGGGGTGTGGGCGCATGAAATGACATACCTACCATTTGGCTGAGTAAATTAATAAGAGTTTTTAGTTGAAAGTAAATTTCAGCTGATTTGTATCGTTGGCAGCCACCTCTCTCTTTACAGAAAGAAAAAAAAAGGGAGAATAAGAAAAAAAGACGTGATTTGTTTGAAGGAACACATCTGGGTGTGATGATCTGCTGTATCTTAACACCAGATGGCAGGTTTAGGCTGACAACGAAACCCGCTTTAGCCTGGTCAAACACTATCTTAACATGTCATTTTTCCCCCTGTCCATGCACAGGAAGTAGAACAATTATTTGTACTCAGGGCTAGCAGCCCTCCATGTTTTTTGCCTTGTGGGCTCTTCCACTGTCTCTCTGCTGTTATAGACAAGGCTGGCTTCCCTTGGCAATCCCTGAAACAAATTCCCTCCATGGCTCATACCTTTTCAAAGGTATGTTTTGTTGAGGTAGAGGTGTGGTGCCTTAAGGTGGCTGGTGCTTGTCACGACAGGCATGGCATTAGCTGGGCCGAGCAATGACTCGAAGTGACAGCGTTGGTTTGCACTGCCTGCGGGGCTCTCAGTCATCACTCCTGCTGGAGCCTGGAGACTTTGAAAGCACCTCTGAGCACCTTTGCTTATCATGGAGATAATAGTTTAAGCACAAGGGGTCCAGGAGGTGATAGAGGACAGGCAAGTCCTTTTCTCCCCTTTATCTACTTGAAAGAGTGTGACACACGTGGCCTTAAGAATGCCAGTAAGCTATGTCCAGAGCAACGAAAGGGGTCTTTGAATTTTTGTGTTTTCAGTTTTAAATTTTGCCATTAGACTTAACAGTTTTTGCGCATTGTGTCTTAAAAAGACCAAACACTCAAATACTCTTTTCAGTTATCCACTTCAAGGGAAGGGACAGTAAATAATAAAATTTCCCTCACTTCTTTGATACATTATCTCCTCAAGGATAGCAGTCAGAGCCTATGTCTGTTACTGATTCCCAAAGGACTTTGTCAGAAGTTTCTTAACACTCTCAACCATTGTGTATCTTTGTAGATTTTCCAGGAATTATTCTTAGATCCTCACTACTAATTAATGCACATATGTGTAATCTATGCAAAGAGCTACAAAATGCATTCATTAATCCATTCTACAAACCAAGATTAATTAGAATCGTCTGTAGGCATCTTATCATAAGGTCACAATTCTAATATAATTTGATAGGAGCTGTTAGGGATTTGAATGAAATTTCCAAAGCACCTCCACAGAGAGGGAAAAAGACCTATAGGGGAAGTCAGTGAAGGTTTGTTTTGGGCAGAGTTTGAGGTTACTTGCTGAGCTCTCTCTTGAAAGTTCATCTGTCTGGTTAGAGATCTCTCAGGTTATAGTCTACCGGCTTAAAAAACAATTTCTACATACAAATGTCGTTGTATTTACTCAAATCAAGGCAGTGAGAATTTTTCCTGAATGGATTTTAAATTTGTTTTCCTTAAGATAAAAATTTCACTTGTAAATCTGATAAGCCATCATTGATCTATTTGGTATACAATGTTTGACATACAAGTTTTTCTACTTGCTATTTTAGGAAAAGAATTTGTTGGTTAGGGAAATCACTGGCCAGAATTTTTAGTAAGAGAGCTAAGAGTTTTCTTCATAGCAAACTGTTTGATATGATGATTCTTATAAATACAACATAACAGAAACAATTTAGCAGATTCTCTTCAGGAAACTTAGCTCAATTTCTCAATACGAAGACAATCTAGTTGATAATTTGGAGGAGAGGGCTAATACGGTTTCAGTTGTAGTGTGGAGGAACACTTTATGAGATAAAATCATTTCTTTAAAAAAAATTTTTTAATGTTTATTTTTGAGAGAAGGAGACAGTGCGAGCAGGGGAGGGGCAGAGAGAGGGGGAGACCCAGAATCTGAAGCAGGCTCCGAGCTCTGCGCTGTCAGCACAGAGCCGGACGCGGGGCTTGAACTCACGAACTGTAAGATCATGTCCTGAGCTGAAGTCGAACACTTACCTGACTGAGCCATGCAGGCGCTCCAGGACAAAACCGTTTCGAAGTTCTTGAAACTACTTGACCAGTTACAGTAATTTAAAAAGGAGCATATCCTAATTAATATTAAGTTAAATTCTTAGCTCTTTTTAAGTTCAGAACTTCTAGAATTTTTCTTGGCTTAAAATACATATATTTAAATTTATTGGCTAGGAATGATGTTGGAATGTCAGATTTGTTTTTAGTGTTTTGTATAGTTGAATATATTAATTTCTGAAATAGATTAGTCAGTTTCAGCTGTATATTTCCACTTACCCCACACTGTGTTAATCATTTCTTACTTACCTGTCACACAGAGTATTTTTTAAAACATTTTTGATGGCACGTTTGTTTTATCACATGTGACATGTTTGGGTAAATGACAGCGACTTTAGTGGGGTTTTTTTTTTTTGTTTTTTTAATGTTCTTTGATTCGAGAAATCAGCCTTCAAATAAGCTTCAGGCAGTTTCCCAGTAAGTTCTTAATGGATTGCCATCTCTCCTCATATTTCTCTTTTAAAATGTTCTCCTTAAAAGCTATGTAGTAGGAAACTACCTAGTTCTCCATATATCCCTGTAACTAGCCCTACTCTAAATACCATTGAGAATTTAAAGCCTGAGCTTTTGCATCTAGGCTCACTGGGTTTTGGATAACTGGTCTGTGACCATGGGCAAGTTTCTTGACTTCTGTGTCTTAGTTTTCCCTTTAAAAAAAGTGATATTTAGACCTAGTTTATGATTTTTGTGAGAATAAAGTGAGATAATATTAGAATTTAAAAACCTAGCCTGGAGCCTGACATAGTAGGGGGAGGCATAGCACTGGATAATTACTACTATTATCATTTAAATACAAAGTTGGCCTGAACTTGAAGTGGACTAGGACTATTAGAGGAATGATCTGAACCTACTTTGTGAAAGTTGCTATTTGCAAATTTCATTGTTAATGCCACATTTAGTTTGTATCTATGAAGTGTAACTTCCCAGTGCATTTTCCCAAGTTTACTTTTTCTACCACGTATACTTTTCTGAGAACTGGGAAGAAGGTGGGAGAAAACTATGATTTAAATTGAAAATAGATGTTTGAGAACTTAGTACATTTTCATTATCTTAACATTTTTAAGTTTATGTGGAGGGGACTCAAATAACACTTCAGCTCACCACCACTGCATTTGTATGTGTACACATACCTGAGGAATCTCCCAGTGTAGTCTAAATATCTCAGGGACCTGCTCTTTGGAGTAAAAGATTCATAACTCACAGTTGGGAAATCATACTGTTTTTAGGCCTGTTATAGTGAAGACTCACATTTAGAAGAGTTGTGTTTGTTGCTTATTTGGTCAAACACCCACCTCTTTTATTAAGTACATTTGTTTGAAAAGTTGTAGAAATATTCTTTAAATGTAGGCCATGTATATGTAGATACATTTTTTATTTATTCTTTCATTTCCCTTCTCTCATGAAGGATGTAAATGGCTAATGAGTGAAAGAGTAATATAGTTAATAGCTTTTAGTAATGTATGGTGATTAATTTTCAATTGTGAGACCATGTGTGTATCAGAGATACATACAAACATATGAATACAGTCTATAGGTGTTATTAGTTTTTAATTTTCTTTCATGTATCTCTGGAGTTTCAGAGCATGCTTTATTTAATGTAAAAAATTTACACTTTGTACTGTTATTTACGTTAAATTATAATTCCCACTTTAGAGATAATGGAAACAGAAGAAAGTAGGTTAAAAGACTGGCCTGAGGTTTATTCGGTAACCTGTTGTAGAGTTGACAATAAACCTCTGGCCTTGAAATTTGCAGGTTCGTCTTAGTCATAATCCTGTTTCCCAAACTCCTTGCAACTTTTGCTGCAACTTATGCTGATCTACCATAACCCCTTGCTGTTTATAGGCTCTCCTCTTGTGTGTGTAGCTGAAAGATACTGCCAGGGCATGCACTGTATTCACACACAGTCTACAAAAGAGAGGTAATTCTCGTTCAAGAAGCCAGTAGCTTTTGGATCATTGCCTTGCATTAGAAATTAGAAGAATTTTTTTCTCTCTGCTGCATAAAATGTTATTATTATGGCAAACAAATATATGTAGTTACTGCTATCTCCCCTTTCTCCATCAAGAACAATAGAATCTACAGAGTAAAAGTAAACTTGAAATTTCTGAGGCCTACAGCCCCTGTTGCTGTTTATGACTCGTTGTATCATCATATTTCCTACTTGCATTCTTTTTGGTGCTCATTGCTCTAGTCTGGGATTTGCCAACTGCTGTTTGGTTCTTGGATTCATCCACTGAAGTACCATCCCACTGTAGGCTTTAGTGTTTTTAATCTCTTTTCCTTTAGGTACCTGGCCCATTTTAGTTTAATGTGAGCAGTTGCTTTGTCAACTTCACAAAAAATTAGTTGTATGTATAATTTGTGTTTGCGAGAAAAACTTCTCTAGGACCCCATTATTAGTGACCTCACTGAGCCTAATATGCAGACCTCACGAATATGGAATAGAATGACGTGCTGTGAAAGTTCAGCTTCTCACCTGGGACATGCCATTTCTTGGGTGGCTACTAATAAGAGAAGAGGCATAGTTAAAAAGTAGGGGTGTGTGGCGCTTGGGTGGCTCCGTCGGTTAATCGTCTTTCTCTGGATTTTGACTCCAGTCATGATCTCATGCTTTGTGAGATCCAGCCCCACGTTGGGCTCTGAGCTGACAGAACAGAGCCTGCTTGGGATTCTCTCTCTTTCACTGCCCCTCTCTCCATTTGTGCTCATGCGCATTCTCTCTCAAAATAAATAAGTAAATGTTTAAAAAATTAAAAAAAATAAAAAGCAGGGGTGTGGAGCCAAATAAACCTATCATTTAAATGTTGGTTCTGGTGCACTTGGCTGGCTCAGTCAGTAGAGTGTGTGACTGACTCTTCATCTCAGGGTTGTGAGTTTGAGCCCCATGTTGTGTGTAGAGAGTACTTAAAATCAATTAATATACATATAAAATTTAAAAATACATTAATACAATATTACATATTACATATTATATTTCATATTTATATTTGGTTCTACCACTTCCTAGCAATATCACCTTGGGCAACACTTTTGACTTGTCTGGGACTTATTGCTATTGAGGGTAAAAATACATATCTTAGGAAGTTGTGGTAATTAAGCGAGATATTTGCAGAGTCCCCAGTATGAATACCCACTGGTATGCAACATAAAGATACTTTTAATAGTGTGTACTCATTGAGTGTCTATGGATATTGGCTTGGACTAACCTGTATCTCATGGATGATTCCATTTATACTTGGTGACATTTCTAGACTCTTTTCTAATAGAGCATCATGGTAGAGCTTATTGAAGACCAGGACAGATATTTCCAACTAGTATTTTTGTTTTTTAGGCAGAAATATATGTAACATATATCATGTACTGACTATGAAGTCTAACAAATATCTCTAATGAGTTGCTTTTCTTCTTGGGGATTTGTTGTATAGATGACTTACAAATTTTTTTTTTTTTAACACAGGCACAGGGTTGAGTTAATCTCACTTCTTAATTCATGGCACATTTTTCTTTTTTTCTTAAAATTTTAAAAATATTTATTTAGTTTTGATAGAATACAAAGTGAGGTGGGGGGAGAAGACAGAGGGAGACACAGAATCTGAAGCAGACTCCAGTCTCTGAGCTGTCAGCACAGAGCCCGATGCGGGGCTCAAACCCGCAGACCATGAGATCATGACCTGAGCTGAAGTCAGTTGCCCAACCAACTGAGCCACCCAGGTGCCCCTTTAGCACATTTTTCTTATCCATACAATGACCCTCTTTTCATTCCTTTTGTTAGAATATTTAAATTTGGTTTTCTGCTGGCAATAAGGGATGGTGAAACTTTTTCTCTTGGGGCGCCAATGTGGCTCAGTCAGTTAAGTGACCGACTCTAGATTTCTGTTCAGCTCATGATCTCACAGTTTAGGCCTTATGTCAGGCTCTGTGCTGGTAACTGGGATTCTCTCTCTCCCCCTCTCTCTCTGCCCCTCCCCTGCTCTCTCTTTATCTCTAAATACATAAACATTTTTAAAAAATTAAAAAAAAACACCCTTTTCTCTTGTCAAAGCTCTGAGGTCAAGTGAAGCCAGCATATGTCATCTTAATATGATGTTAGAAATGGAAGGAATCTGCAGTATCCTGTAGCCAGGTACTTCCTAACCTTTAAAAAAAAAAATGCCTTATCTCTTGTAGTGAGTTTAAAAAGTTGGAACTCCCCTCTCTTAAAAATTGCAGATATAAAAAAATATATATAAATTGCAGATTTAGTGAGAAAACTGAGGCCCAGAGAGGTAAAGTCACGATAGTAATCACCATAATAATGGTCATTACTTTTTGACAATTTATTGTGAATCATGACCTCCTCATCTGTGATGTAATTACCTTCAGAGATATCCACGCTTAAGCTGCTCATCGTGGGCTCTTGTTTTGCTGTTCTCTTTGAACTTCCATATTAACTCTCCTTTGCCATCCTTCCTTTCTGATCTTAAAACTTTTTTGTAGGTGGGGGTCACCTGCATGGCTCAGTCGGTTAAGTGTCCGACTTTGGCTCAGGCCACAGTATCACAGTTTGTGGGTTCGAGCCCAGTGTCGGGCTCTGTGTTGACAGCATGGAGCCTGGAGCCTGCTTTGGATTCTGTGTCTCCCGGTCTCTGCCCATCCCCCACATCTCTCTCTCCTCTTTTCTCTCTCTTAAAAATAAACATAAATTTTTTTTAAATAAAATTTTTTTGTTTTATATTTGCAGACCATTTCTGCTCTTGATTGCACATTGTATTATGTCTTGCCTTTCCTATGACAGCCACTTGCCACTAAAGAGGGTTGGGCATTAATGCTTTAGGTAGCCAGAGACTCTAGGACCTCTTATTTCTTGTACACCAGTCTGTTTGGTGTGTATACAGATGGTTACCTGAGTAAATGGTTACCTGAGACCCTTTCCAACTACCTATGTCAAAGATAGATTTTCTAATTGGGATCAGGTCTGTGTGGTTTTTATATCTTAGATGGAAAAGTGGGCGACAATGCAGGAAGATTTCCCTAAATGTAAAAATAGCTGCCTCCCCACTCTCCTCACTTCCCTTGTCAGTTGCTAGAGAGATCACCAGTGACACACAGCACTTCCAAACTTTGGGGAGTCCTGGATGGTTGGCAGATGAGATCATTTGATTCCAGTGAGACTTCCCAGCTGCCCTGAATTCAGTCTTCCAGAGCACCATACTTTTATTACTAGATTGAATTGTAGGATAAGAACAGTGCTTTGAGCATCTTTAGACCACATGTAAGAGTACATACTTAAGCCTGAGAATTTGGAGTGGGGCCTCTTAAGAAAAATGCACAGGTAATGTATGTGTGTGTGTATGTGTGTATCTGTATCTGTTTAGCTTTGATGTTCATTGTTTTATGTAAGTGCCATTAATCCCAATTTTGTTTAGCTTATACTCAGAGCTCATTCAGTTGTCCCTTCAACACCATGGGGATTAGTCATGGATACCCAGACAGTCGAAAATCCACATGTGACTCTACAAAAACTTAACTAGTAATAGCCTATTGTTGACTGGAAGCCTTACCAACAATGTAACAGTTGATTAACACATATTTTATATATTATATGTATTATATGCTGTACTTTTACAATAAAATAGAGAAAAGAAAATTTTACTAAGAAAATTCTGAGGTGGAGAAAATACATTTATTGTACTGTAAAAAAAATCCATGTATAAATGGACCCACATGGTTCAAACCCTTGTTCAAGGATCAACTGTACTTATTTCCCCCCCTTGACTTTTCTACCTGCTCTCATTGTTCTTTGACTACCTTCTTTAATGAAAGCAGCAGAAAACCATGAAGGTTTGTCTAGAATGTTATCAATTATGAATCGAGAAAAGGCTGCTCCAGTTGACATGTAATGGAGAAGGGCTGGCATTTGTGCTCCTGTTCTCTATGGCAAGCTGTGTGACACCTGAACTCTGCTGCATTAAGGTACATTTCCTGTAGTGGTGGTGTAAAGAACACCCATATTTCCTACACAAATCAGGAAAGCGGGTAATCAGAATCAACACTGGGTAAAAGGAGGTCTTAACGGAAGTGCCTAAGTATTGTTCAAACACATGGGATAAATGTGTTCTGCTTTACTTGGCCAGAACAATGTCTCAAGCTGGTGATTAGGCTCTCCTCCAGCTTTAACCTCAGGCAAAATTTATGCAGCTCTACTACTGTTTGTCAGGTAATTAAAGGGAAAAAAAGGAAATATTTGTTTAAAGTAGAGTGTTTTTTAATTAAACATGAAAAATAATAAATAAATGCAAAGGGAAGTAGGCAGTAGGGAAATTGTTTTTAACTTTTCCTTTAAAACATTAAGACCTTTAAGCAAAAGGCTGATATTTTAGGCATAGCTGCTTGTTAAACCCTTACAGAATATTATTCAGCTGTGCTGGAGGTCTGACTCTGAGATTCTTCTGTCTTTGGGTTGAAGAACATGGAGGTATCAAGTTATTCTAAGTTGAAAAATAATGTCTTTTGCCATTTTCTGCTAACAACTAACTCCTTTCTTGATAAGAAAGGAGTTGGGGAATTTAAAATAAGAGCTAGATACAAGGCCAGTAGATAGTAGTATAAATCTCGATGTGAGAAGTACAGATAGAGCAGAAGGTTTAGGTTGAAAAAAAAAAAAGTAATAAAAACATATTATGATTAACTAGCATATAGGTAGAAACTGTCACCTTTGGCTTCACTTTAGACCCCAGACCTTTAGGATCCTGCATCCAGAAAGCCTCATGATACTCACCTCCTGTCTTAAAATTGGCTGTGACCATTGCAATTGCTTCCCTAGACTATTTTAGTAGCATTCGTGCCAACCTTTCATATCTAATCTCTTTTGTTGCTGTTCATCCTAACTTGTGTTGGTAGAGTGATTTTACCTAAAGCTAAGGTTTGATCCTCTATTCAGTTTCCTCAAACTTTGCACAGAATTTGAGTTTTTCCATGCCATGGCCCTTGGACAATTTCAGCACCATAGCTGATAGGTGTTTTCCCTACTGTTTTCTAAACTTCAGCCATTTTAGACATATTTTAGCCATTCCTTCAGCACCCTACACAACTCCTTTCATCTCCTTGCCTTTGCTCTTGGAGCATTTTATTCTAGGCTTCTAATTAAGCCCTTTTAAATGTTACCTTTTTCATGAAGGCCTTGCCTATTCTCTTAAAGGGATAACTTTTTTCCCTCCAAGTCTCTACAGTACTTCGTACCTCTTTTTTAGCCCATTATACCTTGTAATGGTTTTGTATTCTCTTGCTAGACCACATGTTCTATTAGAATAGGACCTGTGGACTAGTCTCCTTTACTGTCTTTTCCCACGTGTTCCTTTGTGAAGTCATGCTATCTTTACTCTTAATATCTGTTAATGGCACAGCAGTGTATAAAATTTGGGTATTAATACTTATCCTCTAAAGTTGTTCTGAGGAGCACATGGAAGAATTTATTTAGATATGCAGCTCTGTGCCTGTCATAGACCCAATAGGCTCTTAATAGATAGCATAGAAGTTGTAGCCAGATGGCCAAGGTTTGAATTACCCCTCTGTTACCTACCAGCATGTGAATTTGGGTCTCTGTTCTTTGTTTCAGATCCTTGTCTCTAAAATGAGAATAACGGTAGTATTTACCTTGTAGGATTGTTGTGAGGATTAAATGAATCTGTACATTTAAAGCACTTAGAACAGCACCTGGCAGATCGTAAGCCTGCACCATCCAGTTTGGTAGCCATTATCTACACGTGGCTCTTGAACATTTGAAATGTGGCTGGTCCAAGTTTAGAGTACCGTAAGTGTAAAATACATATTAGATTTCCGAGACTTGGTATGAAAAATACAGTGCAGGGTATCTCATTTTTTAATATTAATGTTGAAATGGTAATATATTTTTTAAAGATTTTATATTTTTAAGCTATCTCTGTACCCAGCGTGGGGCTCAAACTCATAACTCCAAGATCAAGAATCGTGTGTTCCTCTGACTGAGCCAGCCTTGTGCCCCTGAAATGATAATTTTTTTGATAGATCAGGTTATATATGTTAAAATCTCAATTTAAAAATTCTTTTAATGTGGCTCCCAGAAAATTTGAAATTACATATGTGGCTCACATTAAATGTATATTGTACAGTACTATTGTAAGCGCTAAGTGTTGGCTTTTGTTATTTATTATGTTTTAAAATCTGTGGTGATGTGGTGGTGTACCCCTCCCCCCTTTTTTCCTTTTTCCCTTTTGCTACTTCAGGGATTCTGGATAAGGAAAATGAGGAAAGAAAGTTGTCAAATGAGGTAGCAAAGGGGTGAATAGCTTCTGACCTCAAGTTAAGAAAGACTGGACCTAGTCTTACTTTAGTACCATGTGCTGAGTTGCTAACTTAATCTTCCTGTTTTCTTGGAGATAATTTTTCTTCCATTGCTGTCTCATGCTTTCCTTGTTATAAGGAGGAGGCTAAATTTGGTTATCATAGCTGGATATTTATTTATATATATTGAAAATGGAAGCTTGTTGAAAGTATGGATTAGAAGGATTAAGAATTTTTTTTCCTTTTGGGTTCAGAAAAAATCAGTTTGTTTTTCATTAAGGAAGTGCATATAAAAGAACATTTAAAAAACAGTGTAAACACTTTGTATAAAAATATTTGGTTAATTCCGAGTAGCCTTCAGCTAGAGAATTCTGTTGTTCTACAGTAACCAGATACCATGACTATGCCTGCAGACCATGGTTGAAACACTCTCAGCCTATTTTATGCACCAGTTCTTTAAAATGATTTTATAAAATGCACGACGCATGATCTGAATGTCAGTTTGTACATATCCTATGCTTCAGTGTGTCATACTGTCTACGGCATTGACTATGCTGGTGACTACAGCTGTCACCATCTCATAACTGGACTATCATTCTAAGGGTCATGTAAGAGTTTGATTTGGGCAGCCTCTTTTAGAATGCTGGTCAAACAAGTGTGTAAGTCTTGCTGATTATGTGTTCAGTAATTTCTTGGGGTCTTACTTCCCATAATTGCTTTTCATGGTAGCTTGTTCTTTACACTGAGTATTTATACTAGGAGCAGTGGGGGTGTGGCAAACTAAATAGAGATAATCATCTGAAGTGTTGGTTTCCTTTGAGATCATAAGGTACAGTGAATAGCATTTTCTCTCTGAGTGCTGTAAAACTAATAGGGAACAGAAAGGCACTTGCTAATCCCAGTGGACAGATGTGGTTTATTTATCTTGGTAAATCTTTGAGTGGGTAGAATCACTATAATGCAGGGGGCTCCCCCCTTAGATGTTTTGTGGGTGTGGCGGTTGGCACATACGAAATTTTCCTGCTTCTGCTCCAAATAAGAATTTTTGAGCTGTTTTTCTTGTTTGAACAAGATCTTGCTGTTATCTGCTATTTCAAATATCGACATTTGAAGTGATGGTCACCTGTTTACCCATTAGGTGAAATGTTACAAAAGAACACATCCCAAGATAGTTTAAATGTGATCTCTGTGTCTGGATTTGCATGCTATTTCTGAATACATAAATCCAAATTTGGACAGTTTAGGTGTGATTATTTATATTAGCAAATATATTGGCTTATGAAAGTCATAATAAATTTCTTTTAAATAGTAAGCTTCTCTAGGGCCTTTGAATATTTGTGTTGCAAAATATTGATCACAACTTCAAGGAAAATGTCTGGTGTGTAAACCTAGACATGTCTGTCTCTCTCTATTATATATATATATATATATTTATTTATATATATATATAAATATATATGCCAGTAAAGACATATTGGGTGCCTAGGTATAAATGTGTGTGTGTATACATGTGTGTGCTCACATGTTGGCCCACCAAGTCCTTAAATATGTACCTCCCTGCATTCTTTACCTTACACACAAGGCAAACATTTTCTCATTGCTCTTGCCTGGAGTTATGTCCACCCTCATCTCACTGCAAATGTCAGGGCAACACACAAAATAGTAAATGAGGAGATGAAACAAGTGGGACCAGAAAACATTGTCCACAGCCCAGTGGTCCGTGTCCCCATTCTTCTGCTTCTAGCATATATTGCATAATCAGGAGAGAAGAGACAAGCCAAATCCTTTTAGTACACCATGTCTGGGGAGGTTATGGAGTCCCAGAGGTTTGTTTCTTGTTGTCATTGTAACAGTCTCGATTGTGACAAGGAGATCCTGGAAGTCACCTGAGAATGTCATGAAAACTGTATTCCCATTACTGTTTTTTCTGCTGGACACTTACTAGTTAGGGAATACATTTGATTTATATAAAAAAAAGTATATAGTCAAGTAAAAGCACCTATATTCTTTGCATTGAGGTCACATATAAGATTACCACTCCTTATACAGTTCAACCTAAGCTTTCACAATACAATGCGCTTTATTTATTTGTATTTATAAGGAGTCATTTTAAAGCAACCAGAAGCTTTATATTTACCCTTATCACTTCCTCCCTTTTTTACAGAAATGTCAGAATCAGTATATTTTTAAGAATCTGAAAATAAGGTTTTCCTGCTTCCATGATGGTAATTAATAGGAAGAAAGAGCTTTAGGATTTTTCCTTGTTTTGAAATTATATTATTTTCCTTATTGATAAAAAGGGATACTGTTAAATGTTTAGTTTGTTGGACTAACAAATGTTAGTCTTTGCCCTGTAAATTAACATTATATTAGTAAAAAACTATTTGCTAAGAAGGTTATGTTTTGTTGGTTCTGAACTTTTTTAGAAATTATAGCTAAATATGTATTTTGAATATTCCAACCAGAATGTTAGTTTAAAGAAATAAATTTTGTTTCAATCTGTGCAGCTGTAGTTTACTTTCCAAGCATGAGAAATATCTATTTTATTAAGTCCTGTGAGGAATATGTGTCACATACATTTAAGAAAAATCTATTTAAGATGAAAAATTCCAAAAATGACTTCCCCCTGGTGTGAAGTAAAACAAAAGCCCCCACCGAATCTCTGCCTGTGGTAATGACATTGAGGTGACAAACTGCAGGCAGGTGAGGTTCATAGGGATGATCTCACACCTGCACTGCGAGCTTGGGGAACAGCTGGGTCTGGAGCTGGCGTCTGGCCTTGCTTTCTGTTTGATGCAAGACCAGCTCTCAGGCTGGGGGCCTGCACATTTGCATGGAAAAATCCTAGTGTTTTAAAATAGGCAAATGGGACCGTGGGCAGGTAGCATTCCCTGGTTTTGTGAGTCTTTTCCCTGGATTAGAGAGGTGAAAAAGCCTCAGCTCAGTCCCACCAACCTCTAAGCCTAAGCTCCTCATATCTCTTGAGAGTTTTGTTTGCTACACAAGTGTTACTTGTAAAGCCCAGAGACTAAAGATCTGTGTCTGCTTTAAGTAGGTCTTAGTTCTGTGATGAGCCAGGTAGCAGGTGAGGCACGGGAAGTGCTCCTTCCCCGCCAGCCTTACTTAATTCCCCTGAAACTGTTCATTGGTGCTCTAGGGTAGTTGAGAGTGCTAAACTTTGTGGGCTGGTAGAGCCTTTCCTGTATAGCACTCGAAGTTGACTCTGATGGCATTCTTTGGTTTTATTCTTTTACGCACTTCCCGAAAGAAAAAGTATCTGTCTGTCTGTCCATCCATTCATCTAATCTATGTGTCCTTGTGAAAGGAAAGTCAAGTTTGAGCTCTCTGAGAGCTCTACCCTATAATCTAACCCAACTCAAGGAAGGTTCGTAGAAACTACTAGGGTCACCATTATTTTACCTCTTTGCCCAGTCAGTCCTCTGTCACCAAGGCTACCTTCCTCACCTTGATGACACAGAACTGATCTTTTCCCTCCAACATTGGTGTTGCTGTAGTTAATGCCTTCTGGGAGGGCTTCTACATACAGTTTCCCAGGGACATGAAGCAGAAATGTTTTGCTCTCTTTCATAAGATCAGTTTTCCTGCCTCGGTTTTATTGCATATGTACTGATTTCTTTAAAGCAAGAGATCAAGAACAGTCAGTCCAGGTCCAGCCTTCAGATAGGTTTGGTTTGGCCTATACAATGTTTTAAAAACAGTTTTAGCTTTATTTAAAAACTTGGGGAGATTTTATTCAGTAGTTCAGAATTCTGGCTTCTCTTGAAAAGAATTGGAGTATTTAGCTATACATTTTCAGCAATCCCATGTGACTGGTAGATACTGGAGCTGAGTAGTGACTTCTCTCTTTAAAAAGGCTTAAAAGCCTTTTAATACACATTCACATACACAAAATAATATTTATCCTTACTATGTGCCATGCATTTTGTTCTGTTCTATTTCATTAAAGCACAAATTGTTGAATGCCACTAATATCATTTCCTCATTTGCTGATAACAGACCTGTAGCTTGGGAGCATTACTTTTTTTTTTAATGTTTATTTTTTGAGATGAGAGAACACTAGTGGGGGAGGGGCAGAGAGAGGGAGATGCAGAATCTGAAGCAGGCTGGAGGCTCTGAGCTGTCAGTACAGAGCCCAATACAGGGCTCAAACTCATGAACTGCGAGATCATGACCTGAGCCACTTAACCTACTGAGCCGCCCAGGTGCCCTTTGGGAACATTATTTTGGATTTGACTGCAGGTTCTGTTTGCCAGGGCCCTTCTGAACGTGCATTGGCGCTTAACTGCAGGCTTCCTGCAGCATCTACTGGTTCCGAAGCTCAGTCAATTGTCATTCACATTAGGGAATCAAATAGCCCTGTAGGATGTCCACTTTGCAGCCCCTCCTTATCCTGTGGGTACCGTGGTAAGGGCTGGTTGTTCAGGACTCTGGTTGTTGGAAGATTAGAAGACAAACACATATTGAATGCCTTTTTTCTGTCTAGCCCTTCTTTCTTGTCCTGCCCCTACAGAGATAAATGAATAGGGGGGAAATATGCTGTCCTGTGGAAGACGGCTTCAAGCCTGTCCTACAGATTGCATAGCAGGGGGTCCTAGTAGATAGGTATGGGGATAATTCATATTACAGTAGAATTCTTTTTGTAAAGCAGAGGAAGTTTTTAACCATAAGTTACCTTAGTAGCTTTACATTTGAATTACAGATTTTAAGTACAGTCATTAACTGAGAAGAGTTAGTCAGAGGGCAGGAAAAGACTAAAGGGATTTGTTAGTCATTTTCTTTACCTTTATCATTACTCAGCAGAACACTAGCCATCTAAACATCAATGAGAAATGATAAAATATCTTTTCATGCAATTCAAATTATATACTTATATTCAGCTGTCCAAATTGTATTCCTTTATGATGCTGATAAAGTAGAATTGGAGTAAGAAGATATGCCTTATTCTAGCCACACAGTTTTCTTACCATGTGAACATAGGCAAGCTTTTATATTGCTAGGACTCAGTTTTCCCATCAGTAAAGTGGGTATGATGGAAGAAACATCCCTCAATACCCATTCCATTGATACCTGAGCACCTCATGAGATACATACATATACATATGTGTAAGTATAAACCACTGTGTCTCTTTCTATTATGGGCTGCTGTTTTATTAGGAGGTACAGAATTATATCACAGCTGCCTAAAGTGCTTCATATATTTTTACGCAGTCATTAACATGACTCTTTCTTCAGGCATCTTTTTGGGAAAGGGTCTGCCTTGAGTAGAGATGGTAATTGAGGCCAAGATCTGTACTTACTGCATTATAACACAGTGGTTCTTGATCTTGGAAACTTCTGAATTGCCATTCACTGAGCTGTTAGGAATTTAGCAGGTGCCCTAGTTTCATCTGTTGAGAGCTAATTCTGAAATATAAGTGTTGTACATTTGTTTGCTCAGGCCCATGATAGAGGCAAAATCTGAACAGAAAACGTTCTTGCTCCTCATCCAAGGCTCTTTTCCTAAGAATGAAGTTGTTGGACTGATGTAATCAAAGACATTTATGTTTTTTTTAATAAAAAAATTGAACTTCTTCCCAGTGGTTTTCAAATCTATTCTAATCTAGCCCTAATCTGTTGAATAATAGCACTTTGGAGACCACACAAAAGGTCAACAAAGAAGGATCCAGCAGGGACTTATTTTTGGTTCTTATCTCATTGTCGACAACCCTTCATCAAGCTTGTAGTCCCCACCACAGGCATCAGAGACATTGTGCTTGTCTGACAAAGAACACTTAAACCTAGTCCGTTTAAACCTCAACCAAAGTAACTAATTAGCTTTCGAATTTGACATGAACAAATTGTGGCTTCTAAGAAGTCACATGGGAACAGATGTTGCATCTGATTCTTACGAATGGACTTTTATCAGATGGCAAAGGTGATTCTCTCCCAATTGTGTGGTTGGCAGGAGGGAGAGGAGGTGGAGCTCTCTTCTTTTGGGGGACAACAAAGTACAGTAGAGTCTGTGTTTTTGGACTTGGAAAACAGGAGATTTGCGTTCTTGGATTGTCCCAATCATCAGCTTGCTCACCTTGGTCAAGTTGCTTTGAATGTCTCTGGGCCTCATAATTAGTCAAGCTTACAGAATTTATTATGCAGCCCAGAGTTTAGAACTTTATTGTAGCTACTCTATTGTTTCTATTTTATAGATGAGAAAATTGAGACTGGAGAGGAAAAAAAAACAACTTGCCCAAGATCATACAGCTTAGGAAATTGGTAGAATCAGGGTAGAACTCAGGTAATATGACTCCAGACTTTGAGGGCTATTAGCCTCTGTGCCTTTTAGTTTGAAGGACCCTTTCTGCCAATACCACAGGTTTCTGAGCTCTGCTGTTTGTCAAATAACACATTATAATTTAAGAAATCAAAGAAGTCATAAAGAAGTGATAAACCTTACAAAAGAGAATTTGCAATCAATATTTTCCTCTATTAGTCTATATTTCTTGTAATTCATATATCTAATTCTGTGTTTGAAAAATTTTAAAGGTTGAATACTGAAATATATCTGACACTTGGAACTGTCAGAGACATACTCTGAAACTTTTTCAGTTTATAGATAGGAAATTACATTTATTAAATGATTATGTTGTTCACACTCTTTGGAGTTCTATGTCCTTGTGGATTCCCCATACATACAAAATTAAATTGGGTTTTCTCTTGTTAATCTGTCTCATGTCAATTTGAATCTTAGTCCAGCTAGAGAGATCTTGAAGGGGATGGGAAATTCTTCCTACTTGACACCTACCTACTTTTTGTCAGCCTCTGAGCTATACATTATTATTATTTAAAAATTATTTTTTACGTTTATTTATTTTTGAGAAACAAAGAACAAGCGGGGGCGGGGCAGAGAGAGAATGAGACACAGAATCTGAAGCAGGCTCCAGCTCTGAGCTGTCAGCACAGAGCCCAACACGGGGGTCAAACTCACAAACCGTGAGATCATGACCTGAGCCAAAGTCAGACACTTAACTGACTGAGCCACCCAGACGCCACTGTGCTATATATTATTATTCCTGTTTTACAGACAAGGAAACTGAAGCTCAAAAACAGTTAAGTATCTTCTCTGATTACCACATTGATGGCTGTCCTGGGATTTACCTATGTTCTTTCCCCTATTCTATTAGTATACAGAGTATACTAATACAATCCTGTTATGAGTTTATCTATTAGAAAATTTCCAAGTTTACTTCTCATTCCACAGGGGAGCAGCAAAGAAGCCTTCCTAGACAGAAATATAATTGGGTATCAGAAGTCACTGTGAGATCTTTGTTAGATAACAGTAACTTCAGGGGTGCCTGTCTGGTTAAGTTGGTAGAGCGTGCGACTCTTGATCTCTGAGTCATGAGTTTCAAGCCCCACATTGGGCATAGAGCCTACCTAAGAAAACAAACCTGGTAACTTCATGTTCATCAGTAAATTAGTTATTAGTCTTTATTTTCATAAGGTTCGGTTAAAGAACTTAGGAGTATAAGAATTAAAGTTTCTTCTTTCTTTCCTCCTTTGCTCCCCTCCCACAAATAATATTTAGAACCTTTTATGTCTCTCTCCTCAAGGACATTCCTTCTCGATCCCCTCTCCCTGTACTCCTTAACATTTCCTGTCTTTATTTCACTACATCCTCCTCTACAAAACTTCCATCTTTGTTAATTACATGCAGAAGACTTGGCACATATTGCAAACCAGGATATATTTTGTAGACTAATTTAGTAAGATGGTATATTTCATGTATGGAGCAAATAGATCCCTATTCCCTTTTAGTGATGATAGAAAGATTTAGGGAAAGATTTGGGAGAAAAATTTATAGTTTCTGTTTTAGAAACCCTGTTTTCATGGAAAAGGATGACATCTCATGTTCTTTTATTAAAAATAACCTTGTATGGGGGCGCCTGGGTGGCACAGTCAGTTGGACATCCTATTTTGGCTCAGGTCATGATCTTTCAGTCTGTGGGTTCGAGCCTTGCATCGGGCTCTGTGCTGACAGCTCAGAGCCTGGAGCCTGCTTTGGATTTTTTTCTCTTCCCCCCTCTCTCTCTTTCTCTCTCTGCCACTCCCCCACTCATCCTCTGTCTTTCTCTCTTTCAAAAAATAAACATTTAAAAAAATTAAATACTTGCATAGAAAAGATTTGATGCTTTTACCACTATTTTTAAAAATTTTTATTTATTTATTTTGAGTGAGAGAGAATGTGCATGTGCACAAGTGAGTGCAAGCCAGGGAGGGGCAGAGAGAGAGAGAGGAAGGGAGAGAATCCCAAGTAGGCCCTACACTGTCAGTGCCAGGCCTGAGTGGGGCTTGATCCCACAATGGTGAGATCATGCCCTGAGCTGAAATCAAGAGTTGGACACTTAACCAACTGAGCCACCCAGGTTGCCCCTGTTATTAAAAATAACCTTGTGTGGATAAAATTTGATGCTTTTACCACTATTCTTTTAATTCATTTTTGTCATACAGGGATCTTTGGACTTGACACTGTTCATTGTCCCAGAAATGGTAATTTGTCAGATGGCTGTATACAAGAAGGATACTAAAACAACATTCTCATGAGAAGGAAACATAGAACTTTGTCTAAAGGAAATTATTAATCATAGATAATAATCGCAGTGTTTGTAAATACAAGAGCATGTAATCTCTGTTTAACATTACATTGAGTCTAACCTAAAGAAAGAGAAAAGTATGTTTCTTTTGTCAGAATTAATTTTACAGCACACCTAATATAGAGCCTGGTGAGCACTGGTCTCACAAAGAGGCCTGAGATAATTTCTGGTCAGCATGCAGAACCTGCTTGGTAGTGGGGATGGTTGGGGGCGGAGAGTTTCTAGTCTCCATTGAACATTCACAGATAGGTTCTGACACCTGTTCACTTCTCCCCCACCAAGCTAATCCTGATGGTCAGTCTAGATGAGGGGATAATTTTAGGACCTTAAAATATGGTTTTGGATCGTAGGGGGAATTGTAAAATTTTGTAGACAACTGTAAGATAAAGAGCAAGTAATGCAAATGAATTATACTAAGAGCATGACAATAGCAGAAATGTTATGAAGCATCACATCTTAAGGTTTCTGGTGTTCCTCTCATCCATTTCTCCAACCATTCCCTGCTTTCAGCCTCCCCTCCAGATACACACTCACATAGTTTTATCTAGTTAGTAAGAAGTAAAAATTGATAGTTATGTCATAATTTCCCGGGGTTAGCTAAGAATTTTTAATCATGCTGAATTTTCCTTGGCTTAATTCCTTCCTACTGTAATGCTGTAAACACACTTTTAAAATAGCATTCCTAGGGCATCTGGCTGGCTCAGTAGGTAGAGCAAGTGACTCTTGATCTTGGGTTTGTGGGTTCAAGCCCCAGGTTGAGTATACAGATTACTTAAAAATAAGATCTTTAAAAATTAATAATAAAATAGCATTCCTTTCCTTTGTATTTATTTTCTTCAAGTGTCTGAGTATTTTCACACCACGTCCTCTTAACAGCTTTGTATAAGGCGATTTATTGAAACTGATTTAATCTATTAATCAGCATTGTCTCCTTTTAAATAATTTTGGAAGTGGTCTGAGATACTCCCTCAGTTTGATCACACTTTTCCTTTATCAGGTGTTGCATTTCAGATTTCTCTGCTTGACTTGGGAAATATATCATTCTTACTGTCTGCTTCACAAACTATTTCAAGTTAGAACCAAATTTCAGTATTGTTAAACTAAAAACTTGTGATTGGGTTGTCAGTGTAGGTGAAGCATGTTGTAATGCATCAATGTATGTTTGAATATAGAACTGTTCCTCTCCCCTACCTTTAAAATTTTAAGTGAATTTTATTTTTTATGACTTGTTTTTTTTGTTCCCCATTATACCCCCCTTTTTTAAATAGTTTATTGTCAAGTTGGTTTCCATATTAACACCCAGTGCTCATCCCAACAAGTGCCCTTCTCCATGCCCATCACCCCTTTTCCCCTCTCCCTCCACCCACATCAACCCTCAGTTCTCAGTATTTAAGAGTCTCTTATGGTTTGCCTCCCTCCTTCTCCTTAACTATTTTTTCCCCTTCCCCACCCCCATGGTTCTCTGTTAAGTTTCTCCTGTTCCACATATGAGTGAAAACATATGGTATCTGTCCTTCTCTCCCTGACTTATTTCACTTAGCATAATACCCTCGAGTTCCATCCACGTTGCTACAAATGGCCAGATTTCATTCTCTCTCATTGCCATGTAGTATTCCATTGTATATATAAACCACATCTTCTTGATCCATTCATCAGTTGATGGACATTTAGGCTGTTTCCATGATTTGACTATTGTTGAAAGTGCTGCTATAAACATTGGGGTACATGTGCCCCTCTGCATCAGCACGCCTATATCCCTTGGGTAAATTCCTAGCAGTGCTATTGCTGGATCATAGGGGAGTTCTACTGTGAATTTTTTGATGAACCTCCACACTGTTTCCCAGAGTGGCTGCACCAGTTTACATTCCCACCATCAGTGTAGGAGGATGCCCATTTCTCCACATCCTCACCAGCATCTATAGTTTCCTGATTTGTTCATTTTAGCCACTCTGACCGGCATGAGGTGGTATCTCAG
>CM053568.1:49571381-49636381 GCA_028646485.1 Cryptoprocta ferox
AGTATCTTGATAATCAGTAGTGTGATCATTGTTTTTGCTAAAATCTTTGGAGGATTTGGAGGTCATAAAAAGCCTTACATGAGAAGGTACAGGAGGAAGAAAAGAGTAGCAGAGAGAAATCCAGAGAATTGTGTTAGGGGATATGCCTTGAATTTTGAAATTGTTTTTGCAAGTGTATGTGTTTGTGGAGAGATAATTACAGTCTTTTTTGGGTTTTCTTTCATCCATTCAGGTCTCAGACCTCTATTATATTGAATATAATCTCTTCGGGGGGGGTGAGAAAACATTAACAACAACTGAATTTTTTGGCAGTTATTTTTTTGGTCTGTTTAAAAACATAATACAGGTGCCTGATGGAATAGTTTTTTTGTGTGTATCAAAAAGAGGAGAAAGAGAGCTACCTTAGAAACATGTTTAAAGCACATGATGAAAATGAAAGGTTTAAAAAAAAAAACACAACTCTTAGAATCTATTTTCCTTGTGCCAGGTACCAGATGTTGATGTTGGCAGTACTTAAGAGGGTCATAGGGCATTTAAAATCACTAGGCTGTGGGGAATAAAATTCCAGGTCTGTTGCTCTGAAGATTATTTAAAACTTGTGTTTACCTAGTGGTAACTAGTACAAAAGTACTTGTTCTATACCAGCCCTTCTTAAATAGGTACCTGTGAAATACATGATCAGTGAAATTGCTACAATATATATATATATGTTCCAATGGCTGTTCTTAGTCTTATCAAGGTCACTGGTTCCATTTAAGTCTCCATTTTTCCATGTGAAAAGTAGATTTCTTTCCATTTTGTTAGGCACAAATGGCCTTACTTTTGAGCTATTCATTTCATATTAGAAGATATGGTTGTATACACGTTATATATGGTTATATAAATATACCGAAAAAGATTATATACCATACTTATTTTTTAAATGCTATTTATTTTTGAGAGGGAGGGAGAGAGAGAAATGCAAGCAGGAGAGGGGCAGAGAGAGAGGGAGACACAGAATCAGAAGCAGGCTCCAGGCTCTGAGCTGTCAACAGAGTCTGACTCAGGGCTCGAACTCATGAACTGTGAGATCATGACCTGAGTTGAAGTTGGATGCTTAAACCAACTGAGCCACCCAGATGCCCCTTATATACCATACTTGATATTTCCTTTATATCTAGAAGTGGAATTTTGACAAGGAAACCAAGTGCCTCTTTCTACATAGTTTCTTCTTGGGGTGAGCTGAAGTTTCTTTTCACACTAATAAGATTATACAGGAGGAATAAGTTTTCCTGGACCTCCTTAGGGTCCTTGACTGGGTCTGAGAATGAAACTGACAAAGACAGCTTAAGAGGAGAAAAGTATACAAATTTATTTCATGTAAGTTTTACGTGACTTACAAAAAGTTTATGGAAACCTTTGTAAGAAATGAAGACCCAAAGATACAGACCTGAGTAGGTTTGATGAAGAGTGCGTGGTTGTGGAGGAAGGTGACAGGGAAAGAGTGTGAGGTAATCATAGCAAACCAGGAGAAACTTAGCAAGGTCTGTTTGTTGGAATTCGTTTCTGCATCCCTTTGTCTTCAGAGATAAGGATGCACTTTTTCCTCTTGCTTGTAGGGAGGGCACCTTGCACGTGAAAGTTTTATGGCCTGTTTCAGGCAAGAAGGGCCAGGTAAAGGTAGAGTGACCTTCCCCCTTCTGCCACTTTCTGAAACTCCTTCAGCTTAAGATACTCAGTATGCCAGCCTCCTTTATTTTGGGGTGGCGCTATCCTAAATCTAGTCAGGATAATAGGGTAATTTGTTATTTAGAAAATAAAATTTGAAAAAATAAAACAGGTTTTTTTCAGAAGAGTACCTATTTATGCTCATTATAGATTATTATTTCTTCTGGTTTTGTGGTTGTAACACTGGGAGGTATTAGATGGTGACCTTACTGAGCTTTTCCAAAGGATTTTAAATTATTTTTTTCTGTAGTTATATCATTAAAATTTTATTCAAGAAATTTGAATTTATTTATAAATGCAATGGAATTAAAATTTTCTAAGCTATATTTTCCTTGTCTTGCCTGAAGAAACTAGTTTCTTTTTCTGTAGAAAAGGAAATATTTTAAATAGTCTAGATGTCAGAAAAAAATTCGAAGGAAATAGGCCAGTATGTCATCAGTTGTTGCCTCTGGGTGGTACTAGGATTATGACTAATTTCTGTTTCTTTATGCTTTTCTACACTTTCAAGATTTTCTGCAGCTAGAGTATATTGCTTATATAGAATCAGAAAAGAGTAAAATATGTATGTGAATTTTAGCAGACTTTTATATGTCTGAGTCAAACATTGCCTGTTCTAATTGCAGAACCTGGAACTATGGTTCTAGGCAATACAATAAAGTCCTGTTGATGTTTATATAGCTTTTAGAGCTACCTGCTTTGGATTGGTGGTACATACAGTCACAGACTGCCTTCTCATGTGGTTTGCTGGTGACCAAAGGAAGCAATTATGTTTATAACTTAAATGGCAGAAAGGGCTCAGCATTGTCATTACTGACACATGGTTCTTTTTTTTTTTTTTTTTTTAACATTTATTTATTATTGAGAGACAGAGAAAGAGTATGAGCAGGGGAGGGTAGAGAGGGAGGGAAACACAGAATCCAAAGCAGGATCCAGGCTCTGAGCGGTCAGCCCAGAGCCTGACGTGGGGCTCGAGCCCACAGACTGCAAGATCATGACCTGAGCTACAGTCGGACGCTCAACTGACTGAGCCACCCAGGCGCCCCACTGCCACATGGTTCTTTACCTTCTATCTCCCATGTATATATGTATTCTGTGGCATAGGTTTATTATATTTATGTTGCCCATTCAGTGTATTTGTGCAGTGGAAATGGATTTACAATGTTGTGGGAGGAATTGTGAGATAATTTCACAATTTCCTCTATCATGTTTATATAGTTTAGTGGACAGTGCAAAATGAATACCTGCCTGCTGGGTGGATGTGCTTAAGATTCTGTTTTGATTCATAAAGTCCTTAGCTTCATTTTGAATGTCACTTTCAGTTGGAGGAATTTCTTTAAACATAACATGCTACAGTTATTTGGAAAAATTGCATAGAAGATTGGTGTTTGAACACAGAAGATTGCTTTGTTACTTTTTAAGCATGATCTTGAGGCTAGTACTTTTAACCTCTGAACTTTGTTATCCTCATCTGTAAAATGGGGATAGTAATAATGCCTTCCATTAGGATCCCTTAGGGAACATATGAAAGTCTTTTGTAAATCTATATACGTTTCATTTATTGACCAAGCTACTCTTGGCAAGCTACCTAAATTGAATGGAGGTGATTTGGATCATATCCCTGAGTTCACAGCCTAGAGCCAACTTGCATTTGTCCATTCTGCTTGGATGAGGGGAGGTCAAAGATGTATGATTTTAATCTTATTTTTGTGAGAGGCTATGCCTATTTTAATCCCCCATCGCTTCCATCAAAATACTCAAAAATAATTTTTCATTTTCTTTTCCTAATTACTTGGCAGAAATTTAGAATTGAAAGAGAGAAACTAGTAACAACCAATCTTTCCTTCATATTCCAGATCAACGAAAGGGATTCTTGGGTCCGGGAGACCAAAGAAAGAATCGGCAGGAATGCTCAGGGTGAATTGATGGATTGCAGAGCAAGGCTGGTAATTATTTTCATCAAGCTAAAACATTAACTTAATACATGGGAGCAGGGCTAGATGAAAATTAAGAATTGGACCCCTTCCCCCAGGCCCCGATGGATATCCCACACTTGCCTTCTGGAGGCAGCCTTCTCTTTGGTGGGTTGCTCTCCTTTCTTTACTGGGACTTGACTTGGATTTTCATGCCCCACCATGGCAGACCTTTTGTTCTGGTTGTACCAGGCAATTGTTGGTAAGCTTATATTTTTGTTTAGGTCAGCCAGCGTTTAGGGTGGCAGGAAAACCCAGTTTCTCAAGAGTTTTCAGATGGATACTCGATATTGACACACTGCACTCATCTTGGTGTTCAGATTTCTAGAATTAGCAAGCTCTAGCTTTTGGACTTTTTGTGACACTCTTATCAAGTGTACAGCTTAGGTGGCCAAGGAGGTTTCTTTTTTTTTTTTTTTTTAATGTTTGTTTATTTTGAGAGAGAGAGAGCGAGCGAGCCTTTGCGTGAGAGCTGGAGAGGGGCACAGAGAAAGGGAGAGAAAGAATCCCAAGTAGGCTCCACACTCAGGGCTTGAACTCACGAACGGCCAGATCATGACCTGAGCCAAAATCAAGAGTCAGACACTTAACCAACTGAGCCACCCAGGCGCCCCAAGGAGGTTTCATTTTTAAAGCTAACATGTGTTAATTGTTCATAACTTCCTAATGTGCTATGCTTTGAAAGATTGTGAGCCCATAATGAGATTTAGTGACATGATTATTTAGTGATGTGTGTTTGCTATGGGTTGAGAGGGGCTCATATATATTTTCAAGTGATTGTCAAATCCATAGTACAGAGAGCTCATTTAATCTACACTGCTGTCAGCTCCAACCCTTTTCGTTATAAACTGAGGAAATTGGATACCTAGAGAGAAGAAACTATGTGCAGATCATCACAGCCATGAATGGACTTGTTACTTTATGGGGATAAGATAAGTAGCTACCTCATGGGATTTGGAAAGGATTCGATCTAAAAAAAACCTATATTAAGAGTTAGGAACAGTGACTTACACAGAATAATACTTAATGGATGAAAGCTACCATCACTGTCTTCTTCCTTTTTACTTCCTAGTAGTGCTATCATCATTACCAGTGTCGTGTTTTATAAGATAGTCGAACAGTTCTTTGCTGTGCGCCACGTTGTAGAAGCCCAATTTATCATGACTCTATTTAAAGATGATTCCACGGGGCACCTAGGTGGTTTAGTCAGTTGAGCATCCAGTTCTTGATTTCAGCTCAGGTCATGATCCCAGGATCATGGAATTGAGCCCTGCATTGGGCTCCATGCTGAGTGTGCAGTCTGCTTGATATTCTCTCTCTCTTTCCCTCTGCCCCTTTCCCCCACTCACTCATTCTCTCTCTTAAAAAAAAAAAAAAAAAAGAAGAAAAAAAGATTCCACAATGTTTGGCACTTTTGACTTCTATATCGACCCAGAAAAGGTATTGGCAGAAGATAATTGATAATTTGCAATCCTAATTTTGAATTTTGTACATTTTTTAGTGTATTAATGGGTTGGTAATATTTCTGACTTTGTATTTTGTCAAATGTGATTCTGCTGAAGTGCATCCTCTTAGCAGGGATTCTGTGGAATCATGATTCATGGCTCGCTGTCTCCTATACGTCCTTGTTTCCTTAGACATCTACATGGAATATGTAATATTTCAAGTATTTAAGTTTCCTAATCCTGTCAGCACAAAGCTTTCAGTTGGAAGACTTTAGTTATGAAATATATTCTGATGTAATTGTTGAAAAGATCAGACTTTTGAGGAATTTCTAATGACATGGGAATATACTCGCAATATATTAATTGAAAAGAAGTGGACACAAAACTATAAATAGTATGCCAACTTTGTGGCACATAAAAAGATATATAGAAAGAAGAAATGCTGGATGGAAATGTACCAAATGGCTAATAATAGCATTATCTGTTCTGTGGGTAGATTAATAACAATTTTTAGAAAACTTTACAAATAGAGGTGCTTGGGTGGCTTAATTGGTTAAGTATCTGACTTCAACTCATGTCATAATCTCACAGTTGCTGAGTTTCAGGCTCTCTGCTGTCAGTGCAGAGCCTACTTGGGATCTTTTGTCTCCTTTCTGCTCCTCTCCTACTAGTGTGTGTGCTTTTTCTCCCTTACAAATAATCTTAAAAAACTTTTTTACAAAAAGTTTTTAAACTTTCTGTGAATTACCTGCATGCAACTCACTTCTTATACTTTATATGAATTATTTAATAAGAAGGAAATTAAGTCAGTTGTACCTTGGCAAGGTAGTGATTGATGAATGCTCTTTGTCTTACACTAGATCTAACTCTGATGTATTTGCATTCAATCTCTGGCAGTGTAGTTTAGTAGAAAGAGTGTGGGCCTCTGGGTCAGGTAGGCTTGGGTTTCCAGCCCACTACCTTCATTTAAGAGCTATGGGACTGGGCACGTTGCCTCTCTGAGCTTTAGTTGTCATTGAATTGGGATGCCATCTCCTTTGCAAGGTTTCTTAATTTTGAAAGCAGCTTGCTCTGAGAGGTGCTTAGTAAATATTTGCTGCTTTTTGCCTCCCAACCACTACGCTTACCTCCCAATTCCCTACTCTGAATTCTGCAAATATCAATTCAATGAATAAAGGAACTTGGAAAAAAGTTTTAGTGTCATACTAATATTTTCAGTGGTTTGCCTTTTCAATTATCTTTTTACTGTAAGTCTTATATCCTTGGGAACCAAACTCATGGTAATCAGGAAGTGTCTTACTTCAAAGGATGAGAAAACTGAGCAAACCAAAATCATGATGTGTTCTCGCAAGCAGTGTGTGTGAGCATGCCTCTCCTCTAGGATTGGCCTGGGAATGTTGAGTAGAAGCATCATCATCCACCATTCTCTGGCAGTGATGTGGAGGGTGTGGGGAGGACTCTGGGGCTGAGGTAGGATTTGTAATTGCAGGGCCGTCTGGCCTTCCCTGAGCATTCTTTTCCCTTCCAGGATTCCTGTAATTGTCATCAGATGGCTCAGTCTCCCAAATGTTTCTGGCATTGCAGTGACTTTTGGAGAGAGAGAGAGAGAGAGAGAGAGAGAGAGAGAGTGTGTGTGTGTGTGTGTGTGTATGTGTGTTTAAAACCAGAATTAGTTTGTGTCTGTTCTGTGGTGTGTAGATGCATGCAGATTAGGTGTCTCAGGGAATATAAAGACATCAGTCAGATGTAGATTCCTCCTTACCATCTTCTCTTGAGCCTTCCCAGTTCCTTTACTGAGTCTTTTTAGGTTTATTTATTTATTTTTGAGAGAGGGAGAGGGGAGGAAAGAGAGAGAGAGAGCGCACGCAAGTGGGGAGGGGGGCAGAGAGGGAGAGAGAATCCCAGGCAGGCTCTGCACTGATAGCACGAAGCCTGATGCGGGGCTTGAACCAATGAACGTTAGATCATGACCTGAGCTGAAATTAAGAGTCAGATGCTTAACCAACTGAGCCACCCCAGCCCAGTGGTCCTGTTTTGAACTATAGTCAGCTGACCTTTTGGTCTCATTACTTCTGGCAACCTTAACAGATCATTGATTACGTGCCATCTATTGCATGGGTCTACTAAAGGCCTCAGGGAGTTAGAGAGTTAGATAGTGAGCAAACCCTGTGAAGAATGATTCAAAGTCTTAAACTCTCCCTGGGCATGGAAGAAAAGGGGGTATGTGAGATAGACCCTGAATTTCCTCTGATAAAATTTGAATGACAGAAATTAAAGCACTAATTGGCAAGCAAGTATTAAGGTAGAAAGAACAACCCAAAAGCATTGAGGAGAAGATGAGATATACTCAAGAAGGAGTGTGTGATGCAGTTTAGTTTGAAAATGAGAAAAGGGGGCACCTAGGTGGCTCAGTGGGTTAAGCGTCTGACTTTGACTTAGGTCATAATCTCATGGTTCATGAGTTCGAGCACCACATGGGGCTCTGTGCTGTCAGCACAGAACCCACTGTGGATCCTCTGTCCCCCCTCTCTGTACACCTCCCCATCCCCCTACTCTTAATCTCTCTTAATAAAATAAATAAACATTAAAATAAATAAATAAAAATGAGAAAAGTTCCGGAGTGCCTGGCTGGTGCAGTCAGTAGAGTATGTGACTGTTGATCTCAGGATTGTGAATTCAAGCCCCATGTTGGGTGTGGAACCTATGTTAGAAAAAATGGGATTGCCTGGCTGGTTCAGAAAGTGGAGCATGCAACTCTTGATTTCTGAGTGTGAGTTTGAGCCCTGAGTTGGGTACAGAGATTACTTAAAAAATAAAGTCTTTTTAAAAAATGAGAAAAGTTTCATAAGTTTGTATTCATACTCTGAATAGGCGTCAGCCTAATGATTCCAATTTAAATTTTTTTTAATGTTTGTTTATTTTTGAGAGAGAGAGAGTCTGAGCACAAGTTGGGGAGGGGGAGAGAAAGAGAGGGTACGCAGAGTCTGAAGCAGGCTCCAGGCTCTGAGCTGTCAGCACAGAGCCCGACGTGGGGCTCCAACTCGGGAAGGCGAGATCATGACCTAGGCCTAAGTCGGATGCTTATCTGACTGAGCCACCCAGCACCGCCTAATGATTCCAATTTTAGGATGAATGCTGTTTGTGAAGTTAAGATACAGAAGGAATGGTCTGTGTCCTCAAAAACCATTGCATTCTGAGCTTTTCAAGGTATTTGAGTTTTCCTTCATCCTAAGTCTATAGCCAAAAATCTAAATACAGGAAGATATCTTGGATGGGGATTTTTTTTTTTTTTAAATTAAGTAAGCTCCTATAATTTGATCTTCACTGCTTTTCTAGGAAGGGAAAAATTGCCTAATTGAAAAGACAGCTAATTTAAAAAATGGAGTGATTGATGATGCATCTAGACCTGTATGTTTTCCCACCCCCTGACTCCCTCAGTAGAGACTGAGTGGAGAGGTGAGGTTGGACAGGATTGCGCAACTAGATCATAATGTTAAATGTAAAATTGAAAAGAACTGACATAGTTTCTTCTGATTGATATTCTTCTGATTGATGATGATTCTGATTACCAACTCTTATTTCTCTAACTAGTAAAATAGTTCATTGCATTCTGGTGCTCCTTTTGTCTAATGATGAAGTGTTCTGTAAACTCACAGGGACCTAGATAGTGATGTTTACTGTTGACTTCTTTTCATTAAACTGCCCTTTTACAGTTGTCCTATGAATCTTTAAAAAGTATTGAGCTCAGTACTGATGGCTACCCTAAGAACCATCTCACCTCTTCCGAAATGTCTGGGAGTGAGGCATGGGAGCAGGAAAGCCATGGCAATAATGGGAGATAACTCACTATTAATATAAGAAAAGTCAAGTTGTGATGATTTTGTTTCCCGTGGCAGTGATTGGTCTAAGAATGGGTATGTGACTAAGTTCTGGCCAGTGGTTTGTAAGAGAAGGTCTGCTGGGAGAGGGTAGTGAAAGTCTCCCGTATGGAATGAAAAAACAAATTATGGCTTAGAATTTGGCTGTAATGCTTACTGAGGTGGTGAGCAAGCATGAGGATGGACACTGTGATAGGAAAGGCAGGGCTGGTGTCATTGACACCTGACTACTCACTGATTCTGTGAGAGAACTAATAATTTAAGCTCTTATAAACTGGATTTTCTCTTACCTGGGCTCACCCTAATTTCTATCTAATAAAATGCTTCTATGCTTTAAAAAGAAACCCTTTTTTAATGTTTGTTTATATTTCAGAGAGAGAGAGAGAGAGAGAGAGAAAACAGGAATAGGGGAGGGGCAGTGAGACAGGGAGACACAGAATCTGAAGCAGGCTTCAGGCTCTGCGCAGTCAGTACAGAGCCTGACATGGAGTGTGAACTAATGAACCGTGAGATCATGACCTGAGACAAAGTCGGATGCTTAACGGACTGAGCCACCTAGGTGCCCCAGTGCTTCTAATGCTTTAATCATGCCCCTTTTATTATCTTCCCTTCAGATCTGTGAGTAGTTCTTAAAATCTATAAGTCACATAATCCACTATATATCAGTTAAAGTATTTTCTATTTTAGACACGTACTCCTTTTTGGTGGGATTTAAAACATTTTCCATTGCCCCTTCCCATAGCAGATGCACTTCTGCCAGTGAAATATTCTTGTTAACCATCTCATTTTCACCACTGATGGAACCTTGGTGAAGGTGTGTGTGAACAAACATGTTTGCTTTTGGTTTGTATTACTTTATTTATTTTCTGTTCTTTGTAATTGGATACTCTTTGCTTAGCAGTTTTTTTTCTGCTTTGGATTGTTAGGATTGATGATAAGAGAAAGAGGTGTTGGGTAATTTTCTAAAAATACATTCTATTAGAGTGGTTATTCAGTTTTTAGTTGGTATTCCTTTAGGCTATAAGGTTTATTTGGTGTATCACTTTGTCAACAGTCCTGTTATTATGTTTAAGCTATTTCTTACAGTATATTTTCCTGTTTCGTAAAGAAAACTCACTTTATTTCCTAAGATGAATTATAATTAGGACTGCTTGGTACTGAGAGTCTTTCTCACTTAATACCCCTAATGAGATACAAATGTTCTAAATGTGTTCTTCTGAATGGATTAGATTTTGAGAGGAATCTACTTATTTTAGTTAACTAATCCCTTTGCTTTCGTATCATACATCCATATTAGGCTTTCATGTTTCTTTTCCATATGGAATTCCTTGTGAAATCAGACGTTAGCAAACAGCGTTATTAACTTTCAGGGTCAGTCGTGCTGAAAATGTCAATGAAGTTTGTTGATTTTACATATGTTGTTTTTGTGGCACTCTTGCTTTTTTTTTTATACACTCATGATAGATATAATTTCTTCACTATTCTTGCAAAATTAATTTTGTTAGTACTTTTCTGATATGTATGCTTCCACTCAATAGCATAAAATAATTGAATATATTTGAACTCCCCATATACTTTTGTGGCTCCGTTTATAGTTCTGTTTACCTTCTTGGATTTCTGGACATGGTGTATCTTTGTCCTTTTGCCAGAAACCTGTAAATGTCCCAATAGAAGGTTCCTGTGTTGAGTCATAGTGAATTTGGTTTGTCCAACTTCTAGGACTCATCGTGTTACACTTGTCAGTGACCATGTCCTTCTGTGTTCTGAGAAAGCAGACACGATAGTGAAGAAGTTTTGAAGAACTTGAGCTATGGAGTTCTACTTCTTGAGTTCAAATACAGGCTTCACTGCTTACTATTTGCATGCCTTTGGACAAGTTATTTGACTTCCCAATGCTTCAGTTTTCTATAAAATGGAGACCATACTACGACTTGTCTTTTAGATTGTTACGAGAATTGTATGAGAAAATTCATGAAAAGCTCTTAGACCGGTTGTTACCTACTCAGTGTACTCGTGATGGAATGGTATCTAATTGAATTTTTCAAAGTACATTTTAAAATCTGTTTCTTCCTTAGTCTTCACAACAACCCTGTGCAGAAGGAAGTACTATTTAACTGTATTTTATAGGGGAAGTCACAGAGGTACAGTGTTAGTTACCTAACTTTGTTACTGGTAACAGAGTTTGGCTTATAATCTGACTCTTTCCTCTAATTTGTTATACTTGACTATAAATTGTTAGGAAGTTGCCTTGATTTTGTGATGTTATAAGCTAGAAGGTGTAGATGGAAAGGGCATAAATTCCTATTCCTTTTTTTAAAAAAAATTATTTATTTACTTAGAGCGAAGGAGTAGCAGAGAGAGGGAGAGAGAGAGAATCCCAGGCAGGCTCCACAAACCCAGCGCGGAGCCCGATGTGGGACTTGAAGTCAAAAACTGTGAGATCATGACCTGAGCCGAAATTTAGGATTGGATTCTTAACCGACTGAGCTACCCAGGTGCCCCTCCATTCCTTTTTTTTTTTTTTTTAATGTCTGCCTGTCAGGATGGAGCCCTGATGTGGGGTTCGAACCCAGGAAACATGAGATCATGACCTGAGCTCAAATCAAGAGTCAGATGTTTAACCAACTGAGCCACCTAGGTGCCCCTAAATTCCTATTCCTTAAATTTGGCCCAGTGGTGAGCCAGTTCATTACTACTAAAATTATTTATTTACTTATTAAATATAAATAATTCTTAGTTTTCACAGTCCCCATGTATGCACAGTTTTCAGTTATTACAGTTAAATAACACCAGTTTCCCCCAAACAGTTTAAATTTCACTTATTATGTTAAACATGAATAATTGTAAAAAGTCCAACTAGCACATCCTGTTATTTGTCCCTGAACATACAGCAGAGCATGTAGGTGTGTTGCCTTTTTGTCCTGGGAGAATAACTCACATAACATCTTCTAAAAATGGATAATGCAAAGAGAGAACTGGCCTACAAAGACCAAAGTTACAGCAAAGAAATAAAAATGATAACACTGGAAATGAAATTGAACCCAAGTTGTAAAGAGAGTTCTGGAAAAATAGCTGACCACGGGAATATCAACACTGCCACTGCTGTAGATACTCTGTATATGCAGCCAGAGGAGCTTAGTGAAGGGTAACTTATCACAAATTAAGAAGGTGTTGTAGCTGAAAGGAGGAAGACCTAACAGAGGAAAGGATGCAGGCAAAAAACTTCATGTTAAAGGAAGTCCTCAGAGGGATACTGCAAGAGAGAGAAAACATAGAAGATAAAATGTTGGGAGCTAATCCAAACTTAGGAGTATACCAGTTCACTAAGGTACACAAAAGATGCTCATTTGGTATTTTAAATCATACAGTGAGAAGAAGGCAGTACAAAAAAACTCTTGTTTTTTTTTTTTTTATAAAGGAAGAAAATACTTTAATTCTCAAAGTTTTGATTATTTTAAATTACAGTACACTAAATGCTTTTTTCCCATTTTCATATATGTGTGTGTGTGTGTGTCTGTATAACAACAGAGAGTTTTTAACGTTTTGACCCCCCCAAAAAAGTTAGAGGTCCTAGAAAAATCATAGTTTTCCTGTTGATTATTAAGATTGCTTTTTGTGGTTTCAGCTTGTGTGTTTATTTCTGTGGCTGTGCAGCAAAAGCTGCCTATATTTATTGAACCAAGGGGGCACCTTATAAGTGGTGGGGATATAGTGATGCCTTATGAAACATGTCTTCCAATACAGATTTGGAGTGTCTGCCATGTGCCAGGCTGCATATACACATATAAATAAAAAGTAGTCCTTTTTCCCCCAAAGAATTCACATTTCAGTTGATTGATTAAAGGTAAGATTATTATATCACAACATATGCCTATAATATATACAATACATTTCTTTGAATGCAGTAATAGGGAAATATCAGGCATTATGAGAGCCTAGAGGAAGGGCATCCAACTTATTAGTTTGGGAATTTGAGGGGTGGTAGAGACAGGGAGACAGCCTGCAGGGCTTAGGAGTTAATTTGGAAAAGCTGTTTTGAAGAGTAAGCCAGTGGTAAGAAGCTTGTGTTTGGAGAATGCAGGACATTTTAAAAAGTTGAGTTTTGCTGGGATGTAGAGGGCGAGATGAGACAGATCAACAGTGCCCGGGAACTTGTAGGCAGTGGGAGAGTCCTTGAGGTTTTCCCCATTTCTTTTATATTAAGGTATAAATTACACACAGTAAAATGGACCCATTTTAGTATGTAGTTTGGTGCATTTGATATAAGTCCCCTAACCACCACCAGAGTCAAGATGAAGAATATATCACCCATAAAATCCTCAGTGCTCCTGAGTGACTAACCCTTCCTCTCTCCCCCAGCCCTGGCAACCGCTGATCTGTGTTCTGTCCCTATGGAGTGAGTTATGCCTTTTTCAGAATGTCGTATCAATGGAATTATACAGTATGTAAACTTTTAGGTCTGGCTTCTTTCTTTTAGTGTAATACTGCTGAGATTCATTCATGTAGTTGCCTGTAAAAGCTTTTGGGTTATCAGCAGGTAAATTATCTGAGATTGGATTGGAGATGGATTTGAGAGGACCAAGAGTAGAGTCTGTTACTCTAATTTAGCCAAGTGCTAATGGAGGAGAGTTGGAAAGGTAGGGCTTGGTTTGAGAAGTGTGCGCGAGGTGGATTGGTCTCAACTGAAGTTGGGAATATAGGTGTGACAATAGTTCAGGAAGAGGAGACCCTGTATGTTGGATGTTTTGAGTGTGGAATTATCTTAAGGTGAAGCCCATCAGGAGGTAGTCATTGAAGGAGTTGATTTCTCTATGTTCTTATCCTCTTGTCTGTGCCAGAATCCAATTTGCTAAGCATTGGCCTTGCTTGATATGAGGGGCTTCCTTTTCTCTTCATCCCACCACATCATCACCAAGAATTTGCTCCCAAGGTCTTGTTTTGGCTTATTGCACTATCGGTGAATAAACTTGTCATTTTTTAGAAGAATGCCTTCACTATATAGTATCAGATAAACTCCCTTCATCTACACTTACCCATTGTTTTCCATAGAAAACAGTTTAAATGTTTCTGGAGAAGCTGTCATCCTTGGAGCTTGAAATCAGAGTTCTGTAGTCATGAACCAGCTACAGGTCAGAGATTATCTTGTTCCTCTTTCCCCCAGAAGGGGTTCTTTTGGAGGGTACTACATTTGAACCAGTTTGAACAGTATGGGGTGGAAGTAGGGATAAAGGAACACAGTATTATCTGTATTTAAGATGTGACTAACTGATTCATTTTCTGTGCTCTAATTCAGTGAAGATCCTCAGGCTGCATCCAGGCTAATGGGAGAGTTCTCTGCTTGATTAATGTCTATCTCTGATTTAGGAAGGAAAGCATCCCAGGAAGCAGTGGGCAGTGTATTTGCTTCTCTGATGAATAAGGAAAGGTGATTTGCCGCACAAAAGCCTGCAACCAAAAGATATTGGATACAAAATTGGCTCACAGCCATAATTACAGCTAACAGAGCATTTCATAGTCAGGACAGTTCTATAAGGTAGAGAGTATTTAGATTTTCATCTCTTACAGATGGGAAACCAGAGTCCAGAGAGGTCAGGTAACTTTCCCAGAGTCAGACAGCTAGTTTGGGTGGAGCTGGAGTGCAGATCCAGGCGGTGTGGCTTGAGAGTCCATACACTTCTGTGTATACCATGCTGTCCTTAGAATTCTAGTTATGCTATCATGGGAAGGACTAACACAATTATTTTATTTTTTTAATGTTTGTTTATTTTTGAGAGAGAGAGACAGAGTGAGAGCAGGGGAAGAGCAGAGAGAGAGACACACACAGAATCCGAAGCAGGCTCCAGGCTCTGAGCTGTCAGCACAGAGCCCAACGCGGGGCTTGAACACAAACCGCGAGATCATGACCTGAGCCAAAGTCGGATGCTTAACCAACCAACCCACCCAGGTGCTCCTTCACACAATTATTTTTTTTTCCCTCACTCTTAATGTTATAGTTGAGAGCAAGGAAGTCTAGAGAGGCTCTGATGACTCACTCAGGATCACAGAGCAATGGTGGACGCAGAGCTAGTTACAGGGCTTTTGCCCCTCTTGCAAATTTTTATGCCTTTGCCTTGGTTGCTTCTCAGTTCCGTATCTGTGAAGAATAACCTCAAAGTGGGCAGACTGGCAAAATTGGTGTTTAATTCCATCCTTTTCCTTGGCCTCCAGTCTCTCTTGCCTGGAAATGTACTAATTGGCTCTCTTACCATCCCCTCTGTTACTTTATTATTCCCAGGGGAGCCTGGAATCACCATTACTGTTCTCTAGCCTGACCTTTTTGATCTTTGTCCGATTTTGCTCTTACCAGTCTCTTTCCAGTAGCAGCGGCAGAGGGGAGAAGCTGTTCAACCAGCTGATGAGAGTTGAGTTTGGGATGGGGGAGGAGGTGGGGACTCTGTGGGATTGAGGTTATTGCGCTACAGATCAAAGACCTTTCCTTAGGGGTGCTGCCCTTTATGATTTTGCTCTTCCTGCTCCACCTATGCCTACCAGAGTTTACCCCTCCACATTTGGTGCAGGACGTCTCCCCCTTTGCTGTTGGAATTCAGAGCTAGAGACAGTGCCAATGAATTTGCTTGCCCCAAGCACTTACATAGAACAGGACATCTGGGACAGAAAAGGGAGCTTTTGCCTTAACAGTTTACATTTCATATTTGTTTTAATTTTATTCTGAGGAGCCACATTTGGGGGAATAAATTAATTTTCTTTAACATTTGTTAATCTTTCTTTTACAAAAAGTCCCTCATGTAAACTTATTCAAATAGAGACTGATGTTTTTCTTCTGTTTCCTCTTTTTTCCCTCCCTGCCTCCCTCCCTTCCTTCCTCCCTTGTATAGTGGGTCTCTGTATGTAAAAATTTAACTCCTGATCTAGTCTCTTCCACCTACCCTACCTAAGGAATGAAGTTGAATATTAATGCTTTATGGTCACTATTCTCCAGTGGGTTACTCTTTCTCCACATTCTCTATAATTAAAAATGTCCTTCTCAATTTCAACTCAAAATACCTGAAAAGACTCCTTGTTTACTTAAGAGAAGGCAAATTTCCCCAGGTAAGTTCCCATATGTTTTCTGTAAAAACTGGCACACAATTTTCTTTGTATTTTACCCCTATCCAATGATACCTTTGTAAGAGTAATCAGCTAGTCAAAGCCGCTCATCTCTTTTTGCCTACATTTTCTTGGGCAATTTTAACTCTTTTGGTGCTTTCCAGGAAAGCCTGTGTCTTCCTATCACAACAGAAGTTGTTCACCTTCTTTTGAGATTGTCCACCTTCTTTTCAGTTTCCTCAGAAGGCCACTGAGCTCCAGGACTGTTCTTCTGAATAGAGGCATGTGCACAGAGAAGAGTTGCCCTTCAAGACCCTGGGAAGGGCCCCAGCACATGTGTTCACATGGTCATTTCTTTTTGTGAAGTTTGCATATATTTTTGCATGCTTTTTCTTCAAGAGCATATAAGCTTTAGGTCTTCTTAACTGCATCTTCCCTTGAGTAGTTACCTTCAAGAAATATAGAGCAAGGACTTCTATCACTTTAGTCACCTGATCCAGTTACTTTCTCTGTGGCCTTCCAGTTCATCTTTTAATTTTTCTAATTCTGATCTCTGAAAATAGGGAACAGCTATTCATCCATAGTGTCAATCAGGAGGTAAAGGCCTCAACAGAAACTCTGCCAGAGGGATAATTTAAGGCTTAGACAGTCTAGTCTTATATTGCAGTAGACGCAGATTTACTTAGTGGAGAGTTGTGTTTGGCAAAGATGAGTTTAAGGTTCTAGTTCTTTCTTTAATACACAAGCACATTCCCATTTCAAGAAAATACTTTGGAAGCTATCTCTGAAATGCACTGTTATGTCAGCGTGTACACAGGAACCTTCACCAGTCTCTAGAAGTGACCATCGTTTTCCTGGTCTCACAGGAGACCAGACTCAAATACATGAGTGATCATTTTCTTCCTGTTTGTTCTCCCACTCCATTTGCTGCCAAATCCTGAAGGCAGTTGTTTTAGTTTGCATTGTCTCTTAAAATTGTCCCTTCCTTAAAAAAAAAAAAAAAAAGTCTTATTATGATTACTGGGGAGTTGAATGGGGTTGGTCGTTTATAAAGTGAATTCATATCACTCCTTTACTCCTTTTCAGTCTTACCCCTTACTGTAAGCTGGCTATGGTAATTTGGCTAGTTTACCCTCAAGCTCCCTCCAGGGCACTATACTCATTGGCACTGGAGACTTTTAAAAACATTTGACTCTATCACTGCTCAGCTCTCAAACTTCATCCATTACAGACCTTCTCTGGTCAGAATAAGCCCTTCCTTCTGTGTTTAGGGTTCTCCTTAAGAATAGGCAAGCGTATCTTCACCTCCAACTCTCGCTGATGGTCTTTTTAATATTGTGTTCTAGCCTTATTGTTTCCCAGGTATGCTTCCTATTTTGTAGTCTTTTCCTTAAGGTATCTACTGCTTTATACCTTGTGGGACAATTATTGTATGTTTGTGTGATGCTCCAGACTAGATTTAAAAAAAAAAATTCTTTGTTTAACTTATTTTCAAGGATGGTAGGTGTCCCACGTACTCTGTGAAAAAGTAGCACCAGGTTACTACAAAGACCTTTGAGAACAACTCACTGCACACACTGAACCCTAATTGTCTGTCTTCCCCACCACAATGTGAGCAACTCTAGAACTGGGGCTGTGCTGTACAGAGTCTCCATTGCTGGAACAGTATAGCATCAAAGCCTCTTGGACTAAAAACACAGTCACATTTGTTTCTTCTTTATGTAAAATGCTTTCCTCCATTCTTTGAATATGATTTTTTCTTGTAGGAGTACCTGGGTGGCTCAGTTGGTGCAGCATCTGACTTAATTTCTGCTCAGGTTATGATCTCAGGGTCATGGGATAAAGCTCTGTGCTGGCTGTGGAGCCTGCTTAAGATATTCTCATTCATTTTCTCTCTCTCTCTCTCTCTGACCCCCCTCTGCCTCTCTCCCCCATTCACACATACTCTCTAAAATTAAAAAAAATTTTTTTTAACCAGAAATTGTGATTTTGTGTCAGACTTATTGGAAAAAGAAAATTGGATGCCATTCTACTAGTTTAGGTGTCACTTATCACTTTATGTTTGAAATTTTAAATTAAAAAAATCTTACAGTGTTTTTTATGTATCAAAAAACTTTGAAAAATTTAAATGATTATTAAATTTTTTATTTGGAAAATTACCAGTATACTTTTGGCTAATTGGGTTGTTGCATAGCTAGGGTTAGTAATGATCTACTTTGAACATAGCCTTGATATTTTATATGGTCCACTTTCTTTAATGTTTCTAAACATCATCGAAGGAAGATAGAATATAGTAGTGGTATAAATAAAGTTGAGATTTAATTTGTGAATTCTTAATTCAGGTTTGTTGTGTAGCTGTTAGGATCACATGCTAAAGTAGATAATACAAAGTAGTGCATATTGTTTGAGGCTTTTATCTGCTATTCCTAAATAGATCTTAAACCTGAATCAATATTAAACATGTCCTAGGGGCGACTGGCTGGCTCACTCAGTAGAGCGTGCGACTCTTGATCTCAAGGTCGAGAGTTCAAGCCCCATGTTGCGCATAGAGCTTACTTGCAAAAGTGTCCTAAATAGTATAATTGTTTCATAGGCAACTTGAGCTTTAGGTAAATTTGTAGACTCTTGAACCTTGTAATATGCACAAGAGTAAGCTTAAATATAACATAAGTGTAAGTCACTGTGATTTGTATAACTTATCTCTTCAGCATAAATATTGTACTCATACAGTAAAATTGCTGTCGTACAAGTCAGATTTTGATTGACTGAATATTTGTAAGACTGGAGGAGGTTTTAGGGTTATGTTTATGTTTAGATTTAATTTGAATGGTAAGTTAAGATTTATAGTGAGCACTGTGCAGAATGTTTTATTTACTTTTTCAAAGGTTTGAATAAAAGCAACATGTGAATCTGATCTTTGGGAACCAAGTTCAGGAAATACGGTATAATTCTATTTTAATTGTTTCCCTTAATTGCACCTTATTTCTGTTTATTTGCAATGGTGTATTTAAGACAATAACATACTTAATACCCTGTGATTGGATATATTTAACTTTCTACTAGGCTCATGCTTTCACATTTACAGACTCTGCGAACAGGAGCATATAAGACCTGTGTTTTGCTTATATTACTGAACGATTACACTCTGATGTTTTCATTACACGAAATACACACACCTCTGGTTTACTTAGAGTAAATGCTTCTAAGAATTAGGTGTGCTTAGTGTCTCTGACAGAATGTTTACTTCTTAATTCATCTATTAATCCATAGATTCTTTTTCTCAAAATTATTTGTATAATTATAAATTACAAAATAATTATGTTATTTATTCATACTATATGCTACAAAGTGTAGTTGATGTAGTGGTAAACAAAACAGAAACACTTTTTCCTTGCCTCTTAGAGTGGGTAGGGGAGAAAAATATCAAACCAGGCAAACATAGTATCTTGTGATAAATGCTGTGGAACCATAAGCCCAGCACATGCAGTACCAGAGTCTTCCTAAAGTAAGTGACACCTCTGACTCCTTTTTCTTCAGAGTTAGCCCCGTGAAGTGAAGGGGTCTAGGAAATGTGGCTAAAAATCTTCCTGGCACAAGGAGCAACATTGGTAAAAGCCCAGAGTAAAGAGAAAACTCGGCACATTGGAAGACTAGTATGTTAAAACTTTAGGCAAGTAACACTCGGATAATCAGAACTCTCATTTTGGACCAGAACATTTTTTTTTCCTCATTGGGGCACCTGTATGGCTCAGTCAGTTAAGCATCCGATTCTTGATTTGGGCTCAGGTCATGATCTCACAGTCTGTGAGTTTGAGCCCTTCATGGGGCTCTGTCCTGAAAGCACGGAGCCTGCTTGGGATTCTTTCTCTTTCCCCCTCTCTCTGCTGTCCCCTGCTTGCATGCACATACACTCTTTCTCTCAAAAATAAACTAAAACCATTTTTCTTCATTGTTTGATTCCTGCCCCTCCATAACAGAAATACTAATTTATTTTAGAAAATTTGAATTGTATGTAACTAAAAAAATTTAAAACCACTTATAATTATAACACCTAGAGATTACCTTACTTGTGATTTTGTAACCTTCCTGATTTTTTTTCAATGCATCTTTAATTTTATAAAATTGAGATGATCCTGAATATACTATTTTGTAACTGACATTTTGAACTATAAAAGTCATTAATTGTTTTTATAACCTTGGGGGTACTTGTTAAATATGAATTTTAATGGCCATAAAGCATTCTGTCATGAGCCATTGTTTATTTATAGAGTACTCATATTCAAAAGATAGGTTTCCAACTTTTTATTATTTTAAATATTGCTGCAATTAATGTATTTGTATTTAAATTTTTAAACTTTTATTTAGGGTAATAAAAAGGTATGTCTAGGTGTCTGAGTCAGTTAAGAATCCTACTCTTAATCTTGGCTTAGGTCATGATCTGCCAGTTTATGAGATTGAGCTCTGAGTTGAGCTCTGTGCTGACATGGTGTGGAGCCTGCTTGGAATTTTCTCTCCCCCTCCTCCTCTCTGCTTCTTCCCTCAAAATAAATAAACTGTTTAAAAAAAGATATGTCCCTTCTACTATGCCCCTGATGTATTTTTTATTGATAAACTGCTTGTTTACTACCACCACTCCTGAAAATCAGTCCAGCCCTGATGACATGAGGTCTTGAATCTAGATCTTCAGATCTTTGGCATTTAGACCTGTACTTTCCAAGATACCTGCTTTAAGAACAAATCTGAAAATGGATCCCATTAAATCCAAATAAATAAAAGCATATGTTGAGCTAGATGTTATATGGCTAGACATGAATGTAAGGCTAGTGTTGTTACATTCAATTTTTTTTTTACACTCCCGTATGTCTCTAAAAATGTTTTACCCAGGGAGTTTTTTTTAAACAGCAGAATTAAATCTTTTATAGGGAATGTTCTTTAACTGTATGATTAAATAACTTTCTGTCAGTGACGTGGAATACTACCTTAGTATATAAATACCTCAGTGGAGTTAAAAATCAAAAGAAAAATGAATGTGTTTCTTGGGTAAGCATTTTTTCTTAAAGATGCCAAGAAGATTGTTTTGCATAGATCTGTGTGGAAGATCCTACGGATAGCAACCTGTTGGCTTACAGGGATTTTATTTTTTGTAGATTTCGTGCTATTTCAGGGCTGATATCCTGTTGTCTTTATCTGCTCATCCTGTGCCCACTTTACTGCTCAGCACATCATACTCAATAAATATTGCCCCAAAAATACTTTAAAAAATAACAGCTTTATTTAGATATGTCACATACCATCACTTTGCCTACTTATGGAGTGGTTTCATTGGTTTTTAGTGTATTCAGAATTGTGTAACTATTACCACAATGAATTTTAGAACATTTTTGTCCCCTCAGAAAGAAATTTGACCCTTTAGCTGCCATCCCCAACCCTGCTATCACCCTGCAGCTGTAGGCAACCACTGATCTACTTTGTATTTGGATTTGCCTATTTGGGATATTTCATACAAATGGAATGATACTGTATATGACTGTGTTCTTTAAGTTACATAATACATTCAAGATTTTTAAATTTTTTTCTTTCTAATGTTTTATTTATTTTTGAAAGAGAGAGAGACAGCGTGAGCAGGGGAGGGTCAGAGAGAGAGGGACACAGAATCCGAAGCAGGCTCCAGGGTCTGAGCTAGCTGTCAGCACAGAGCCTGACACGGGGCTTGAACCCACGAACCGCGAGATCATGACCTGAGCTGAAGCCGGATGCTCAACCGACTGAGCCACCCAGGCACCCTGAGATTCTTAAAAGAAAAATTAAAAAGGGGAGGCACCTGGGTGGCTCAGTTAAGTGGCTGACTTCAGCACAGGCCATGATCTCACAGTTCGTGGATTTGAGCCCCGCGTGAGGCTCTGTGCTAAAAGTTAGGAGCCTGGGGCCTGCTTTGGATTCTGTGTCTCCCTTTCTCTCTGACCCTCCCCCACTCACACTCTGTCTCTCTCAAAAATGTTTTAAAAAATAAAAATAAAAAATATATATATTCAAGATTTACCATGTTGTCCCATGTATCAGTACTTCATTCTCTTTTGCCAAATAATACTCTATTGTGTGCATAAATCACATTTTCGTTTCTCCATCTACCAGTTGATGGAACAAACCATTTTTAATATTTAAATGCATGTAGGTAGGTTTGTACTCCAAAGGCAAAAAGTAAGAAATTGTAAAGCCCCAAATGGGAGATGCCTTCAGAGCTTGTTAGTGGTGAAGTTATATATAAGTAAATTTAGATTTAAGTTCATATGGTTGTTGGGTCTAAAAGAAGAATTATCATCCCATCAGTCAGGACATCTTGTCAGTTCTATCTCTTGAATACTTCTTTACCTTACCACTTTCATCCCCTACAGCAGGCAAAAGAAGAATTTTTCTTTTTTTATGTTTATTTATTTATTTTGAAAGAGAGACAGAGAGTACATGCTCACAGGGGTGAAGCAGAGACAGAGAAGGAGAGAGAGAATCCCATGCAGGCTCTGCACCACCAGTGCAGAGCCTGATGTGGGGCTCAACAGGGGGCTTGAACTCATGAACTCTGAGACTTTGACCTGAGCTGAAATGAAGAGTCAGATGCTTAATTGACTGAGCCACCCAGGTGCCCCAAAAGGAGCATTTCTAAAGTCTACTTCCTAACCACAGCCTACAAGCTTGCCTCACATCAGCCCTTGCTGCCCTTCCCCCTCTTCCTTTTCTATTCTGTATTTATTTTGTACTTAAGAGGGATAATGGAATCCTTTCTGAAGTTGTTTGAACACCTAAATTTCAGCTTGTACCACTTCAAGAATTATGGGTTAAGAACCCCTTTTGGAGCCTGGTATAGTGGAAAAAGCTCATGAACTCTGGGGTTCTCTGAGCATTAGAAACATACTTGTTTCCTTTAATTAAGCCCTGTACCTTGCAAATTATTACGAAGATTAAAGGAGATTATGTGAAAGTATCTGGCACATAGAATGTGTTTAATAATCTATGTCCTTTCCACTTTTCATTTAGATTATCATTAGAATGTAGTGGCTTTGATACCCCCCTTTTTTGTTGTTGATTATAGAGACTGATATATTATGATGGTTGCCTGTAGTATAGAGGTTTTTTTTTTTCCTTCCAAAGTTTATATCTTTGTCTCTGCATTCTGTTTTTGTGAAGTCTAGGATTTTATTACTGCTCTAATACCTCTGCTAGCAGCAGTACCCACACATACCTGCGTATAAAAAGGCAATCGTTTATTCTTTTTTTTTCTTAAAACACTTGTGTCTGTATTTTTATATTTTCTCATTATGAAAGTAATCATTGTTCATTTAAAAAACAAGAAAAATGAGAAAGAAGAGATAAAATTTAGTTGTAAACCAATTACCTGCTCTAGTATCCATTGTGTTTTATTATTTTCCAAACTGTTCTATGCATGTATACATACACATGCCCATATTTTTTGAAATAGAAGTTGGATGATACTGTATATTTTGTTTAATTGCTCTTTCTACTTGCCCATGTATTTTTCAATGTTAGTATCATGGAGCTATATAATTTTTTTGTGGCCTTCTGGAATTCCAGTGTTTGGGAGTACTGTGATTACGGTCACTAATCTTCTTTGAATGAGCATTTAAGTTGTATTTAACTTTTGGTTATTAGAAACAGTACTGTCTTTGGTTTTGAAGTCATGACTGATTATGATCTACTTTTTACCTTCTGAGTTAACAGTACTCATGAAATCGTTTCCCTGAGATTTAATCCCAGATCCAGTTCAAACTTGCTCTTTCTACTTTGCACAGTTCTCTTGTGATGTTACCACTAATGTAACAGTGTTTTCTCTCCTGTCACTTACTTATTTTGTTCTTTTTTTGGTGCTGCTTTCATAATATCTTTAAACCGACACCTTCATTTTCTCTTTGCCCTATACTTGTGCCTTATCTGATCTTTAATTTTCTTTTGTAAAAATGTATTTAATGTTTGTTTATTTTTGAGAGAGAGACAGAGAGTGAGTGGGGGTGAAGGGCAGGGAGAGAGAGGGAGACACAGACTCTAAAGCAGGCTCCAGGATCTGATGTGGGACTCGAACTCACAAACTGTGAGATATGACCTGAGCCGAAGTCGGATGCTGAACTGACTGAGCCACCCAGGTGTCCCCCTACTTGCGTTCTCTCTCTCTCTCTCTGTCTCTCTCTCTCAAATATTAAAAAAATAGACCTCTTTGTGAGTCTGTTTTTGGCTCCTAGCCAGTTAATATGTCCTTAAGGAGCTTTAACCATTTTAAATATTTTTAATATGAAGCTCAGTAAATCATAGTGTATATTCTAAAGCTATGGCTATTAAACTTGAGCATGCATCTGAATCACTTGGAGGTATTGTTTAGTCATAGACTCCTGGGCCCTACTCCTAGATTTTTTTGATTCTGCTGATTTTTTAAAAAGCAGTTTGTTTATTTTGAGAGAGTGAGCACGTGTGTGCGTGCAAATGAAGAAGGGGTAGAGAGAGAAGGGTGGAGGGAAGCAGGGGCTGGGAGACTGAGAATCCTAAGCAGGCTTCACGCTGTCAGCACACAGCCCAACCCCACGAACTGTGAGATCATGACCTGAGCCGAAATCAAGAGTCAGATGCTTAACCAACTGAGCCACCCAGGTGCCCCTTGATTCTTCGAGTTTCAGAGAAGGCCTGAGAATTTGCATTTCTGACAAGTCCCCAGGTGATGCTGATTTTGCTGGTCTTGAGACCATACTTTGAGAATAACTGTTCTTAAGGAACATAGAAATCATTCTTCTATTGTTTGTACTCTGTACTTGTTCACACTCTTTTTCTCTTTACACTAGTGGTTGTTCACACTCTTTTTCTCTTTACATTAGTGGATGTGACAGACATATCAGATACCACTGAGCACATTTTAGTAGAGCTGTTGCTATTTAAAACAAAAAAAAACCCCTTATTAGTAAAATACAGAAAGGTTATTGGATATAGGGCTACAGCCTGGCATGAGCTAGACCAGTAGACACAGTGTTTGGTGTACTAGTTTAGGGTCTTGTGTTGTTTGGTCCAAGACAGATTTTTTTAAAACCTCTTGCATTTACAGTCTCAGTTTCCTTGAAGAAAAAAATGATTGCTACTAGGTCTCTCCTGTCTCTGAACTTTCTAAATCTGCAGGCAGATCCTCAGTGTGTTTAAAAAGGCTCACAATGTCAAATATCTCAATTAAAAAATGCTTACGTGTTATCAATAAATGTTCAAAATAGATGCATTATTTTTAGGTTTTATCATGATGGGGATTTAGAACTTGGATAAGGAAATACCTTGAAATAATAGGTATTCCAAATGATTTTGGACATCAGAGCTACAGGACAGCTGATGGTTCATTAGTCAGGTCTGCTAGAATATCAGGTTGAGCCTGGAAGAAAGGAGGGGAGAGAGAAATTTAAAAATAATGGGAATTGAAACTGTCTTTGGATGCATTTGATTCATTGGCTCCAGGTACAGTTCAGTGTGCAGTTTTCTGGTTCCTTATCTGATAGATATAACTAGTAGTTGTTACATTTATTAGTGTACTGGCAATTTGGACCTTTGGGTTTGAAGTTCTTTCTCCTTGACAGCTGAGATGGGGGAGATGTGTAAAGCCTTTTGCAGGTGGCTAGCAGGCATGCTATTTTGTATTTCAGTGGAAAGGGTGCTCTATTGGAAAAAAGCACAAGAGGAAAGGGCTTTTGTAGAGAATCACTTAGCATGTAGGTGTGTGAAAGGTGAAGCTGTTGCAAAGCCTGGCAGCTGATGAGAACACAGTAGAGTAAGGTGAATAGGAAGTTTCTTCTAAGTACCTCAGCCTCTCCTGTTTACAGTTGGTTAGAGGGCCACTGCATGAGCCAGAATGCTTCAGTTATGTGGTAGAGACAAGTCTCTTGTTTTCTGTCACTGTGAGTTGGCATTTTAAATCTTTTTAGAAAGTCCCTTTGACTATTCTTTGTTATTGTTCTTGTGCTCTCTTACCCCCGACCCCCCCCTTTTGATGGCATGACATGTGTAGTCTTCTTTTCTTGTCATAAATTAGGAGAAAATTTCAGTAGAGTAGGAAACCTTATGACCCAGAAAACATTTGCCTGAAGTGTTCCCATGTGAGCAATGGGCATGGGCATATACTAAAAGAGAGAGGAAAAAAAGGCTTTTTGTTGAGAGTGACAGGCAGACAGGACGAGCAAAGTTTAACTTAAATCCTTTCATTGATATTGGAAAGTCATAAGCCTTCATATGACACTGCCATATTCGACTCACTGTGTGATCTGGAGCTCTGTAGCTAGTACCACAGTGTGTGTGTGTGTGTGTGTGTGTGTGTACAGTGTAAACATTTTATGAACTGCAGTGTCTGATCCATCCGTCTGTCTGGGCAAGAATGTCCCTTGATAGTAAAAAGAACAGCAATCAGGACAGAATTGGTCAATGCGGCATGTCTAATGGTAGGAAGATATTTGAAGGACTAGCTATAGACACAATAGTCTCTCTAAATAGCCTCTTTGCACCCGGAGTCTTATTGCAAACAGGTTCATTAAGGAGACACATTCTGACACACAGCGTCACAGTAATGAAAGGAGCTCTGTTTTTCTAATATTGTATCTTGCCACTTCAGTTATGCTGCTAGTACAAGATTTCCCTTGTGTTGTTGTATATTTCTCCAGAAAAAGAATCAGTCTTCATAGAATATACAATTATTTTGTACAGGAATGTATAACTCATACCTAAGATCCAGTCTCCCCTGTTTATGTGCACTAGTGCAAAAATAATTGGCAAACACATCTTCCAGACCAAAAGATTCCAGCACCTTCAATTTGTTGGGCTAGAAGATGTTGAACCAGAGTTATAATAAACTTAAAAAAAATGTGTAATGTTCAAAATGGGTTTGTGAACAATCATAAAAGAAAAAAAATATTAGTACAGTTTCCCATGAGGTGTAATTTTTTTTTCCTAGGGTTTTAGCCAACTCTAGTATAGTATCTGTTCAAAAAAGGAGAAAATGCAAAAGGTTTTCATCCACCAAGCTTTACATATAACTACTATATGAAGACTTAAGCTATTGGATTTTCTGCCTGTTAATGTACAGCATGAACATTATGAACATGGAAAAAAAAGATTATATTGGTTTAAAAGTGGATATGGAAAATTTAATGTGCTCAAGTGGGAACAATGGCATATTAAAAAAAAACACTCATGACACAGATCTAATAATTCACTTGCCCCTGTAGGAGAAGGGTATCAGCTCTGATACTGGCTCATAGTTTATTTTTATATATACCCTTGGTCCCTGCAGTATACCCGGTGTGTGGGTTCCAGAGAAAAGAAAGAAAATAATCTGTAGGGAAATCAGCCTAGAAACCTTTCATTAAATACATTGTGCTCTGTATTGTGTCGTTCACAGAACCTTCAAGAAATAATGGAAAACCTGTTATCAGTCTGCATGTGTGAAGTATTATATTTGAATACTATCATTTGTTTTAAGATTAAGGCAGAGGCTGCAGACATATTAGTTATTATTCACTTACACCTGGTAGATAATACAACAGGGATTTAAAAATTCTTTTTCCATTTCTAGTCCCCACCTTGTTGCCAGCCTCCCTCCCCCCAGACAATGGCAAAGATACTACTTTAACTTAAGACTGTGCTGGCTAAAATATTTTCATGTTGGAAATGTTGCTTCTGTATAGAGGATTGGGGTGCTGAGGGTAATTAAATCAGTCTTAAAATTCTTGGGGGTGTTTATCTGTCATTTAGCAAAAGATGCATTTCTAGGGAAAATTGGATCAAGTGTTAAATACATTCTTCCATGAGAAAAATACACATGCTAGGCGTGTAACTATGAATAGTGACACCTTTATCAAGTTGAATGTCCTTTGGAGTAAGCCTTTGTCTTGTCATTATAGTTCCTGTATTGCTGTTGGTGGGCCTTTAAAATCTGTAAACGTCTTATCTTTTCTGCTGACTGTTCATGCAGGACACGGAAGGCAAGCCACCTGTGACGCACATTCTGCCTGTACTTGTAGCTGTCTTGTGGGTGAGAAGGAACACACATCTTAAACCTAAACCTTGGCTGCCGTATAACAGTATTTAACAAACTTCCAGAATAGCTGATATTAAGAGTTTGGTTTTGATCTCAGATACCTGGGAGCACGTTTTCCTACACAGTCTGTTGAAAGATTTATTAATTCTGAAGTAGCCTGTGTTGAAAACTATATTTTAAGTATAGAGGGATATAAGCCCATCAGTCTCACCAGACTGATAACTTTTTTCACACCTGTGAAAGTGCCACCTCGTGGCCTCAGGACAGATACAGCACATTCCACTCCAGATTAGGTCACCTTGCTCAGAAAAAAAAATTATTGCTTGAATTGGGGGAGGGATACAGGGCTTTTTAAGTGAATCAGCCCCTGGGAGATTGGTTATCGCAGTTACTGTGGTTGAGCTCCTAATTTGGAGACAGTTGTTCAGTGTTCATGTGGATCATTTCAGTTTTGGCTCTTTTCCTCCAAGTGCCTGTCTTTTGAGTTGTTATGCCATAGACCAATTAATTTAGAGAAGTTGATGTCATTTAGTACTTAAGATTTGGAAATACTTCCTGACCGTGTATCACGAAGAAAGAGTCTATTTTCAAGAGTTGATGAGCTTTAGGGAGAGATTTCTTATTCCCACCGGTCTCTGTTTTACTTAAACGGAAGAGCACAACTAGCCCATCTCTGGGGAGATTGAGGATTGGCCCTGATCTTTAAGTGACAGTAGATGGGCGTCCCCAGTCAGCTCTCCCATATCTCTGGATGACCAGTCTGTCAGATTCTGAGATCTGGAGCTCACCTTCTAGATTTGACACAGTACTGTGTCAAGTGCCCTGCTGTTGAAGTGCTTCAGGAGGGAATGAGCTTTCTGTTTCTAGTCATGACTGTTGGGTCTAACATTTATTTGAGGCCAAGTAATTCATTGAGTAAACCTTAGGGGGCTGCATGTACAACACCTGCAGCCCCTCTTTCTGGCTTCCTCCTTCCCAAGCATTCCAGACTCAGAACAGGGATTTATCCTAGAGCACTTCTTGGAATCTGGAGCACTTCCCAGCCCCAGAGTTTTCTCAGGATCTCAGACAACCTTCAATGGTAGAAGCTCCGTCCATATTAACATAGTAAGAGGTGGCAGATCTTGCTGATAATTGAGTGCTTACTGCATGTCAGGCATCCTGCTCAATGATTTACATGCATCCGTGTTGAGTCTTCACATTAAGCTGGTGAAATGGAGACTGCTTTTCTCCCTTTTGCCCGTGAGGAAACTGTGTCACTAGTAAGGAGCAGCACTGGAATTTTCAGATCGAAGCCTGATCTTACTCTTAAGCCCATACCCCTTATTGTTACTGACAACATATCCTAAGCTGTGTGGCCTCCTTGAGCTCTGCTCCCCCTTTCCTTGGCTCTCATGCCTGTAGAGTGACTTCTTCCCAGTGCTTTGGGGCCAGTCTTCTCCTAGTCAGGTGACTGTTAGTCCTTCCCTGAGTGAGCTGCATTTTCCCTATCACCAAAACAAGGGGGGGGGGTGATCCCTCGTATTTAACCTGTTGTTGTAAATAGATAATGAGGTAATGTGTCTGAAAGCACATGTTATTTATTGGTCATCTTCTTTAGGTCAGGCACTGTACTAGAACCTCCAGCACAGCAGTGACATGGAGAGACATGGTCCCTGCAAGCCCTTAGAAAGCTTGTAGACCTACGGACACCACAAGACACTGAAACAGAAACTTACAAAATTTCATAATTGTGCCCTGCATGTTTAAACCATACACAGATGTTAAACTGACTTCAAGTTTAAGCCATGGTCTGTATAGATGGTAGACGTTTTCAGGATCCTATTGGTAATTCTCAAAGAAAGCCCCTTGCTTTCTTTGGTGTTGTCTTTTTTTTTTTTTTTTTTTTTTTTTTTTTACCTAAATCCTCTAACGTTGTTCTCCAGAGTTCTGCCCTCTGCCTGCTTCTCAGCTTTCTCTCTCCAGTTCTCTCCTCTGTGTCTGTGCCCCCATTTCTTAGTTCCCTCCCTTTGCCTATTCTCCTTTCTACCTTTCTCTGACATTTTTCTTTTTACCTTTCTCCAATTTCTGAGCTCAGTTTAAATTTAATCCTCCTTCAGATCCTAGCTCAGTCTTCACTGGCTTTAAGTCATACCCCTCTTTTGATAAATATTCTTTTAAAACACTAAGCCCAATTTTACATTTATTTTTGCATGTGTAGGCAATCTGCCTGTTTCTCTAGTTAGAATGGAAGTTTTCTGAGGGTAGGAGCCACTTTGTCTCACTGGTACCCATCCCAGGCACAAATATGTTTTCAAATATTGAAGTAAATTGGATTTTCTCCTTTTCCTCTCTGAAACAGCTCATCCTTTTTTATCTCTAACATTTTGTCTCTTCATGTTCAGTTGGCCCATTGAACTGAACACTACACACATCTCTCAACTCCTTTTTTCTAAGTCTTACCTATCTGCATTGTCCTCATCCAGACTTCGTTTCTTCCAGACACTCTCACAGCTCCCTATCAGTCACCATCTTCTGGGTAGGAAGATCTCCTTAGGAGAAGGTTCCCTGGTGTCCCTTGTTACTGCCACTCTTAAGTGTAAGCTCTTCCGGACTTCCTTATCTAAATCACATAACTGGTCTTGTCACCTCTTTCCCTGAACCAGTAATCCTTCTAAAACATAGATCTGATCATGTCAGATCTTTAAGCCTTTGATAGCTACTGAAGTATTTACTAGTGAAATGATACTTTGGGATTTTTAAATTATCCAGTGGAGGAGGGGGGAGGTTTAAGATTAGGGAGAGTCTACGTGAAACAAGACTGACCATGTCCTGATAATTGTTGAAGCTGGTGGTGTTACTAACAGGAGACTGCTTATACTATTTATGTTTGTATATGTGTGAAAACTTCATTAATACAATTAAAAAATAAAACAGCAAACTTTGTATAATATATAGATAATATCTGAACTTCTTGGCAGAGCATGCGATGCTCTCATACCCTCCTCCCCAATGTCTCTTTTGGCTTCTGAGATCCCTTAACCCCATAGACTGACTCTCTGCAGCTCTCCCTATCCTCAGCATTGATTAAAAAGGCTCAGCTCTATGAATAAATCCTTCCTGGACTACTTCATTAGCTTGATTGGGGTCTTCTTTCCTTTTGGGTTCCATATCTCTTTGATGGACCATCCTTAAAGCCCATCTTATTGCTTCTTTGTGTATTGCTGTGCTGTCTACCCTCAACCCATCATAGAGGACTGCCCAAACCAAGAAAGTTTCCACTGCCCCACTTCCAGTTTCAGGTCAGCTACTACTCACTGCATGCCTATTGAATGTCAGGCACTTAATGAATGCTTAAGATAGAATCTAGTAGTTCTGTCTGTAACGTGGGGAGAATTCACCATCCAGCATTTGGGGCTAACTTTGGTAGTGGATTCCTTTCCTCTTCATTCCCAAGACCATCCCAGCCTCTTCCTAGGGAATGAAGTGTCATATGCATATCCTTAAGAGATGATAGGTAAACTGTGCTGTACAAGTGCAAGATACCTAAATACTCATTAGCATGTCAAAATAAAACCCTTTGCCCAGCTTTTATCTCTTTTTAATTGTGGCTTTTAAAATTGTCAGGCTCTACATTTAGACTTAGGTGGTCTCCATCCCTCTTTTTGGTCCACTCCATAAAACTGGGTGAGGGAGTTGGTTTTTTTTTTTTTTTTTTTTTTTTTTTTGCCACCTATGGTTTGTGGGAGGGCATCTTCCAGCCAGCCTTCTGCCAGAGCCCATCCCAAAGGCCCTATGCTAGGCTCTAAGAGGAACAGAAGAATAACCCTTTTCTCAACCTTCACAATGTATTTCACTTATTCTGGCCACTTAATTATTCCAGACTCCAATATGACTGTGGAGCCCAGAGTTAAAAGTAGAAAATGTTTAAAAGATTTGAGAAATGAACTGATTTTTGTGGCCTGGAGAAGTGAAGACCAAGGTATGAGTTAATCACGGTTTCCAAACACATGAAATAATTTTACATGGAAGGTGGTGCCAGCTGTTAGCCATTTGAGTGAAAACAAACAAAAGGACTTAGGTTGCAGCTGGAGGGATTTTAGTTAGGTAGAAATTTTTCATTAAGTGGTTCAGGGTGGGAACTGGGTTCCCATCCCAGTAGATTGTTGATTTAGGTCCAGATTGGAGGGCAGTAGGGTGGATTTGAGGAATTTAAGCATCCTGAAAATTGGGCTTTGTGATTTAAAAAATCAGCAGCTGTGAATGCCCTCTGTGTGCAGTGCTGTAGAATGAGGATTCCCTCCTTCCTCCCACCTTCCCCCAAGTTGAAAGAAATTAACCTCAATTAAAGAAAATAGTGATGGATGGCTACAGAGATAAATATGATATATCACATAGGAAAAACTACATTAAAAGAACATTAAAGTTGGGACAGAAAGCACTAAAAATGAAAAAATTCACAGTTAAGGTTGAAAAGTGATATTGTTTACATCTCTGCTAATATGTAGACCTAACAGGACACATTAAGAAATTATGAGTATGCTCTTCTGTTATGCTAAGAAGCAAGTTTTTTGACTTGACACACTCAGCTTAATACACAGTTTCATTGCCCAGCTTTAATTAAGGCATCGTCCATGAATGATTATAGCCCATGGAAAAAAACCTGTTACTTTTACCAGAAGAGTTTTGGTGTTTGTTTAAATATGAAGTTTTGGAGGGGGCCAGGTGGTGTTTCTGTGACTCTGTGCATTTCTTTCTTTCTTTTTTTTTTTAAGATTTTATTTTTAAGTAATCTCTACACCTAGCATGGGGCTTGAACTGACAACCCCAATATCAAGTCACATGTTCTACTGACTGAGCCAATTAGGCACCCCAATTTTTAAAAAAAATTTTTTTAATGTTTATTTTTTTTGAGAGAGAGCACAAGTGGGGGAGGGGGAGGGGCAGAGAGAGAGAGGGAGACACAGAATCCAAAGCAGGCTCTAGGCTCTGAGCTGTCAGCACAGAGCCTGACATGGGGCTCGAACGCATGAATTGTGAGATCATGACCTGAGCTGAATTCGGCCGCTTAACTGACTGAGCCTCCCAGACACCCTGGGCACCCCAACTTTCAATACCTGAGTGTATTTTACTTTTGTAAAATCAATTTCTTTTGTAAAGCAACTAGGTTTGTTTCTTTTTACTAAAATATTAATAATAACTTATGAACAGTTTTAATAATGTTGAGTGATATCATTTTGTATGTATTGAAAACAAAATTTAGCTTGTATACCTTTGCTCTAGGAGTGGGTTTTTACTGCTCAAGAATAGATCTAAAATTTCATATGTATTTTTTAAACAAATTACTACATTGTGGGGGCCATAATCAGAATCAAATCCAATCACATTTTTAATTTACAACATCACATTGTGATACTAGAAAATCATCTTTATTTAAAGCTCTTACCTAATAAGATTTATCTGTTTATTGTGGTTTTTTGTGTGTATGTACATGTGTGTTCACTATATCAGGGATAAAAATACCCCAAAGCGGTCTGGGATAGCATGGTTTCGATGTGTTTGTGTAGGGTAGAGCTTGAAGAGTACAAAACTTAGTCTTTAGTTTCTCCATCCCTTCCTCTGAATCCAAAGAGTTGCTACCTTTGCCTGTACTGAGAAACAAGATTAAAAAAAACTGCCTTCCAGAAGCTCCAGCATATATACTAAGTTTTATATGTTTCCTGAAGAGAATGAGTCCCTCGCTTTCCCCCTCTCTCCCTCCCCACTCCCTCCTCCTCTTCTTGCTCTCTCTTTCCATTTTGGGGGGAACTTTGAGTTCCTTCATTGACCACAAGCTTATTTGTGGAATGGGACAGTGAAAATTAACTATTTCTGAAATCACTGAGCTATGAAGAACAAATTAAATTTAGGAAAGTTAGTTACTAAGTCTTAAAATTTTATTTTTGATGCAGGAAGAGAATTTGTTTTTTATTAAAAGTATATATAGATAAATAAAATCATACCAACTTATATAATCTACATTAATAAAATGGATGGGTTAAACGTGTTTTATTAGTAACGTTAAGGAAGGAAATAATGAACCACAATTATTATAGAAGTTTTCTATTTTTGTTACTGAGTCAAATGAAATTGTCCTAAGTGAAATGATTATTAGCCAGTAGAATTTATTGCATACTCACCTGAGTAATATTAATTTGGGTACATAACAGGGATATACTCATGGTCTGTTGTCACAGATTTTTAGGTTGATTTTCTTCCCAGATGAATGAGTTTTGTTTCAGTTAATTAAAAGAAAAAGTTTAGGAGGCTAAACATTCAGAGTGAGAGAGAGTTGAAAATAAAAAATGAAACCACTTTCTGGTGGTCACTTTGAGACACCATGCACAGTCTCTTTCTTAGTACAGAAAATAAAATCTGTAGGCCTATTTGGAGTCTTAAAAGTAATATAAGTGTAACGTATCATCATAAGTATGCAAACGTGTTTTAAAACACGGTATTGTATGGAAGCAATTACTGGCAATGAGTGAGCTACACACCCCAAGAATGGGTTTGGGGCCAAAAAATGGAAGGTTTCTAAACAATTACTTTTGTGTGGGTGGGAGAGCATGGTTAAGTTTCATTAGGAATTAATCCTAGCCCTTACTTTAATTCTGATCACCTACTTGGTAACCCAGTTAAGTAAGTAAGATATTTCATGTTAGGAATAGGTTATTTTTTTTCTCTTGGTAAAGTCTTCCAGTGAGGAGTGATTAGTTTTTGTAGAAGGAGGACGTGGTATATGTAAACATGAACATGACTAAATGCATGTACAGCTTTGCAGTTTTCAAACTTTGGGCCTGGTAATGGTTAAAAATGTTGCTGCCTTGTGACATGATACTTGAGCATTCTTTAGCTGGGTGTGTTGTGTTCATCTTTAACAGATTTAATGGGAACTAGGAAGGTTAGATCTTACCATCTGGAAGTAACAGGCTGTGCAATTTTCTCCAACTCACCACTAGTTGGAAAAGATGCTGGTGACAGGTGTCTCCTTTCTGTTCTCTTCATTCTGTGTGTTTTGTTCTTTGTAATTATGAAGTTATCAAGGTGATTTTGCATTGTAATATTTGAGTGGGTGACATGGATCTTTTTATTTATTTAATTTTTAAATTAAAAAATTTTGGACCTTAAAAAATTAAAGAGAAGAAACTTGAAACTTGATTTATACAAAAATGATTTTGTCTACTGACAGATTCTCTGGAGCCCTTTGGACCTCATTGATACCAAGTTTAGACAGATCTCTTTCCTCAGGCCAGTGTCATCATAACCGCCCCCGCCCCCCCGCCGCCGCCCTGGCCAGAGAGCTGTTTTGGGTTAGACTACAGGTTGAGCTGAGCAGCCAGCAAGCAGCAAAGGGACTAGCAGCCCCTTAACTGTTATCAAAACACTATATTGACGAGTGAGGCTTGGTCAAGTTACTTAACCTTTCTTCCTTGATTTTCTATTACGTAGACTGGAAATGATAATATCTGACTTTGATCTCATAGGGATGCTTCAATCCATTAAAGTCATTAAAGCACTTTAAGTAAGGTATAAGGCACTAGGTATAAGACATCATCATTATTGTTATCATTACTATTATTTCATTACAGTGCCATATACAAAGGGGGGCTTTTTTAATGCCAGATAGTCTCAGAATGAGCTCTATATGGATTTAGTAGTTGGCAGGGGACATTAGAGGTCAGGTTACCTGTCTCCCTACTCTTGAGGCCAGTTTCTGTTCCTCCCTGCCTCTTTTAGTTTGTGAGCAAAAAGCAAATTATATTTGTTTGAAAATTGAAAAAGAAAATTGAGGGAAATGGGAAATGGCTGTAGTCTACCTTGAACTTTTTTTTTCCTAGGAGCTGCTGTTGGTTTTGAGCTTCCCAGAGTGTGTACTCTGTTGGTTCCCTTTCTGTGGCTTGCATATTCAAGAGTTTTAAAGTGGGTTGTGGGCTCTTTGATGCATCCCCATTTACAACTTTCATTCTCTTTGTTTTTTTTTTGAAATACCATTTCTCTAAGAAAGGAGAAAGGTTGAGGGTAGGGTGGTTAAAGATCTTTGAATATTTTTGGGTAGTGTTTGAAGGCATTTTTACAAGATGATTATGTTTCCTAGATCAGCCCCTTCTGGCATTTTGTCTTGAATTCTTCCTCACACCTCATATAATATTCCAGAAGGAGATGCACTTCCATATGGCCTTGGCTGGCACCAACTTGATGATGTCCTTGAGAATATAGAAGATCAACTCTCATCTCCCAGAGTGAAGTTTGCTTCCTGGAGTGGAGGTTCTTTGGATCTTAAGGTGTTCCTTTTCTAAAATAACCTACCCTGTCCTTTGTCTTAATTTTATGAAACTAATGAGGGTGACCGTATTGATTCTTCTTGGTTAAGAGATTTTACTACTTTCTATGTTTATTCTTTTTAATTTTTGATACATACTCTGAGTATGATGAATTTATTTAATTTTTACTACCTTGTTTCTGGACTGAATATTCTTGTGCAACATACACATGTAACTTGATGACTTGTCCAGTTTGTAAAGCACTTGTTCTTCAAACAGTGCTTTGTAGCGAGATGAAGCATAAGAGCTAAGTGCTGTGGTGTTAAATACAAGATAATTCTGTTCATCAAAAAAAGCTTTACAAGGGAGCCTACGGAAACAATTGCAAGTACTAAAGAATTGAGAAATCCTGAAATAAATATGGATTGGTCAAAACAATTATCATTTATTTGGTTTTCTAACTTTTCTTCATTTACTAGAATCCTAAAGTTACAAGTATGTTGCTTTTAAATATGAATTGAATGGTAGGCTTTTCCAAGTCTCCTCTGAACCCAAGTATTTAGTGTGTAACAGTGGATTTTCTGGTGTTGATTTGTTTATATGGAAAATCTTAATGAGATCATAGTTTTGTATTTAAAGAATCACTTTTGGAGAGCAGGAGTAAGAATACAATAACATGAAATTGGGATTGTTGTGGAAAATCAGGGACATAGGGTATAATACTAGTTTTTCAGAATCAGTAAAATAAGTGAAATTCCTTTTAAATTAAAGCTAGCTATTGCTACCTCTGTACCTGAAGTATTTCATTCATCTTTATTTATACCCACATGTGAAAATTCTTAAGTGTGAATCATGGCTAACAAAACTTTTATGTTTAGTATTACCTATTTTTTTTTAAAGAGATACTGCAGCACCCATTATTTTTCCTTCTCACTGTTTCCCTCCTTCCCAAATTTCATACCAATAGTTTCATTTTCTATTAGAGACTAAATGGAATTTAAAGTAATTTGCCATGCCACCTTTTCCTTTGTGGTTAAATACACCTCCTAAGGAGTTCACAAATGACTTAAATGGACTAGTGTGATTTTTATATATTTCCTGAGTAGTCAACTGGGTCATCCTTGGAGATGCCCTAGAACTAGTGGGGCTGTAGGAGTGGATGGGCATCAAGCAGATAGTTATGTGGTTATCGGGGATTCCCTAGTATTCATATTCCTATAATTGATAGCCAGGGTTGGGTTCATCTTGATTTGGACTATTTCTCAACCTTTTTTCCCCCACTATTAGGGCCTAAAGAGCCTTCTTAGACATTATGTCCTAATCTTTGTCCTCTCCCCACTCCCACTACTCATTAAATCTTAAGGAATATGATTTTGTTGGGTAGGGTAGAGCTTTGGAGGACCACAACTACTGTAATATCAAATTTTTTTTCTTCTGTTGAGAATGCATGATTTAGGGGCGACTGGGTGGCTTAGTCGGTTAAGCGTTCAACTTCGGCTCAGGTCGTGATCTCATGATTCGTGGGTTCAAGCCCTGCGTCAGGCTCTGTGCGGACAGCTAGCTCAGAACCTGGGGCCTGTCTTCTGATTCTGTGTCTCCTCTTTCTGACCCTCCCCTGCTCACACTGTGTCTCTCTTTCTCTTAAAAATAAAAATAAAACACTAAAAAAATTAAAAACACAAAAAATTAAAAAAAAAAAAGGAATGCATGATTTAGGACCACAACTTGGATGTACATTTTTTCCACCTTTTTTGAGATATAATTGACATATAATTTTTAACGTGTACAGTATACTAATTTGGTACAGGTATGTATTGAGAAATGAATACCACATAAGGTTAAACACCTCCATCATCTCACATAATTAGCTTTGTGTGCATGTCTGTGTGTGTGTGTGTGTGTAGAATGTACAGATTATTCAACAACTTGGCTCTTTAAATTCTAGCCAATGGTGAGTAAGTTTTCAGAGACTCAGTAGTGAGTACAGTTACAGTAGTTTGGTGATATTTACCAGTCATCCTGAGAGGTAACATTGAATTTGTCTTTTCTGCCTTAGTTTTAATATGAAGATGAGTACTTGGTGGTATGCTTAGATAGGCTTTGTTAGGCTGCTCTCCTGTCCTGCCTTCCCCCCATCACACACACACACATTTTTCTTGTTATAAAAGTAATACATTTTCATTGCAGATGAAATTCAGAAAATACTTAGCTCATAGAATTTCTTCAAAAATTGAGCTATTCTGTGATACTTTTGTACTTCTAGTTTTATATGTGATTATGGAATGCTTTTACAGATTTAAAAATGTAACAGTAAAACTGAATTATGTATAAATGGCATGGTTAAGAATGATTGTTCTCTTGATGATTTGTTTTTAAGCTGTGTTTAGTATTTGATTCACATTGATACTGGTAATTCCTTTTCAGTTTGAAACCATACTTACATTCTATCAAAATGATAGGATTTCAGAGGAAAAAATTAGGAAAAAATCTTTTTGATGGTTTTTCTGGCCCTGAAGTCTTAGAAATAACTATACTTTTCCATTGAAATCCTTTCTAACATCTATACAGAAAACATACTGCCCCTGAATCAAATAAGCTTCAGGTGTGGTCCTTGACTTCTCTCTGAAAAAAACCTTTTCATAACCAAGTACAAAATAATATTAAAGGCAGTTAACTAAGTCTCAATTCCAATTATATCTTCCCTATTATTGAAATGTGAGATTATAGCCAGCTGTGGTAACCTATAATCCATTTCTCTACATTGCTTTTTGGTGTGAACTGAAAACTATTATCATGAAGTTAAGTCTTATAACCCATTTTAGATGATTTAGTTTCCTAGAATTTATCACAGGTAATCAGAACAAATTCCCTCAGGAATTTGTGTTTCTACCAAATATATATACTCTGACCCTGGAATATTTTTCTTCTTCTCATTCAAATGAAAGATAAAATAGTAAGTTTTTAAAAGAGGTTTATTTGTTATATCTATCAGTATAAGTAAAACCAATAGGTTCATTAAAGATTCTGATTGTGATACTAAGATTCATTGATAGGTTTTGCTTTAGCTGCATATTAAATTAGCAGATGTCACATACTGGGCAGTTAGAAATGCTATTAATTCTCAGGTAGGAATACTAACTTGAAAATTTCACATGACTTTTGTGCAAAATAATAGCAGAATAATGTCCCCCTCCCTATGTCCAACTGTTAAAAAATTGTGAATGTTACCTACAAGGGACTTTGCAGTTAAAGGGTTAAAGACCTTTAGATAGGGATTGCATCCTGGGTTCTCCTGGTGGACCCAGTCATCACATGAGTCACTGAAAGAGTCTTAATCTGCTGTGGTCAGACATGTAGAGGTGACTATACAAGAATGGCCAAAGAGATACATTGCTGGCTTTGAAGATGGGGGAAGGGGGGCTCCCTAAGCCCAAGGAACGGAGTCCCCTGGAACCTCCAGAAAGGAATGAAACCATACTAGCACCTTTATTTTAGTCCATGGAGTCCTGTGTTGGACTTCTGACCAACAGGATTGTAAGAGAGTAAGTTTTGTTTTGTTTTTTAATTTTTTAAATTTTTTTAACTTATTTTTGAGAGACAGAGAAAGACAGTGCGAGCAGGGGAGGGTCAGAGAGAGAGGGAGATACAGAATCCAAAGACAGGCTCCAGGCTCTGAGCTAGCTGTCAGCACAGAGCCCGACACGGGGCTCGAACCCAAGAACCACGAGATCATGACCTGAGCCGAAGTCGGACGCTTAACCGACTGAGCCGCCCAGACGCCCCTAAGTTTTGTTTTTTTAAGTCATTATAAGGTAGTGGTAATTTATTATGACCACCATTGAAAGATATCATTCTATGCTTTGTACTTATAATTTATTGAAGAAAATTATTACTGAAATTTGAAAACTATGAACGAACAAAAGCTGTTTGATAACATGGATAATACTTAACAGTTTGTATGACTTCCTTATATATGGATTGGTACAATTCATTTTGCTTTTTTTTTTTTTTTCTTTGAGAGAGCATGTGTGTGCGTGAGCTGGGGAGGGGTGGGGTAGGGGGGAGAGAGAGAGAGAGAGAGAGAATGAGAGAGAATGAGAATCTTAAGCAGGCTCCACACCCAGTGCAGAGCCAGATGAACCACATGGGGCTTGATCTCATGACTCTGAGATCATGACCTGAGCCAAAGAGTCCTACACTTAACCAACCAACTGAGCAAACGAGGCACTGCAGTTCATTTTGCTCTTAAATAACAATGAATTGTTTGTCTTTGCAACTGTTATTTTTTTCTCTAGTGCTACCATTGTACTAGGAACATAGAGTAGACATTCAGTGAATGTTGAAAACAATGAATAAAGTTACATGGTTAAAATTTGCGTTAGTTGTTAATGTTGGAGTTTTCAGAGAGGGGCTTGAGGAAAACTAGAAACATAAATGCTTGTGTTAGGTCCAAAGAAGTATCTCTAGGCTTTTGACAGATATATTTCCCATTTCTGTCATGTTTGGCAATTGTCAAGGAATCTCAGGGTATAACAGGGTTCATTTCTACCTTGATAAACGGGCCCTAGTAGTAGCCAGGTAACGGGCTATGAGGAGTCTTAGTCCTTCAGATAATGGTTTTTTATTACACTAGTTGTAAAATGACAAGTTTTAAGATAGCAACAAGAGATTTAAAATCAACATAAATACATAGAATAAAACAGGTAAACCTATGTACTTTTATTTTTTTTAATATTTATTTTGAGAGAGCAAGCATGAGTGGGAGAGGTGCAGAGAGAGAGGGAGAGCAAGCATGAGTGGGGGAGGCTCAAAGAGAGACGGGGAGAGAGAGAGAATCCCAAGCAAGCTCTTGCTGTCAGTGCAGAGCCTGATGTGGGACATAAACTCATGAACCATGAGATCACAACCTGAGCTGAAATCAAGAGACGCTTAACCGACTGAACCACCCAGGCACCCCAACCTACATACTTTTTAATTGTTTTTAAGCTGTTTCTCTACTTTCCCAGGCTGATAAGTTGGGACATTCAATCAGAAATATTTGTCGTATCTACACTGGGAATAGAGATGCAAAGAGCTCTACCATCATAGTGCTTGTTGACCCATAGGGAAGTTAGACATTAAATAATTAACAAGTGCTGAGAAGAAGGACAGGGTGCTATAGGAGAAGATAATAACCTACTCTAGTCCAGGTAAAGAAACCATCCCTGAAAGCATCTCTGCAGTTTCAGGAAAGGAGAAAAGGAAAGGGATTAAAAGCAATGAGAGAATGGTTGGAGCACACAAAATCTGGGTCATTGTGAAGGGTCAGAAGATAAAGATGCTGACAATAAACTATAAAAAAAAAGATAAAGATGGATAGGTTGGCAGGGGTCAGATCTTATACGGTCCTGTTAAAGGATTTTGGAAAAATCAGCTGTAATTTGGAGGAGAATGCTTTGGGTGGGGAAAAAAAGTAAATTCAAGAGAAGCTGAGGTTGGAGACTAGTTTAACTATCATAAGATGTAATCTGTTCTAGGGTGGTAGACACGGGGATGGAGAATAGATGGATCCAGAGATTAGACTAGAAGCAATTTGGAGATTGCATGTGGGTTTTCAGAGGGGCTGGGGAGAGATTGTTATGGAACTAAAATAATCCTGCCAACAAAAAGAACGCCTTCTTATTCAGTTAGAAGAGAGAGAAAGAACACAATTTATTATCGAGTAGACATTAACAGATTTACATGCATGTAGGGTAACACAAAGTGACTATAAAGTTGGGACAAAATCTGACAGTTTGTATACATCAAAGCAGAACAAAGTACATTACTGTCTTCTCAAGAGAAAAAGGGCTTCTCCTTGTGAGAGTGTTCTGTACATCTTATGAAAGACACTTGAGCTAATTCTAGAGGTTTGTTTTTACATATTGAGGTGATCTGGCATATGACCTTGGAGATATCTCTCTAATGAAAACTGGGGAGTGGACTTAATCCCTAGAGATTTACCTTGGTTCCAAAGGTTAATGTAAGGACTGAGATTCACTGTATCTCCAAGAAAATGCTCCTAAGAAAATGGGAAAAGATAAAATAGTCCGTCACTTTGGACTTTGTAAATGGAAAAAAAACTATTTTCTAAGGACTCTGGTCAATTGTGCTATTTAATAAGGTGCTCAATTCTAGAGAAGGAGCAGATTTGAGGAATCCTAGGGCAGCACTTGTGCAAGTTCCTTTTGAAGTTCCTGTTAGACATTCCCCTGGAAATGACAGGTAGACAGTTGAGTACATTTGCAGAGTGGAAGAGCAGTCTAAGCTGAAGGTAGGGATTTTGGTGGCCATCAAAATTCAGTTGATAACTTAAGCCTGGGTGTAGACTGGATTGCCTTGAGAAATGGGACGTTGGGTGAGGAAGAAAAGAGGAAGTCATGTCTTTGCTTGTATAATCATGGAGTTAACATAAGTAGATTACCCTAAAAGATTACCTCTGAAGACCTAATCATAACAATGGTCAACATTTTCATTTTTTGATTACTTTTTCTAGGGAATGTAGCTGAAAATTTAGGTCATATGCTCTTGTAATATAGACTTCTGCTTTTATTTTTATTTATTTTTGAAAGAGAGAGCGAGCAAGTGAGCAGGGAAAGGGGAAAAAGAATAGGCAGAGAACCTGAAGTGGGCTCTCTGCTGATATAGCAGAGAGCCCTATGTGGGGCTTGAATTCCCTAATCATGAGATCATGACCTGAGCTGAAGTCAGATGCTTAACCTACTGAGCCACCCAGGCACCCCTAGAATTCTGCTTTTTATACATTGTACATTCTCTTCTAGTTTCTCAGGTCTCCTCTTGACTCCTTTCCCTGTGCCCCTGCATGTTCTGAACCACTCTCTCCTTTTGGGTCATTGTGTTTTTGTATGCTGTCTTTGTCTCTTTTTGAACTGTTGCTTATTTGGAAATGTTTTCAATTTCTACATGTAACTTTTAAATGTTTATTCCCCTTCATAGAGTGAGGTATACTTTTACTGGTTCATTTATTGGGTCTGGAATGTGCCAGGTTTTGAGGCCACAGCACAGATCTTTGCTCTCTCGTGAGGGTGGGTGAGATGCAGAGAATGGCTTTTGTGCAGATGGAAATAGAGATGAAGGGAGAAGTTATCTTGTTGGGAAGAAATATAGCTGACACTTGAATAACATGGTTTGGACCATGCAAATCCACTTACATGCCCATTTGTTTTGATAGATCAGTGTTGCAAACGTATTTTTTCTTTCTTATGATTTTCTTAATATTTTCTTTAAAAAATTTTTTTTAATGTTTTTTAATTTATTTTTGAGAGACAGAGAGAGACAGCACGAGCAGGGGAGGGTCAGAGAGAGAGGGAGATACGGAATCTGAAGCAGGCTCCCGGCTCTGAGCTGTCAGCACAGAGCCCTACGTGGGGCTCGAACCCATGAACCGTGAGGTCATGACCTGAGCCGAAGCCGGAGGCTTAACCGACTGAGCCACCCAGGTGCCCCTAACATTTTCTTTTCTTTAGCTTAGTAACATTTTCTTTGTTGTAAGGATACAGTATTTAATATATACAACATACAAAATATGTGTTGACTGCTTATATTATTGGGAAGGCTTCTGGTCAATAGTGTAGTTTGTGGGGGAGTCAGAATTTATTCATGGATTTTTCTACTGTATGGAGGGTGGAGCTGTCGGCCCCTGTAACTCCCCATTGTTTAAGGGTTCACTGTACATGATGGTGGAACCCAAGTGCTTCTTGGGTGGATGCATTTCATAATGCTCTCAGTGAAGTAGTTGTTGCCTGTTCAAAAAGGGGTTTTTTTTTGTTTGTTTGTTTGTTTTTTGGTACCTGTATTGGAAGACAAATTGGAAAATGAAATACAGGGGAAAAATATTCTCTTATTCATATTTGCAAAAATAGTTTGATCTAGACTAAAACAGAGACTATTTTTGCCCATTTATTTTATCGGACAGCTCAGTTTGTAAGTATGTTGTGTTGGGGGCAACTTTCATTGGTAAATCCTGCACTCATTGCAAAAAGCAGTGGTTCCTTATTGAGAGACACTTTGGCCACCTGGGGTTTGGCAAATAGAAAAACAGGCAGAGGTGGCATTCAGGGACATGTTTTTATTTTGTGAAGAGTAGTAACTGTGAACTGAAATACAAACACAAACAAGAGTGGGCAGTGATGACTTGGACAAAGATTTTTACCAGCTGTCAGCGTGAGATATTCAGTAGACTAACTGTTTTAATGGGTTTATCTTAGACAGTTTTTCTGCTATGAAAGTGTTGGTTAATAATTCACCGTTCCTGAGAGGTTGAGGAAGCAATCACACGCTGTAAGCCGGCGCTTTGCTGGAGCTCGTCTTGGCCGGAGTGCCGTGCCTTGTTGGTTGTGACACAAGTACCAAGTGTCTGCACTTTGACAAACGGAGGCTTGGGAGATCTAAATACGGCAGGGACGGTTGGAGTGATTCACTCCAGGTGACATCTGGAGTAATGGATTACTGTAACTATTCATCAACTCCGCATCAGTAAGAATAGAACTATATATGTTTTCCAAAAGTGTGTTTTGAAGTAGGGTGGTGTTCTGTATGGGGGAGAGTGTGGTAGTGGGAAAACAGATTATTTTCTATGGACTATTTGTGAAGCTTTAGAGAAGGGGCAAACTGGGTTTGCTGATTGATACCTGGGATATGTTTTTATTGTCTAGCAAAGTATTAGATACAGATGTACATGTAAGACTTACCCTTTGGCAGTGTGAATGTTAATGTCAGAAACTTGAGCCCATTACCCCTTGTTATACAATTCGTTTTGATGCAATAGTGAACACAACTCCACTGCAGATTTAAGTACTATTTATGTGAATTTTATTTCCCTATTTAGTCACTGAATCATATTGTGGTGTTGGCATGGTAAGTTTTGTAATTTGCTTTCTTGTGTGAAGAGTGCTTTTCTTCTACCAAATGTTCACTTCTGCATACTTTTTTAGTTAGGCATTATGTCATTACAAAGATTTACAGTTATTTAATAATGATTTATTGTAGTAATTTATTCTGCCAGCTGTGGTACATTTTCAGTGGAATTTGTAAATCAGATTTATACAGAAGTTTACCAGGACATGCATTTCAGGATTTAATAAAACATACTCTAAAGTCTTTTGAAGTAGGTAGTTTTATGCTAACACATTTGGGATTAAGCTTTACTTTAACAGCCTTTGTTAATGTTCAAACTCTGCTGTGTCTGTCCCACAGCCATTGAAAGAGGAGTCTGTGAGATCTGTTAAAATAAAATACATAGTTTCAGATCATCTACTTTGCTTCCAGACCATTAGTGTCATGTTATATTTGACCCAGGGTGTTCACGTGATGTTAAGGGACAAGGAAACTTCCTGACATTAGGCTCTGTGCAGTTCCACACATTTTAAGCACGATTAAAATGTGTATCCAGAATCATAACAGAGAGTGGTTCTAGTAGGTTATGTTCCTGTCAAAGTGTTCAGTGTCAGATTTTCTCCCCCTTTTTCAGAGCTCACTGGCCACTGACCATGTGGAAGACATTTAGCTTTGGCAGACTTGCCAGCTCACACTCCTCCCGCAATGTCTTTGTTATGGTACAGATATGGCAAGTTATCAGACTTTCTTTTTTCTTTCCCTTTTTAAAAGAGATTGTTGAGATTTTGTTTACTTGATGGCATGGATGTGTTTAGAGAAGGATAGTATCTAGAAAAGAAGGAAAGTGTACAGATTACTTTATGACTTGTAATTTTTTTTCAACCTGGCGGTGTGAGAGGCTGTCTTTGAAATGCACGATTGCCAAGTAATTTGTAAAAATGACTTGTTCTCTGAGACTGCATGAGAATTTTAGTTCTAAGATGAAACTGCTAATTCACAGCTTCAGTCAGCTGGTTATTTTGTCTCCAGCAGCATGAAACATCTCCTTTGACTTACTGCTGCCCCCCAAACACATTGACTTCATCGATCAGTTGTTTTAATATTGTGAAGACACAGTCTTTAATGTGCCTGGAAGCTGCAATTTCAGGTGATACGTAATTGTATTTAAAGCAGTACACTTGGTACTGTCTATCTAAGATGGAAGTGCAAGCATTTGAAAATACTGCACCCTCCTATTTTTCCTAGTAGTTGTATTTGTTTATCATGTTCAGGCATGAGTTAAACAGAATGTAACAAAACAAAAAGAGCCAAAAACAACTCACTGTCTGAAATGTTAATGCCTCGCCATTTAGGGTTTTTATTCATTTGTGGTTTTTTTGTTTTATTGTGTTTTTCCCACAAATGTGACAAAATAAACAGTTTGTCATCTGTTCTCTTATTTCTTAAAAGATCTAATTTTTTAATTCTTAGAAATCTCACACAGCAGTTAATAACTTTTGTCTTCATATAGAAATTTAAGTCACAGTACATTAAAATTGGATCTTTTAGTGATTTCATCAGACTAGAAATAATCTTAAAATATACATATATACATAGTATGGTGCTTGGAAGCTACTCTTGATTGAGTTAATATTTCTAGAAAAATTGTTATAATTTTTATATGATTATTTGAGTGCTCTCTGGACAAATGACTCCTTACTAGTATTTGATATTTATCTTTATTTTGAGAAAAATAAATCTGTAATACAAGAGAAACTTAAGAGATAGGGGTATGTCTGGAAAGAGAACAGAAATGGACTTTTCTTGAGAGATTTCAATGCTGATCTCTTAGATGTGGTGTCACATTTTCCTTGAAGGCATTACCACTTTTATGTTGAGGACACCACTGAAGAAGATTGAGCTCTTTTTCACAGAGCACTCCAGTGCTCACAGTGTATTAGGTATCTTTACCAAGTTTAAATGCAAAAAGAAAGAATATTTTATCAGTAAGTTCATAGGTCTGGATTTAGTTTTGACGTTATCAGTGTTTTTAAACTTTTTCTTTTGGGGTTACCTGAGAAAACTTTAAAAATGATAACAAATTGGAACTTAAAAAGGCACATAGTTCAGGGATAACAAATATATTTCATTGTGTGGGTGAATTTTGACTGACTGGAGGGGAGTGCTTTGAGAGGGTGAGGTGGATGAGAGGGATAAAATCGTTTTGTCCTCAATTAGCAATGCTTGCCATAGCTACTGGGTTAACAGTCAGTGGAATCGTGACCTGAATTTCACTCCCTAGTATATAAACCCCTGAAAGTTACTGTAATTCTTCCTTTATTCATCATGTGTTCATACATTCAACCAATCTTAAACACCCCTGAGTATAAGGCAGTGTGCCAAACATGGTAAGAATATAGAGGTGGAACAGACATGAATTTGCTTTTAAGTCTTGATGGGTGGGAGGCTTACTTGTTCATTAACAAAAACGTGAAATGTGGTAGGCAGCAGTTTTGGAGAGACTCAGAAATATTGAGTTCTAAGCAAGAGGGATATTCAGTTGCAGTAATCTGGCAGTTTCTAAAGCTTCTTTGAGAGATAACTTGTATTTACTGATTAGGTATGCTGGCATTCTGGAGGGATACCCATGCCCATTTGTCATGGATAGATGATTGCCTTGTCAAATGTATAGCCTCTGTATGACATTTTGATAGTGCAAGGCAAATGTAGTATGTGCTATAAGGGAAATATGATCAGTCTGCAGGTGAGTGGTGAAGCCATATGCTGTTGGATGAGATGCCAATCAGAAATACATGGTAGAATGAAGGATAGAGCATAATTTCGGTGTTTACACATTTATTAACTTCGGAGAATATTTTTAGGTAGAAATATTTTAACTCCATAGTATATGTATGTGCAAAATGTCAAATTAAATCTAATACATAGATTAAGTATTAGTCTTAGGCGGTCCCTCCACCGTTTTTTCTTAACTGGAAGTCTTCAAATTATCTTTGACCCCTTCTTTTCTCTGAAAGTTGAAATTTATTAAGCATCAGTTTTAAGATTTTTTAAAAAATCAAACAATTGTAAATTGTGTTTTTGTTTCTTACTGTCACCTAGTTTAGGTCTTAATAGTCTGTGTATGTGCTGACCATTTTCTTCTGGTGTCTACTATAGGGTCAAGTGTAGTATAAACAGATACGAAACCTACAAACTTCCTTGCCCTTGGAACTTACATTCTTGAATACAACACAAATCCCCTGATTGAATATCTCAGCCTCAGAACTTTCTCTTTTCTGATACCTCTTGCGTACTATTCCTAGACAAAAGAAAACTTCCATTATTTAACTTTTCGTTTCAGAAACGTAAAGCCTAAATTTCAAGTCCTCTAAAGTATGCCTGTGTATTTTCTCTCTAATCTCATCAAGATCTTGCTAACATTCCTCATCTACCTTAGGAATGGTGCTTTCTTCTTCTTCTTTTTTTTTTTTTTAGTTTATTTAAATAAATAAATAAGAGACCAGTGCAGGGCCAGAGAGAGTGGGAGAGAGAGAGAATCCTAAGCAGGCTCCCTACTGCCAGCACAGAGCCAGATGTGGGCCTTGAACTCATGAACTGTGAGATCATCACCTGAGCTAAAATCACGAGTTGGACGCTTAACCGACTGAGCCACTCAAGGCGCTCCAAGCAGTACTTGCTCTTGCTTGCTTTTTCTCTTTGTCTTTAGATATTCTCCTTAGCCCGAGAAAATCAACTCGTATCCTTCTTTTGACCAAATTATGCTCCTGGAAGCATTGTAGCCAATAATACAAATACTGATTCGTGGCACTTCTACTTTAGTAAGAGAGGGCAGTTATTTCTATGTTTTATAAATATTCATGGGTTTATGCGTAATCTCTCCAACTATAAGTCAGGTGAAATTAGACTTTCGTCTTACATATTAAAGCCTTAAAAATATTAGTACGGTTGAGAACCAGGAAAAGGAGTGCTTTTGAGTATACTGAAGAGATGCAACAATACATTCAAGCTTAGATATCAAACTTCTAAGAAAGCCATTCCCCCTACATTGTGCTTAGAATCTGAAAACTCTAAAACCATTATTATGTTTTCTTAATTGCTAGTACATAAATATTGTAAGAAGTGAGAAAAGAGTACATGAGTGTGTACAGAGATAATAGATCTCCCATTCCTACTCAGAAGTAATTTCTATTTACCAGATTTTTAAAAGTATTTCTAGGGGCACCTGGGTGGCTCAGTGAGTTAAGCATCTGACTTTGGTCTCATGGTTCATGGGTTTGAGCCCTGCATTCAGCTCTGTGCTAACAGTTCAGAGCGTGGAGCCTACTTTGGATTCTGTGTCTCCTTCTCTCTCTGTTCTTCCCCTACTTGTGCTCGGTCTCTCTTTGTGTCTCAAAAATAAAGAAAATGTTAAAAAATAAATAGGGGCACCTGGGTGGCTCAGTTGGTCGAGTGTCCGACTTCGGCTCAGGTCGTGATTTCCCGGTCCCTGGGATCGAGCCCTGCATTGGGCACTGTGCTGACATCTAGAGCCTGGAGCCTGCTTCAGATTCTGTGTCTCTCTCTCTGCCCCTTCCCTGCTTGCACTCTGTCTCTCTCTTTCTCAAAAATAAACAAATGTTAAAAATAAAAGTATTTCCAGAAATAGCTTAGTCTAAATATAGAAGTATTTATTACCCCCTCCTTAAGTTTTCTCTTTTCTTTTTTTTTTTTAATGTTTATTTTGAGAGAGAGCGAGTGTGAGTAGGGGGAAGGGTTGAGAGAGAGGAGAGAGAGAGAATTACGAGCAGGCTCCCTGGCATCAGCACAGAGCCCCACACAGGGCTTAAACGCATGAATGGTGAGATCATGGTCTGAGCTGAAATCAAGAGTTGGACACTTGGGGCACCTGGGTGGTTCAGTCGCTTGAGTGTCTGGCTCTTGGTTTTGTGTCAGGTCATGGTCTCATGGTTTGTGGGTTTGAGCCCCAAGTTGGGCTTTGTGCCAACAGTGTGGAGCCTGCTTGGGATTCTCTCTCTCCCCTTCTCTCTGCCCCTCCCCTGCTTATCCTGTCTCTGTCTCTCTCAAAATAAATAAAATAAACTTAAAAAAGAGTTGGACGCTTAACCGACTGAGCCACCCAGGTGACCTTTCTCTTTTCTCTTCTTGACATGAGTGGGAGTTTACCATATTTACTATTTTGTATCTTGCCTCTTATGATTTATTTGGTTGGTTTTGAAGCCCCACTTTGACACTTAATATGAGACCTTGGCCAAGTGACTTAACTCTGTTAGCTTCAATTTCCTTATTGGTAAAATGAAAATAATAATACCTATCTCATAGGACCTGTGAAGAACAAATAAAAAATTGTTTATACTCTTCTTGTCACACAACAGGTGCTCAGTAAATGTATGGTAACGTCCCCTAACCTCCTTGTCTATCCAGAACGATTAATTTCCTAAGAGCTCAGGATGCTGAGATCTGTAATTGTATCTTTTATAACATTCATCACAATGTGTTGTACATAGTAAGCATTTAAAACTTCACTGATTTATTTTCTCTCACTGTTAGGTGTCTGGTTTGGTTTTCTTCATACTCTTCACTGAAATCCTCAAATCTCTAGAAAGAAGTACAAAGACACATACATGATCGTATGAAGATGCGCAACAGGCAGATGTTAGAATCTTAACCAGTGATGTACTTGTAAATGTTTAAAAACTGGTTTATAGGTCAGGGGAGCTTGGATTTGTAGCATTTGCTGATTGCTGTGGTATAAATATTCCCACTATGGCCGATTTCAAGTTACCAGGGTGAAGTCAACTGAGTTGTAAAATTCCTGAAAGTTTAATAGTCTGTTCTTACAAGTCAGTAGAGGAGCTGTCACATGCTGCTAGATTTCTGGACCATTGCTTTGAACTCTGATGTGAAAGCTTAGGGAAGCCCAGGCCTCAAAAAATGGTCCAGGCTCTACCACCATCTCATTTTTTGCCTTTCCCCCGCCTTTTCCTTGTTTGTATAGTAAAGAAGTAGGAGTAGATCAGTTCTCCAAACTTTTTTTGGCACAGCCTTTCAGTTCTGTAGGTATCTCAGAGGCCAGGGGGCCCAAGCTTTGTGCTTTTTTGTCTACATATTTAGTATGAATTTCTTTTTTGAAAAGGTCTCTACTGGTTAAAAATGTTTGAGAACCACTAATACTTAATAGCTTTAACAAAGCCTGTGTCTGTAATTGTAGCAGAGGCTCTAATACAGTGAGAAGTAATGGGTTTACTGTGTGTGTGTGTGTGTGTGTGTGTGTGTGGCTTAGGGAAATGCAAAAGGAAGCTTAATGAATTTCAGTGTTGTTTTTATCAGAGGTAGACATAATAGAAGACAGTTTTGGTACTTTTTTTTTTAAGTATCACTTTCATTTATGTGTGAATGAATTCTCTTATATATGTATGTCAGGTTAATGAGGTGTAACTTACAGCCAGGAGTCACAAACTCAGATGGTCACATTGGCCAGGCAAGTAATGGAATTGAGGTAAACAGTTGGGGTCTATTATAAAGAGTGGTGGAGACTCTGCTCATCTGTGAATACATGCTGAAAAGAGTAGCTTCTGCTCCACTGCAGCAATGTTGTCAGGTTTCTGGTTGCCGTATCTTTAGTTCCCTGAAACTCCACCCTTTGCTTATTCCCATTCCATCCCCAGCTGCTGGAAAGGCATACCTTAATATAAAACTTCTTGATTTTTTTTACATGTTGGCTAATAATTAAGCACACATACATGCGTACTCATATACACTCATGTAGGAAGCCAAGCAAAACAAACTAGGCCTCAGGGCCAAACTAGGCCTGTGGGCTTATAGTTTGAAATCTTTCTACACACATATGTATATGCAGCAACTAATGTTTATTGAATGCTTAAGTTCTACGCACTCCACTAAACCTTTTGTGCTAATCAAAGTATTTAATATTCACAATAATTAGGTGAACTATTTTTTTTTTTTATAGTTGAGGAATTTTGGCACTTTGAGAGACTTAAGTATCTTGCCAAGGTCACATATTTAATAAAAGGTTCCACAGGTATTCAAAGCCAAGTAATCTGACTGTAGAACTTTGGGACTTAAACACCGGGCAAAACTGACTCCGTACATGGCTCTCTGTCCTATATATGCTATCAGCACACACACAAAACATGAATAACTGAATGTAAAAGGTAAGTAGAGAGTGTTGTCTGATGTTAGCTCATCTGTGTGCAGTGATACGGTTTGTGCATATGTGTGCTTGATGTGATAAAGTATGGGAATACTATATGCTTTCACACTTTATAAGATTTTTCTAATAAAGCTGAGTGAGGCCAGTGTATAATTTCACAGGGAGTTTATATTTCTCTATGTTACAAACTAGACATCCTGAGCCATGAGGCCAGCATTGTCTCTGTCCAAGGGCAAAAGTTCCCTCACTTCTCATTGCCATAGTTAAACCCCACCCATGGAAAGGCTCCAAGTCCTGACTGATGATCACTTCCTCTGGGCAAGGGTATGAAGAATAAAAGTAAATCTAGCAGGAGGAGTAAATCCCAAAAGACAGAGATAAGTACTTGAGGTCAGAGACTGCATCTTTTATAGTTTGTCTACATACCAAACTCATTAATATGAATAATCATCTTAGCTGTAGTGGTTGTAGTAGCAAAAGTAATACAAGAAACGAGCCTTGTCTTACACTTTTACATCAGCTCTTCATTATTTCTAGGATTTGGGGAGATCTTTGAGAAAATGGTATTAAATCAGGTCTCTGCCATGTTTGTCCTTTCTTTCTACTTCTTTTTCCTACCCACATAAAATGTTTTTCAACCTTAAAAACTCCAGCCTATAGGGTAAAACCATAAGACTCTAGGAAGAAAAATGAAAACAGTGTGCGAGAATCTATATATTTATCCGTTTAGGTTTTTCCCCTGGGAGATTTTGGAACACCATTAGACAGTGTAAACCTCTTTATGGTTTATTCACTCGGTGTGGAATGGGAGAGAAAAAAAGCCAGTCCCTCTGGCAGTATTCTTCCCAACACTCTATACCCATCATGTGAATGGAAAGAACCCAAAACCTTCATTTTCAGAACTGTATCTCAGCCCCTGGCTCCTGGAGAAAACCAGTGTGGTTCAGATGTGGGATGGGAAGAGTGGTTTGCATTGGCACCGGCCTTGCGGGTGCTTTGGGGCTGGAGCACACTCAGCTGTGGGTTACAGATGCTTGATCTCCAGTATTAATGTGGCCAACATGTGAAACCATGGCACCCACAATACTACACAAAGGTCCACGCCTCTGATAGTTTGGGAAATAACTCCCAGCTGAAGAATTCCTTCATGAAGGGCTAGAATACATTCTTGAACAGAAAGTCCTTTTCCAGAGGGGTAAAACCAGCAAAGAGGTGCCTGATGATGTTGGGTTGGGCATCAGGACTGTATCATAGGTTGTCTATGGTCTTGGGAGCTTTAACTGAAAATAGAAAAAAAATGCTACACTACATGTTAGATTCATAAATATTCGGTTCCATGCCATACATGTAGCAGAAATCTTGTGCACTTAAACCATTGTATAGTTTCTTTGGGGATGTCAAGAGCAAACCATTAATGGTGGATGTCATCTGGCATGATTCAGGGCATGTTTGAAATGTTTCCACCAATTTTTATTTTCCTGAGCTGTCTCCAAGGTTGGTAGATTAGAGAAAACTATATAGAAGAGAAAGGAAATGAGGATAGAGTTGGGTTGTGTTCTCTGTGAATTCAGTCACCAAGACTTTTTCCAGGGCACAGAATTTGTGTCTCTTTTCACCCAGAAGCCCTGTGCTTCCTTCTAATGGTACACTTCAGAGAGCTGGATGTTTCCATTCCCCCATTCAGTTAGTGTGCTAGTTTTCTCATTCAGGTACAATTTCTAGTGAAATAGTAGTTTATAAGTATTCAGAAGTTAGTTTATTGACTCTTATTGCACTTCTGAGCCCCTAATAAATAATTTATTAGTCTGATGGATATGTGGCTACCTAACTATGGGGCATGAAATATGCACTGTTTTTCTAAAACACTGTAGGGAGACCTGTTTATAAAGTATTTAGTATTGGTTTTATAATGCACCGTTGACAACAGGAGACCACGAAGCTCAAAGATCAATCTCATTTTGGCCCACAGTATTAATGCTGCTTTATAAAGCTCTGTGACAGGTCACTTAGACAGTGGTCCTAGCAGAGAGGACTCTGTTAGGTAGGCAGGCTGTAGTGGTTGCCAGCACAGCAGATGAATGTCTTTGTCTGAGTCCCTGAGGTGACCAGCGATTGCTGATGTTGGCCAGGTGATGGAACTCATCATTTCCCTACTCTCTAGAGGGATCCTGGACTGAGAGTGCCCAGTTCTGCTAATGCAGCCCTCACTAATTGTGCAGAGGGTTGGTGTGACTTTAGACCACAATTGCAGTCTCGGAGATAAGAACCAGGCAGTAAGGAGCGGAGTTTAGCTCTCCTCAGCGTTGTCTCGTTTGTTAATGAAGTAACATTCTTCCACATCTCCTGCTCCTTCATGCAAATCACATATGTGACATAGCATAAACATTTTTGATTTTTGTTTGCTTTGGGGAATTTCATTAGGAATACATGTATAGACATTTTAAAAACACTACATAGTAAACACTTAGAATCAGGGGACATCTAAGTAAAGTATTAAATAATTGCATCCAAAAATCAATTCTCGGTGTTTTACTTTATAAGAATTATAATGCCTTATAAGGGCAGTGATTTACAATGTACTGTTGCCTCTTAGGGTGTATGTTTTGGAGCAAGGCATTTATCAGTTTTGAATTAAGAAATCCTTCCTGGGGGCTCCTGGGTGGCTCAGTTACGCGTCAGACTTCCCCGAAGGTCATGATCTCATGGTGTGTGAGTTCGAGTCCCACATCGTGCTCTGTGCTGATAGCTCAGAGTCTGGAGCCTGCTTTGGATTCTGTGTCTTTCTCTCTGTCCTTCCTGCTCACACTGTCTGTCTGTCTGTCTCTCTCAAAAGTAAATAAACATTAAAAAAAAAACAAAACAAAAACAAAAACTCCTTCCTGGTTGGTTCTAAGTATTTTTCCCAGAGTGGGAAGTCTGAACTATACTTCTTGAATTCAGTCTGCTTGCTTGTAATTTCTCAAGATTTTTTTTGGAGCCAAGGCTGAGTCCCTTTTGCTGTTTGCCATTTCTTTTATTCATTTCTCATTGATTGAGTTTCATTGTATCCTCTCCAATTGCACTAAACCCTGTCTGCCTTCTGGTCTTTGATTTATCTTGTCAGTGTATTTTGAGATGAGCACTTCTTTTGTGCATCTGTCATTTATTGAGCATTTACTGTGTGTTAAGCACTGTGTTAGGCCCTGGATTACCAAAGATAGATAAAACTCTTTTCCTTTTCAACAAATGTAGAATTTAGTTGGGGAGATGGGTAGTAAATTGGCTTTCTGACACAAGCAGTCTCAATACATAGATTTTTCAACCACGGGATTTTTTTTATATCTCTTATCTTTGGTATCTGAAAAAAAATTTTTTCCCTCTCCCTTCAGAGGCACCCTTTTCATTTGAGGTCTTGATCACATTCTCTCCTAGGACCCTTCTATATCATTTTCCCTCTGGCTTAGATCTTCAATATCCTTTTCTCCACTAGCTTTGTCCCCTTCGCCTATGATACACTCTTTTGTAACAAACCATCAACACACTAACACAGCTTCTCCCAGGCCCTGCAAACTTTTCAGACCACCTTTTTCTTACTTTACTTGCTTGTGTTGCAGAATTTCTCCAGAGAATGTTTTGCTTTTCTGTCTCCTTGTCTTTATAATTTGCTTACTTCTTAACTCCTTTACAATCCAGATTCTGTAACTTTCATACCTATTTGTCTATTAAGAGCTCTTTCTTGGGACACAAAATATAATTATGAAATATTGCAACCACAAATATATCAAGAGGAATGGTACAATGAACACCAGTTTACCCAGGCATAAGAACCTAGCATGTAAAAATACATGTGACGCCCCAGGATACCATACCCTCTCTCCAATACCCATCCCCACGTTCCAGCATTATTCAGATTTTGGTATTTATTATCCCCACCCATTTTGTTTTAAATACTCTTACTATATTTACTACTACTTACTATTATGCTTCATTTCACTCTAAATATAGCCTTGTTGTTTTAGAACATTTAAAACTCTGACCATCCTACTTTAAACTCAGACTTCTTGTCATTCAGAGCATTGGACAATCACAATGCCCTTGTTAATGCTCCTTCTGTCTTCTTCCCCAGTAACCATAGGTGTCCCCCAAAATGCTGACCTTGGGCTTAGTTTAACCTTTTGTGTTGTTTCTCTGTAGATGGCTCCAGATCTGATAACTCTAGTGTCAGTGTGTTTTCTGAACATTTCTAGTTGCCTTGTCACTAGTTTGATATCCTGTTTCCCCAAACAGAACGCTAACTCAGCTTTCACAAACTAGATCATCCCCATTTCTTTTGATTCTGCTACCATTTCCCATGCATAGAATATTGGAGCTTTAGTGTCATCTTTGACTGTTCTCATTTGTTACCCACATTTTATCAGTCATTCTTGTCCCCTGGGTTTTATCTCCACATTGTATCTGCCCTTTTTTTTTCCTGGCTCTAATGCTTGTAATCATTTTACCCAGATTATTATAATAGCTTCCTAATTGGTGTCTTTGCTTCTGTCTTTTCACACTTCAGTCTGTCTGTCATGCTGTTGCCAGATAAATCTTCTTAGTGTATACAGTAATGATCATACCGTGCCGCTGTTGAGAAGCTTTCAGCAGTTTTGACTCTTGGTGGATAACAGGATAAATAGCAAGTCTTTACAGTGGAGCATAAGACCCTTCCAGTAATAATAGTTCCTATTGACCAGTCTATCGCTTTCATTCATCATTGCGCTACACAAATCCTACCTTATCTTCAAGGCAAATTGGATCACTTCTCTAGGAATATTGTTCTAGAGAATAGAATATTATTCTATTATTCTGTTCTTCAGTTCCAGCAGAAATACTGCTTCTGCTTAGAAACTTTCTCTTACCACACCAGCTGGAAGGAATCTCCTTTTCCAAGTCATCCAGGATTCTGTTGCTGCTTCTTTTATCACATTCTGTTTTATTAAGGTTGTTTTTGTACATGGCTTATCTTCTGTACTAGATTGTAAACTTCATGTAAGCAAGGACTGTGCCGTAATTTTCATGTTCCCTACACCTTCCTGTACTTGGCAAGTAGGGCTTTGATCAGTATTCTCTAACAATGACTAAAAATGTTTAAAATGTCCTTCTTTATAATAAATGGAAGAAAAAGCAAGAAACTGAGCTCGTGAGGGCAGAAGTGTATCCCTTATCAATTAGCAAATTATTCACGTTCCCAGTTTGTTACTTCCATTCTCCCCAGGGTTTGTTTATTTAGTGGTTGGCTGCTGTCAGCCTTGGACACTAAAAATGCTTAAAATGTGTTTGGGTGGTCAGAGGAGTATGCTATATTTGCAGTTAAGAAAACAAACAAACAAACCTGCCTTGATATACTCTGTGCTTCCAAATAATCCTATTTGCAGGGTATATGTAATTTCCTTCTCAGTCTCTCAACAGGTACACTGTGCTCACCCCAAATTACCTACCTCCAAATAGTCATAATTACAGATCATAGGACAATCTCAAAGAACAAAACTGCAAGCACAATTCAGGATCCCGTGTTTTTATATCATGTTCTTTTCCATTTAAGCCATTTGGATATACTAACATTCTTGTACTGCCTAGTTAAGGTATCTCTCACCTAATTCTTTTTCCATCCTTTTACTGCCTTTCACATGCCTCCTCATTCTGTGAAACTCAGATATTTACTTGATTTCTAATGCTTCTTACCTCTGAAGAAACTCTTGCACACAGTACATTTAATGGCAGTTATTTGATTAATTTTTGTCTCTGATAAATTACCCGATGGCTTTAATCTCTTCTCTTTTTCTTCCCATGCCATTCTTTTTTCTTTTTCTTCCTTTTCTTTTCTTCCTGTAGTTTTAATCTATTGTTATTGTTATTTTTAATAGTAGTGCCATGAATAGTATAAGTAGTAGTAAATTTTTAGAAGTGAAGTATAACATGCATTCAGAAAAAGTGTGCAGATCATAAGTGTGTATAACTTGATGGATTTTTACCGAGTGACCATACCCAGAATCACCAAGTAGATAGAGATACAGAATATTACCTGTACCTTAGAAGCTTTTGTTGTGCCTTTTGCAGCCACTACTCTCACCGAAGGTCAGCACTATTCAGACTTAAGACCCTGTTCTTATTTTTAACTTGTTCTACTGAGTTTCTGACATCTTGTGGGTTTCTTAATTTGGAAACCATCTACAGGTTCACTCAAACTTATTTCAACATGTTTCTATTTAGATATATATGGATCTAACATAGTCTGTAGTTTTACAAAGATTTTGGAACTTCAGGTATATATTGGTATTTCACTTTTTAAATTTGTTTTCTAGGTTTGTGAATTTATATAAGTGGGTACCATCAATAGAGTTGCTTTTTTTCTGTGATAACTCTAAAAAGCAGTGCTGGATTTCCTGGGTATCTTTGAGTCTCAATCCAACTGAGAATTTTAACTATTATTATGACAGTAATTTAAACTATTATTATGACATCTTCAGTGGGGCTGCAAGCTTCCCAGTCCACAGACTTTAGAAGGAAGTAAATAAATTAATACTCTCTTTACATTCCTTGCAACTTTTCATGGTCATACAGAGGTAATACCCCACTGAATGCTCCCCAGCCTGTTTTTAGTACTCATTTAAGGAAACACATCACTGGTTCTTTCTTCTAGAAGATTTTCTCATAAAACATTGACTTTAGCTTATGGCAGAAAGAAGCCATTGCCAGTGTTTGACCTGAGAGAAGAAATATGAAGTTACTTTTTTGTTTTCAAACCCAAACAGGATAGGTAAAATGTTTGATCTTTTGGAAGTTTAAGATTTGTGCTTACCTCAAAATGCTTTTGCATTTGCAAATATCTTGATTGTAAGTACTCATCATTTCCCTAGTATGTTATAAACTACCTCATCTACCACACCCTACCCAAATCTTTTAATTTTTAAATTTTTCATAGTGATCAAGGGATTATGGAATTTGGATATGTCCTTGATGTGTTTTTCTGAAAATGAGCCCCTGATTAGGCTGTCAGCAGATGCTATATCACATTGATTGCTCTAGTTGGTACAGAGACAAGTGTCAACCAGAGCAGTTTCTCCCTTTTGCAATAAAAAAAAGATGAAGCTTTTAGGTGTTGTTTGCTTAAAGGGGATGTTTGTGCCACTGTTCAAAGTGATTTAAACTTGGGTAATATTCATATTTTTCTTAGGCGTGCTTTCCTCTCTTGGTCTGAGGTCACATAATGATGTTTTCAGTTCACAAGCTTTCTCCCTCAGTGTAAATGATCAATTTTCTTTTTGGTACGGCACTTATTATTATTATTTTTTGTCATATGCTCTGATGTGGTATTCCTGTGAGTAAACACCAGAGTATTTAGCACCCACAATGCTTTTGGCTGAAAACAAACCAAAAACCAAGGGCATGCCTGCATGTCTTATTTACAATTTGGACCATGATCTTGTCCCCTGAAATCTTCAGGCTATTCTGGCTGAGGTTTCTATATGTTGAAATGCCCAACCCAGGCTGCCAGGAGCCATTTGGAGAAGGTGTAATTGTAAACACGAAGTAACATGTACAGTTTTAAAGCAGACTCTTCATACAGGAGGGAGAGATTGAGACTGGCCATCAAAGATAACAAAACAATATTTCCTTCATCAAAATCTTTACAGATCCTTAACTGCAATTTGAACTAGTTAATCCATGAACTGTTAACCCAAATTTATGTCCTTAGTTTTTAAGAGCATAAACAATAGAATAGATAGCTCCAAAGAGGAAGATGTATAGAACATATACGCAGGTACTAGGTTAGATTCGGTAGTTGGCATGTATGATCATCTTTTTAACCTGGATTAAAGACTGCTACCTTAGCACGAAGGCACGCTAACCTTCATGTTTGGCTAGATCATCTAATAATTTGAAACATGATTGAAAACTGTTAACTTCTACGAAAGAAAAGTTTTCCAGTTTTCTTAAAGTTTAAATACCAGGATCCAACAAGTATATTCCAGAAGTTTTCTTCATGATCATTAGATTATACTGCTTTAGAACACTTGGCTGTTAAAGAGGGGTGTTTTACCCCTTATAAGGCTAGTAATGGCAGGAAAGTAGGAACTAGTGGAGAGTGCAGGAATATAGGTATAAAAAATACGAGAGTCCTAATTGTGAAGATGGACATCTTAATGTGTATTAGAACTCTACCTTAAGAGGTACTCTTTAATTTCTCTTCCTTCCTTTCCTCCAACATAACAGGCACAGCAGGGTAATATTTCATCGTTCTGTGTGGTTTTATTTTGGGGGTGTGTGTGTGAACTTTTCACTGTCCTCCCATCAAATTACATATCTGACTCGAGGGAAAAGAGGCAGCTTAGATTATGATATAATTATTCACAAAGGGAAAGCCTCAGTTGAAATTATTGTTTTACTTTTTCTCTATTCTTTTCTTTTTAGTGAGTCAAAAAGTTTTATCCCTTCACATAGAAAATGAAACTTTACACAATAAAGTAGAGATGGCAGGTTTCACAAGGGAAAAAGGTTGCTGTCAACTTTTTTCCTTAGGAATATGGAAATTTGGGTGGATTATCTGTTCAGAGGAGGTTTCCTTTATTAATTCTTTTTCCTTTTTTCACTTAAGACATCTGTTAACATTTCACACAGCCCAACAGATGTTGCAAAGCAAGTCCCATACTTTGTTCTCAAGAAAAATGACATTTCCTCAATTGGTTCCCCTCACCTCTGTGACTGGGCCCAGCCTGCTCCTTCTGCATAATTTGCATATATTAAGTTATATTCCTTAATGCCATACACATTTGTAGCTTCAGCCTTATTTTTATATAGTAAAGCCTGATTTGATCAGAAACTAGTTTACATGTTGCTTTAGAGTTAAGAGAGGCCGTATATAAGATTTAAAAAAAAGTCTCCTTTGAGAATGGCAACCTAATTCCACATATAGGATCAGATAGCCAGTTATTAAAATATTTTTTCTATAAAGTAAATGAACTACAAAAGCTTGAGTTGTTTTGCCATAAGGAAGTGCTGATTGTCATGCGATGTGGAGCGTCATTTTTATTATTTTGGCAAGAACAGGGACAGTTTTGTCTTGACAAGCCATTAGATGAATACCAGCATGTGTCACATGAAAAACCACTGATCTTTAACCCAGCTCTGTACTTAACCAGGCCTTGAAAATGAATAGTGAATAAAAGAAGAGCAAAGGCCAGTTTACTGTCATTACAGATTACAGAATCTGTTAACAGCTGCTGAACTGAACCCAGGGAATTACAGGTATTGTTCTGTGAACCAGCAGAAGTCCTAGAGATGCTTGTTATACTGTGTATATAAATTATGTACATTTATTTGATATTTGCTCAGGATTTAGATTGTTGGAAACATAACTAGAAAAAAATGAAAATCCTTGAGTACTTTCTCGGTATACTAAGTACATGCTGTATCACAAAACCACATACATTTACATATAGCTGTCTCAGTGAGGTTTCCCTGTCCCCCAGTTATAGAACTTATTTTAAGAAAACAATGTGCTTTTATAGAAATTATCAAGTAAGTATTAAGAAAAAAAGAAAAAGTATGCAATATCCTCACACCAAAAAACCCCACAAATATATACGCAAAGCAAAATCCTTTGTTCATTTGTTTCTTCAAGTATTCACGTGGCTGATATTTGCACCAACTTGTGATTTTTTTTTAATGGAGGGAAGAACTTCAATCTACCTCAGTACCCAAATATTGAAAAGATCAGTAACATTTTAAACAATCAGTTGTGGGAATTATTGCTTACAGAGCTAACAAGAAGGAACACACTTTCTTACTCTGCTGGTGGAATTGCATTGTGCCTCCCTATAGTCTTGTTATCCCATACTAACTGAAATGCAAATTCTTTGCAACTAATTGGATCTCATTGAGGGTACATGCACAGTATGTAGTTATATGCAAAAAGGTTTTTAAAAAATACAATTTCTCTGTAATTACAACTTTTAATTACTATCTAAAACATTGGCATCTATAGCACAGGTTTAGAATATATATATATGTCTAACTTTTTACAGATTACTCAAAAACATGATCTATGAAATGTTTAATAAGGTACCAGCTCAAAAATTAGAGGAAAAATGTTTACAGCAATTTATAAACTGGATTTTAATAAAGTCCTGTGAAAATAAGGACTTTTGTTTTGAAGTTTAGGATTTAGTGTCTTAGAGCCAGTATACTAAAGTCATGTTAATAGTATAATCCTTTTCTTGGAACATTTTAAATGTTAAAATAACATAAACATCAGAAATCACTTCTAAAAATTGTTGTCTTTTTGTTTTTTCCTTCAGTTCTCCAGTCTGTTTTAACATTGTACACTTCATTGAGTTTCTTCCTTTTTGCAAGTGTGTATCTGCTATGTGATGTTGTATGATGGAGATGTTCACATTTTCATAGTGTCTTTAATAATTTGGGTGCCATTTAGACCTAGTTGGTGTATTCTTAAGTTCCTTACTCTGTCTCTCATGATCAATAGATGAGGGAAAGCCAGCTCATAGCCTTTAGTATTTGTAGTTCTTTAACCGGAAATACATGGAATCAGGGCAGTAAAAAGCAATTACTGTGGAAATGATGCCTACCTCCACACCCCCCAGCCTTAAATTAACTTTAATACAAATGATTCCAGACAGCTATTCCATAATCTACAGACCATATAGGCAACTACAGACTATATAGCTAACGAACAAACTCAGAAGTCCTCTTTGTGCCTTGCAGGTTTATTTTTGGTACCTGTGTTCTTCTTGCTAGATAGAAAATTAGCTCAAGATCAAAGACTCCAAATGCCATGTTTATATGTGGCAGTGAGTGGCAAGTTCAAATCATGTATTTTGGGGATTTCTAGAGGAGTCTAATTTGTATTTTCAAAACTTGATGTAAAAGTGAATATTTGAAACTTAAAATCTGTAAAACATGGCATGCATATATGCTTGAGGTTTCATTTTAGTTTACTCATTTATTGTTAGATCTTTGGGTTAACTGTTGTCTGTTACTGTAATAAAGCTTGTCCTCTTTGTAAACTAGTTTTATAAGCCAGTTGAAATTTTGTTTGATCTACTCCATTTAGCAGGTGCAGTACTGTATGATAGATTTGGTGTGAAAAATTTTAAACCTTCGAAGGGTATCCTGGTGCTTTTGAGGCTTGTGCCTTGGCAGTAATATGCAGGTCCTAGTTACATTGCAGACTTATTTCATCTAGAGCAACCTCAAACCTTGATATCTGAAAGAGCTCAGTTTGCCTACGCTGGGTAGCATTTTGTCAGAAGACTGCTGGCTGGGCAGACCAGATTTGGATGTATTAGCTAGTCAGCCTAATAACCCTGTACAGACTGTATTGATTTTCTAGGAGAGAGTTTATGAACTAAATAAACTTGGGGTTGGTATCTTAATAAACTGCTTCTCTCAGTCTGTCACATTTAGTTACGGAGCTGTGCAGTTTAGGGGGAAAAAAGGCTAATTCTGTTACAGATTGTTCACAGCAGGGTCTCCAAATTAGCCCTTTGTTTTGTAATGCCACCTTGCTTGGGCTCGCTTTGAGCACATTTCTCAGTTTTGCCCTAATGAGTTGCAACACTGATAATGTGGCTGATGATCTTTCATTGATTTCACTATCACTTGCTTGTCTGGTAATTGATCCGTTGCTGAGCCTCTAGTTAATTATATCGGCTTTGACATGGCCTGGTCCGTGGGGAATTTCAAGTCTTGCAGAATAACAGTTTTAATAAAAGAGTCTATTACTGCAGGTGCTTGCTGCTGCATGCCAGTTGATTTTTGTGTGTGTGTGTGTGTGTGTGTGTGTGTGTGTGTGTGTGTGGTTGGGAGGGGGGGAATGATACCTGGGAAAGAAGAGGACTACAGGACTGAAAGAAAGAAGAGGTGGGGGCTGGAAGAAGAGAAAGAGGGAGTGAAGGAGAGAGGAAGGAAGGAGGGGGAGTTAGAGGGGGAGAGCCAGAGAGCAAGAGGCAGGCGAGAGAGAACACGCAGGCAAAGCGATACAACAGAGCCTGAGAGGAGCTAGGAGGAAGCTTGCTATTGACAGTGTCCTTAAGCCTCCCACAAATAACAGCCATTAGTGGGAAGGTCAGGAGCTGAGCAGGCAGCTTGACTGAGGCACTGAGTGCCACTTCAGAAATCAAGAGGCTAGCAAATTTTAGAGGGAGTTTAAGTGGGTAATAGCTAGCTGTAAAGGTACAGTCACTGTTGACAATTGACTCATAGGGGCTTTTCCTGCCCTCCCCCCTCAAGAATATTTTTATTGACCACAGGTGGACTTCATATATTTTAAGGCAACAATTCTTTGGGTTCTTGTTTGTTTCTTCTCAGATATTGAATTTGCTGCTTTTGAGACTTTTTTGTGCTTAATGGTGGTGAACCGGAGGGAAGTTTAACAGAAAAGCTTTCAGGAGATGTCGGTTCTAGAGGGGAAGGCACATTTGTGTCAACATAGTGTACGTTTTCTCATCTTTTCTCATTGTCCACTAATGACACAGAGCTGCCATTGAAGCTCTTT
>CM053568.1:49641381-49673086 GCA_028646485.1 Cryptoprocta ferox
TGTTTAAGTGTGATTTTTTCAAAAGGGATAATTTTTTTCCCATACAGACAAATATTTGATAACCTTAAAGGGCATGACTCTTGACTTTTGTAAAGGAAGTTCTTTTTTGAGTTACTTTGATCAGTGACAGGTCGAGAATGACCAGAAACCCTTTGCTCATCTTCTGTGTTAATCTCCTAGAATCTAGAATGTTATTTGCTCATTTTAACCTAATTAAGTTTTGTTAAAAGCAGAAACTAAGGCCTGCTTTTAGTAGTTTTTTTCTTAATCAGGTTTTGAAAGGTGATTTTTCTATTTATATAAATATTTTGTGCACTTTAGAGACTATCAAATAAAATTCTTTGTAGCTACTTCAAGGGATACAGTAGTCTAATATATTTTGAAATCTTTTCAGACATGAAACCGTAACAGGTAAATGGCTCCAGCCCATGTTTTACACATTATTAGAGGCATTTACCTTTTATTATTGGTGAGGTGTATTTAACCTGTTTCAAATAAAAAGTAGATCCCTTAATAAGGTCTCTTTTCAGACACAAGTGAAATACTAAGTTAGAATTATAAATGACTCTGTGCATCATTATGTAGTAATTTAGGATTCACCCAATGATGTAACAAAATTAACAACATAATTTCATTGTGAAACTGTGTCTTATTAAAGAACAACTGTCTGACATTCTCTTACAGTTGCTTTATTTAACTTCATGCAAATATTATTAGTAGTGACATTTTTCTATTGTGCATTAGATTCTCTCATTAGCATGATGTGTTAGTTATCACCAGAGAAATCATTTCTTAGGTAGGTGAGGGGCAAACCAAGAAAGCTAAAAATTAAATCAACGATTTACATTAATACTAGAGCGTCTGCTCACCAGAGATATGACAGAGTAAAGCAAACTTTCTTTCTAATATAAAATCTAGCACATTTCAGAGAAATGATAAATAAAATATATTGTAGGAAATATATAATAACATTTCTGGAATCCATTTAAAGGCATGTTTGATATGAATTTTTCTCCCAGTAGTCTTTTAGTTCTTTCTATTCATACAGGCAAACACAGTTTCAGTTTGTTGAATCTGTATTTTAAAGTGGAAATGGTGGTTTTGTCTGACTTCCTACCTCCCCCCACCAAATAATTTAAATGTTTATTCACCAACAGTTTAAAAAGCACATACACAGTTTCCCTTTTAAGTCAGATGCCTAATTGTATATCGTGGTTTGATTCTTCTTTATTGTTTGTGCAATACATTTTTATTCTAAACTCTATCCCCCTCATGTAGACATCCCTTTTAACATAGGATGTATATATTCTTATTTAATCAGAGCCCTGAGTAAAGCAGTTGTTGATAGTTAATGGTCTTTGAAAATGACTTTCATTGCCAGGCATCATCCATCCCTAGGTTTCTGCACTTTTCCCTCCCTTTTTACTCCCCTTCTTACAGTTGGTGTGTTTTGGTAATCACGTCTTAAATTGACCAAACTTACGGTCTTGATGTGAAAATATTTATATTAGGAAGCATGTAATTTCAGCCTGTTGAATTACCAGGTTGCTGCCTCCAATTTAGTTCCCTTCTCTAATTTGAGTGATAATATGTGTCATTTTGAAGTTTTAACTATAGACGTATATTCAAATATAATTCTTAACATCCACTCTGATAATGTAACACTAAAATAGGAATATTTGCATAATTGTGAAAATACAAATTTTAGCGTAGACAGGTGCTTGTGTGTTGGCCTGTACTTTGTAAGTCTGTGTGTAACATGCAGACTTCACTTAACAGATACTGTCTAATTTGTAATACAGTGGGAAGGTAATAGGGTCCTATACGTGGTATTTATGTACATGTTAATGAAAATAAAGCATGCACACAGTATTCTCATATGTGTATATGGTATATGTGAAAAACCTGTGTACAGATTTCAAGATTATTTTCAAGTACACTAAATGAATTTGAACATAGTAGGTGATCATTTTGAAATTGTTTTTCCCTTATATCTGTCAACTGCATACTGGTACTCTGTGTAATTGTTAAGTCTTGTGCATAAGGTGAGTCAAGTAACCACAGTTGAAAAATAAGTCCCTAAAGGTGCAGATACCTTATCTATAATTGTAGGTATTTTTTATAATTATATTTATGAGTGTATCTTAACATTCAGTGATAAATCCAATTATTCATGCATGGCTTTATGGAAATGTGATTAATGTAGTGACAGTACAGATTTGGGCTGCCACAGCAGCACATCCTCCCTCTCCTGTGTCAGGGTTAAGAGCCGCGGCAAATCCTCCCTAACTAATTAGATGCTGAGTAAGGCATCTCTGAGAAGTTGGGGCAAAAGTGAATGGGTCACAGCCAAAGCAGGATTGCAAGGACTCCAGTGATAGTGAAAGCACTCAAGTTTGCCAGGTCGTTGTGACACGGAGCTGATTCCAAAGGAACAGACCGTTACAGATAGTAAGCTGGCGTCATCTACTTCAATGAAAAACAAAAATTTTAATGCTTCTGCCTTCCCACCTTATATATATTACACATACTTCAAGTTATATTGGGCATCCACTTATAGCAATCTGCAAGGGTTTTGAGAGGATTTTCCTTATGAACATGAATAGTTAATGACTTTGTACAGCCTAAGAGGTATTTTCTCAACTTGGGAGTCCTGATTAGAATATATATATCAAAAGGAATTCGAGAAGAAACTAGAATTTGCTTTAGCTTGTGCCCATAACTTGAATCCTACTGTTTTAATCTAAGAATTAACTTATTTTTTCCCCCAAAGAATATTGTGGGGAACTTTGTGGTCGTAGGGAGAACAGAGTCAATCCTGAGATGACTTTTTCAGTGAGAAATTTTGTCTGGGACTCCCTGCTTGTTCTTGTCCAAAGAACATAGAATATAATGATTCCAAGATTTTCTTCCACATGAGATTTGGAGCCTGGTTTGTTATGTACATAGAATGAATTCTTCACCATGTGAAAATCCTCTCGTACCTTTGTACCTCTCACAGTATGATTTTGCCGTTACATAACCACCCTTCTCTAGGCCTTGGTCAGAAGATTGTTTGGGGATTGTAGGAAATGATTGATCTCACCTCTGTCTGCCAAAGCTGATGCCATTTTTATTTCCCGAAAAGCAGCTGGCTTCCACATTTTGCTTGGTGATCTTCATCTAATGAAGGACACGGGAGAGGGGGGAGAAAGCGAGTCAAAGACCCTTTCAAGGAACTTTGACATCTATTTTTGAGCATTAGAGAAATAAAGGAAAAGAGGCATAATTCAGAAATAATAGCCTTTATATCCTGACGTACAAGTGAAACATTGTGTAAAAGAGGGGACTTTTTCTTATCAGGTAAACTAGTAAATAGGCAAGAAGAATAAATTGAAAAAACACTCTTGAGCAACTCTCTAAGAAAGTTTTAGTATGTGCAAGATGACATCCCAAAATGATGCCTGGGGATTGTGACATCCACGGTGCCTACATCTCACTGAGCATGACCTGTACTGCTCTCTCTCATTCCCCCAGGTTTAAAAAGGAAAGTTTAGAGAATAGTAAAACGTCTTGATTCTTTTTTTTAATTTCTGCATTCCCCATAGGAAGCCTAGCAAATTTCATGGTGGAACATTCAAACCCTAAGGTGAAAAAATTTATGACTGGAGTTCATTTGGATGAGGGCAGCATGCAGTGTCATTCTGTTCAAACACTCTTTGTAGCCTTTCATGCCCCAGAGTCAGAGATGAGGAGAAGGGAGGAAGTGCTGTATCATTTCTTCATTCACAGTCTTCCTTAATGGAAATGCTGGTGGAACAACAATGCATTACTCAAACTGGCTAGCTTAGAAATCAGATTCTCAGCTTATTAATCATCATTCCAATTAAAAAAAAAAAAGAATTGATCCTTTAACAATGAAATAATATCCTTTTGTTTCCTTTAATTAAGCCCATCAGTTTTTCATTTCTCCCTGTTAAGAAAATGAAAATAATCTTGAAAAGTAGGAAGTTACTCATTGAAACACTGATTCTCTTGAGCATATCTGACATCTTATTTACTCAGTATTTTTGGACTGCAGTGTTATTTTGCTACTGTCTTTAGGGTTTGTGTATTGTTGAGGGGGAAGGGTTGATTTAAGTCTCATTTCTATTTGGTTGGCAGCAGTTTACTTAATGAATACATAGTTAGCCTGTTCTTTCTTCCGATTTCCATTTTCCATAGACCTAATTTCCTTCTCACTTCATTCTTTCCTTTTACCTCATCTCTCCTTTTATGAATTCCTCCTTACTTTACCTGGCTCTTTTTGCCCTAATAAAAGAATTGAAATGCACCTTAAATGTAGCAGAAAACCTTTTTGCCAATATATCATTCTGGCAGAGGTATGGAAAAAGAGGTGCCACCCTCAGATGTGGTCCTCAGTGTGTGAGTGCTGACAGGAACACTGTCCGAGTTTTGCTTCGTAAGGGTTCTGTAAGTAAGGGCGTGATAAAAACGTGTAACCAGGGGCCCAGGCTTATCGTTCACAGGCGCTGAAAGGCAGCTCAGTTTGATCTTCTCCCTGTGTAAGAAAGTACTTAGCTGAAGAGATTTTGCTTTTCTATTTTTCTTCTTTTTAAAAAAAATAGTTCTTGGATTTATCATTTTGTACAGTTAGACTTCTATCTGTAAAGAGCATTTCCTTAGAAGGAAGAAAACACAGGTTTTCCTTCAGTAGGTGGAAGGTATGGTTCTTTGAGACAAACTGCAGTTAATAAGAGTTAACTGAAACATTTAAAAAAGGAATTAAAATGATGGCAGGGCTCATATTAATGGATGACATTATGAAATTGAAATTAAAAACATGCAGTATACATAACACAATGAGGAGGATTCACTACTGTTTTGTTTTTAATAAATTTTAACTCATTGTCTTATATGGCAGAGAGATTGTTAAAATTGACAAGATTAAAAAATATTATTCTATATGGGAAAGACATAGCTTCTAGTCTTATGCCTGCTGTGCTTTTGTGGGACTGTCATGAATTTTTCAACTTTATTAAGGTGTTTTTAAGTGGCTATTTGTTCTCTAGACAGTTCTTCAAGACTCCTATTTGATGATCAGAGAACCTGAACGAGGGGTTTGAAAAGAAAAATTTTAGGATAATGAATATTTTACATGCCAAAAATAATTACTTTCAGCTGGTTTAACATAACAAAACCAATATTAAAATGAGAATCTCTATTAGGATTTTAATAATGTTTTCTTTTTCTTCTTTAAATTTAAGCAAGAAAGATTTCATTGAATTAAATCATTAGGATGACTATTTGGGGCACCTAATCAGGCATAGGTAAAGAAAGCCACCCACGTTTGTGCCCTCTGCTACTGCTAGTGGGTAGTGGACATGACTGGGAGGCCACTTTTAAGATATGGGAGAAAAATTATACACCGAGCGTATTACTGAAAGTACCCCTTGAGTGAGAATGCCCACAAACATTCTCTTTGTTGACCTCATGTCAAAACCTAACTTGAGTCAGCAAGGTTGTCTGCAGCATTATCTAATATTGCTTTTCTTCTGTTCTTTGTTTTTTTAGTTATAAAGTTAGAGTACAAGAAAGAACCCAAGTCAAAGCCCTGCTCTAAGACTTACTATATTGCTATGGAACATATTAAAAATTCATATTGTTACATGACCATGCATTTATATGTGGTGCATAGATACACAGAAAGTGTGCACTTGTCCACTGGTTGGTGGCAGAAATTAAGTGGTTTATTTCTAGGTTTGTCGAGGTGTTATAAATGGCTGCCTCAGATGCAGTGAGTGTATGCATGGCTCCCCCTCTTAGAAAGAATTCCCCATTTTAGGAATTTCATTGTAATGATTCCTTATACTCTGTAACTTTTCTGTTCCTTGAGCATAGCTTTTTGGTGAAGCTCCCTGTCATTCCTTGGGAAATAGCTTTTGATTGATTCTTACTTTGCAAATTGCTGTTTTCAACCAGTGACAAACTATAGTTGTCCTCATACAAGTTAAAACTAAGCTGGGATAGAGATACCAAGGTGAGAGCCTTTAGCTCTGACTTCAAGTACACATCATTTTCCTTCCTAGCCACTTTTTTTTTTTTTTATGTTCTCTTGAGCAACTTTGGAAAGTAATCATGGAGCTGAATAAATCTTAAAATATGTTACCAATCCTAGTATCTACTATCTACTAGAGCTCATTGTAGGAAAAAAAATTTTCCAGTTTTACTTTATTTTTGACATTTATCGTAAATTAAGCAGGAAAGGGTAGAGTTAGAAGTCCAACATCTGGGAGAGCTTGTTTCAGTAGCCGGCCTGGAAGCCCGAACCCTGGCTTCATACAGGTGAGACATGTTATGGGAATAAAGGCCTTATGCATTTAATGAACCCCGCCTGCCTGTCAGCTTGGTTTTTCATGCACCATTGTTGTTCAAATAAGAAAAAGAGAGTGTTCACAGCCTGTGGTGAGATTAGAGTAATGAAAATGAAGTGTTAATCTGTTGATAGCAAGTACATCTCGTATCCTGCACCCTGGGCCACATTCACGCGTGCATAATATATTCCAGGTTCTCTCATGACCAGAGAAGCTTGGATGTTCATTATATTAAAACCACCCTTTTGGTAAAAGTGAGAAGTTGGTTATTTTAACTTGTGCAAATAGTTATTTTTAATAATTTCTTAATAAACCAACCAGTCAAACCTGCCTTCCTAGTGTTCTGATAAAACCACTGTTCTTTATTTATTTATTTTTTTTTTATTTTCAAAATATTTTATTAAATTACTGAAAGAATATTACTATTTTACATGGGGATTACAGATAGGCTTTAAATTGATTTGGGATAGTGTTGCTCTGTTTTTATAAATTTTGATATAATATCTGTAGACTGTCCTGCTTTAGCTTAATCAAGTCATCATCTCATGCATATTGTTCACAAGTCTCTTTGGTAAACAAAGGAAGTTCTCAGTTTCCTGTAGCTATCTGATATGATGGGGAGGGATGAAACTCCTGCTGCTGTGATCTTGAAACATCTAATCAAGGTGGGATGGGGAGTAAGAAAGGAGACATGAAATGGAGACCTTACTGTTCTTTAGATGCCAGTATTCCTATACTTTTGGTCTCTTTTTTTTAATTTTTTTTTTTTTTAAACAAATGCAGAATGCCGACGTGAGCCTCAGTGTAAAGGCCTATTTCAAGATATCTTTTTCTAGAATTCAGTGATTAATAGAAGGAAGCAGTACTTTAATTCCCATAGAACGTAGGTTAAATAATATTAAATATTTATTACCTCATATTTTATTTTTCATCTTAAAACAAAGTACAAACAAAAATAAAATCAGGAGTCTTCTAGAATTACATTATGTATTTACAGCTGCCATGATGTGATCATGAGGAGACGAGTGTAAAGCTTTGGTCATCATGGGTGAGAATTAACTGTGTTTTTTCATAAAATTTCCTCTTTTTTTTTTTAACGTTTATTTATTTTTGAGAGATTGAGACAGAGTGTGAGTGGGGAAGGAGCAGAGAGAGAGAGGGAGACACAGAATCCGAAGCAGGCTCCAGGCTCTGAGCTGTCAGCACAGAGCCTGATGTGGGACGTGGGGCTCGAACTCACAGACTGTGAGATCATGACCTGAGCCGAAGTCAGACGCTTAACCAACTGAGCCACCCAGGTGCCCCATAAAACTTACCTTCTAAAATATTATAGTTGATCAATCAACATGAATATAATAAATTATACTTTACCTAGAATTCTTGTTTTAGTTTTTTGCCATATTTTGGTATGTTTTAGATTTTCTTATTACTTTATTAAGTAGTTTCTTAGCCCAACGTGGGGCTTGAACTCAAGACCCTGAGATTTAGAGTCACATGCTCTAATCCACTGAGCCAGCCAGGTGCCCCTATTTCTGTCATTTTACAGTTGAGAGGTTTTAATTTTTTTCTAAAGCTGATACGTTAATGAAGAAACAGTTAAGTTTAGTAGTCTTAGATCGTACCAAGATGTTTCAAAGAAAATAATGTGAACATTTATACGCATGCTGTCCCATAGGATCATCTCTTTAAGAAGTACCTTAAGAGATGGTTTCAAAAGAAGTGTAAAAGGAGTGGGAAGCGGTATATTAATAATTGAGTTCCAGGTGTCTGCTTCTAATTACTAAAATTTCAAACATCATGGATATTAAGGAAAAATACTTCCCATAAGGAATATATCATATTGTTGTTGAGGTATCAGGCTTAAGACTATGGTATTTTGTCTTTTCCTATTTCATTTGAGAGTTAAGGAATGCAGTTATGACCATTACAATTTTGTGAACTGTTACCTAAGTTCAAGTTGTTACGAATCAAGAGAATTTGGGGATTAAGGTCTGATTGTGAAGTAAATCTGGTATATATTCAAGGGTTATTTTTTTAAGGTGAAAATGGAAGAAAAATATTTCTCTCTTAGGAAGGGAACACCTAACCAAAAAATCATCTTTCAAGAATGTGGACTAATGATAAAACATCATTTCAAAACACTATACTAAACTTGATTTAAATTTTACTCGTTTTAATAAGTTGTAATATGATCAGTCATGGCCTATTTAGTACATTACTGTACAGTACATCGGAGATACCCTGTTAAGATAGTTGGATGAAGTGAAAAGATACTTTCTTTCCTTTGTTAAAATAGAGTACTTTTAATCTGTAAAGTCCACTAACAGGTAGAAATACTGTGTTGCTGTGGTTGATTGGAAATAGTGAATTATAAAAGATTTTCTTCTTGTACTTCATTTTAGTTAAGAAAAAGAGCAATAGGGGCGCCTGGGTGGCTCAGTCGGTTAAGCATCCAACTTCGGCTCACGTCATGATCTCACAGTCCGTGAGTTCGAGCCCCGTCGGGCTCTGTGCTGACAGCTGGGAGCCTGGAGCCTGCTTCAGATTTTGTCTCCCTCTCTCTGCCCCTCCCCCGCTCACTTTATGTCTCTCTCTCAAAATAAAATAAAGACATAAAAAAAGCAAATAGAAATACATGGTGCCTTTGTCATAAACATCTGCTTTTAGGTAGTAATCATTTTTAAAGAAATATGCCATGACTGTGAGAGTCGTTTGAACCTGCAATAATGTGTTTTTAGTTTAAATATATAAATATCATATTGTGGCATAAACATGGTGCCAGTAAAGATGTGTATTTGCTATAATATAATATTTATGCATCCTAGATGTTGACTTTTAAAATTTATCTTGGAGATATATTCTATTTTCATATTAGGGTCGGTTTTCACTTACGTGAGTGATCATTATAGAAAGGAAGTGCAGAAGTGTTAACATGTGAAGGAACAAAATGGGTGTGTAGATCTGAGCCATAGTTTGACACGAACATCTTTTCTGGGCTGGAACACTGGTTGAAAACCAGTGTAAATCTTTGTCAAACCATTCACTAAGATGAGATCATCAATTCTGGATTTACTTTTTAAAGCATTTTAATTATGAAAATGACTTTGCATTTATGTTTTATTGAACAACTATATTTTGAAATTCTGCTACGTTGTTTAAGCCCATGAAATATATATTTTAAAATCTCTGTTCCTCTATAGATACCCTTCTCTTTTTCTTCCACAAACTCTACAAACTGTCTTTGGAATAGTGTGACATTTTAAAGATCAGGAGTTGCCTAAAAGGGTGTGTGGAGGTAAGGTAAATTAAACCAGTGGAGTGAGTCTGATGGGGTCTGTGGTGGACCAGAAAGCTCTTCAGCTCTAGCCAATTGTTACCAGGTGGGAATGCAGGCCTGGTGTTGTGAGATGATCCAGCAACAACAATGAGTACCTCCCCTCCCCCTCCTCTTCTCTTCTTATATGAGAAGCCAGAAATCAAGATTTTTATGTGAAATCTCCTGATTTTTAAATCTTGGCAACCCTTTCAAATATTTTTTAAAGTGTGTGGTCCAAACAAAACTCATCTGCAGGCTATATTCAGCCTACCGACTGCCAGATAGAAACCTCTGTTTTAGATAATATTTTAATGGATGAAGATAATAGTTTCATTGCATGTGATCATTTATCTTGGGAATTCCCCGCTGGGATGAACCAAATTCTTCATTTTTTTCTTCACAGTTGAAAAAAAGGTTTAGTAAATATGTTTCTGGTGCTGATAGTTTTGATGTATAGCTTTTCTCTTTATGACCCACATATAAAGAAAAATGTGTGATCAAAACAAAAAAAAATGGTCAAAGGATTTTAATAAAGGTAGAAAAAGTAAGAATTTTAGAATTGAAAGAGAGGGAGATTTCTAAACTCTGAAAAGAATCCCATGATTTGTGTCAGTCATTGATGTAGATAAAAAGCTGAATTCCACTATAAAAAGCTTTTCATCTCACCTTTAAGCAGTGATTCTTGGCCCTGAATCTTTGTGGGTTTGCTATAATTTACCAGGCAATTGATTATGATGTCATGAGGAGGAGATGGACCACAAGGGGAAAACTTCCCCATATTAATTCGGGCAAGGCCAATATTTTATACAAGCTTCAAGAAAATATCATTTATGTTGCATAAGATGAAGTTTTCCATGTCTATTTAAATTTTTTGAAGGGGCTCTTTAAAAGATATAATCTATTCATAATTGAAATTCTCCAGGCAAATCAGATATCAACATTTTCAAGAGAACAGGTAATTAATTGGTTTGAAATTCAAATTGAAAGTCATCCTCTTATTGATTTTCGTGGGAACAGGAAACAAGAACATCTTGTTAAAGTGATCTGCAAGTGGGGCCTAGGTGTGCCTAGGTTCTGTCTAGGGCCTTGTTGAACAGCATCACTGGACAGTATCAGACACCAATCAGAAGGGAGTCATTCCTGATGTAAACATAATAAGCTGTTGGTTTGCTTCCAAAGCTGTAAAGAAGAGCTGAACTGGAGAAAAGACCAGAGATTAACAGTTTGTTTTATAATAAGTCAGGTATTTCAAATCAAGTGACTGGTGCAGCTTGTTACGAAGCATCTGTGAGTGTGTCAGAATGACGTTGGTATGCCGTGTTCAAGTTCAGCATCAACACAGCTGTGACTTACCACTTTCAGAAACCTTTCAACTGGGAATTTGATAAAATATCTTAAATCCAAGGGGAGGGGAGCATTGAAGTAAAGAGCATGGTGAAGAATAAAGGATAGAGGAATATACTCTTTTAGATGCTCTTAATTTTTATAAAATAACTTTTGTGCTTTCTGTTTGATAGTTTTTCCATTTATGAGTCTATTTTAAAGCAATTGTTTCTCTGTTGTGTTTATACTTTTTGAAAATGGCATAATGTGAAGGTAACATGAACTAAGTGGGTGGCGAACATTATGCCTTTTTCTAAACTGAAATATTTTAATTTTAGCTGTGCTAAACAAGTTGGAAACTTAATGCAGCTTCTTCTTGTAGTTCAAAGTAAAATTCCTTAAAAAAAAAAAAAAAAGCAAGCCTTCCATTCTAAATACCCTGAAGCTGTTAATTCAGTTATTTCCAGGTTGACATAGTTTTGTGTAGGCATGACAGTGGCACCAACTATCTACATTAAGCCTTAACATTCCACAGAACCATTTCAAGTTTATTATGAGCTTCAAAGCTAGCTCATCCCTAAGAGAATATCAAGTTTAAGCATGTCACTTTGCCATAGTCACAGTTAACTTTCTTAAATCAAAAAGTACCTTTCTTGAATCAAAACGGCTGATTTTCAACAGGTGATCCTCGAAATTTCTCAGTTCAGTACAGACTTATTTTTCTGACCCACTGTTGCTGCCCTCTTAAATCTTGTCCATCCATCCCGGTAGCAGTGGTTGGAAACTACCCCAAATAAAATAGGACTTACCGCAATTTGCTTAAAGCTCAATATTCTTTTTCAGCTTTATTTCAGGAGTTTGTCATTGATCCCATTTTACCAATTCACAATTGGATTTTCATTGCAGTATTTAAAAATGTAGCTGAGGAGGAAAAAGATGCTGATGTTTTCCTAACAGCTGGGAATTTTACACCAAGGAAGGCTAGTGCTCTAGGAAAAAATATGGGGCTGGCTGTTCAGCCTGATCCTCATGGTACACTGTTTCTCAGGGAAAGGACTTCCCCATTTTCTGAATGTGAAATGCCTACCCTTTTGGAGGCTCCTGGTCTTTGGTTCCTAACTCAGTTAATAAACCATCCCTGTCTATACCTTGCATCTCAGAGATGGAACTTGACGGACTAGTCAGCATTGCAAAGGTCACCCTAAAGCTATTGGCAGAACACACTGCCCTTTGTTGCTCGGTGATAATAATGCTACTGTAGCAGTTAACTGGATGCATTAGATTGAGCTACTTTTCCAGAATCCAAATTATCTATTTATTTCATTTAAACACCTGATAGAATGCTCATTCACAAGCCGTCTCAAGTGAGTTTTCAAAAGGGATCTTAAGGATACTTGAAATACCAGCGCTTTGGCCACAGGAGGGATAACATGCAGAGTGTGTACCCATTGTATGTTTTGCTTCAGTGAAAGTACTTCTAAATTTTACTTATTTTGTAGAGTTTTCTTATTGCCCGAAGTGAAAAATTTTCTAACAAATTTGAAAGTCCAAATTATTCCAAAAAGATTCCTTTTATTAATTTGTCTTCTGTTAGTATGTCAGTACTTAAAATTATGTTATGAACTTTTTTAAGAAAAAAAATAAAGCTTCATTTCCTTTCATGTTATTTTCCATAAATATAAAATGTGGAAATAACTTGAAACATACTGCAGAAGTGGGTTTCACCATATTTTTATGTATGTAAATTTACTTCACAATTTACTTAAATATAAAATTATATTCAGAATTATAGAGGAGTGATTGATAAATGATCACGCAACTTATTTGATAGCAGGGGAACTAGACTTGAAATAGTTTGCATTTTGCATACTTGCATTGATTTTTTTTTTTCAGTGGCACCAGCATAGTCTTGAGATAATTTCTGGTATACAGGTCGCATCTTTTGCCTTATTTCTCATTTAAATAAAAGTGAGTAGAGATCAAAGATGCTAAGGTGCTAGTGACTTTCACTAATTATTTTCACTTATGCACGTACTTTGGACTAACTGCTTTCCCAAATGGATGATTTGCCACATACTCCTCCCTCCCCTCATCCCTCCTTCTCCTCCAGTTCTTTTTGGTCCTAATCGGATTGGCCAAGCAGTTTAGGCATTTACAATTACTTCCTCTTTGGTTTCAAAACAGTAAGTGAAGTCTCAGAGAAATCCCTTTAATTTACCTTTTAGTGTCTGAATAGAGCAGATTCTGTCCTGCCTTCCTTTCATGCACGCATTCAGTTGTTTCTTATTGAGCTAGATAAGGACATCTAAAGCAGAATATATTCCCCGTCCAAAATAATAGAAAGAAATCAGTGTTCAATTAATTTTTGTTGCAGTAATTCAACAGTCAAGGTAATTAAATGATTTAAAATAGAATGGTTTAGTCTTAAGTTCAGACTCTGACCAGTACTTGGAAACAAAGTATAGTGACAGTTTTGTGTTGTAGGCTCTTTATGACATTTGCTGAAAGGACTTTCTTTTAGAGGTATGTTTATCTTAGAATAATAATCATTTCATGCTGTTCATTTTTTTTCTAGTTGACCCATTCTCCAGACCTTTAAAAAAACGTTTTTAAGTGGATGTAAATTCCATTTTAATTAGGCCAGTGCAATCTAATACTGCAACTAGCCAGGAATGGAAGAAACATGCTGGAAGTTAATACAACCCAAATCAACCATAGCCAGATAATTCCCCTGATCTTAGTAACAACCCTCTTCCCCACCTCCACAATTAAATGACCCTGTTGTTCTGGAGTTTCAACAAGACATTTAAGGTTCATTTAAAAAAATGATCATCCTTTACAGGATTCTTTGGTCTTGCATTTCTTTCTTTCTTTCCCTTGCCACACAGCTGTCACTGGTATAGGAGAAAGATTGGGGGGAGGGGAAGAGGAGGAAGCCCTGTTCAAATCGTGTCACGTAGCACTAATTCATCTGCTCTCATTAGAGGGAGCGAGGGACAGCAGTGATGGCCAAGAGCTGCACTCCACACATGACACGCGAACAGTTTGGGGAATAGAAAATTGCTTTCTCAGGAAGCCCAGCCAATTAAGGACTTGACCATATTGAATGTCAAGTGTTAATTTAGGTTTTTCTTCATTTTCCCAGTAGTAATGCGGGTCCTGTGATGAGCAAATACATGTCAAGTAAAAGTTGATTGCATGAAGGACCTGGGTATTATATGTCACTGACAAGTCACAAATGTACTGAAGTCTTTTAACCCCTTAGGTGAGTGTGGTGGGGGAGGGGAAGGGGAGAATGGGATTAGTGGTACCAATAATGATAAGAATAGATAGTTTACGCAGGGATAGCTTGGATGGGACAGACAGCAATGGTAATTCATGCAAAAACCAGGGATAGGACAAATCCTACTCTCTGGGCATAGAGGCCCTTGAAATTCATACAGTATGATTCTTAACCATTGAAAACATATTACCTAGAATATATATTCTGTCTTCTAAGATGTTATGGAAAGGAAAAGTAGTGTATCTCTATGATCTTGACCTAAGAAATACCTTCCTAACTATCTCCTCTGAAAGAAACAAAACATTCATTAAATAATTATACTATTTTGGACATTTTAACTCATTTGCTCAATGCAGGTATAAAAAATGGCTTTTTATAATTTCAGTTTTTAATCTCTATAATTTCAGTTTTTAATCAAATACACATTTAAAAAAAATGGCTCTGTGTAATAGTATGCCATACAGAAGATGCAGAACATAAGATTGAAAGAATGTTTGTCTTCTGTCATAAGTATCTCTGTTGGTGAATGTTTAGCCAATAGAAACTGGTAGAAGGTCCATCATTGTCTTTCATTTCTTTTTGTGCCCAGTTGTAGAAGGGAAGAGATTCAAGCTTCTGTGAGTGAGGTAACTTCACCTTTTTTTAAACTAAATGTTGAATGTTGCCCATCATGTATAGCATCTAATTTCCATTCATCAGCATTTATTTACATATGAATACCTCTAAAAAGAGAATGTCTGTTTTTGTTGCAATTGTACAAGTTGCAGTTAAAAATATTCCACAGTTTAAAATACTGCTGTGTGTAGTTTAAACAATCTTAAAGTGAACATATAACATATAATGTAGAACCACTTTCCCCCTTCATATCTTTGAAGAAATGATCATAATTAAAACACTTCTTTGAAACTTACTCTCCTCTGTTTATTCCCCAATTTTAAGACACTTGCCTTTGTGTGTTGACTGTGCTTGCACCTTAAAAACTTAAGTCTGATAATGTTTTAATTTTGGCAGCAAAAATACCAACAGAATCTTTCTATCTCCCTCAGGTTAGAGACACTCTAACGATGCTGTCATTATATTACAAGTGAGCTAAATTTACATTATGGAACAATTAGGAAACAATTCCAAGAATTTCATGTTTAATAAAATAGGTTTTTCTTAAGAGAGGAACATTAGGGTAGGATGTAATATCAGTTAACATCTCTCCTCCCTGTCTCAAAGCTAACCAAATAGAATAAGCTTAGCTCTCCTTTCCCTTCCTATCTTGATAAGCTCTGTCTATGGAACTCCGGTGGCAAGGCGAGAGTACTGTTTAATTACAATCCAATTGTCAGCAGCTTCTCTTCCACTGGGTGTGCTGAGAGACTTCAGTAAGTTTCCGTAAAGTAAATTCTGATGATGGCAGCTCTGGTTGCTGATTCAAGTTATTCCTTCTCTTCTGTGTCACTTTTGACGGATGGTACCTAATGCAATCAACTACAGGCCAAGAAAGCCTTTTTTTTTTTTTTAGTTGTGTTAGTAACTGGACCAGGAACTCCCCTCCTCCCTTGATGCTCGCTCCTTCTTGCCTCCTCCCCCAGTACTTCAGCCTAGATAGGAAAGTGAAGAGAACTGCAGTACTACCCAGGACAGGCTTTCCCTAAACCTCCTTTTCCCAGTGGTGAAGCTGAAGCTGCCTCCCTTTGCGTGCGTTTTTGATAAATTTAAGAAGTCAAATCGCTGACACAGATAGATAATCCAAGTGTATAGGGTGAAGAGTTATAAATTAACACATTATTCCCTCTTAATGTGAAATACTTGAGAATGCATTTTCTCAGTCCCCTGACATCTACCCAGTGAGGGCTCGCATTGTACTTTTCAAGTGGCATTGATTTGTTAAAGCGCTGAATTAGCATCTCTGGCCAGCTGCTTGATCCACTATGGTGTTGTGGGGCTCCTATTCCTCCTCTCTCCCCCAGCCATCCCTTTTTTTTCCTTCAGTCTCCCTCTTCTTTTCTCTCACTTTCCCTGCTTCTTTCCACTTCACTCTTCCCAGCTCAGTCCTACAACTCTTTTTCTCTCACCCTCTTTTTTCTTGTTGCTTGCTTTTCTTTCAGTCGAATTTGATCCACACCATCTCCTTTCTCTTCATTTCCTCCTCGATCCACACATCTCCTTTTCTTTCTCATCCCTTGCCTCTGAGGTTTGCCTTAACTCCGGGTTAGTCTGTTAACTGCCTGGGTGTGGGGTAGTGGTAGTTGATGTAGCCAGTCCTGCCTGGGTGTGGGGTAGTGGTAGTTGATGTAGCCAGTCCTGCCTGGGTGTGGGGTAGTGGTAGTTGATGTAGCCAATCCTGTGGCTCCAAGTGGACTCTTGTTGAGAAGAATAAATGAACATGGGTGTTTGTGCTCCTTGTCAGAGAAGTCAGTGAGAAAAATCTCACCTATTTTGCTTTCTAGAAATTAAAAGGTAGCTTACAAAATTTTTAAACTCGTATTTTTAAATGCCATTTCACATGGTAAGGTTTTCTTTTGGTTAAGAGAAAATGAAAATCACCAGTGGTTATCACAGATTTGATTATCTCAAATGTACCCACCAAAATAAGTTAATATTCCTATAAAACTTGAATTTTTGCAACTTTCTGCATTTCAGTAAACTGACCTGACTTTCTTTTCTAGCAAGTTCTATATTGATACATCATATAAAATATTTTCATTGTGGTATTTGTTCCATGCTCTGGTTTCCACATTATGGTGCATCACTGTACCATAGCAGTGAATACATTATAAAATTAGTTGACAATTTTTTGAGAAATAGAATGAGATTATCACTTTTTTGAGTGATGTATCTCAAAATTCCAGAGGTCTTCAGAGGAAATGCATCACAATTGAGAGGATTTAAAGTGCTTCTTGCATATTCACAGACCTTCACTCTTTTCTTTCCCTGGATGTTCATCCTAGATACTTTGGGATCACTATACTGATTAATTTGATAAAAGCAAAAAAAGTGTATCCGTCTGGATTTAAGTAGAAATTATCCTTTATAATTTTAATATCATGTCTTGACTTAGGGCTGTCTTCAATTTTACTAGGTTTCCCAATAAAACGTCAGAATTGGAATATGAATATACATTGACAATAAGTCAGGTAACTTGAAAAAATCATGTCTTTATTGCTGTTTTAATATAGATTTAAATGAATTTATTCCAGCATTTACATTTTGAAATGGAAATATTTCGTATAGGTTTTGATAATCTTTGCTTCTCTGTTGGGTTGATCTCCTATCCTCTGTCCCCCAAGTCAAATATAACTCCCCTTTTTAAAAAATCAATTGCTGTCCTTCTGTCTAGAATTAGCATGGCTTGGTTAAGGTGAAGGGATTAGAATGACTTTTCAAGGCATGATAATGTCTGTTTAAAGGAAAGAAAAAGAAAAAAATTCTTTTAACTAGGGCTTAAGACTAATTCCAACTAGTAAGGAGACAAAAATTACTCTAAAGAAGACAGTTTGGTTTTATTTTATAGGTGCATGTTAACTTGCTTAGAGATGATCATTTTGTATTTTAGAGTATTCTCTTCCATGAAATAAGATGTTCTTCAATTGTTACTGAGAAGGGCACATGGCCTTACTCAAGGAGATTAAAGCTGGAACACCTTCTGCATTTTATAGGGATAATTCACCAGCTCACCTGGCTGTAGTTCAAGGTCAAGGGCAAGCAAGAGAGCTCTTTAGAATTGCCTGGGACTATAGCAGAGAGGAGGAATAATAAAGACAAAATAATAGGACAGAGTTGAAAGTGAAAGTGCCCCATATGAAAATAGTTAATGATCAGAAAAGTAAACATCTGGAAGGCATACTTTAATAGTGGAAGAAAAGTTGAGGACGAATAAAAGGGTTTTGGGAGGCAGAATTATGGTATCTGGTAACTTAACAAAATTAATAAGAATACCATTGGTTATTGGTTATAAAGGGCCAAATTGGCATCAGAGCAGAGTTAGAAATTAATTAAAACATTTTTTTAATATTTTATTTATTTTTGAGAGAGAGTGAGACAGCGTGAGCAGGGGAGGGTCAGAGAGAGAGGGAGACACAGAATCCAAAGGCAGGCTCCAGGCTCTGAGCTGTCAGCACAGAGCCCGGCGTGGGGCTCGAACCCATGAACCCCGAGATCGTGACCTGAGCCAAAGTCGGTCGCTTAACCGACTGAACCACCCAGGTGCCCTAATTAAAATATTTTTAAACTTTTAATATGATTTAAATTTTTTGTTTATCATCTATTTTTCTTTGATTTGTCAATTATGCTCCTTGGAAGACAGAAATCTCCACCAGTTATAAATCCATAAATCTAGAGGTTTTTTTTTTTTTAATCTAATTTGTTACTTGCTTTGTGATAGTACTTTAGCTACATGAAACGGTTAAATGTGGATGTTTTAGAATTCAACACCTTTGAGTTTTTCTTTAATATTCTCAGGAGAAATCAGAATTATTTCTATTTTTGTATTTTGTAAATCTAAATTAAATGTCACTTAAATGGGAAAGAACTGGCGGCTTTGATAAGTAGTCCCAAAAGCAAACCATTTTGTCAGTAATCATAACCTAATTATGAATGCAAATGCAAAGTTTGTTTTTTAAAAAGTCCTGAACAAACAAAGGAAACAGAAAAGCAGACCACTGTGGGACACAGGGAAAATGCATCCCCACACTTAAACCTATGACTTTCAATAGTAGCAGTAATAATAAGAACTTTTGGCATCCTCCCAAGTCCTGTTGAGAGGGAGCAGCAAATGGCCTGCGCAGTGTGTGGCTCTGCAGAAGTTCCAGAGTGACACATGCATCACAAGCCGGTCACAATGCGAAGGGTCAAGGGTCATGTTCAAGAGCAGGGTGTTGCTGGATGAGGCTGAGGAAGCAGAGGTGGCCCCTCTGTGCTCACTGTGTGGGTCTGTGTACTCCTTTCCCGTCAAAGCTGGCTCAGCACGGCCAAAAAAGCGGTTCCTTGGCAGGGTTTAATGGCAGGATGATGTAGTCTGTTGTGACTAGTGCATTCCTTTCAGGTTAAACTAGGGAAATGGCATTGTGTTAAAATTCCAAGTCGCATGAATGTTTTATTGCCACAGTGCATTTAGCCCTCTAGGGGAGTGTGTGTGGCGGCGGGTGGGGGTGGGGGTGACTTAGAGACTCAGGAACTATCAGAAGAACACTTCCCTTGGAAAATTTTACCCACCAGCATGAAGCTGATTTGCTGTGATGGTCACTTAGAAGGGTTTCGCTTTTTCCTAAACTGTGGCTGTTTAAAGTCTTGCAGTCTGGACAATTAACAGCTGAAGAAAATATAACAAGACACACGCAAAGAGGTTGGGAGATAGAGAGGAGGAATGCGCCAGAAAGGAGCTGAGCTGCCTTCTTGTGTAAACTACCCGAGCAAGACCCCCCTCCCCCGTCCTTGGTCCTTGTCTCCCCCCTCCCCCTCCCCAGGCTGTGTTTTGCTGTCTGCCTGAAGGCCAAGAGTGATCTGTTAACCTTGCACCACTGACTGGGAGGCCACTGCAGCTCATGGTACTGTATGTTACCATTACTACTCCCTCATTCCTTTCACTGGCTGGTTTTTTTTTTTTTTTAACCATTTCTTTGTAATAACGGTTTATATTTGTCAGAGGGATACAATTTAGGAATGCAGAAGGTCCAGTTTAAACAAAACAAACTTAAGTATGGTGCTTGTTTTTTTCCCCCTTGGCGTTTAGAAGGGGTAAACTGAACCATTCTAATTCATTTGCAGCCAAAGGTTTCCAGTGTGATTTAAAATCAGGAATTCTAGAAATTGGGCAGTTTAAAAGATGCAAGTCATCTGGGCTGTGAATCTTGTAAAGGGACTTTGTTGTGAAACCATGTGAGCATCTTCAGGGTTTTAGGACATTTTTGGGCTTTGCAGTTATCTCAGATATATCCATTTTGCAGATTTGTCCCCACCTCATTCCCTCTCCAGGGAACATTCTAGCCTTCTCATTTGCTGTTCCAGTTGTTTTAGGCTTATGGTTAGCTGAGGGTGTGTGTATGATTTGACTTCGGTTGTAATTGTGCATGTTACATGTAACACTCAGGATTGCTTCATGATTTATCTGACTCCAGTTAATTTATTACAGATTAAAGTGTGATGTATGGAACAGCCTTCTGACTTTGCATTGTGATTTTATAAAATATTCATGTGCCTAATTTTTTCCCAGTGAATAGGAGAAATATGCATTTTCTTGGGTTTACCCAAGTAAAGATACCATAATAGTTTGAATTTTAATTTTGAATTGCCTTTGGGTTTCTCTTTACTTTCAAACCTTAATACTTTTTTTGTTTGCATGTTCTTGTGATGTGCCATTTTCTCCTCCTTAATAATGCATATATATACACATGTAGAGTTGTGTATGTGTGTGCCTGTATGTCCACATACACTGATCACTGTCACATACAAGGAAAAACTTGTAGACTTGTTAAACTAAGATAGTTTTCTCTTGCTAAGTTATTTTTGAAAATGTTATGTGATAGAAATTTAATATATTTTTATATATTTCTGTTAAGTGGTTTATATACTTCTGTCAAGTGATGATTTTGTCAAGATAGACCTCCTGAGTTTAATCCTATTAATGCTATCTGTATAATGGTTTGTTCTTTATAAACAGATACATTCATTGTTTATGGGAGGTCTTAAACCAATAAATAGTTAACTCTATAACAAGAATCAAGATTTATGTATGGATGTGGCACTTCAAAATTTAAAATTCATTAGATATTTTACCTAACATCCTAAAGAATACTCAAACTAAGAATTCTTTCTTTTTACTCTGTTGGATATAAGTGATGTTGGGAGTTTTCTGGTGATTTTGTTTTTAGTTGCAGATTTTATAGTGTACTTTTCAGAAGAATATTAAACTTACTTATGTTAAAATTTTTTCTCCCTCACAGCCAATTTCAAAATTAATTCTTATCCTAAATAGTAGAAAAACTTGACAGTGACAAACTGGGGGAAAAAAATCTATCATGTACATTTAGGTTATCTAAAAATATATTTGTTATCTTGATCATGGAAGCAATTTTTGATTATAAAAAGGGTGTGGTTATTTCAACCTTTTCCAATTTGATGTACTAAAAATTTTCCTTCATAACTCAAGAGGGAAAGAGTAAATTACTCCAATATCATGTCTCTCTAATAAGAAAATTAAAGTTGATTTAAGATTTTTTTTCTCCTAAGAATCAAACTCTGTTAATATCAATACTTGTTCTCTCAGCATTTTTCTGTCCCCGTTGTCCCTGACATCAGTGTTTGGTATTGTAGAACCCCGCGGGCGAGATGAAAAGATGGGACCTGAGTTCAGAGTCTAATGTTGCCACGCAACTAGACTTGTGACCTTGGATAAGTCACTGTAATTCTAGTCTTTATTTTCTTCAGTTTTAAAATTGAGAAAAGAACAATTAGCTTGAGTATTTGTCAGGAAGATGAAATGAGATAACACATGGGAAGCTTTGGGACCCAGTAGGAGGTATTGAGTAAACTATATATCCCTTTCTTTCAGCTTGCCCTTGGGAAGCTTGAATTTTGGGGAACAATGAGGTAAATTTAAATAAAATGTTTTAATTTCTTCAGTTAAAGGAAAAGAGAGATTAGGGATTGGCAGACTCTTTCTTTCTTCTTTTTCTATTCTTTTTCTTTTATTTTTGTTTTGTTTTCTGAGAATCCTCTTGTGTCATCCATTAGTCTTGCATTTTTGCCACTTTGCACAATTCTCACCAGGCTGCCCTTCATGGATGGCAGAACATTGCTGTTATTTCTGTGATACCAGTTATGGCTAGCTCTAGACTGGAGGCAAATTGGGAAATTATACTGAGTTCTGTATACATCTGTATCATCAGTTCTAGTCCTGTGCCTGAATGGAAGCTTCCTGCCTTATTATACTCATTATCATTTGGTAGTAGAACTTGAAGTTTGGTTGTATAGATAAGACCCCCACTTCTGTCCCTGGCTTTGTGAATATTCACTTGTATTCATGGAATTAAGGTCACACTAAAGCTTATAGTGTTTATACCTCAGAATTAAACAAAATAGTAGCAAGCAACATATATGTATATCTCCACAATATTTTATCTTCATCTATAGTCTTGCGTAGTGCTTTAAGTGTAGTTAAGGGCTTGAGAACTATTGAGCAAAATGTGCTGCTTTTAGTGCTTTTTAATCCTGTATTATGTTTTATCAAAACTAATTGTGTTCTCCTATGTAGTACTTAATACCGTTATAGATGACCTTTGAGTAACATTGTTATTTTGCTTAACACATGTAGTTTCTGTTAACCAATCCTAGTTTGAACATACTGCATCCTCAGATCTAAAATAAATATTTGGCTTAGCATTTATTTTCATCTGTTACTAACAGTAAAGGAATGAAGATTAAAAACTAATAACTTCATAGCTACCTCTTAGCTCACACAGTGTGCTAGACTTGGTACCCATGTTATCTTATTCAATTATTAAAAAGCATTCAGGGCAGGTGCAATTATTTTTATTTTACAGATGAGGAAATAAAGGTCCAAAATCTGTATCCAGCAATGTTAATCACAAAGTCTTTGCTTTTTCCTTCGTCTTAATTTTTATCCATCTGTAACTTAAGCCAGCTTTTAAAAAAGGAAAAAAGAAAAAAACAGTAGCAGGATCTTTGGGGATTTTTTCTTTCAAATTAAATTTTATAAGGAAGTCAGTATGTAGAACTGACAAAAATCAGAGGTGCTCTAGATGGAAAGGGGTACAACTACAGAGGCCTACCGGAGATCCATGGACTGATCAGAAAACCAAAGCCTAGTACTCCCCGTACTCCCAAAAGAGAAGGCACAGCCAAACCTCAGTTTCCCCATCTGGGAGTTAAGGGTTTTATTTATTCTGAGTTTGGAGGTGCAGTTATGGGGAATTCATAGGAAAAGCCAATATCTGGATAATTTTTTTTAAGTTTTTTTTTTTTTTTTTTTGAGGGAGGGAGGGAACAATAGGGGGAGGGGCAGAGAGAAGAGAGACAGAATCTCAAGCAAGCTCAGCACCATGGCACAGAGACCAATATCAGGCTTGAACCCATGAACTGTGAGATCATGACCTGAGCCTAGATCAAGAGTCAGATGCTTAACCAACTGAGCCACCCAGGCGCCCCTGTCTCTGCATAATTAAAATGTTTTTTAATGTTTATTTATTTTTGAGAGAGAGAGAGAGAGAGAGAGAGAGAGAGAGAGAGACAGAGTGTGAACGGGGGAGAGACAGAGAGAGAGGGAGACACGGAATCCAAAACAGGCTCCAGGCTCTGAGCTGTCAGCAGAGAGCCTGACGCAGGGCTCAAACCCAAGAACTTTAAGATCATGACCCGAGCCGAAGTCGGATGCTTAATTGACTGAGCTACCAAGGCGTTCCTCTGCATAATTTTAAAAGAGAGTATATCTAAGATAAAAATAGTGTAAGTTAAATGCCAAGGTAAAATAAAAAATTACGTCATTGTACAGCTTTTCACATATTAATTTTCAGGGCATAGATTTTGTTTAATCCATAGCAATGAAATGATTTTACTGTGGGAAAAGTCATAAAAAACCAAGTCACAGTTTTATGTCTAACTGGAGTCTGTGTCTACAAATATATCTAGACTCTACTTCAGTATGAAAAAGTTTTTGTGCTTTTATTTGCATATCTGCAAAGGTATATACATATATATGTGTAAGTGTAAAGATGAAGAATATGGATAGATTAACATAAATAATGTAGAAAACACTATTTAAAATAAACTGCTTGTAAAACAAATTAATTGACATGGTAATTTTGTAATATCTTTATAAACGAGGAATATCACATTTTCTAACTTGTTAAAAATATACTGGGATTTTATATAGTAGTTCATTACAAATGTAATTTCTATTTCATTAGCAGGTGTGGTGGGAAGAGTCTAGATTTTTGAGGCAGATTTGTCTGCATTTCAGTTTATCTCTTCTTTATATGACTTTGGAAAAGTTTTGTAACCTCCCTGAACCTCAGTTACTTTGCTTATAAAGTGGGACTTAGAAATCATGCTTGTAAAGTCTGGCACAGACAGAGAGGGTGAGCTGTGTTGGTTGTTATTAGCAATTTCTCCTTCTGTTGTTCTTGTGGTTAGTTTTCAGGCCTTATGCGGTGTTGACCAGCGTCTCTTTATCAATGGTGGTACTCGGTTCTTAATATTTGTATCATGTACATACTTGGCCTTTTCATTACCGGTTTAAAAAATACTTACTTTTGTTGAGGAAAATGAAGATGGAGAAAAACCTCTCCTTTCTTACTCTTCACTGAGAATCAGCCACTGAGCAGCATAATTCTAAAATCTTATGTGGCTTTTGGGTACTTTATGAACCTTTTTATGGTAACCCAGAAGCAAGACACTGATTGAATTAATACATTTCCATTCAGGGGACTATTCTGTTAACCTCTCTTTTTCTTCCTAACCCATGCATGCTTTTGCAGGGGACTTTTTCAATCCAAAACTGAGGTTGCCATATATAATGGAAATGCCAGTACCTAGATATGCAGGCTATTGGTAAGCCTAAAAAAGAGTCTTTTTGTCTTTAAAACAAAGAAAATAGAAAAATTAAAACAGCAAGAACAAAACCAGAAGCCTGCCCAAACCAAAACAAAAACAAAACAAAACAAAAAAAAAACCCTTTATTTTCCGAAAAGCTTAGTGCTTTTTAAATGCAGAATCTAAACTCTACACATTTATTTTAATTTATAGTAGTTTAAACTTTTTTTTTTTTTTTTACAGCTTTTGTGAAAAGGATGCATATTCATTTTCTATGGATCTGATTAAGTAAACTACAGAGAGTAAAAAACTTTCTGAAAAGCTGCCACTAAGGAAACATTTCATTAACATCTTTTTAGTAATATTTTCATTTGCAAACGAAGGATAGGTATCAGTTGCATAAAAGGATTATGGATACATAACTTGCTTTTTAAATTTTACTCAGCCCTGTCATAGATGCCTTTTTATGTCTATAAATATAGATGTCCATCATAATTTTTAATGGATTCCTAGTAAATCATTGTACCATAATTTATTTAATGGATTCTTGGTTTGTGGACATTGAGATTGTTGCCAGCTCTTTTCTTTTAAAAGGAGTGTTGCTTCAATATGCACACTCTTGTTTGCACTTGTATTATTATTTCCTAAAGATGAATTCTTAAAAGTGATGTTGCTGGGGAAAGAGGTATAATTTTGCAGTTTAAAACAAGGCTTGGTAATATGTTTTCACTCATATGTGAAACAGGAGAAACTTAACAGAGGACCATAGGGGAGGGGAAGGGGTAAAAAAACAGTTAAGGAGAGGAAGGGAGGCAAACCAGAGTAGACTCTTAAATACTGATAATAAACTGAGGGTTGATGGGGGGTGAGGGAGAGGGGTAAATGGGTGATGGGCATGGAGGAGGGCACTTGCTGGGATGATCACTGGGTGTGATATGGAAACCAACTTGACAGTAAACTATAATAAAAAAAAAATAAAACAAGGTTTGGTAAACCTTTTCTATAAAGGACTGAATAGTAAATATTTTAGGCAGCTATGTGGTTTTTCTCTCAATTCAATTCTCTTTGTAGCCACAGTCATATAGGCTGTATAAAGGCATAAGTGTAGCTGTATTTCAATAAAACTTTATTTACAAAAGTAGATCACAGGGTAGCAGTTGGCCCTCTGGCTGTAGTAGTCTACTCCTGGCTTGAAACAGAGGAGACCCTAATTGGAGATGGAAATTTATCTCCGGTTGGCTCTATGCCACTTTCATAGTATCTTAGAAATGTGTTCCTATTTCAGGGCAGTGTAATGGGCTGATTACTTTCTTTCCAGGTATATGGCAATCAATACATGTTTTAAAGAGCTTATTAAAGGAGGTTTTCATACCTGCTTCTACTTCAAAGCCTAGTAAATTTTAAACTAAGAGGCTTTATATGCCAGTATTTATTTTATCATTCTGTACTTCAGATTTCAGGGTATGTTGACAACTTATGGGACAGAGAAAGATATATTTATATTGTAGAGAGAGAGTGTTATACATTTTCTGATCTCTAGAAGATTGCTTTGATGGAGTCAGGTTTTGAGGTATCCTGAAGTAAGCTGGAAGGAAAGTCCAGCAAGAGAAGTATTATTTCCATGGAAACATACCACAAATCAACAGGGTGACATTGCATTAGTTACTGAATCTTTACAGGCTAAATTATACTCAGAAGAATGCACTGTGCATAAATAGTAACCTCCTTGCATCTTGAATTTCTATAAAATAGGAATTATTGGCCCTTTACTGCCTTAAGGGTATTTGTTGAAGATCTGGTGGAATAAAGTACAGTTAAAATCACTGTATTTGTAGCATTGGCTTACTGGTGCCACTATGAATTTTAAGAGATTTATTTATTATTTATTTTGCATGTATTTGTTGACTATCTGCTGTATGTGTAAAGCAGTGTGGTAGGCGCTATGGGGGAATACAAAGAGAAATTAGTTCCTGCCCTTAAGGAAAGAGAAACATAGATTTACACCAAAGTTGTGTAGTGTTGAGATCCTTAAAGGATGGTAGAACACTGGGGGAGGAGGTCTCTTCTGTCTGGGGGTATCAGAAAACTTCCTAGAGAGAGTGACAGTGGAAAATAGGGAGGTTTCAAAAGTATAAGGTAGGAGAATGTATTCTAAAAAGAGTAGCATGAAAAGTATGTCACATTAGGAAAGTCCAAATCAGTATGCAAGAGACATGCAATAGTCTAATTAGACTGTCTATTAAGTATTTGTCATGAAGGAGGAGGAAAAGATAAAGCTAGAAAGGCAGGGTATAGAGAGCTAGGTTGCATAGGGCCCGGAAGGAACTTTAGTTAGTAATTTGTGGGCAACTCTAAACATCATCTAGGAGAATATGTTTCACACTTGGAGTGGTGATATATGGCACTGGTTGGTGAGTGTGAAATGATAAAGTTGGTATTATCAGTTTAAGGGTTATGGCAAAGGTCTGAGCATGCACTTGTTAGAAATGATCCAGAAGGTCTGTGTGTGTGTGTGTGTGTGTGTGTGTGTGTGTGTGTGTGTGTAGGGGGAGGCAGCTGAAGAGCTTGAAAAGAAAGAATGGACAGGCTTTCAGTAAACCCATTTACTGGATTTGGGAAATAAGGCTTTTAATCATGATCTGCGGTTCTGAGTCTTTGTTGATAGGTTTATGGTGATAACATTGCAAAAGAGAGAAGTCAGGGGAGAGCTGTAGTAAAGATAGGACTGCAATGAACCTGTTTGCTTTGCTTGTTTAGCTCGAGGTGTTAACTGGACACTTGGAAATTTCTAGTGGGAGCTTGAAAGTACAGGACTGAAATTCACATGAGAGGTAAGGAATGGGGAGGGATTTGGGAGCAGTTCTCCTGCAGGTGGCCCATGAAACCTGGGAAGAGCATCACATCACCAAAAGGGAAGCCTGTTGAGAGAAAATGGTGTTTTATAGCATTACTTTTCATTAGGTAAGTTGGGGACATAAGTAGCTCTTTGTGTGAGACTACTAACACCAAAAGAAACAAAAAAGAAAGTTATGTGTTTTATCGTTTATAAAGCATTCTGTTGTCTACTAAGCTGCTTCTTTTAACCCCTGGAGCCACTAGATTTTAGCAGGAAAAGATATTTGAAAAAATATAAGATTCCCCAAGGAAAATATAAGAAACTCCCTTTTTACTCTCTCTTCTCACCACTTGCTGAGACCCCGTAGTAACAAAGCAATGCCACTGATCGGAGGGATTTATATTCACTTTTTAGCTGTCTGGTACAGAGAATAGCACAGCATTTCATCTCCCCTAGACCTCACCCTAGTTAGGATCAGTGGACTTGGGATGGAGTGTAGGGGCTGTGGTTAGTGGGAGGGTGGGCACTCTGTAGAAATCAACTTTGTACATTTTTGTGCAATTTCTCTTTATAGGCTGAGGTCCTCAGCAGACTTGGAGGGGTATTGTGCAATACCCAGTATGGCTTATCTTTGAATTGGGAAAGTTTTTACTGTATGGAACAGCAAGACACAATCTGCCTTCTCATTTCCTTTCTTATCATTACCTGTGTTCAGACTTTGCATGCAAAGAAAACCACGTTGATTCATTGATCTTAGGCATGCTACATTATGCACTTTGGCAGCATGGTAAAGGCTCCCCTGGCTCTCCTGTTTACAGTAGTCGGAATTCCTCTGGTCTGTTGGTACAATTTGTGGCCTCCTTCAGCCTCACTCTTCATAGTGAGTCTAACTCCTGTCAAATGGGTCAAGGGGCTAGTCCAGAGAAATCTGTATCTCTAGACAACCACTGTGCATTAAATCTAGTTTAAGTGCTTTGTATTTTCCTTCTTAAACCATGTATGGCTACTAAAACTTTTTTTTTTTTTTTTTAACCATATAGGTTTAATGTAGATGATTTACTAGGGTAACGAGACATTGAGTTTTTGGGGGGTAATATTTGTTTTCTCACTTTCTGGCACAGAACACATTCTTCTATCTTATTTCCTCCCTCTAACTCCTTTTTCTGCTTCTCACACACATTTTTTTCTTTAATATTGTAAAACTTAGGGAGAAAAGAAGCCCTTTTGGTTTGTACTATATTGCGCCTGTGATGAAGTAAGATCAAGTAAAATATACCTATTTTCTTCAAAAGTTAACTCCTTTCTAAAAAAAAAAAAAAAAAAAAAAAAAAAGCTACCCACTTCAAAAAAAATTCAGTGGCTTCCTGATCATTACTCAAAATAGCCCCTTTGTCCTCATTAGAGATAGTTACGTAGTTACATTTATCCTCATTCTTGATCAGTGTGGAAAACCAGGGAGCGAAGCTGAGTGAGTGGAAGCTGAGTGAGTGGAACAAACCCAGGGGCTGAGTTCAAGGTCACCTGGATCATTTTAAAGTGCTTTTAATTTAAATGCTGAAGTTAATGTCTATCCTCAAATCATTCTCTTCTGATGTTCGCAGCATCTGTGGAGTTGGATGAGACCACTGCTCAAGTGGCTTGCTCATTTTGGCTTTCTTACTTAAGAGACTCCTTTTCTGACATACCATGTCTTCTTTAGAGTAAGATTTCAGGACATGCTGGAACTTATGCCCTGGTGCTTTCTTCTTCTTTCTTCTCCCCCTTCCCCTCCTTTTTTTTTTTTTTTTTTTTTTTTGAGAGGCATATATTTTCTTTTTTTTTTTAAACATTTATTTAAAACATTTTTTTCTTAATGTTTATTTTTTTAGACAGTGTGAGCACAAGTGTGTGGAGGAGGGGCAGAGAGAACAGGAGACAGAGGATCCCAAGCAGGCCCCACACTGATAGCAGAGAGCCTGACGGGCTCAAACTCACGAACCACCAGATTATGACCTGAGCCGAAGTTGGACACTTAACTGACTGAGCCACCCAGGTGCCCCAAGAGGCATATATTTTCTAAAACTAAGTTATCATCTAGAGTTTGCCTTCTCAGTTATTTTTTAATTTTCTCATTTATTTAGGCTAGTGATTCTCCAATGTTAATGCTCCTCAGCATCACCTGGCAGGCTTGCGTAGGCAGACAGCTGGGCTCTACCCTGGGTTTTGTCACAGTGGGTCTCAGGTCTTTAGTCCCAAAGGCCTTTCAGACATGTTCCCGGTTGATGCTAATAACATGCTGTGAATGAGGAATATATCTTGAACCACTCACCTGGACTGTTGGTTTTGTCTATCTGTTTGCTGTTTTGTGCAGGGTTTCCCCCCCACCTCCCCAAAAGGGTAGAGATTCTTCAGATTGTATTCACCTATGTTCCCTAGAAGCTCTATATTTTTAATTCTTAGGTCAAGCCACTAGCATGAAAGAGAACTCAGAAATTTGCCTTATGTTTTAATTGTGAAGGGCTTGGTTGGGCAGGAGTGGGAGATGTGCCACTTCTCTCTTGCTCCTTCCCCCAGTGAAGAATGTAATGATCATTCTCTTAGAGCTTAGACAGATCTTTATAGACTTTCTCAACACAGCATTCTAGGAAGCCTTCTGAAAGTTGATTGACCTGGCCCCTAATTGAGACTAATTGAATAGATATTATTTTTTAATTTTCTAATTGCTTATATTTATTTTTACTTTGATGCTTGAGGTTTACTTCATCCCCCCCAAATCCCTCTCTTTGTCTCAAACTTCTCAGCTCTCATGGAAGTGTATACTGGGGTTGGGTGTGTTATGTCTGGGGTTTATCATTTACTAGTACTATGTCCCTACTGTGTGCTTTATCTGTGTCATCTCCTTCAACCTAGCCAACCTTGCACAGTAAAAATAATTATTCCCATTTTATGGATGCAGGAAACCAGGCTCTGAATTTTTACTTTACTGATCAGCTTTACAAGGTACTGCCTCTGGGATTAAAGCAGAGGTCTAACTCCCAAGCCAGTGTTCTTTTCATATTACCTGCCTTTAGGATAGTTGGAGATGAGCCTTGAGTACAGAAGGAAACTTAACCAGGGCATATATATGCATACTTGAAATTTCACTTAATGTCACTTGTCTGACTTGGCAATGTACTGTATATGCCCATAAACAATAGTCTGAGGTGTTAAATTTCCAAAATACTCAATTTAGAGTGATTGTAAACCAGTTGAAAAATAATCTCATTCTGTACTTTCTTTTCTTAAGTGTAAGGCCCACATGGCACATTTACAAATAACTTCATTCACATTTTCTTCTTCAGTGCTAAAACCCCTGTAAATCAAGAATTGGATAAATAAGCCGACTCTCATATGGTAGGAGGCTTTTCTGGTGAAATACTAGCGTGGTAGTTGAGAGAACTTTGTTTTAATTTCAGTTTCACTCAATTTATCAAATGTGGGGGAGGACTGTAGTGATGGACCTCAGTTTTCTTGTTTAAAAAGGGTACAATAGAAATTTTCTCCTCTCCTCTTACTTGTCTGATAGGGGAATTAATAAATACTATGTGTAAAGCCCTTTGAAGGCTCTAGAAGAAGGATTCTGTGTAATTTCAGCATTATTCATGGTCCATCAGGCTCCCCAGGGTGTCACCAGGAAAGAAAGATTTTTACATCCTGTCCCACATTTACAGTATAAAACCAAGGTATTGTTGTTTGTGGCTGTGAAAATCTCCTATAATTGTACCTGCAGAGGATGCATCTATCACAGAGTCTAGGACCCTGGCTCACCCAAGAGGGCCAGCTCCCAAGGCAGAAAGAGAGTGAACCCCAATTAAATAGTACCTGGCTCCTGAGAGGATGTGTCGCCCCCCCCCCCCCCCCGTAGTAATCATTTGTGTCTGTCAACCTGTTGAGTAGCAGAATCACTTCCTTGACCCTTCTCTGTTCTCTGCTCTTGATCCTGTAGTTTATTATTCTGGGAAGACTCTAGAGGGGACAGTCCTCTGTCCTGCTCAGTTCTGTAATACATTTCTCACTCTTACTGTGTTCCTATTGATACA
>CM053568.1:49673186-49943166 GCA_028646485.1 Cryptoprocta ferox
AACCCTGCCTCATCTAAGGCCTCTATAAGAACTAGCATATTTCTGGCTATTCTGTATTGGAGACTTTATCAATACTGTTTTGGAGACTGGATCAATACTGTTTTGACTCACCAGTTCCTTTCTGATTGTTAAGCAGTATTTCCATTCTTGAGCTTTAGGTTTTGTATACTCTCTATTCTGAGTCTTAGCCTGGGGTTCCACAGCTGAGAAAGGTTAGGCCCTGAATGTTGTCTTTTACTTAAATTGTAGCCTGAAAAATTAAGATAACTTATATCTGCACATCCAGCAACTTAGTTCATCTCTCTGTTTTTGAGTTTTTGTATTCATTTGTTTTGTAGCAAATGTAGTGTTAGTGTACATCTTTCTCTTTACAGTGTTGGGTAATTTCTTTCTTTCTTTCTTTGCTCTTTCTCACAAGAGCTCCTGACTAGCTTATTGCCAAATCTCTTTCACTTAATGGTCTTCCTGAATTTTTTGTGTTATCTGAGTAATTTTTCCTCTTGCTGCTTGGCATTGTCTAACCACTGAAATTAGGCTGATTCAGTCCGTGCTTCTTTCTGGCTTGGAATGTGACAGAGCTTGTACCCAGCCACGTCCTTCAGTCCTCTGATGGGACTCTTTATGGTTTCTTTCTCTCCAGCTCTCTGTTTTTTAAAACAAATTTTGTCCACTCTTTTCCAAGTTTTTCATGGGTTCAGATAGTTTTCCTCATCCCTACACTGCTAGACTGAAGTCACCAAAACACACACTTCAGAACTGATCCAGGCTTGTGGCCAGCTTAACTGAAGAGTCTTGAGCTGACATGGAAGTAAGTTTGTTTATTTAGGCTCTGACTTTTATAGTGCCTATCAGGCAAATGACTACCTGAATGTTTCATGTTTAAAAATAAAATAAAATTTCAAACGGGCCTTAACTGTGCAAGACACATCCCAGAGTCTGTCCCTTTTCTTGGTAATGTGTTTCTTTTCTCAGGTTATCATTTCTGTGTGTCTTTGTTTCTTCCATTCCATACACACACCTTCTGCCTCATTCAGTTTCACTTGTTCTGGGTAGTAGCTCCTGTTGTGGGACTTTTTTCAGTCTTCTTTTCAGAAGTCTGGCCCCTCACAGTTTTTATGTGTGATCTCAGTAAACAAAGAACTAGTGTGCGTGCGTGTGTGTGTGCGCGCGCGCGCGTGAGCGTAGGAAGCCTGCCATATTTCCTCCCTGCCCCACAGAAAATGTGTTTTCTGGAAGCCCTTTTGACACTGAAGTGAATGCCCACTGGCCCTCCCTTGCTGAACTCCCCTGTGAGGGGAGAAAGAAGGAGAGAGACGGAGGCCTTTGTGCTTGTTGGCATATCTTTTGTTTCTGCTGATTATACACAAAGTAAGTTGTAAATAGCTCTCTCACACACCATGATTCCTTTGAGGTGTGTCCTGGAGAGTAGATATGCACTCAGCTTCAGCTTACCCAGGGGATTGTAGAGGGTCCCCTTTCAAGGCCTCTTACTTCCTGTTACAGCACTAGCACAATGAAATTTAGATGAGTACCAGACAATTACCATTCTCATAATTAAACCTGTGGCATACTGTTCAGAACTTAGCCTATCAGTTTAGTATGTTTTAATTGTTTTCAACTTAAATGTTTTTATTACTTTAAAAGCAAAATATACTAAAATGCAAAAAAAAAAAAATAAATAAGACGTCCCCTTAGTCTTATCAGTTTTCAGAGATAAAAATCACTGTGAAACATTTTGTGAAAATCCTTATAGAGAACTTTGTTTTAAAATACGGCATTGAAGCAGGCACTGAACACTGGCATGAAAGAAAGCAGATAAAATTGGAGTTCTCCAAATCAATTTAAATTTTACATTCCAGGAAAACAATGGTTAGGTACACACCATATTTCATTATCTTAATTTAAACTGGAGTGATACTAAGGAGCTAGACACTTTATGTCTGCTGTATCTGTCAGTCATGTTTTTGATCACTTACAGCTAGCTGTCTCACTACTGAGGGTTCTAAATCAAAAAGCCTAATTGTCTAGGTGTGCAGAATTATAACTAATTAGGTTATCAACTTTTATATTTTTTGATATTTCCTTGCTATATTTTGATGAGTTAGGAAATAGATGTAGCTTGCTTTCCCCTTAAAATTTTTTTCTTCACCTGATGCTGCCACTAAATGTAGTGAATGGGGTGGAGAGTATTAAAGCTACAGTTTTGTTTTAAATCTCAATTTCCTCATCTTTAAAATATGGGAGTCCCTTTTCATGGATCCTGATGGCTTTTTTTTTTTTCTCCTGCTCAGAAACTCTAGGATTCTAAGTTTGTGAGTGCTAAGTCACATCCCTAGTGTAGTTCTTTTCGTGATTTGGATTGTTGAAACATTCTCATAGACTGGCACTGTTTCCTTCTTACTTATTCACAGACCTTTTTGTTCTCTCTCAGAAACTGTGTATTTCTAAGTGTCTGACGTTCTAATTGAGTGTAATTGTAGTTGTGTTTAACTTTCTCCTTTCTTCTCAAGAGTGTTTATAAAATGCATTCTGCGGGTGGAGGGTCGTAGAAAGGAACTAGTTACTTAGTATTGGTGATACAGTCAAATAATAGTAAGGTAAGTGGGAATTTGTTTTGTGTACATAAAGTATTATTTGCACTTAATTTGCAATATATATATTCTGTCTTATGGAATCTGCTTTAATCAGTTAAGTCGTCATATTTATTGAGGTTTTATAGGAAGCTGTGTGGGGGGTTTTGTTTTCCTGTGGAATATTCTAAGATGAATTTTTTTCCCAGTTCTTCTATGGCCCCGTAGGGAGAATTACTGTTGCAGAACTCATTAGTGCCCCTCCATATGTCAGCTGAGGGGTGGCATCAGCATCAGTTTGCGTGTGCCACAACGCACATGCACAGTGTCTCTACTCTTCTCCATGCCCCATTTCTTTCTCATTCCTCAAGTTAGAGGCTAAATTCCTTTCACATTGCTTATGTTGTCTTAGACCACAGAGCAAGTAGTAAGTCTTGATAACACACCTTCTCCACCTCCTTTGTCTTTTTTGTAATTTTTTAAATATGAAACATCAGCAAATGCCTCTAGAATGTAACCCACTAAATGCAACTATTGCATGTTTTTCATTAGCTTCTATGAAATATGTTCTGTCTTCTCTCTTTTTTTAAAGAGGCATCATGCTTTTTTTTAAGTTTTAAAAAATTTATTTAGTTAGAGACAGAGAGAGGGAAAAGGAGAGAAGGAGAATCCTACTTTCAGTGCAGAGCCCAGTGTGGGGCTCAAACCCAGAAACCATGGGATCATGACCTGAGCTGAAATCTAGAGTGGGTCACTCAACCAACTGAGCCACCCAGGCGCCCTTCTTCTTAGTCTTGTCATTTCTTAAGTTTGGGCATTACAACTTTCTAGCTAGTTACCTACTGAAGCCTTGGTTTTGTTTTGTTTTGTTTTTAATTGTCAAATGGAGATGCTCATATCCCATAAGACAGTTGAAAAGAACAGGTTAATCTCTGTGTAAGGTGCCCACAGGGTGGCATGACTGCAAGTGCTCTGTAAATGTGACTCTCTTCCTTCCCCTCTTGGGCTCCAGTGTGAAATTTGTAGGTAAAGAGTGGTTAATTTCAAAGAAAGATGATAATCTGTCCATGTCACTTTATGGACATAGGGAAGAAGAAATAATGCAGGACCTGAAAGAAATAGGAGAGTTGGTCCTAAAAATGGAGAATCCGCTGAGTGCTTTTTTTTTAATATTAGTAATATTCACTGATTAACTTGCAAAGTGAACTTTATTGAAAATTGTTTAGATTTAGAGAAGTAAACTGATTTGTGGGTCAACAGAAAGAGGGAAATGCCTTCTAAGGCAGCCTGCTTGGCTGAAAACTTATCTCTGAACAAAGAAAATTGACTGGCACATCTGATCCTAAGTGGAGTTAAAGTACAGAACAAAACAGCAGAGGTGGGCTCTGATGGGGAAAGAAGGCAGGAGGAAGCCAAATGATGGACCAAGATTCTGATATACATAGTTGTATGATTAATGAAGATAGTGTATGTTTGGAAGTAGTACTGAGTAGTGATTCAGAGAAGTTTTTTAAAAAGCAGAGATGGAATCTAAATCGTTTTGTCTTTATCTCAGAAAAAATCTAAAATGAAGTAAGTAGGTTGACGGTGACGTTTTGGGATGAGATCAACTAATTAGATAATTTAGTTTTGAAAGGGAATCTTAAGTGGCTTTCAGTGTAGAATTTTAGTTATAGAGAAACATTCTAAATTATAGCTGTTTTCTTATTTTTTATTATGGGAACAGACATAAAATAAGCCTCTTCAACAAAATTTAGAGATAGTAAATAAATAATAAATATTGATAAACAGAGTCTGTGCTAACCTATACCATGAATAGGAAAAATAAATTTGATCAGGTAAATGGTGGAAAGGAACATTAGACATTACAGAATGCAACATTTTTCACTCTCACATGAGAAAATTAAATGACAGAGGGGAAGAATGTCACTGGGATCAAGCAGAGATTCTACATTTCTTTCTCTCTTTACTTTAACCTTCTCTGCTTTCATCCAGAGATATTTATTAAATGCCTATGTTGTGCTATACTTTGTGGATACAAGGGGGAATAAAAATTTTGTGCATCTTTTTTTCTTGGAATTTACCTTCTGATAGTTAATAAACTTGGTTACATGATATTTACAATATAATTGACATACTTAGTGTCAAAAACCAATGGAATCATGATGGCCTGTTTCATGCCTGCACTTGGGATGTCTATGCTTCCGTCTGGGTCTAATGTTTCTGTGCAGTTCTCAGCAGCCTCCACATCCAGCGTCTAACTTGGCCATATTCCCCCAGGTTCCAGTGGCATGTGCTGGCAGAGTGCTGGGTGCAGACTTTTGCCCAAACCTGGAGGAGCCAGACCAGAGGCTGGAAGTCCAGGTTGGAGTCTTATTGCTTTATTAGTTGGGGGTGGTGTGACAGAAACAGTGGTCCCTGAAGGCCATCCAAGTATAGCAATGCCCTCAGGAGATGGTCAACTGTGGGGACAGGTGTAAAAGAGGAGCCAAGGTAGTATGTGTGCAATGAGAGGTCCTTTTCAGGTTAGATTGTCTGTAACTGGAGATGATTCATTTATTCATTCAAGAAATGATACACACCGCAGTGGGTAAGAACATGGTTTCTGAAGGCTCGCTGCCTTGGTTGACAAAAGTTACAGTGAGGCCTTTGTCAAGTTACTCAGTCAAACTAAACTTTAGCTTTCCCATCTGTAAAATGGAGATTCACTACCCAAGGTGATTATAAGGAGTAAATGTTTTAACATATACCTAGCATTTAGCACAGGGCTTGGCACATAATAGGCACCCAGTAAATACTAGCTCTTATCTTTTAAAATTACCATGTGCTCAGCACTGTGCTTGGAGCTAGAGACATATGGTGAGCAGTCCATGCTTCCTGCATTATTATGTCTCAGCTCAGGAGAGCAGAAGCCATTCAGCTGGGCACTGTATAGAAAAATAGGATTTAAAGATAAATATCTTCCCTTTTCATGTATTAGGAGTTATGTTCTGTGACACAATATTAAGTTTATTAGCAAAGTGAAAGTATTTACTTGGAATTCAGTTCATGTTACGTGGTCTTGGGATATTAGAAGTCTTTTGGTGTATATTAGATTAAGAATATAAATATGACATCGTGGCCAAAGACCTAGCTCTGTTTTTATGTGCCTTTTAATATTTAAGGGATGTGTGTGCCAGTAATGCAAAGATACTGGCTGAAGTTGTAACATGGATGGCATCCCCTAGCATGAACAAATACATATTATTCTTTTTAGGGACTCCATTTGGCATCACTTTCTAAATTTTCAGACTTATGGGATGAGCATGGTGAGCTTGGTTTTAAAACATTTTTACTATTTAGACACCCCACATGAGAAAGGAGAATAGTTTTAAAAATTGACTTCTTCACAGTTGGAGTGAAGGTAGAAGTGGTGGTAGGAGGTTTCGGTTTTTACGGTACTAAAGAGAATACCATCTCCTGCACACCTGCTCTTGGCGAGGGAAGACCACCTGAGCTCTGCTGTGCCACAAGCTGGTACTGTCTGGGTGGTGTATGGCTATGGTACAACAGAAAAGCAGGTGTGACACATATGAGACATGACCATGTATTTCCCAGTTTTAGAAAGCTAACAGCTTGTGTGTGACACATAAATGCAGAGTGATGGAAGGCTTTTCATGGAGAGTGGTCTGATCCTTGACCTCTTTGGGTAGGACGAGTGATGTTCTTCAAACACATCACCTGGAATGGTCTGTCATGGGTGGTTGTTGGATAATCTGTTTGTGAACCTTGAGTTATGGAGCAAAGAGCAATGGGTTTTGCAGATGTGACTGCGTGAATTAAAACTGAAAGAGACCAATGGAGCATATTATTTTAACATACCAAGAGAGAAAATGTGTATTTACTAGTTTAAGTGAAACCCTGGTTGTAGGCAGTTAAACATTTGTAGAGTTAACAATTCAGCATGGTCCTTGCAAAGAAGACCAAGCCCCTGGGCAAAGAAATGAGTCTCATTTTATTGGACTCTTCCTCTTGCAACACCATTTTGGCAGACTGAGTGGAAAGGTTGATTCTGTTCAAAGACAGTCAAGTATGGTGAATTGGTGAATTAACTGGGACCCATTTGAACCATTTCCTTCTCTTTTTCCTCTTCCTTTCTAAATATGGCTTCCATACATTTTAATAATACCTGGTACATATCCATATTATGTCAGTCATAAAAAATCTGACACTTAATGTGTTCTTAACCAGCTAACAATTTCAGGAGTACTTTTTAGCTTAGAGTCCTTTCATTCTTGCCATGACATGTATTCTGGTCTTTTTTTTCTCCCTAGGGAATGAGCCATTTCTTAGTTTTTAGTCTAATTCTTCACTCCAGGGAACTCACTATAATACTTGCCAGAGGCATCTATTTTTCCTACTTGGATCTCAGGCTGTCCCCCAGGGCCAGGCATTATAACCACTAGAGAATTTGCTGTTTGGCCTCTTGCTTCTGAGAACAGCCTTTTGAACACGTCTATTGAAGAGCAATGGTTTGTTTATATCCTTTCCTATGAAGGATTTTCATTTAGACACACAGCGCATCCATATCTGATTTACTTTTATATTTTAACTAACATAATTCCTCATGACTGGTGGAGTTCTTTTCTGCTCTTGCCTTTTTCCTTTTCATTCTTTATTGCTATCCCTAAAATTTCTGATGGTTTAGCAACTTTATGGCTTAGTAATCTCAAGATCCTGGACACTCTTTCATGAACGTGTCTTTGGTTTTGAGTGACTGTTATCCTCGAAGTCTGTGTCTGACTTGACTTTTGCAAGTATATCTGGTGGCTTTTTGTGTTCATATGCTTAACTTTGAAAAGTAGCTGGAAATCAAGACTTTGATTCACGGTCTAATTTTGTTAATTTTGAAGCGGGTATGAAACTGTGTACTTTCTTTAGCCTTGGTGGTTAACTGATATTAGCAAAAAAATTGTGCTCTTATACAGTTATTTTCTGGGAAGTGGTTATTCTAGTTTAGACTTCCTTTAATTGCTGTTAAATATTATATTTTCAATCAGAGAAAAGTTACTTTTTTAGTCTAACTGTGCCTCATCTTGTATTAAGATGTTACAGCTAACTCAACACAGTTCCTTTCTTGGTTGGGAATTAAAGATGTGGGGATGACTTGATATTTTTCACCACTAAAGTACTTAGAAAATTAGAGTAAATAATGAACCAATATTTCAGTACCAGATTAGACACAATTTACTGTGATGTTTCATAAACCACAGACTCCTTTCTTCTGTGAATGCGTGAAGGATCACTTTTTTTTTCCCAGACATACCGGGGTGCAAGTGTAAATTTCCATAAAATTTAAATGAGGTGCTTCCTGTAATTAATGAACAATTGTGGCTGCTCTCTAGTCTGCATTGTAATTAACCGTGATCAGGCTTGTTTAGTGATGACACTGTTCCTGTAATAATTTGACAAGCTACTGTGAATTTGCCAGGTTATTAAACAACCTGCAGCATTCACTTATGGAATCACAGGGATGAGCCTGGCGGCTGTTGCTAGTTAAATGCAGCATAAGGGTGAACTGAAAGCTGCTTATTGAAGTCTATCGATCACCGTGACCAGATTTAAATTCCTCTGATTTTGGAGAAGTTAATTAATTTTGTGTGGGTTGTCTTGAAAACTTTTCATTGCATAATAAACCTGCTAGGGCAAAGCTGGTCATTTTTATGAACTCATAATGAAGCCAGAAAGTTTTCTATATTATTATCACCAATATGGACTACACAGAATCTGAGGTTTTCCCTTCTCACTGTATTAAACAGGAATAATTATTTAAAAAAACAACAACAAGCTGTTTTCTCTCCAAATTCATTCACAACATTCCTCAAATACAAGTTCACTCGTGTGTGTGTGTGTGTGTGTATGTGTGTGTGTGTGTGTGTGTAAGAAACAGCAGATGACCTTGTGCTAAACACAGTCATGTTGCAGGTACAGCGAGTCATCTAAGTGGACTGCTAGCCTTATGTCCATGGTCACTAGTGCACCCGCCTTTCCCAACCCCCCTGCAGGTTAAGAACTGTTCAAAACGTTACTGTCTAGTTACTGTGGTGTCTTTCATTCAGATTCTGTTTATTGACTAAACCACAAGGATTCCTGCCCAAAGTACCAGGCGGTCTATGCTTGACTGATTTTGATTTTCTAACATCAGCCCTGGGGTTTATTTGAAAAATGTACATACACTGCAGCTTTAACAAGTCAAGTGACTGCATGTTTTTGACCATGGAGTAGAGTATATCTGAAGATCATTAAATTTAGAGGGGGAAAGGAGGGTGGAGAATAAGTGTAGTAGTCATTGTACCATTGCAGAATGTGTGTGTGTGTGTGTGTGTGTATGTGTGTGTGTGTGACACATGGTTTTTGTCTTTTCATCTTCTCCAAGAGCCAGAAAGTTTCCTGCCGTTCTCTTTCCAGCTATTGACAAATGATTGCCAGATGTGAGATCTTTGCAGTGCTCTTTCCCTCAGCAAACCTGCAGCGATGGGATATTTGATTCTCCCTTGCCCATTTCATCTCCTTTCCACATCTGCCAGGGACACACAAGCAATACATCCCTACATGAGAGTTTAAAGTTTATTCAGCTCCTTTTTCCCCTCCGATACAGTGTTTGGAGACAACAGAATGAGGTCCATATGACTCTCTCCCAACTTCACTGTATGAAATTAGTTGTTTATTTTACTTATCTACCTCTTAGTAATTGAACTATTTCATTTTAGTTTCGGTCCATGGAAAATTTGATGCAACTCTGGGAGCGCTAAGAGTTTTCTGTTGTTGTCTGCTTGCTGCGAGAATGCTACCATCTCAACTTCTCTCTGATCGCCTCAGTTCTGATGCAAACTACACTGCTGGTTTCATAGAACTTCCTAGGAGAGTAATTTTAATAAACAACTGTCAAAATATTAAGCGTAGCATGTCTATAAAATTCAGTAGGCATTTAAGATTAGAAGAGCCATCTATGAGGGGGAAAATTATACTTGTTTGGCTTGATTAGCTTACAGTGTATTTGTGTCCATTGTCAAAGTTGATATGGATGAGGTCCTAGTTTTAATCCCAAATAGTTTATAAAAGAGAAAGTACACTGAGTTTGGGAGGCATCTGAAATTAGGTTGTGCAGGCCACACACATAATCACTAACATGCACAGAAGCCTTTTGCATCTGCTTGGAATCTGTATTGATACTGATTTTTTTTCTCATCTCAGTTTAAAGATATTTTCCAAAATACTCTTATAGCTTATGTTCATACTATAGGGTGGGCTGACACAGGTGGCCTTTCAGTTTTCCTATTACACTTTTTGGCAAAGAAAAAGGTCCCTTATTCCCTGAATAAGATCAGCGTTTTTTTGTGTTTTTTTTAAACATTTAAAAAATAATCCATAAAATGTCTGCCACATGTTCTCTAGTTGATGGAAATGTTTTCCAAATTAGAGCTGTAGTATTGGGTTCTTATTGTATCAGTGCTAGTATGTTTACTATTTCTGCTACCCTGTTAGCTACTCTTAGCTACCTGTGATTATGGGAATTTATATATTTTTTTGTGATCTTAAAACGATGAATATAAGATAATTACTATTTCTGAATTTCAGCACTGAAGAAGAATTTTGGTTTTTGTTAAGAAAAAAGTAAATGGCTTTGCCCATTATTAGAATGAAAATAAGAAAAGTCTGAAGTCTATTTCTCAATATGTTCTTTAAAAAAATTACAAAATCTAACAACAACAAAAACAAAAAGCCAACAGCCCCTGAAATGAATAAATCCTACTAAGCCCAAGACAAATAGGTAAACCAAACTCATCAAGATGTATACATGAAAGTGTTTAACTTTTTGTATATCCATTATATTATACCTCTGTAAAGTTTAAAAAAGGAAAAGAGGTAAAACTGCTTGCCACAAGTTGCCAAAATAGTATATATTTCAACTAGAAGTGTCTGTGAAATAGAAGAAAATTATTATTGAAAATACAGAAAATGATAAACTGTCAAAGTCTTCTCTCTCAAAAACAAGATGATGATCACAATGAAGGTGGTAAGTTTAAACAAAACAAAATTACCAAAACCAAAAAGGATCCCTGTGGAAAAGTTTATATTTTTATTGTTCTTTGACATTCTCTGAGGACTGACGCCCTGTTAGGAACTCACTGGATGCCAGTGGCTGGGAAGGTAGAGGTGAAGAGCTCTTTCATAAAACAACAAGGTTAAGAACTCCTGTGGCAGGAGCCAAGTTCCTCCGAGTGTAGATCACTTCACATAATTTGCCTTTGCTAATGCATTTGCTGGTTTCTCATGCCTTCCTGCTTTTTCCTCAACATGGTTACTCTGGGAGGCAGAGAGGTGCTAAGCAATGGAGGTGTCATCCGGCCCGTGTACCTAGGGAACGTCCTTCAGAGGACGACTTGTCACCAGCCGTCAAAGAAGAGAGTGGCTTTGTGGTCTCTGAACATCTGGCAGCGCTGCACAGGAAGCTGAGGGGGTGTCATTAATTGTGATGAAATAATTTAAACCATCAGGAATAAATGAGGCTGTTAAGCTAAGTTCAGATTCCATTTGCCATGCACATGTGTCTAGCAGCCTGTGTGCAGTTAAAAAAAATTGAATTATATTAGCTCATGAGTAGAAGTGAAACAGATACTGTAAATGAAACAAGTTGCTGTGTAGTGATGACATCGTGTTGAACCACTTCACAGAGTTACAGTTTGTAGGATCAATATATTGAAAGTGGTACATTATTTAATGAATTTTCATAGAAAAGCACACTTATGGTCTTGAGGGATAGAGTAAGGACCAGTGGATTATTGGAGCATAGGATGGGTAAGTGGATGGGTAGAAAGAAGCAAGCCATTGAGTCAAGGCAGACTGCTGAGTAGGTGGGGTTCTTAGCCTGCTCAGCCAGCTGGATTGATACACAGCTCACCTTTCTATAGAGTCTGGCTTTGGGTACAATATTCGTTGCAGTTGTTCTGTATACATACTCTAGGCAGGAGGACAGTTTTTCTCTGTAACCAACTTTGGATATTCCTTTGAGAGCTTCTGACTCTTTGGGCACATCTACATTGTTTTCTTGAGAATAGGGACACTTATCTTTGGTAATAGATAATTCCTCAAGCAAACAGACATATTTTCAAGGCTTTCTGCAATCATGAAGACTGATTTCAAATGTAATTTTCAAGTACTGTGGAAAGAGGCAGCCCTAATTTCTTTACAAAGGAAAGACTGTCAGGTTTGGAATGTTGGGGCATCTCTGAGGTTTTGAGCACTAAACTGTGCAATGGTGTGTATGTTCCAAAGTACATTTCTAAAATAAAAGTCATTCCCTTACACATAAGCAAAGTTTTCAAACATGAACTTTCACTTAAAAATAAACATAGGAATTTGAAAAATAAAGTGAGACTTTTTAGATACAGAAGGCATTTTTAAAAGCCACCACAGAGGTAATCCCTCTGTCACATACAGGCGATGGTCCAGAACTCCAGCAAATCTTGGACAAGAGTCATTTTACTTCAAACGTCTTCCCTCACTTTGCTCCCCCAGTCCCCTCTTTAGCTTATTGCCTTTCTCTTTTTCTTGTTGTACACCTCTTTTTTTCTTTCATTTTCCTTCTCCATTCTCTTGCCATTAATTTTTATTTTTATTCTTTTGTATTTGATTCTCTTCACAACCAACCTATTCTATCCTCCATAAAAGTGAACTGCAGTTCTGTTTTCATTTATAGTCCTAGTGTTTCTGCTAGTAAAGATTAATATCCACAGTTACTTAAACTGTAAACTTTATAAATTTTAGGTTGCATTTTTACATAAATTTGTCTGACCATTGGATTCTTTTAAGGAACATGAATGGACCTTGATTTATCGAGTTTTTTTTTTTTTTTTAAAGGAATATAGAATTATCCCTTTCCTTGGACTTTTTTGAGTGGAATTGTTATTGATGAAAAGTGGAAATTTGTTGCTCTGTTACCTTTTCCTTCTTCCCCTGACATAAGGAGGAAGACCTTCAAATCAAAGTACCTGAGTTTCCTGACATCTAATAGAACAACCAGTAGTTAGGATATTGCTTTAGTATATTATGATCTTTGGATTTCAGTTTAATTGATGAAATAAAACAGGAAGATTTGAGTTCTTCAGATCTATTTTCTTGGCATTGTTGGAAGGGTTGAAGGGTTGTGTGTGTGCATAGACATTGTGTCTCTCACATAGCAAGTAGTAAATGCATTATTGTTATTATATATATGTATTTTACTAGTGTCTTTGGCTAAGCAGTTAAAAATTAGGAAGAAAGTTTTTGCCTGAAAATTTCATATACCTCAGCCATTCAAAGAATATTCACTTTTGGGGTGCCTGGGTGGTTCATTCAGTTGAGTGTCCCACTTCAGCTCAAGTATGATCTAGTGGTTCATGAGTTAGAGCCCCACATTGGTCGCCACTGTCAAGCTTGTCAACATAGAGCCCACTTCTGATTCTCCGTCCCTCTCTTTGTTCCCCTTCACTGTTTGTGCTCTCCCTCCAAATAAATAAATGTTTTAAAAATAAGATTCACTTTTAAATAGTTTTAGAATTTTTTTCCTAAGAATAAGAAATCCAACATAGGAACAGGGAATTTTGAACAAAATACCTATGCTTTTCTTTACTTGGAAGAAATCACTGCATTCTGTAGTGCGTTTGTTTCTCAAAACAAATAAGAAAATGATAGTATACTCAGTAGTTGCTTGAAGTTTTCTTTTGCAAGAGTCTTAGTAAATACTTAATCGATAAAAAGCAGTGTCTCGCACTTAAGTTCCCTCCTCCCCTTTTTAATTTTGGTGGAGTGTGGATTGGATGCCCCTACATATTTTTAGGACCTTTATAAAAATTTTTCTATTGCTGCTGTTACTATTACTCTGTGCTTTTAAGTGGCATTAAATTTGTGGGTTCTGTATCTTGAGTTCTATAGATTAGGTACATTATAGATTAAATGAATCTTGGTCATATTATCTAGATTTCAGATAACCAAGTTAATGAAGTTCATGTTGGGAACTGTCGGTATGAATATAAGAAATGTTGATTGAGACGCTTATTTTTTGATTGAGACGCTTATTTTACTTTATGTAAGTTCCTTAATTCTTGGCTTGAAGAGAGAGAATTGTATGTTTATGTGGGAATGCATGCGTGTATGTGGATTTTGTATATACCTACAATGTATATGTCATTACATAGTAATCATATTTTTTATGTTTATAAGAATAGCTAGTGCTATTCTGTTTGAATATTTGAGTTAGTCATAATAAGTAACATTACATAAATGAAGATTTACACTGAAAACACATAGTCCACCTACTTCTACCTGCAAAAAATAAAAGAAAAAACTTCTGTTAGGATAGATAATGGAATTTCAATTTGTATGTGAGAGTATTTATTTTTTTTAATGTTTATTTATTTTGAGAGAGATACAGAGAGAGAGAGAACACGTATGCAGGAGGGGCAGAGAGAGAGAAAGAGAAAGACAACCCCAAGCAGGCTCCATGCTGTCAGAGCAGAGCCCGATGTGGGGCGTGAACTCACAAACCATGAGATCATGACCTGAGCCAAGACCAAGACTTATACACTTAACCTACTGAGCCACCCAGGTGCCTCATTTTGAAAATGTGTGTGAGATTCTTTAGGACTCAGTAATTTAAAAAATATGGTTTCATAATTTAAACCTGGGAATTAACTGAATGTATATAATCTAATGTCTTCAATCTACATATTTGGAAACTCAGGTCCAGAAATTTTAAAAGACTTAGCCCAAAAGACATAGTTGGCAAAACATTCTCCATTTCTGATGTCAGAGCCTTTAAGATATTTTTTAGTCCTTTAGAGTTACTTAAGCATTATACAGCAGTGTTGTAAGTTTTTTTTCTTATCACAGAATATTATTTCACCTATTGTGTCCCTTCTTTATAATCTGAGTGAGCTTAAGGATGCAAGGAGGCTACATGTTTAGGTACCACAGTAATGTTGTTAGTAGGTTCCCTCATGAAAACAGCAGATCCTTCTGCCTGATGCAGGAAATATGCTAACCTGATGCTAAGAAATGGAGTGTTTGGCTCTGGCTTGTTTGCTTTTATTTTCTAGCCTGAGTTCTACTATTTAGGTGTTTGACAAAAGCTAACTGTTGAACATTAAGAGGTAGAAGTCCCATCTAAATAATTCCTGTTTCAAAGGAGAAGTGCCGTTACAGATGTCTGAAGAATGGAATTATCCAAGAAAAAAGTGTTATTTTTTAATGTTCAGTACATGCCAGTGGAGCTTCATGGAGCATAGAGGCAGGGCAAGTACCCTTGAAAGCATTGTTATGATGAAAACCATCTTTAAGTGTCTTTTTGAGTATGGTAGTGTGTTTGCATCCTATAAAAAGTGAACTGAATAGACCACATCTCTGCCCTCTAGGAGTTTATAATCAAAACCAGAAAATGTAGCTGACATCTTTTATTGTATTAACGTTCTGTAAATAAACATTGATACATAAAATACATAAATAAAAGTTTTATATCACAGACATGTAAAAACCTTTTTACTTGCTTGATTAAATAAGTAAATAGACATCTTCACTCCCACACTGAAACTATCCATGGACATTGTAAAATGACTACACTGGAATAATCCTGACACCAAGATAATCCTTTATATCGTTATTTTTAAGGGTTTACAAAGAACGTTGGCATACCATGATGTCACTGATAGCTTATTATAAGGGGCTCTGGATTCAGACATGTTGTTTTAATCTTTCTGGTTGAATTTTCCTTCCTTTCTAGAATTTTCTCGTTTCTAACAGTTGACTGGTAGTACTTGTGATTGTAAACCAGCAGCAGCCTGGAGTGTACTTTAAAAAGTTTATCTGAGCCCCTGATGTTAGTAGAAATGATTTTTTAAAAAACTAGCAGCCTTCCCCCCCCACCCCGCTTCAAATTGCTAGAAACTGCATGAAAACAAGTATAAGAGCTTAGTGTTGATGCTGTAACAAGATGAGGTTATATATCCAAAAGGCTTTGAAGGAAATGTTGGTAAAAAGAGTTAATTAAGTTCACAATTTTGGAATAGACAGATCTGGTTGTAAGTTAAGTAAAGCTCTGCTAACTAAAATTAAACATATAAATGTTGGTAGGGGGAGACAGGTATTAAGTTTGATAAAATGTTTTCTTTCTACATGCTTCAATTTTAATGCAGGGTATTTTAACAGTCACTTCATTTTTGAAGTGTGAACATTGGAAAGTCTAAACATAAACCTCTCTTAAAGTTCAAAATGTTAAAAAAAATAGCTCTCCCTACCCCATTGTAGGTGTCTGTCTGTGTAAATTAAGGCATGTGGATGCATAAATTAATTAGAAGAACAGTTACTGATATCAATCAAACTTATTTGGTATACTGATGAAATGGGCATTGTTTATAAGATTATCTTGTTATTTAATCTCTTCTATATAAACCTGGCTGGTTAGCATTATGAAGTAATAATACAATTAATGTGATGATGGTATACTTTTTCTTGGTACAGGCCTGATCCTGCAGGCCTTTCTTGACTGGGATTTGTGTATATAGAGGGCCATAAGAACTGGAAATTTTAATTAGCAAGAATGTTCCTCCCCTCCCCCTCCAGTTATGTGCTGTCCCTGGGATAGTTTCTTCTTTTTGAACCAATCATCTGCTGACCCCAGAAGGAAAAACTGCCTTCAGATATTATTTTCTCAAAACCTTGCAGAGTTCATTATGAGAGTTACCTGCTATCTTGTAGCTATATGCCGCTGTGCCACTGGGTCTCAAAGAGGAAGTTTTACTTTTAAATGAAGCCATTAGGAATTTCTTGAATAAACAAAGTTTTTTTCCTTGATGTGCGAAGGAATTTTGCTTATAACTCCTAGTCCTAGAAGTCCATGTCAACACATGCAAGGACCGTTCGCTATCTTTCATGTGCAAGGGAAAGCATTCCTGTCAGCTAAGGAGCAGAAAACAGAAACACTTGAAAAAACCTAAACAGAACCCTAGTGCAAAAGAAAATTGTTAGTGTCATTAGTTAGTACTTGATTCAGGACTTTCGCTTGGTATTTTTTGCCCTTTTTACTCTGCCTGCTTTCCTCATTCCCATCCTCCAGAGGTTGGTTTCTTTATGTCCCAAAATGAAAACTTTGTTTTTGGGAAATTAAATCAAAGGTGTGTATTTTATTGATTTTGCTCTCAGGTTGCTTAACTACTTCATGGCATACTTTTATTCTTTAGCTGAACTTGGTAGTGGTGTCTAATAATTTAAGGACTTGCAGAAAAAAAATGTCACAGGTGATTTACTTTGATTTACTTTTATGAATGGAACCTGTTGACTGATACTTGTTGCTACCTAAGCTCATCTAGAGAATGGATTTAGAACAGTGTCCTTTTAGGGTTAATATGTAGAGCAGTTATGAATGTGTATAATGAAATCTTTTTTAAAAAAATTTTTAATGTTTATTTTTGGGAGAGAGACAGAGACAGAGTTACCAGCAGGGGAGGGGCAGAGAGAGAGGGAGACACAGAATCCAAAACAGGCTCCAGGCTCTGAGCTGTCAGCACAGAGCCCAACGTGGGGCACGAACCCATGAACCGCGAGATCATGACCTAAGCCAAAGTTGGATGCTTAACTGCTTAAGTGACTGAGCCACCCAGGCGCCCCTATGAAATCTTAATTGTGATTTCATTTTGCTCTGAATAATCAGGATTTTTTCCCCCTCTTTACTGGTTTGTGTTGGTGTTAAACATTTCCAAATTCACAAATCAGAGATTTGGATATAATATTTTAAAGATTTTTGTCTCACCTTCACAGGAGTGCCACAGATACCTCTGTTTCAAAAGTTATTATCTGTGATGCCATGGCAACATCCCTGGCTGTTAGCAGAATATGTATTATTTCTGTGGTTTTGTGAACCAGTAACCACTAAGAGATTTCAGAACAATCATCTATGAATGATTTGTTCAGAATGTGCTTAATGAGAGAAACTATGGCGTAAGACAACCTCACAATACATGTAAGGATACTTTCTCAGTGTTACACTTGGCTCTGTTCTCAATTATGCAACTTGGATTTTCAATCGCCGTTGTACTATGCAGATATATTTGATGGAGTTTGGGTCTGTTTCCTGGGAAGCCGTGCAGGACAATACTTGTCAAACCGGTATTGAAATCAGGGGATATGCTGGCTGGAGCCAAGCATATGGTGGGACAGGAAGCTTTCTGGGTTGAAGAGGTGACTAACAGTGGGCTGACTGCTCTTCTCTGCTCACCTATGAGAGTCTGCTTCTCAGATCTGATAGGAAGTAGGTTTCAAAGATTTGAGAAGACAATATGAGGCTGTGTGCTCTGTATCTAACTGGAAGTGATGCATATGACCACAGTATATGAGCAGCTCTAGGGTATAGTCTAGCTCTCTGTCAAATAGAAGCCCTAGTGGTAAAAGTAAAGGGCTACAAATTGTGCCCTTCAGAATTTTTCTGAATATGGCTCCTCCACGGGCGGCTGCTTCTTCTGGATGGGAAGATCCAGCCTTCTAGATCTTGTAGGTGCTTTTCTAGTTTCTCTCCTTTTATCATTTATCTATTCTTTTTTAGTGTGAATTATGTCTGTCACTATCTGATCTCTTCCTGCATTTTGATACACTCAGATATATTATTTATACATTTTAGGATCTTTTGGAGAGCTGCAAACAGATCACAAGATAATGACTTATATGATGGGACTTTGTTTGGGTAGAGTCCAGAGTAAGAATGAAGGACCAGGGGAAACCAATACAAAGATGAATTATTAAAGTGATCAGTACTACTAATGGGTGCCCATTCTCACTGGGGCTTTGGAGGCACCTCATGAATATGTCTCCCTACAAAATAAAAGGAGAAATATTTACCCATTTACTCTCATTCTTGGTGGATCATTGTGGTTCTTTGAGCATTAAGTCCCTACACTTCTTCTAATTTGTGTTTGTGCCTTTTCTTCCACACTGTCAGGAAGCATGATGCATGTGAGGCAAACTCAGAGTCAGATGGCACTTAGCTAGTGGGGGAAATGAGTTGATGTGGCTGGAATAAGAAGTGAGACAGGAAGGGTTTTTGGTAGTGCAGAGGTGGGAGCCCACTGTAGGGACAGATAGGTTGTTTTTCATATGGATCTAAAAGCCTAGAGTCCTGTGAAGTATTTGCTATTCTGAATCCCTCATTTGTTGTAGTGATCTTCTCACATGAGTTCAGTTGTGCCTTTACCTTAACTTTGTTATTTGAAAGGATTGTTGGCATTTTCTTCAGTAATTTTAGCATACCACCTGGAATATTGGTCAGATCAGAGTGATCTGGAATGTGTAATGCATTTCCTTTTCATGGACAGAGGTCCACTGCTTTGTCCACATTGAAGCACAAAACATTTAGAGGCATTATCTCAATTATATTTCATATCCTTGATTTTGGAGTGGGGGAGGGTTGTTAACTGTTCAGCTACTGTTAATATTCTTCTAAAAAACACAGAGTTATTTAGCACAGTTCTGTCACAGGGTGAGTTGATTCTTTTACATCTTCAAAAACGAAGGAACAAATTCTCACTGCGTTTTTCCAAATGGACCCAGGAACCCCAATAGGTATAGTTCATGCTTCTATTAAACTGACATCTGATAGAGGAGTGAAGATTTAGGGTAGACCTTAAGGAAAAACTAAAAAACAGTCCCCAGCGGGATTAAAACATTATGCATGTCTTCAGCAGTTATGTGTCAGAAGAATCTGATTCAGAAACCAACTTTTAACAAAAGCAGTTGAGTTACACCATTATTGTATGTGTTTTTTTTATTGTAGTTATGTATTTTTATGGAGTCATGGTGCAAAAATTATAATGTTAAAACTACTATCATGACTCATGCAGAGGGTATGAAACATCAAAGTTTTCTTACCATCTACTCTAGCTTCAGTTTAAGTCTCTAGCACCTTTTGCTTCTATAAGTAGATGAACTGATCGTAATTCTTTCGCAGTGGTATCTAATTTCTTTCTTATCTGGGTATTCCTGTTTTTAAAGAAATGTATACTGCTGATAGGAGTGATACTTTATGGATGGTAGAGAAGAACAAGCTCTCTATTTGTACAGGTATATGGAAGGGACACTTTTGCAAATGAAGTACATTGCACAGTATCTGACATACAATAACTCCCTCAATAAATTGTTACATTTTATAGAGGTAAAAAGGACAGAAAAAAACCTGGAAAGGCAGATTCTAATATGAATTTTTAACTATTATAACATCCTCTACCAATTGGGAATTGTTATCCAGTGAGACGTTTTTCTGATTTGCTCTTTTGCTCTGGTTCAAAATGGACATTACTGTTTCAATAAAGAATTCAGTTTACTCTGCTAGAACTTTCTCTTGGTCTCAGGGAGTTGAAAAGTTAGGTGATTTGAGGTTAAGATATCTTAACACCTTTAGGGAAAAATACAGTCTTAAGGGAGTGATAGAATATACCATCAGGAGGATAAGGAGTTTTATATTATAAGGAAAATGATTCCCTTTGTGGGCTCTTCAGGAACAACTTTCAGCCTTGTGGTTGGTCACTTTCAATGTATGGCAATTGCTTTCCATTATAATCCCAAGCTTTAATCAATAGGTACCATATTATGTAACTTATAGTTACATTCTGACCAAAATATGTCAAATGTGGTTTCTGAGTGGCTGATTAACAGTAAGTCTTCCTCAGTCCTTACAGTGGGTATAGTAACTAATTTGAACTGCCATAGACTGAGGCATTTTTTTCTATATGAAAAGTGTGTGTGTTGGGGGGTGGGAGTGGGTTGTAGAGATAGGAGGAACAGTAAACCACTTTGTCAACTTATTCACATACGGATTGATCCATTGTCATCTCCTTTGCATCTACATAGATTGTTGTGAATTATCTGCTCACTCTGGGAGAGACGTGCTCTGAATTCTAATAATTTGAAATCTGTGAATCTATTAAAACCATATTTGTAGCTCTAAAAAAAATTGATACTCACTGGGCAGTTTGCCCAACAAGAGAAAGTCAAAGAGATTATACACTTATCCTAAGTAACAGCAACCACCCTGCCAATTCTTCGTTTGAAAGAATACAGCAGACCCAAATTATACATCTAGGGGTAAGGGGAGACAAGAAAAGAACTCAATATATCAAAATCAGAAAGTAAATTCCACAATAATGGTTACAATAATGTTTCAAGATGTGATTTCAGCATAGGCCTAGTCATTGAACTAATCATAGCTTAGATGGGTTTAAAATTGTTTAAAGCATATCCTGAGGTTGTTAAATATGTTTACCTCTCTCACTTGAAATCCAAATATTCAGTCGTATACCAGTAGACCCTGAGATTACATGGGGCAGATAGCTAACTCATTGTTTGACATACTGTGAGGCCCAGAGTGTCACAGTGACCTATTGTGGTCAGAACATGATCTTCTGATTTCCAATCCAAAGGTTTTTCATCTAGTACTGAATTAACACATTTAGCTCTTCCAGTATGCTAAAATAGTGACATAAAGATGCCCAAACTGGTGTTTCCAAGGGAGCTCTGTGTTATGCAGTGGGTTTAGGTAAGTTAACTTGTTAGAGTTGAACTGTGATTATCCCAAGGGATAGGTTTTGTCTTTTCACCTATGGAGTCTCGACTATTATTCCTGGCACTTACAGGATGGTACCTAATAATTGCTTGATGAGTGAATGAATGTGATAAATGCTGATCTTTGTGCCACAGAGTCACACAGGACAGGCGAACCAAGAAAGAATTCACATGCGATAAAGTTATAGTCAAGCTCTTAAATAGGTGGTGTTTTTCTATGACAAAGAGAGTGGAGAATCAGCAAACTTAGCTGAAAACCACTCTTCTCAAGGACAAGAACCAAGTTGTGTCCATCTTGGTGTACTCTGGTGTCCGGCACACAGTAGGTTCTAAACAATACTCTGTGTGACTTCCTCTCTGTATAAACTTGAAGTGCATCTTTCTTTACTTCCATATTAAGAATCTGGTAAATGTTTTTGTTTTAAAAGGTTTCTTGTTTGAGTATATCTAAATGATACATGCTAGAGAAAATGAAATGTTATCAAAAGAGTAAATCTCTCATTCGATTTAATTAAGTCAATAGGAAGTCGAAAGTCCTATTTGCTCAGATGATCCTTTCTTTTCGATCTTGGGCTGCTGAAGGTGACTACTTCAGATGACTACAATTGGCACTAAGTACGGAGTCCTACCATTAATTTTCAATTAGCCACAATGTTGATTATCTTGTCCAGTAACAATACTTCATTTGTTTGCACTGTCTATCTCAGTTGAGTAGAGCATGGAATCAGCACTAGCCTGATTATGGACTCTGTTCTTGTATGGGCTGGTTAGATTTGCAAAGGGGAAAAAAAACCCTTGAATAAACATAGTGCTCCAACTGTTGATTAACTGTTGAACGAGTGAATGTTATTATTACTTGGCTAAAGAAGGTAGGTCATCACATCTCATTACCATTCTTGGATAAACAACCAACTAGTGACAGTAATTTGATAACATTAATGTGTGTGTGTGTGTGTGTGTGTGTAATGTATTTCTATCTGATATTAATATTTACCTCTTTAATGGAAATAGGAAACCTACAATGTTCATTGTTGGCTTAAACATTTTTCAGAGTAAAATACTGCCCTCATACTAGATCATAAATATTTTGAATTTGTATGTGAATTTTGAAACACTATAAACTCAGGCAGAAAAAATTATCAAAAGAAAAAAATGTCAAGTAAAGTGTCCATGTTGAATAATACTGATTACATTAAAATGAAATAGATAGCACTTCCTCAAAACACCAGAAATTTTTAAAAAGGATATATCACTTCAAAAATACGTGTGAATGTTGCTTTGAATAGTGTAGATTACATTTTATACAGTAGCAAAACAGATAAACTTGCTGTTTAGATATGGCATCTGAACTGAGAAAACAGATCAGCTGGATGTGTGTTAAAGGGTTTAGATTACAGAATCACCCAACAAGTCTTAGCACTGAAAGCTGACCTGCGGTTTCTTGAAAGATGTTTTTACTTAATTGCCAAGATAGCTTAAATGTTGTTTACTGTGTTGTCAGTTGCTCTGTAGTATTCAGATAATTGAGAGTATTTGTCAGTAACCTTTGGTTCCTGTGTTTGTAAGCTGTTGTTTGTTGCTTCTAATGAAGCATATTAAATATCTTTAATATGCTTGTCTATTTTATTGAAGTATTCATGCTGTTGAGAAAAACAAAATATCTATATAGAGTTATAGGGGAGAACATTTGCAATGGAGATGACAGAGATCCAGGGAATGCCAAAATTACCAGAGTGAAGAAAACAGAATTGAAGATGAGACCAAAAACAGAGAGATAGAAAAGCCCTCTGGCAAAACATAGCTCTAGAGTAAAGTATGTTAGAAGGTAGAACTTCATAGAGAAAATGTATTTTATGGGGAAAAAATATACTGAAAGTCACATGACTTCCTATTTATTGAAATAAAAATTCAGATTTTATGTAAGAAGTAACGTAAAAGGAGTTACTAATGAAGGAATTACTGAAATTACTGCTGTTTTATGATAATCATTGAATTATTACAAAGAAAATAACTAATAAGCTGATAATTTTTCAAATAAAATGTTAAATAGTTTCTTTATTACTTCTAATCCTGTAAGTCTTTATTGTAAAAATGACTAAAAAACTAATTTTGGTAGTTTGTGTCTTTCTAATGATGATTTCCTAGGAAGAGTTAAACAGGTAGGAAGTATATGTTTACAGATTTTTTAAGGCTTGTTATTTTTGTAATCAAATGCTTAATTGGAAAGAAAACTTGGGAATATCCACCTTTAACTTTAAAAAAGAAGTTTAGAGGTCACAAAATAGCAAAGTAGAGGGTCTTTGGTCACTGTGCTTAGGAATGCAAATATTATATTGTGAATGATCTTCATTTGATTTGCCCAGTTTTAGGATGTTCGATAACTTGGTTTAAGAAGTAGTAAATTTTTGGGAAAAAAAACCAGTTTTTGACAAATTTAGAAATTTTAAATCAATTTAAATATTAAAAAATTTTAATTAAAAAATCAATTATTACTTTCCATTTCAATAATTATTTTATTTGAATTGAAAATAATGGACTTTTATGATGGAATCAATTCCAGAATGCACTGGCTAAGGGATAGAAGTACTAGCCCTTTGGAGTATTTTTTTTGTGGGAGATAAATGTTGTTATTAAAAAGCACTCTTCCAAAAAAAAAAAAAAGTAGTAAATTTTGTTCTGATTAGAAAATTATTTGGCATTATGAATCTTCATATCTCCAAATTAGTCTTAGATATAAATTCATGAAGCTAGTCAAATATTAAACACACTTTTTTGTTTGGTAACATAGGATAGTTTCAACCACTAAAATAAGATAGTAAGGATTGCTCAATGTAAAAGAAGTTACAGGTCTAGTATGGGATAGTTTCTAAGATTTCTAAGGCACCTCCCTGATTTATAAAGAATTCCTTGGATTCACAACAAGCTAGGTATCTGCAACATTATACGTAATATTTCATTGATATAAGTGAAACATGCCAGTGTGCACATTTCATGTTGACATGTTTACAGAAAAAGTCACTGAATTATAATTATTAGTCAGGTGTAAGATTTGCACAGGCCTGTGTATTAGCCAGATGCAGGATGACACAGTCATGTACATTTTGCTCAAGACTCAGCTCAGATGTTTCTTCTGTAAGAGTTCTCTCAACACCTTGTCCACCTGATCTGTTTCTTGCCCATAGAGCTTTCTGTGTATCCCTCTATTCGTGTTCCTACCACACCATCTGTTCCTACCACACTGTGTTATAATTGCTTTCTTAGTTATATTTATCCCATTTAGACTGTCGTGGTGCCTTGATTTGTGGCCATGTCTCATTCATGTTGATGTCTCCACCACACAATACATTGTCTGGCACATGTCTATCAGGTGCTGAGTAGATTTCACCTAAGATTTGTAGAGCATTTTTCATTTATTTTCACCTCCATTTAGACAAGTAGACATGGGGTCGTGCTATTTAATTTACAGATGATGAAAAGGCAGATGATTTGACCAGACCCAACAGGCGGTGTCACACCAGTCCCCAACTATCTGCTTTGGGTTGACATTGGTTGACATTGGTTAACACAGTTAATGTCAATGAGGCTGACTGAGGCCAGGTTTAAAGCTGAGAGTTTACCCCTAGAGCAAACTCAGTAGTGTATTCCGCCAGAGAAACAACCAGCTTCCTCTTACTTGCCCCCCTGTTTTTCTGAATGCTGTTACTGCTCCTATTACTTCTGTGATTTTTGTGACTCTTGTCATTGATACGAGCACTTAGATACCATGTCCAACACCACACCAGACTGAGATAAGGTAATTTTCAGAAGTGTTTCCCAAACAATTTCTGAATGTGCTGTTGTTTATTACAAAGTCCAGGTCTCTGTGGTGCCCTGAATCAGTCCCAGGCTAAAGGAAACAGGCCCTAGGCAGAAACTTGGTATAACTGCTTGACTCAAGATCATCATTTAGTGCAGTTGGAGTGGAATGTTATTGGACACCAAAGTTTTGGCCCTGTGAATTTATGGTTAAGAGAGCTAGTAAGAACTGTGGGCATTCCAGTGAAATGCAGCCAGTGGAGGAGAAATAGGATGCTAATGTGCAACAATACCAGGAAGTAGCAGCCAAGGACTGGTATGGGAGGGTAGATATCCTTGGGGCCATGGAGGTGTAGGAGCTCAATGACTTGGAGCACTGCCCATTGAGTCCAGTGTTTGAGATGAAATGAACACTGCCTTCCTAAGTCTAGAGTTGGTCCTTTTCTTGTCACGGTATTTCCCTTTTCAGGGAGAAACAATAAGGATGAAGGCCTTATCAGAGAAGTGGGATAGAGGGAATTGAGGACTAATAGAGGGTTCAGTTTTGTGGCAAATCTCTAATAAGAATGGCTAGCTACTTGGGTTAGATCTCTCTTTGCATAGAGATGACCTTCTCCTTTGTTTTGGACCATACACTTAATATTGCAGAATTTTATAGCTAGTCTCTAGACAAGTTCCTATATGTTTAATAGTACATTTACTCAAACAGGAAATTGGTTATTAAGGCAAAGATTTTTGGAAAATCTACTTTCATGAGTCCCCTTTCATATTTTCTTCTTACTAAGTAAGGAAGTAATATTCACACCTCACACTTTAATTTAAAATTTTATTTGGTGTATTAGATATCCCAGCAGGGATTTGTGAGTTTTTGTGTGTGATTCCCCCCCACCCTGTAGGATTTGTAATTTTTTTCCCTGTGTGATGTCAGAGTAAAGAGGTAGAACCTGACTGTAGTCATAGAAAGACACAGTTTTAGAACAAATGTTCTAAGAACTTGAATGAAAATACCAGGATTCTCTGATATCAGATATCGTCTGGTTCAGCCCGGTCTTGTTATAGTGTGGTTCAGGGTCACACAGCTGGAGTAAATAACCCAGTTGGTAAATGAGACTGAACCTGTGTATGTGTTCATTCAAAATATAGTGGGTTGCCTGCAAATCACTGGAATTGTTGGGGTGGTGGTGGTGGAGGTTATAGGGTGTTGTCATTGGAATCACCACATTTTAGAATGAAACCAATTAAATGATGAGACAGGATGTAACCAGAGTAGACTATGACCTCCTTGAGGACAGACTAGGAAATTTACCCTTTATATCCTTCCTGTTTAGGGTACCGACTGGGAGTAATAGAGACTTATGTATTTTTTAAATGATTGAATAAAAACCAATGACTCAGTAGCCTTATTTAAGAATGATATTTCTAGAGAAGAAGCTAGTGGTAAGTTCCCCCTATTTTGCCATCAAATGTTCATTCCTTTTTCTGTTTTAAAGTTGGTTATTTTTTATTTCTTGTGATGAGTTAAAATCTGGCCAGTTTTCTCTGGCTGTGCTCCATTTGATCAATGTTTCTCATCTAGCGTTTAAAGGAAATATTGGAGATATGATCTGATCAGTGTGTAATATACTGGGATCTTGTCCTGTTCTATGCTTTGTAGGTTTGTTGTGTTTACTTTTTTGAGCCATGTGTTCTAAAATGTTTAAAATATGTAGCATAATAATAGCTACCATTTAGAGGACCAGAATATCTATTTCAAGTATATAAAATAAACTCATGAACTAATATGTCACTGTTTCCCCCCCGAAGGAGAAATGTTAGGAGTTTAATGGGTTGAATAGAAATTTCCTTTTGAATGGTTAACTAAATTGCTATCACCTTGTAAGCCCCTAAATCCCAATCTGTTTTTCTAAGGAAACGTATTTGCAGCTGTTTCAAATAACTGGTGGTTTGAAGATGATTGTTAGTGTGGTTTTCTACACACCCAGAAGTTAGGCCCAGCTCTGTTACTTGTCTTTGAAGCTAAGGAGTTGACTAAGGACTTGAGTTAACTAAATTCAGGATAGTTTTATTCATTAAATATTTTGGTTTTTAAAAAAATCCTCTATTAATATTTAATTCTGTAGTACTCATTTACAAGATAATTTTTATTCTTTGTGGATTTATATAGATATTTGCAATGTTTTGAGAAGTTAATTTATTGATTTTTTTTTAATTCAGGGACTTATGTCACAACAAATCACTTAAATATATCTAGTCTTTAAAGATAGGTAAGAAAATTACGTGAGTAGAAGTTTAGAGATGCCTTAGTAGGAGCCTCCAAAGCAGTAGTTCTTTATGGCAGTTGTGGCTTAGGGATGTCCTCGGTGGACAGGAAATGATCACACTGAACCGTTAATGGCTTCTCAAATGATGAGGCAAAGGGCTATCTAGAGTCTTCTGTAGTGTGGACCCACACTTGATTTTCACCTCTGAGGAGCTAACATAGAGCTATATAGTTTACTAATCACTTTCCCATTGTCTCCTGAAGTTGGTCTCCAAATAAACTTACTTGAGATTTAGGCTGAGTAGGTGGTCCCACTGTTTTATAAATGAGGAAACTAGTCTAGAGAGGTTACGTGGTTTACCCAGGTAAGCTCAGAAAGCTAGCAAGGACTCACTTTCATAGGACTAAAACCCAGGGTTTCTCAGTTTAACATTGAGCGTATTGTCGATTGCATCATGCTCCTGTGACACGGGATTCATCATTTTTTTTTCCTTCTCTCTGGGAATGGAGAAGGGAAGTCCTAGGTTGTAATCTCAGTTTTAGCATGTGACTCTGGGAAGATTACTTGTTTTGAGCCTCAGTTTCCTTACCTTTAAAATGGGAACAATGGTATGTGCATTTTATTGTATTTAGGATTAAATGACATCATGCATCACTTTGGCACCTTCTGTGGGTACTCAGTTTTGCTTTTTTGTTTTTTGTTTTTGTCCCAAGAAGATTGGCTTTATTTGTGTGGGCAGATTGCAGCCTATGCTAATGAGTACCTTAAGCAGCTCTTGTTCTGCTAAGTTGTGGGAAGTGTGCACATAAACAACAAACTAATACAAAATGCTGTGTAGTACAGTCCTCCTATGTATTAAGAATCAGGAGGATTATAGAAAGGGAAGAATAATGTCTTCCTCTGGAATAAGGTTAGAAAAGGAGGTGCTGTTTTGAGCTGGTCCTGGTCCTTGATGGTTTTAAAAGCTGTGGAGTTTCCAGAAGGTGAAAGGCATTGAAGGCATGGGCAATATCATGAGCAGACTGCTAAGTACATACCACATTTGGGGAACAGCTAAGCAAAGCATCCCAGATGTGGGTGAAACTTCCTGGGAGAAAAGATGACAATAGATTTATAAGGTGATCTGCAGGGGATAATTTGGCTGTATTCATTTAACATATTAATTGAGCATATAATTCTGTTTCAGACACTGATTTGGTTGTTGATTGTCCAGTGGTGAATATGACAAAGTCCTTTCCTCTTGGAGATTATATTTCAGTGGAGAAGACAACTAATAATAATATATAGACATGGTGTACATTAAGGGCTATGAAGAAAAACAGAGCAAGGGGATGAGGAGTTACGGTGGGGAGGGTCCTACTGTTTTAGGGGCCTGCCGTGGGGTGATCCATAAAGGCAGGTTTGAAGAGATGACATTTTAGCAGAGACCTGAATAAAATTAGAGAGTGAGCCCTGCACAGATCTAGAGGAAGAACTTTTCAGCAGAGGGAAAGAAATCATAAAGACGCTGATGTAAGAACAAACTTGGTAATCTTGAGAAGCCATGCAGTTGTCAGTAAAATTCATCTTAAAAGATCCTCAAATTTCGGAAGGCCATGATGAAAAGGATGGCCTTTATACATGGCACAGTGGCATCTGACTGTAATACTGCTCAGGGCCCTCCGCATTAAGTGTGTGTGTGTGCGTGCGCACGCGAGTACATGCAGGCTTACATGTGTCCAGTTTTCCATCTGTCTGCCATTTACCCATATACCTGTCCAGTTACCCATTCAAGTGTTCATTCACCCACTATTTGCTGAGTACCTTCTATGATGCAGGCACCCTTCTAGGTGACGGCTCTCACCTGAACCCATGCTTAAGTTTAATCACATTCCAAAAGGCAGACCATTGTAGAATGGCTTATGTGTCGGCCTTATCTATTTTTCTGAACCTAGTTGATAATTTCAAGATAATGTAAACTGTCATTATCCTCTGCCAGGTCAGTGGGTCATATGTATTTCTGCTGTTGGTAACATCCTACAGGGATGTAAAGAGTTGAAAAAAGCGGCAGAAAAAGAGTACCCACCACATGTGGGTAAAGAAAACACTGATACTGGATATTTGATCATTGGATTGTCAGTTCTGGCCTACTTAGTGAATCATCTGTGTGGCAAAATGCAGCCTTTCCCTAAGAGACAGACCAAGTTGTTTATTGATGCTGGGGAGGAAAAGGGTTGGGCACATACTTGCAAGACCTATGATCTTTCCCAGAATTTGGAAGGATAAGGGAATTGCTAAGAATTTGACATTGGAACTGTTCCCTCTAATTGTGGCTTTGGCCATTTGAAGGAAAAAAAAGTTAAGGAATCCAGAAGGTGATATGCAGAACAATATGAAAGCTTTTCACGGTAAAAACAAGCATTTAGCCAAGGCTTTGGCTAAGTTAAATGTGTATTTTAGTTTCAGGCAGTGTAAACTTGGTGGCCTTGTTTCACAGTGGCATTTAGGAAAATTAACTAAAGTATATCAGCTACTCATAAGTTTTGTTTTCTTCTTTTTTTTAATTCTCCCTACCACCCTTTTATACCAGTTTTTTTTCTTTCCATGCTTTGATATTATTGAACGAACACTTAATGACACTCAAAATTTTTGTTAATTCTAGATAGACAATTTAACAATGCACATTTCCACTCATTCTGTAGATACTTCTAAATTGGAGAATTTCTAATTTACCAGACGGTTGCATTGTAATACAAAGATGCTCACATCCCTCTCAAATTAGTGCCTCCTTTCACCTGGGGGTAATTTGGATCCCATGCCTCTCTTGTCCCAGGGGATGGTGGTCTATTATTTTTTTTAAATGTTTATTTTTGAGAGAGAGAGCGCGCACGTGCGCGCACACGCACGCGAGCAAGTGGGGGAGGGGCACAGAAAGAGGGAGACACAGACTCTGAATCAGGCTCCAGGCTCCCAGCTGTCAGCACAGAGCCTGACATGGGGCTCAAACTCTTGAACCATGAGATCGTGGCCTGAGCTGAAGTTGGATGCTCAACTGACTGAGCCACCCAGGTGCCCCAGATCATGGTCTATTATTGAGACTCAATTTTCCTGCTTATGGAATTATCTTTAATTCTTTTTAAAATAAATTTTCATGTGTATCAAGCCTGTTAATTTTAGAGACTAAGAGATCAGAAGAAGCAAAACCATGATCATCTATAACCCCAGCCACCCTAAGATAAACATACCACATCTCCAGTGTAGCACTTCAAATGAGGCTTTTGGTGGTTATGTTTACGGTCTGATGTATAATACCATTGGTCTATGTTTATATATTTCGTATGTATATAATATGAATATTCCTTCTATCATTAGGGACTGTACATTATTATTCCATCATGTAGATAAAATGATTCTCCTTTAGCTTATTTCCAATTCTTTCCTATTACAGACCTAAGATTAGCCTCTTTCTGGTGTAGGCTTATTCCTATCAGACTGTAGATAGTTCCTATCTTAGTCTCCTACAGCCTAGCTTCTAACCCACAACAGCAGCTCTGGAGTTGATCTTTCATCTCATGTTCCTTGTAGAAGCTTTTTGTTTTTTTATTTCATTGTGGTATTTGCTTCTTCTGATCACTTTTGCTCCTCCTTGAGGTCTTTGGGTTTTCTGGCTCTCCATTCTTACAGTTGTGTGCTTACTTTTCTAGCTCTTTGTTTTCTAGTTCATCTTTTTGTGGTCTTTTAAATACAGATTTTTTCCTGGTTTTCTTCTATGCACTTTAGGTAGTGGCCCTCATTCCCTTTTTAAATTTTTACTCACCTGCTGATAACTACCCAGCTCTTTCTCCATCCCAGACTTCTCCATAGGGCTCCATGTTTCTAACTTGAGCTACTGTGGATGCTCCACTCAGCCAGTCAGAGCCTAAATTTCTCCAGGTCTATTCAGCCAGCCATTGCTGTAGGTTAAATGGCATCACCATCTGTCCAAAGCCTACCCAGGTGGGAAATGGGAAAGTCGTCCTAGACTCTGCCCTTTCCCTAGTTCCCTCCCCAAATCCAAAAGACAACTAACTCTACTGTTTACATCCTTATTTCTCTGCAGTCCCAGTGCCTCTGATCTTGTAAAGACTCCTGTTATTTTTTCGTTTCTACCTTCACTTTTAAATTTCTCTTGGCTGTACCTCCTGTTTCGACTAGAGTGTTCTAACTTGCAGATCTGACCCTCGTTGCTTCCCCACTCCCAAATCCTGTCCTTCGATCTGTTCACCTGTCTGCTACTGTTAGGGATGAGTTGAGTTCTCCCATTCCTCCACTGTATTCTTTCTTCTTCTTTTCTTCTTCAGGGAGGTAGGTACTATCTTCCTCTATGTTCCCTGAACACCCTACACCAGGATTTCTCAACCTTGGATCTATTGACATTTCTGTTTGATTATTTGCTATGGGGTGATGTTGTGCATTGTACGATATTTAGTAGCATCTTTGACCTCTACCCATTAGATAATACATTCTCTGTCCCCGATCCCAGTGCTACATGTACTAAAAATGTCTCTAGACATTGCCAAGTGTTTCCTGAGCAGCAAAACCTCCCTTGGTTAAGAACACTGCCCGTTTATGCACCTTTTCTAAAGCACTTACAATAATGTCTTGTGTTTATGTCCCTACTTGTTTGTCTTCTGTGCTGTTGGAAGTCAGAGCCAGTGCACCTCTGCATCGTGAGCAGTGTTAAGAGCGAGTGGCCCCTAGTCATCATTTGCTGTGTGAGTATATGCCAGGATAGACCCCTCGTAATGTTCCCAGACAAATGAGAAAGGATAGTTAGCAACATGCAGAATTTTGCCAGTCTGCAAGAGATATATTTTGGTAGTTTAATTTGATAATCTATGGTGTTTTGCTTTATAATAAATGGATTCTAAGTAATATTCTTTAGGTACATGAGGAGGTTGTACAATATCTTTTGCCAGAGTTCTTTAAAAAAGAGACTAGTTTTTTTTTTTTAAGGTGATTCATTAATTTGTCAACCACGTCAATCACCTGCTTTATGCCAGGGAATATGTTTATTCCTGGATGAAACAGTCCTAGGGTTCTTGAAGCTTTCCAGAGAGATAGTCAAGGAGTAATTTTAATATAGTGAGATAAAAACAAGTCACGACATCAAGGATTTCCAAGGTAGTGAGCTGAGACTGACCCTCCAGGCAGAGGGGCCGTGTGGATGCGTGGTGGGTAAAGGGGATGTTTATGTGACATTCCAAGGAATCTTAATAATGTTGATGCTTTGTAGAATTTATGGTAAGCAATCCCCCCACCCTTTTTTTTTTTTTGGCTTTTATTGGCCCTGTGATAAACATTTTATATTTCCTTTATGCTGTGTTTTAATGATTTTCCCTCCCCCAGTCTTCCCTTCTTTACCTGAATTTTTGTAGTATGAAGCATAATGTGGCAAGTATTCTGATCTCATGGCCTACTCTGTCTGCAGAGGTGTGTGTGAGTGAGACCCCTTTTAATCATTCGTATAATGATTGGTGGCTCCCTGTTGTTAAACCACAGTTATTGATCCATCATCGCTGAAGTACATGGCTGAAGGAACTGGTGCTGTCAGGCATTGATTGACTAGGAAGGAAGTGTAGAGCTATTCTAACTCACTTTTATTTTCATCAGCAACAGTTACAGTAGAGGCTTGTGCAAGACCTCCATGATGGAACATCACTTTTCCTGCATTAAGAGGTGTCTGATGTGACTGAAATTGCCAGGATAACTCACACGGCTGCATTTAAAATACTTAGAACAGAAGAAACTGTCCAAAACCTTCTTATCTGACTTGGCTAATGGTTCAGACTCTGGAAAATAAATTTGGGAGGTGGGGAATGCGTGAGAAAGAACAGATCTAGTATAAAATTATCCCTAAGCAAATTGAAGAATGTATAATACATGTGAACATTTTATTTAAGAGTTATTTCTACACAAACTGTGCAGTCAGACAAAAACAAGCATGTTTTTGTATAAGCGAAATCGTTTAATGGCTGTTCAAATAATTAACTTCAAGCCATAATTAATAGGTGTCTCTTGGTACAGTTTTTACCATTTGGGCAGTTTAAGGAGGATTTGTGGCCTCCGTGCACAAATATTTCAGAATGGATACAAACGGAATATACTGTACGTATTGAAGGTGCCTCTCTTGCATTTAGTTCAACTCACATATATTTTAAAATCTGAGATGACCATTATTTTAATGAATACTTTAATAATGCTCCCGTTATGCCTCTAATTCTAATTAGAACAAAGAAGAACAAGAAAAACAAAAATAAATGAGGGGTTTGGGTGGCAGAGGAAGGACTAGAGGGATGCATTAAAAGAGTGAAACCAAAAAAGATAGGACAAAAGCTACCATTTCTAGTGACATGTTATCCGTGCCTCAGAGCCTGTGCGTTTGTCCCTCTCTCTGAATATTTTAGTTTTGTTATAATTACAGTATCTTGCCTGCACTTTGTCCCTCTGATCCTTTGTTAAAACCCAGATCACTCTGTGCAGACTGCGCTCGTAGGTGTGATTTATTGAGTGACAAGTAGCTGTAGGGTAGAACCCCCACCTCTGTACCTGACTAAAGTATTAGACATCACAGAGCTGGGGCATGCAGGAGGGGGCCTGGGGAGGGGGTGGGGGAGGCAAAAAGCAAAGAGCAGCAGTAACACAGCAGCTCCTGGATACAGATCAGACAAGAGGTTCTGCCACAAATCACCTAGAAACATGTCAGACGCTGCATGTTTGTTGTTTTACACTGAGGGCACAGCCGTAGTCCAAAAGTATTGATTCTTTTCTTTGTACAGAGACAGAGACTGTCAGCCCTAGCCGGCTGACCTTGGTATGGCACAGACAACTATTCCCCACCCTGCCGACCAGATGAACCCCACAGGAAAAGCCCAGGCTAGATATGCCAATGTCCACTTCACAGGCACAGAGAGAAACCCATGCCTGCTGAAACAGCTCCTCCTGTTTCCCAAACAGCTCCCCTCCCCTCCCGCCTGGGCCCCCTAGAGTGCTCCTTGTGACAGAAAATTGGAGGCAAGATTCTTGGAGTGTGCGAGCGTGTGTGTGTGTGTGTGTGTGTGTGTGTGTGTGTGTGTGGTGTGTGTATATTTTGTCAAAATGCACCAAAGAACCCCATTTTATTTTCTTTAACTGTGAGATAACCTGAAGGATGTCTGGTGGGCGGTATGTATGTGTGTGCATTTTGTGTTTGAGGACACAAGAGGAGATAGTTTATTTTCTGTTTGTGCATATCAAAGGAGAAATCTCTGTGTGTGGGCACTTAGATATGTTTTGATTTTTGGGGGGGGGGTTAGGGGTGAGTTTTCTCTTCTTTCTCAGTTCCAAAAGCTTTGGAGACAGGTGAGATATGAGAAAAAGAAATCACTTCTCACTCTTAATTGACCTGTGGTTATTTTCAAATAATAAAACTGCATAGATCCAATTACTGTAGGAACCCACAATTTTCTTTCTAGCCTTAACCTTTAATTGTCCTTAATCATTTTGCAGCATTTAAAACATTTTATTTTGAAAAATCACATAACTTTTAGCAAAACTTGTTTGTAATTTAGAGTTCATATTTGTTTTGGCTCAATATAAGTGCAGATATATAGCCATCAACATTTGAAATAAAGAGTTTAAAATTTGAACCTGCGAACCTTTAGGAAGAAGGGACCACAGAGGGCCTGTCAGCAACCACAGCTGATCCTCTGCTGGGCCGGGCCAGCAACTCCAGTGCGCCAGGCAGTCTTGCCTCCAGTGACATGGAAGGTGTTTCCAGTGACTCCTTCCCGAAGCTGAGTGTTTTATTTTGACTAACAGTAACAGGGAGGATGCCTTTCTCCCTTCCACTTCTAGGAATGTTGTCGCACGCACGATCCCTGTCCATAAGATTGAACAGTCCACAAGGAAAATTCAAGTAGCTTTCCAGTTGTGCCGAACAAGAATAGGAGACACACTGAAGGAAAAGTGGTGATGTCATGTGCACTTAGGGATATTAAGAAAAAAATATCTCTTTGAAAAATAAGATTTCTCTTTTTCTGATAAAGTAATGCAAATAGATTCAGTGTATGTGATAAGATGTTAAATCTGTATAACTCACCTTAATCTTTCATTAAAGTGAGTTTTTTAAAAAAGTTGACCATTGAAGATAAAAATAGCAAGTACATAAGGCGTCTTAAACTCATTACTCACTTGTATTGGAAACCTTTCATTTTCTGCATTCATACTTTCATATTCATACTGTTTGTTTAAGTGACTATTTGGCAACCTAAAAGAAAACTCAGTGGTTTAAAAAAAATCATTTGTTTTATAGTGAATTTATTTTTTGATCTTAAAGTGAGAGATCTTTTATTTTTTTTGTTTTTATTTTTTTTGTGTGAGAGATCGTTTTTGAGGCATTGGGATCTCTAGACTCCTTAACAGGGAAAATTTTTCTAACAAACATGCTTTTCTCTGAAAACAGTGTAAGACCTACCTCTTTTAATTTCTCGTGTTGATTCTAAATAGTTCTCATTCTTTTTGGTGTATCTTTCTCCTTCAGAGCAGCCTTACATTTTAAGGTTAAGAACAGCTGAGCAACCCTGCATTTGGGTACTGAAAAACAACAAATTATTTAGGATATATCAGTGTCTTGACAAATGAGTATTCTAGTCATAAAATGGAAGATGAGTGACTAAGCTATCTAAGAAATACCACGTAAGAAAAATAATGCAGAGAACATAGGAAGAATTAAGATCACAACACTTTATTTTTTTGTCATTCTACTTTTCTTTTAATATATACATGCTAATCATCTGTCTTTCTCTTTTCCCTGTATATGTTATACCCACTTGATTTACTACTGAAATTATATTGCTTTTGAAAGTGTCAGTTGAGTTATCCCTTGCCTTGTTAGTATCATGTTTGATTTCTTGGACAGAGACATAAATCACTATCTAATATGCAGGTCTTTTGAAGACGCACCCAAGGTTTATTGCCAGTAACAGACTAGTGGCCTTATGTGGACTTTCCATGAATAAAACAGATTGATGAGCCATTTTATAGCATCGCAAGCTGTATTATAAATACATCACCCTTTTCAGTAATTTAACGTGAGGAACAGCCTAATGAGCTCCCAGCCATGATCAGCTAGAGAGCTGGGAGTTCTGTTTAGCTTCTAGGACAAGTGACTGGTGGAGGGTAAGAAACCCAAACCCTGTAATGTTTTCCTCAGTTCAGTGACAAAACCTTTGCAATATGAAATCATTTGAAACAACAGTAAAGTCAAGTTGCATTTAGAATTGGCCAGAATAATAAAAAGTGAAATGTACATGGGTCTGACTTTGCTTATAACTGGAAATGTAGGACAATTGGCTTTTTGGGTTCTTTGTTTCTCTTCTTTCACTGATTGAAGTCGTAAGCAAAATTTGATCAGCAAATTATCATTTTGGAAACATGATCTAACATCTGCCTAACAACTTGGAAGAGAAACAGATAGACGTGGTTACAACATCATGAAGGTCTCTGTTGAAAGTATAGCTTAAGATGACTGTTGATTCTGTGATTCTGTATTCTAGCCTTGTCTTTCGCACAGCTTACAACACTTTGCCTTTAGTGTCTAAATAACCCTTATAATACCCGCGTAGAGTAGGATGAGTGGGTGGTATCTGAAGGTAAACAATTATCATTTTCCTCTCTGGTGAAGAAACAGAGGCATGGAAAGATGATTATTTTCAAAGAGTTACCCGAATAGAAAAACAAAATAAATGAATTATTAAAAGTAAAGTTATAGGGGCATCTGGGTGCCTCAGTTGATTAAGCATCTGACTTCAGCTCATGTCATGATCTCACGGTTTGTGGGTTCAAGCCCGGCATCGGGCTCTGTGTTGACAGCTCAGAGCCTGGAGCCTGCTTCAGATTCTGTGTCTCCCTGTCTCTCTCTCTGCCCCTTCCCCACTCACACTCTGTGTCTCTCTCTCTCAAAAATAAACATTAAAAAAATTTTTTTTTAAAGTATATTGTTTTTAAATACAAGGGATGTCAACATTTAGAGGACTTACACAAATATCGCTTTGTGGACTTCGAATTTCCTAACAGCTTGGAAGAGAGACTATACTCAGAACTGTTTTGTGAATGAATTTTTGCTACCTGGAGGCTGCAATGTATTTTGAACTGGAAGGTTCTAGAGGATATTTCACTTTTCTGAATGTAGTTGATTATATTGTGCTACATAATCCTACCTTTACCAAGTACCCAGTTGAAACTGTAGTTTACATTTTTAGAAGTCAGGCTTTGGTCTGAGATGGCATTACTTATAAATAGGTGAGTAATTAGCCTGTTGTAAAAAACTAAATTTTTTTTTTCAAATATAATTTTCACTATGAAAGCAGGTAGGCAGTTTGGCAGACTCTTTTATTTATACTGCAGACGTAAAGTACCTTGAGTGTACAAGGGAAGAATGAAGAACTGAAAAGGCTTTAATTAGTCTTTACAGAATAGGCAAAACCAGAATATTTTACCACTGAGACACAAACACATCAGTGATGGCCTAACTTGTCAGGCTCCATCCTGCCTACACTCAGACACCATGCATCTCCAATTTTAAAAAATAATAATTTAAATGGAATGGGCCCATTTATGCCCTCTGTTCCTTATTAAAAATGGTTGACAAGTAAAATTCCATTTTAGAATATCTGTGGACAGTCAATATTGTTTTGAATTTTAAAGAGTTCCTGTGTCTTATGAATGGCAATATGCATTTAATATTCTGTATTCAGGGCCAGGTACTTTTGAAACCAGCTTTGTATTCATCTTCGTTTTTGCTTTCACCTCTGCTCTTTACCTTCCTCCCCTATACATCTGGGGTTGTGTGTGGACTGCAGGTCTAAACTAATCAAATTGAATGAACTACTTTGGTCCTCAGTTTCTCTATTTCTAAAACTATGGGCTAGAATTTAATGTTTCTTGAGGGAGTATTTGGATGAATATTGCAGAATGAATTTAGCAGGTCTTTGTGTCTCCATAGAAGTCAGTATTGACATTCACTTCTGTTCTTTGGGGAATCCTAGAAGTTTACAGATGGGTGAATGATCTTGGCATTTTAGAGTAGTCTGAACCAAGGCTTGTGGACATATCACTTATGATTCTGTGGCATTGGCCTCTCAGATAAAGGAAGTTTATGGCTGTGCATTATCTGAAAAGGAAATTTTGGCTAATTTGTCATTTAAACATCAAAAATGAATCCGATATCTTTCTCTTACAGATTTTGCCACCTGAACATAAAATCATAAAGATGTTAAGCTTAAAAGTAAGAAATAGAGGCATACAGAAGTAGCTTTTCAGACATGCCTTCATTGACTTCTTACTGAAAATCCCTAAAGGAAAAGAAACCCCAGGGGCAGGCAGATTGTGTTCCTCCTTCCTTTCTCTGTCTTTTTCTAATTTGTGCCAGTGCTCCTAGTTTTCTTCTTGAGTTGGTGATACTTTTCATAAGAAAATTATTAGGCTTATGGGAAAAAGAAGATGTGTCATCAGTGGACTCAGTTCTCTCATGTGATTTATGAGAGTTTGAGAAAGCAGTCTTCCAGGTCTTCTCTTTTTCCCAGGGACTCTAGGAAAGTCTTGTTCAAAACTAATGGTTCCTGAAGAATTGCTCAGCTGCAGACCACTAGCCTCTCAAAACACTGGCTGGTTCAGAGGCCTAGCACGTGCTGCTTTTTAGGTCTAAGACTTGATGACTGTGTGCAGAGGACCGTGAGCTCATTTGATGCTGTCAGTCTTGAAACATCTTTGGAAGTTCTCTGTTAGGCTCATTCTCTCTTTCACTGGAAGTGCAAACAGATTGTTATTAGTAGAGCTCATCCTTTAACACTCTGGTAGTGGACAAAGCGTGGGGTCACTTTATATGTATATACATGTACTTATATGAAAGGTATGCCTCTGAATTTTTTTGTCACAGAGTCTAAGGGAACTACGTGGCTATATCTTTTCAGTATAAAGACATCAGTGGTTTTAATGCAAAGTAATTGACTTAAACTACATTTTAATGTAGGCTGAGTACCTTTAACTGCCCTCTTGTGCTTGGTCACCTTTAGAGGGCACAAATCTGTTGGAAAACTATTCCTAATGAATGGCAAATGGAGATCAGTTACGTAAGTTGTGTTAATTATGTCATTTGTGAGATTGCCTAATGTGGAATTGGTCAAGAGACTAGAAACTGCTTGTCTGATGTTTCCCTTAACTAATGTGATACTTTGTGGTTTGCAGATGACACAATTCACATAACTTATTTGATGGAACCTCATTAGCCACCCCTTAGTTTGCCTTAGCAAAATTATATTATTAAACATGCCACTATGGGTTCTGTCCTCATGACTTTGCATTCAGCCCAGGGAATAGTGTTTGTTTGGTGACACGTATCCTCTGTCCTTAGTCTTTGAGGAAGCCAAGGAAGTTCCATATTCAGAATCATGTTTCTAATGTGCTTTCCAGCATTACACACATCAGATCTGGCCTTGGCCAAAAGAACTTGATTGGGTACTCACCACTGCTATCATGGGAAGCACCTTTCATCGTGCAGTCATTTAGTGCTCTTTTGGCTGTCTCTGTTATCTCCTCCCTCAGAGTTCGAGGTCCTGATGTTCTAATGTCTTAAAGGGAAGACCCAGAAAATCTGTGTCTCAGCTAAAAAAGCCAGGTGCATGGCAGTAGTAATTACAGTAATCTTTGTAATAGTGGAGTGATTTTTGCACCTTTGTCACATCTGCTCTGTCCAGGAAGTCTTTGCGTTAGAAACATGTTTGTCTCTTCAGTAAATAACTTTTGTCCCATATTTTCTGTTAGCTGTTGCTGAGATATTTAAAGACTGTGTATATTTTTTTTTTAAAAAACAATTTTGAGTGCATGGATGACTGTCTATAAGCCTGTCTTCAGAGGGACCAGTCCGTGGACACATTACAGCGACTGCCTTTTTGTATTTAATTTCTGTCATTTAATTTTGTTCAGTGGTAGGAATGAATTCACTATTAGTACATAAACTCTTTCATAGAGTGGGGGATTGTTGAGTAGGTTGGGAATGTAGTCCATGGCTATGAAGTAGAACCAGCACAAGTGAGTTTGAGTAAAATATTGGTCTAAATGTCTAAAATACCTTTGAGCCTACCTAAGAACATCAGATTTAAAGTTTGCTTTCCTTATGAGTGGTACTTGACTCCCTAAAATAAGGGGAATTCACATATTGTTGGATCTCATATATTTTAACTGAAAAACTTTGTTAAAGGCCTCTTTATTCTTTAACCTTATGACCTCCCTTTCTCTCTCTCATTATCAAAAATCTCATCATGGTTGCACTTGGATCAAGCCTCTTCCTAAAGTTATTGTCATCTTAGATTGTTCCCAGAAATATCACCCCGAGGGAAAAATTCTTGTGTAATAAAACAACCTAGTCTACATCCTATACATTGATTCTTCATCCTCCCCCCTTTGGCTCTCCTTTGACCTTCTTTCCCTTAGCGACACAGCAGATGAGGCCTGCTTCTGTCAAAGTCTGTCTCTGAGGACATTATTCTTCCTGTTGTCTCCCCTTTTCTTCCCACCTCTACCAGCCCCCACCCATACCACACACAGTCCGCTAACTCTCTGTGTAGACTTGGCAGCAGATTCCACCCCAATCTTTGTTATGTAACCTACCACCTACCCCTTTTTGGCAAGGGACATAAGACTCAGCAAGTTGTAACAAAGAGTGGAGTTAATTGGAACATGTGCTGTGCTCAAGTTTGCAACAAAAAAGGGCTGATAGACATCAGGAAAATACAACCATATGTAGATGTTTGCTTGAGAATGTGTGTATACATGGGAAATGTCATCTGCAACCAGGTTGCATTTAAATGAAATCAACTACTTTTCTCCTCCTCTTCTTCCTACTCATCCCCTCCTCACCTCCCCACATGTAATACTTATAACTTGCTCTCTCATGCCTGCTCATGGGTGGGCATGGCCTGCTGAAACTGACAAGTGAAACAGAACTGTCTCATACTTCACTGGAAGAATCTTTTGTTATTTATGCCTGGGATTCAGCCATGGATAACATCCATGGACCTCCTATCTGTTCCCAGTTGTTGCATTACGGTCCATACCTTTTGTTGATCTCCACCCCTATTTTTTTTAATCCATTCTAGAACTTTAGGATATTTTTTGCATGATTTTGCATATTTTTTTATTTTTATTTTTTTAATGTTTGTTTATTTTTGAGAGAGACAGTGTATGAGTGGGGGAGACGCAGAGAGCAAGGAAGACACAGAATCTGAAGCAGATTGCAGACTCTGAGCTGTTACCACAGAGCCCAACAATGGGGCTTGAACTCACGAACCATGAGATCAAGACCTGAGCTGAAGTCGTATGCCTAACCAACTGAGCCACCAAGGCGCCCCACATAACCCCTAATTTTTAAATTTAGGTACAAAAATTCACATAAATGCATAGATTTTAACTGTAGCTTAATGAGTTGTGACATATATATATACACATATACCCATGTTAAACTGTTACCCCAGTCAAAATCCTTACCATTTTCTTCACCCCATAATGTTCCATCATGTTCCTTTTCAGTCAGTCCCCTTCCCCCTAGAGACAACCATTATTTTGATTTCTGTCAAAATACATTAATTTTGCCTGTCTCAGAACTTCATATACGTTGGATCATACAGTTTGTATTATGTTGTATCTGGCTTATTGTTCAACATACCATTTGGAGAGTTTATACATATTGATGTGTGTATCAGTTTACTTATTACCAAGTAATATTCCATTGTAACAACATCCATTAACAAATTTTAGACCTATTTTATGAGTTGTTTCTATATAATGGAAATAAACTAACATCACAGTTACTCTTGAGTTTGGCAAAGAGTTCCCTGTCATTATATGTCTGATGTAATTAGAAGGACTTTCCATTGCTCTGCTACCTGTGTATCTAAGGCTGCTGAATTCCTCAGCAGTGGGCTGACTGTCTATCTCAAAGTCTCAGGCTTCTCAGTATTCTTGGTCCACATTCCTGCTCTCCAGAGGGAATCGTGACCTCCATGTACACTAAGGTAGTTCAAAGACAACAGAGGCAGGACTTGGATGCTTCAGTTGTTCTCTAGTGTCTTAAAACTCTAGGCATCCTCAATTATCTTGTGAAAATCTTTATGCTATTAGAAGGCAGAGGTCTTCTTTGTACACATGGAGGTTCTGAAATATTCTGAGAGCATTTTCAGAACTCTTGGAAATAGCCTGAAAGGAATTTTGCCCTTGAGATGCTCTGAAAGTATATTTTAGATGGGATGTCTGTCCTCACTTTTCCTATTTAGGTTTTGAGGGACTGAGAAGCCCCAGAGTCATTCTGGTCTTGAGTTGCCATCTGAGAGATTCATGTAGTCCCACTGGCCTGGATAAAAGTGCTGGTTGATTAGGTTAATAGTAGCTACTCTTCATTAACCTACTTAACCGTTACAGGCGATGGGCTAAGACTTTATGTACATTATCTCAGATATAATCTCCCTAACATCCTATTCACGTAAGTACTGTTATTATTCTTACTTGAGGTCTGAGGAAACTAAGCCTTGAATAACTTACCCATGGTTACATAGGTAAGTAATGGGACAAGGATGTGATTCCAGATATGATGTCCAGTTTTTCAAGCACTCTACCCTAATGTGCCACAGATCCCTTTTGGACCTTATCTTCTAAGGTGATACAGATGTATTTACTAATGGACATTTTAATATTATTGTTAAACTCTTCAGTATAATGGAAAGTATATAAAGGAGAGCCAAATTAGAGCCTCTAATCATGTTGGATTCCTTTCATTTCTGTGAAAAATAACAAAATAATAACATTTTGTGAAAAATGGAAGTAGTAAGGACTATTGTACAAATTTTGAAGATGAAGTTTTGGACAAGATTCCTGGAGTTTCCCACAGCACTACAGCACTAAAAGAAATCTCATGCCTCTTAACTGTTCTCTTTCAAATATTCTTTTCTCTTATCCAAGCCGAGGTTTGAAGAACAATGTTAATTATTATCTTTTTAACTTAAATGTTAGTCATAGACAGGGACTAGAGACATTTTTTTGTATCTGTTTTAAGCATTTACCTAAGAGAGTATTTATTATACAACAGTCAGTAGTGAATTCTTTTACATAGACGAATTCAGCATTCTTGGTAGGCAGTGTTTAGGATTTTTTGTAAAGCACAGAATGATGAGGAGTTAGGTGCTAGTTTACAAAGTCTACTTCTAGAAACTAGATCCTACTTTCCTTCAGACTTTTAAGAGGAAGAGATGAAGAAAATAAAATTACTAACTAAAAGGAAAAGAAAGAGGAAAGAGCAAAGAAAAGAAACGTACTAGAGGCAGGAGTCACCCTCTGTATTCCATCCTTGACAGTCATTGGTTTTGCTGTATGATATTTGATAATGGATCATTTATTTACTGTCTCTTTTTCTGTTTTTCCCTTCAATACTCTTAGGCTGACACTTTATGTTAACTATGCCACTCACTATACACTCCTTTTATGTTTGTTATTATTTAAAGGATAAATTGTGATTTTTATAAACACAAGGCACTGGCTTAAAAAAAGAGGAATGCTTTAGAGAATCTGGGATTATTCAGAATCCCAGTGACTATAAATGACTTAGCATATTTAGACTGCATTTGGAGTCTGTTCCTTTTTTTTCTATTAATAGCTATAACCATTACATAATGAAAGGAATTTTCAGCTTTAAGTTTTGTTGCCTGTGAAAGTCTATATTCAACTCCTGATACTGTGCTTTGCTCATGTTGTGATGACTTGAAGTAGCACTTGAGGTTATTTCAGAGATCTAGATTCTCTTCCCATTTCTGCCCCTCACTCACTCCATTGGTAAGTCAAGAATGAAATCTCTCTGTAGAATATTTTTTGATTTTATATATGTAGGAAACTTTGATGTTGTAGAAAGGCAGAATAGAAATAAAAGGTATTTCAAAGACTTTTGATATAGGTTGCCATTTGTTAACTGTGAGTCTTTGCTTTGACATCTCTAAAGGTTGTCAGAAAGTTCTTCTTAAGGTTCTCTTGGAGTAATTTTTTCAGGTATGCTGTACCCCCTCCCATGGATATTTCTGGAGGTTTATAGTGTCAAGAGAACTCAAGTTTTTAAAAACTGGCTACTTGTCATCATTATCCTTTAGAAAAATGTGCTAAAGAAAGCTGATGATTTCCTAAACATAAAGTATTTAATCTTAAGCTATCCTGGAGGAAATGAATTTGGGGGGCAGAAAAAGAGCCATATGCTTGTCTCATTTACCCCAGAAGAGGCCCTAAATGGTGACTGAATACCTGATACCCCCAAACTAGTGAACGCTGCTCTTAACATGTTTATAATATTAGGTCTCCATATTTTTTTCATGCAAGAAAAGATAAGTAAAACTAATAATTCTAGAATTCACAGATAGGAGGGATCTAAGATGATGTTACCAAACACTGTAAGTAGTATGATTAGAGTTGAATCTTTGGTGGATATGGGTATGTATGGATATTTCTTTCATTTTCCACAGATGATACAGTCAGGTTTGAAAACGGCTAGTGTAGTTTCTAGACCAACCTTTCTTATTTGCATACGAGATCCATATAATTCACAGAAGATAAAATTACTCTGTGAGATTAAGTAACTCATTATTTGAGACCTGGTATTGGAATTCAGATCTCCCAGGTTTAGATAGACCCGAATTTTTCTCAGCACTCTATGTGTGTTAATTCCGTATTAATCCCAGCTCCCTGTCTTGAGAAGATAGACCTTTATTCATTTGTGTGGTTCTCTTTCTATTATAGTAATCATGGCTCAATTTAGTGAGCACTTACTGTAGTTCAGGTCCTGTGCCAAAAGTTTTATAGAGATTGCTTCCTTAATTAGGAAATAGTAATATTCTTATTTCACAGATAACGAAACAGGCCCAGAGAGATTCTTTTAGAGCAAGAGTAAGTTGGGGGCACTGGGATTGGAGTCTGGAAGTTTGATTCCATATTTGTGGTTCCTAAACTACTTAGCTGTACCTTTCCCTAGAAGGGTTTGATTACTACCTTTCGTTCCAAAACAAAAAGTTTTGTGTAGACAGTTTAAGACATGGGGACTCTAGACCACATTCTGAAAGCCAGAATTAAGAAAACAAAAAACGTGGCCCCGGGCACTCACTATTTTCCTTCCCTGTTTCTTGAATCCCAAGAGAGCATGGGATATTAGTGTTGACAGTCTTTTTGTTGCCAGATACTATGCAACTTGGCAATAGATTTGCCTCAAAGATGTTTGTGTCTAGAGAAGTTAAAAGAAAAAAATAGTGAGGTGAGTGCTGTTGGATGGGTGGTTTGGTCATTGGTCTTTCGGTGTAGTTTGTGTTGTTTTATCACTGAAGAAAAAAATGAGGACAGCTCTATGGTAATGAGGAATATGTTAAAATATGCACTCTACCGTCCAAAGAAGAGTTCAGGTGTGGGTGGCAATACTTAGTAGTATCATGTGAAAGAACCTCAGATGTTTCTTAGGTTAGAATCAGAAGCCCTTATGGCATTGCCTAAAACGGCGCTTCTAAGCAGAACGCTGTTCAGACTTGTTGAATGTTATAGGTATTCTTTTCTTTCTCCTGTTCATTAAAAAAAAAAACTCTTTATGCATGCACTTTAAAGTTTCAAAGTAAAAAAACGAAAGTTGTATTAGATATAATTTCAAGTTGAGGATAGGGAAGTGCAAAGAGCATGTTGGCGAGGTAATATTTTAGTAACATGTAAGACGAATGTTTTAGAAGTAGGGTCACTGTTTATTTTGGCTTATGAATGTGACGGTAAGTCTTAACTATGACAAAGAGGTAGAAATCAGATGATAAATGTTGCTTAGTAACTTGCAGTGTTGGGTGTTTACTTATTGTGGGGAACAAATCTTTAACCAGTAAGTTGGTAGATATTAGTTGGTGACTTTTAAATTTTAACAGCAAACAGGAAAATGGCCATTACATTAAGTAACACCACCTTAGGTATTAGGTAGTATTTCTATTATTTCTTGGCTTGTTCTAGAAAAGGACTTAAGATGGTTATATGTAGGGGTGCCTGAGTGGCTCAGTTTGTTAAGCGTCCGACCTCATCTCATGGTTTGTGGGTTTGAGCCCCGCTTCAGGCTCTGTGCTGACCGCTCAGAGCCTGGAGCCTGCTTCAGATTGTGTGTCTCCCTCTCTCTCTCTGCTCCTTGCCCACTCACATTCTGTCTCTCTCTCAAAAATAAATAAATGTTTTAAAAAAGATGGTTATATGTTTATATATGCATTACTTCATTTCATCTTTATACATACTCCATTGAGGTGTAGCATTTATTTGGACTAGAATTACTTCTAATAGAAGTTTTAGAAATATCAGCTAGAGACCCACTTAGTATCAGGCACTTATTTAATAGGCATCTTTAGTCCAATAAATAATTTAACTTGCATCTTAATACTTTCTGATTATAGAAATTTTAGTGATGAGAAACTGTTTGGTAATTAGACTAAAAAACCAGGAAATTAAATAGAGACAACAGATTGGGACAGTAAATAGTTTCATAATAGTAATAAGGGTTCACTTTAGAATATCTGAGACAGTACCTTAGCAAATTTATTTATTGTGAATTTTAAGTTTCCCAGGAATGGGAAAGGGAATACTTCTACAAGGGAGAAGAGACCTCTCACCTATGTGACCGGTACTTTTTTTCCCGCAATTTAAGATCTCCTTGAAGATTTTATTTTAATCTTCTCACTAATTTTTTGAATGATTTGCAATCTGAAGTGTTTTGAAAAAATACTCAAGTAGTATATATAGTATACTCGCATGTATATTTGTATTATAATAGCAAAGTTTAAAAATAATCAGTGGACTTGTTAGGGAGTTAAAATTTCTGGTAAGTGGATTTCTACAACACAGATCAAAACTTTCATTCTTTGCACTTTTCCAGTAGTTGATTTTATCCAGCAAAGCTTCATGTTTCTCCGTGTGCGTTTCTAGGTCTCATTCTGAGATTCTGATCTCCTGTATTCACATCCTGGTATGTCTGTAAATGCCCACAATGATAATAGTGCTTTCTAGAGCTGTGAACTTACTGCTCGAATCCTCGAAACAGGATTATAGTGCTAGTTTCATTGTTAAGAATGAAGCTTCTGAAATGTAGAGGCTCGATGTCACATAACCACAAAGGACATAGCCAGGTCTTGGTTCCAGGTGTTCTGAGGTCCAGTTTGGGCTCTTCATCATCTAGAGAGTTATGCTGTAGGCTAAAATTCACATATGTGATGCCTTCTGTTAGCATCTTCTTGAAGGGCTACATGATTGTTAAAATCTTTTAAAATACACCCATTAGGTTCATGCTTGGTCTGCAGCAAGCCAGCCTTCACAGTTTCTTGCATAAACTTGGGTATTTTCTGCAAGTTTATGTAGCCTGATAGAATGATCTCTTAATGGGGTCGTATAATTTGAAATGTTAAACACATAATAAGGACAGGGGACTCTTTGCTTCCTGAGGAAACTGTTAACTTGTAAATGAAAGTTGAAAATTAGTAGTTAATAATTGCCATTTTCTAACATGAAAGGGTTCTATCCCCCATGTGTTTTGTTAAACATTGTAAAGATATCAAAATTAGAGAACTCTAATGTATCTCTATGTAATACAATGTATTTAGATAGTCTGGATGGAAAATGTGTTGGGAATGATGGTCATAACTTAGGGATATGGGGCCAGGGTGAGGGGGGGAGAGAGAGACAGAGAGAGGAAAGAACATTCATCTGTGACTATTTGGTTTCCTGATTTAATCTAACATAACCAATGCACTTATTTTACATGCAATCCATGCTGCTGGATTTTGTAGTCTATAGACTTAAGCGTTCTTCTTTTGGTTAATTTTCTTAACCAGAAATGTGGTTTGGCAAGATTAAAGACAGAAGTATATCAAATACTTCACTGGTGTCTAGTTTTTATGAAGATCTTTGTATTGCTACATTTAATTTATAATCATTAGAAGCAGGATAGTGGAAATGAGTTTATACATCTGTAAAAAAATAAAAATTCGTCTTTAAAAGCAAAACAAAACCCTTCAAACTGTCACTAGCAGGGGCAAAATGTAATCTACTTTAGAGGTTTTTTTCCCCCTGCCTTTTAACTGTGATGCTGTAAAGTTTGTTTTTGTTGTTGTTATTGTTACAGGAAATAAAAAGTTTTGTTACAGAATTAAATAAGAAACAGATAAAGATAATAAAGATAATAAAGATAATAAAAAGAGAATACAGTAGTAGCATTCAATAGTGGTGCATTGAGGCTTTAATTACTTCTTACAACTTGAAATAATTATTGAAATATATGTTAGACCTATGCCTACAAAAGTTAAATAGGCCAGAATGTGATCTTTTGTTCTTTTCTAGATATTGGTAATTAGTAAGCCAATACCAAAATTTAATATTAGGATAAAATGGCCATGATTTGCTCACATACTTCATAGAGGCCAATAATAGCATTTCCATGAATATGAATTCTCATCATTTTCTGTTATTCAAACTAAATTTTTTTTGATGAAATGTCTTCTGAAGTGTCATCCCAGAATTCTTTATTAACTTCTGTTTTTATAAAAATAGTTTTTTTTTCTTTTCATAACTTCAAAAGTTTTTAAGTCAGCATTGAGGAAAAGATTCTTTCAGGGAAAATAGCCTGTTACACATGACATCCTTTATACTTTTTTCTCTTTGTGAAAGTTTCTTAAGCTCAGATTTTCTAAGTATCTTATACATTCAAATACATAATAACTGAATCATTATCGTGAAGTTACATTGCTATCCCAGGTATGATTAATGTCTAATTATTAGCTTTAACTTTTGAAATATATATTATCATTGTGTTTAGATACTAAATTTCCTGCCAAGTATCCTAAATCTTAGCCAGTGGTCTTACGTGAGGCAATTTTTGTCGGCGTTTAGAAATAGACTGAATTGTATTTATTTAAAATAAATGGAGAAAAGGAAATATTAAAAAATTATCCCATTCCCTTCAGAGTTTATTATTGTCTGCTTGGCATATTTTAAAAGATGAAAACATGAATTCTATTTATTTAAGGACATTTTCCCCCCCCTGGGAATATACTTTTATGACTGGAATATGGCACACATGTAATTAGAGACATAGGCCACTTCAGGAGTGCAGGTAAGAATCCGAACCTGAAGAATTGTGTTTTGGAAAGGTCTGCATAGTCTTAAGACTTTTGGGTGCTTAGTGTATTAATATGTCTTACATTTTAAATGTTCTTAATGCTGGCATGGTTTTGAGAATAACATACTTTTTTAAAATAGAAAGTTACTCAGTTCACTTCTTACAAGTTTTTTTTTAATCCAATAACCAGTACAGTTAGATCTGCCTTGAATCTTCAGAAGTACTGTTGATGAATATCATTTGACTGGATTTAGAAATTACCTTGATGATGAAAAGTTTGCATATGTGTGTATTTTTAACATTTTTGTCCACATCCACTTGGTTTCATTTGAGATAGGAAATGGAAATAACAAGACACTCTTAGAAAATCTTGTTTCTGTAGACGGCTCAACCTTGCCAGAAACCACGAGGCAGTGGAAATATCACGAGAAAGCTTGTTCCTACAAGACTCCCAGACTGATTCCCAGACCAAAGAAATTCCCAGAAATTTAGCTTGAAGCAATTTAAAATTTGGGAGGTGGATTAAGTCCTGCTCAGAGTCACCACTGCTAATTATACTTGCTTATAATGTCCCAGTGATTTTGTTATCAGCCACACCTCAGTGTAAAAATCAAAGTAAAAAAAAAATCAGTCTCTGATTTGTGTATATTTCCTCCAAAATATATTCTTGCCAGATGCTTAAGATCTGTGTGTTTTTCTGTATGTAAATTGTACCTTGATATTCTTAACATTTTGAATCTTTGTATTATTTTCCTTGCCTGATACATGTTGTTCACCTTTGATGCAAAGGATGGCTCTTTGCTTTTTTTCTTTTAGTCTTGTTCCATTACTATGTTAATTTAAAATTTCTAGTAGGTAGTAAGCTCTCCTTACATAGTTGAAGCCTGTTCTATTCTGCCAGGTGTGTTAAACTCGTAGTTGTGTTTATGTGTCTTTGAAATACAAAGGGTTGCTGCATCTTTTAAGGTACTGTTTATATAAGCTACTATATATATTTTTGAGGTGACCACAGAAATTTGGTTATGACTTTGAACACTTGGAATTAGTGTGATAAATCCCAAGTTTATTATGTACTGTTATGATTTAAATTACACCTTGGGTTATTTTGGGGGACTGGAGCCATCCATTTGAAGCAGGCTGGTCTTCCCCTGTGGAGGCTTGCCCCAGCACGTTCTGGATAGATGACTTTGATGTCAGGTGAACATCACAACTGGAACTGCTATGTTTACACTCTGTGAATCTCTCACAGCATCTCACATAATTCCAACCTAACTTTAAGTCTGAATACATGGACAGTAAGAAGAGAAGCATTTCCCTTTTAAAGTTTGCTTGTCCATTAGGTACCTTAACAAGGCCTACTCTTTTGCATCATTTTCTGTAAAGTTCATATATGGGGCTTCGTGTTGAGTAATTTTGGACACAGAATTAATTCTGTAGCCTTCATGTGCCTAATGAAAGCCATAAGGATGTAATAAAAAAAAATGGAGAAAAAAATTGCCCGTTCATAGACAAGAAGAAGGAAAAAATAATTTGAACAGTTGTCTTTGAACCACAGCAGGATTTATTCTTAAGGTCCCCTAACCTGTTTTTCCCATTAGCTAGGAAACCAGCGCTTGGGCTTTTTTTTTTTTTTTTTTAAATCATGGAGTAATTATAGAACAAATGATTTAAAATTGTATCCAGATTTTGTATCAACACTCTTTAGTTTACTAATTAAATAAAAGCTGTGGCTTCAAATAACATCCCACCTGTTTGGCTGATTGTGAGGATCTGCTAAGTGAAATATAAAATTCCAGTAGCTTGGCTCAAGAAAGAAATAAAGAAAAGGCAAAGTAACCCAGAAATTTATCACTTCCCTTCAAATAGTTTTGAAGTATTCTTTGGATTTGGAGTCTGTTACTGTATTCCTCTTTCAGCTGTGCTTCATAGTGTAGAGATGTATACATTAGACATGGGACAAAAGAAGGCTTTTTCTCTAAAAACATGCACTTCCCTGCACAATAAACCACAGCTGGTCAGACATTCCTTTTTTGTTTGTTTGTTTGTTTTTTTCTGCAGCATTATGGTTTCTATGACTGATATGCCAATATGATTTCAAACTTTAATTTAGTGTTTGAGTGTGTTGGCTCACTTATCCTAAATATCTCCATATTCTAATATTCTGGAGTGGTCCAGAGAACATTCCTAAGATTATTTTGCCACTTCCTTTGTGCAAAATTTGAGTATCCTTTTATCTTAAGTTTAAATTGCTCTCAGTCTTTCAATATTAGAAAACAAACAAACAAAAACTCTTAGTAATGTACCTCTTGTTCTAACTTGCTGGGAGTCCTTTTATTCCTTTTATTGCCTTCCTCTTGTACCCCTTATGCCATGTCATGTGGAGTGTATGAAGTTTTGTTAGTGATCATTTTAAGTATTTTTTTCTTTTTCCTCTTTATTGACAAAATTCATCTTAAAATGTAGATAATTGGGGCACCTTGGGTGGCTCAGTTGGTAAAGCAGCCGACTTCGGCTCAGGTCATGATCTCGCTGTTCACGAGTTCGAGCCCTGCATCAGGCTCTGTGCTAACAGCTCAGAGACTGCAGCCTGCTTCAGATTCTCTATTTCTGTCTCTCTCTGCCCCTCCCCTGCGCTCGCTCGCGTGCTCTCTCTTTATCAGAAGTTTTTAAAAAATTGAAAAATAAAAACAAAATAAACACTAGATAATGGCACTAAGATACCATATCTAAGAAAATTCAGTGACTTACCTCTTGAGTTTTCTTATTATAAGACTTTGTCCAAAAATATGTTTAGCTTAGCTTATTGGAGTCTCTGATAAGGATTGGCTAAGAAATCCATGCAGTAGAATTGTCCTTCCCATTTTGAAATATATAACTTCAAATTATATCATGTGCCTACACACAAAAATCTGCAGTATTAATTCAGACCGATCTAATTACTATTTTTTTATTTCTCAGTAAAATTGTATATTCTTATAACATTCTAACACAAAGACTGTGCTTACTAAAATAGAAAAATATTTGCTATTATCAAAATACTCAAAAGTATTATAAGATAGTAAATGAACTAGTTAGAGTTTGTGGCACATTGACTAATAAATTTTACATGACAGAGACCAAGGGAAAAAAAGACATAAAAGTATAAAGAAAATTAATTAGTAACTTCCACAAGTAAGGATGTTTATACAATAGCATTGTTAACTACCAATGTTCAGAATGATTTCTGGATCAAGACAATTTATGGTGTTGCCTTGCAAAGCGCTAAGTTATCATGTAACTAATACAACTTAGGATAACATTAATCCCTTTTTAACCATAGTGAGAAAATTCAAGAGCTGTGATTTTTTTACAAATAACTTCAAATATAGTGTTACTAAACATTGATTAGTATCAAAATATGGCCTCCATATGGGGTGTGCTATATGTAATTTATACTGAATAGAGGGTATGGTATATGTAATTTATACCAACCACGTTAGTAGAATAGATTCTATCAAGTTAATCCAACTTCAGCTCCTGTAACGGAATATGAAAGGAAATTGCTGGTGTTATTGGGTTGGATTAAAAGAAGAAGACCTTTATTATGTAGGTTTTTTTTTTTTCTCCCTTACTGTATTGCACACCCCTCCTGGAGGCAGATTCTTGGGCTCTGACTTTGGTGTTTAAGAATAAGATATTTGAAGTTCTATTCATAGGCTAATTTTGGCAACTGAGTGGCAGTAGTTCTCTGTGATTAGATTTCTAGATACACTACTCTTAATGGACTAATTGTATTTAGTGTGTTTATCACTAGACAGATATTTAGATTTCATGTGACTAATTATAACAACTGTATTTGGAGAAATTGGGAAAATAATGGCAGCTAATGGTACCTTTTAAATGTTTCAAGTAGGGAGGAAGACAAAACAAGGTCAGAACTTAATAGCACAGAAATGGATTATATAGGAGAAAATGCTATATTGACATTTGCAAAAGAGGAAGGTGCTGTTTCTGTAGTGTACTTAAGCCCATTGAGTGGGCATGGTAGATAAATCAGAATTGGAGGATATAATTTATATAAATAGTTCTGTCAAGAGATCAGGTGAGTAGAGCCCTGTTGTGAAACAAACTGTTTAGGGGAGAAATACTAATTAGAAATCACCTCCGTTAGCTGGTGAGCATAGAAAATTTGGGGTAGCACATTTAAGTGTGGATTGTAATACTTTATCCCCTGCTAAATAGCCTATAGACCAGGCCCTAGGTTGGCATATGATGAAAAGCAGTTTTAATATATTTGATTCCTACTAGAATTCTGACTTTGGCTTGACTTTGGGGTACATATTTGGTAATTCAGAATAGATTAAATAAAGAATCATCTTTGAAAGTTGCATTCTAGATATTTTCTTTGTTGTGTGGTTCTTGTTATCAGCATCATGCAAATATCCTTTAGTTTGCAAACTGCTCTTTATGTGGATCTGTATTGGCATCACTGTTATGATGATGTTGTGATATACCATATTTCAGAATACTTTAATAATTATCAGGCATATAAAAACAATGAAGATGGAAAATAGCCTAGAAAATAGTGACATCATGTAAAGCTTTTGAATGGTTTTAGCTGGGAACATGGATATTATTTAAGTAAAAATAATTGCAAAGTAGAGCCATAGCACTAAAAAAAAAGTTATTTGAGGTAGCTCGTGGCAGTGAACCATCCATCCAGAGTTAGAAATATTTACAAAGGAAAAGAGGCTTTTCTTGAATAGAAAAGAAAGTGAGATTTTAGTTATTGTAGCACTAGGCTTCAGAGTAGCCATAATGAAGCAAGAATAATAGAACTTTTATTTGTTATCTTTTTAGTTAAGACTCAATAATAATTTCATATATATATATATATACATATGTATATGTATATATATATATATATGCCTTTGTTCATCCATGTGCTGGAACAGAAGCAGAACCCTAGTTTCCTATTTTGTTCTTTAGTATGGGGCCATTGTGTTTCAGTAAATAGAGAGTTTTGCCTTCTCTTCTTAGACATCTAAACAATGGCAATAATCTATAACTGCTCTTCGTTATGTTGCAGAGGCAAATTGTGCAGAAAATTATGGATAATTTTAAAAAGATGAAATACAGGTGGCTCATCTAAAACAGACTCCAATTAAAACCACATTGTATTAAATAGAGCCTGCTTTATTTAGATAGACTCCTCTTCATGCTAAATATGAATGAAGCAACAATTTTAGATATAATAGCTGGTATCTGGATTTTAATATGATCAGTTCACATGCTTCAGGGCCCAGATATTACCAGCTGGTATTAAGAAACCTCCCTCCTATAAAACTCGATTATATTGTTTTCCCCCAAGGGTATTGCATTAGGAATTATTGAAAAAGTGGCTTTTATAGGGTATAGACTTGTGCATAAATGTTGGTGCTAAAACTTGACCGGTGTCAAAATTTGCATCACAGTGTTTTTTTAATCTGTTATCTTATGAATTAAATGCATGAAATTGTGCCTTTGGATTGTGTCTTGGCCAAAGATACGGCAGCATATCCCCAATATAATGGGCGAACAGAGGTTTGGTCTAGATCTAAGAGTACAATGTCTGTGTTGTGACTTACGTGAATTGGTTGTACCTGTTACCGTATGAAGAGAATAATTTTTCCAAGATTTGGTTGGTCCGATATGCTAATATCTGCACTTAGCAATATCTTTGACAGATTGTTTCCTGAATTATCATTTCATCAGTCTGGCAGAATGTGACCGTTAAAATGATTTGGGAATGTTGTGCTTTTTACATATGCAGAATCTTTTATCTTTGTCTTTCTTTGCTTTCGGGCTCCAAAAGACATAGAGAGCCATGTCAGGTTTTTTGTTTATGCTTTTAAAGAAATTCTTAGCTAATGAATGATCCATAGAAGTGAGCTCCTTGAGGATCAAGGAGCAGGACTGTTTATTCCAGAGTTTTCAGTGTCTAAAACAGTACCTGGCACATAGGTAAGTGCATTTTTGAAGTAATAAAGGAAGTTGAGGTGCCTGGGTGGCCAATTGGTTGGGAGTCTAGTTCTTGATTTTGGCTCAGGTCATGATATCATGGTTCATGGGATCCAGCCCTGTGTTGGGCTCTGTGCTGATAGGGTGAAGCTGCTTGGTATTCTTTCTTTCTCTTCTCTCTCTGCCCCTCTCCTTTTCTCTCTGGCTCTCCCCGCAACTCACTCTCTCTCACTTTCCAAAAAAAAAAAAAAAAAAAAAACTTACAAATTTTTTTTAAAAAGGAGTTAAAAGAAAGGAACGATTTCTTTGTTGCAGTCCCCATGCCCCTACCCACCTCCCACCACCCTGATGAAGTGGGTAGTCCTCACTCTGTGGAGAATGGAGCAGTGGAGCTTGAACAGTTTTCATAGTTTAATTAAATGAAGGGGATTTCCAAGGTCTTTAAAGGGATCCTCTGTAAGTGAACCTGCCTCCTTCTCTAGCTCTGGTCTTGTCTCTTTGTGCCCCAGCAACACCCACCAGCTTATAGTGCCCGATGATTCTGTGGTGTTTTCCATTGCAGAGAGCTCTCCCATGTTCTCCGTGTTCTTCCTTATTCCTTCTCCTAACAAAGTTGTACTTCTTCCTGAAATCTTTTCAAAGCCTCAGATGAGTTACTGCCTTTCTTATGTTTCCCTGTAATGTTCTCTGTGGATTTCCAGACACCTAGACAGTGTGTCAAATTATTGATGTCAGAAGCTCATAATAGTCTCTCTTTATATTTGTTCAAACCTGAACATGGACACAATGCTAGGCCATGGTAATTGGTCAATGAGTATTTGCCAACTGAGTTCATACTAGCCCTCTCAGAAATCATAGAATGAAAAACTTTGAATGTTTAAGAGTAAATCCTCCGAATTACTGGGTATGATTCTAAGTTCTGTAATATGAGTATGGTTGTTAATTTAGCTATTTCTGCCATACTTCAACCTGGATTAACATATTTTATAGATTTGTTCTGTGGTATTGATCCATTATGGTATCACATACTACCAAGGACCCTGGATTGGGTTCTGGAGGGCAGCTTCCTGTGGTTAAGGATGAAGGAATGGTGTTTCATTGGTGGACATGGGCTTTTATTTTATGGGAGTGCTCTGGCAATAAGAAGTGCTATTTAAAGGTATTATTTTTATTAGAAAGGTGAAGATTTGTGAAGTTTGAATTAACAAAGGCTAGTGTGTACCTCATACTATGAAAGTATACTTTTGGGATATTGGGGCAGGAGGGACAGAAGTAAATATAGTACTTCAGATTTTACAAAGAAAATACATACACAGATGATAAATGTAGTTTTTAAAGAATTCAAAGAAACCCAATTTTTTTAGAAAAGTTCCACATTTTTCATAGTGCATAGTTTTGAAGTGTAACTCTTAGTGAAGACCAGAAGTCTGATTACTAGCTTTCTTTTTTTTTTAATGTTTGTTTATTTTGAGAGAGAAAGAGAGCTTGAGTGAGCAGGGGAGGAGCAGAGAAAGGAGTGAGAAAATTCTGAGCTCTGACAGCAGAGCCTGATGTGGGACTGACTGAGCCACCTAGGCACCTTTAGTTACTAGGTTTCTTAATTATCAAATTTATCACATTGGAGAATAAACTTGGAACTTATTTTTCTTACGCATAATTTATATATGCTAAATAAACAAAATTTAGAAAATGGAGTTTAACAACAATAAAACCATTGTCACTAGTTCTGTATTGTCCTTTTTCTTGCATTCATTTTAAAAATAAAAATAGGGTCACACTATGTATACTCTTTCATAAGTTGCTTTTTGCTTGTTAGTATATTGTAATTATCTTTATCATTGAATTAATTACTATGAGTTTTAATGATTCCATAGTAATTTTATCATGTTTGACTTAACCATATTAGTTCTTTCTTGATAGATTTCATTGTGTAATCTCATAATCCAGTTTTGGATTGTTTCCTTCATAGATGAGTATTCTTTATTAGATTTAGTATGAACTAAGAGTGCTACAAACTAGTTATTAAAAAAAATATGTCATTTCTTTATCAGTGTACTATTTTTCAAATTCACATTTTAGTGAATATTTGAAAAGTCTTTTTCTTCATGCTTGAATATATGTCCCTTATTTGCTCTTTCCTCAGTACTATTGGTGCTCTCACCCCTGCCCTTATGTTTGGCTTAATCCAGCCATATGGATGGATGTGACTTCTGGACTCAACCTGAGCACTTACCTTTGACCAGCTCAGCCCTGAACTCCCCTAAACACAGACACAGCAAAATTCACTCAGAAGGCATGTAAACCCTTTTAAGGGCCAAGGATTTCTCTGTTAGTGTAGTGAATATTCTGACCATTGTTTAAGTGTTTCATTGATGATAGGCTCACTAAAAAACAAATATTGTTCATAGAACTGTGGTACAAACAGAAAGAAAAGATGTGTTAATATGACTTTTGTATTGAGTTCTTACCAGAGGAAGCATCTTTACAATATAAGCTCATAAACATGTGTTTGGCTAAATTAATTGATAAAGGCAAACATCAAAAGCAAATGTTCCCTGTTAGTACTTACATGTGATTTCCCAGTATTTAAAACACTTGCCAACAAAAGAAAAAAGATAATTTCACCTTTTTTTTCTTCTGATTGAGACTTTGGAAAAGCCAAGAATGACAACTCTAGGTATTTTTATTTCCTCAGAGCAAGCCTGAAATGGTCCTTGTGTGCTACATAAAAGCTACTGATCACTTGATAATGTTGGTAAAATTTTATTAGCTATTGCCTTCGCACACTATAAAGGTTAAAAAATCTTACCATTTCCACGTACCTCTTACATTGCTAGACTAATGCTGCTGGATTTTCTTTCTCTTTAACAGTAACGTTTATCCATTTGAATGTTGTTTCACAGAAAGGAAAAGTTCATTTGTGTAAAAATATCTGGGGTTTGCCAGGGAATTTTTTCAGAATGCTCTGTGGTTACAAATGAAGCTTATTGTTGTATAAATGGCAGGTTTGAATTTTTGTAGTAGCTCGTGGCATAAGCTGATAATCTGCGAATTGCTCTGCGTGTGTGTTTGTATGTGTTCGTGTGCGTCCATCAGCCTGTCTATAAGTAGCTGGATCTTGTACTGGTCCTCCTCCTGCTTCCCACCTACCTTATTTAGATACGTGGATTGGATATGCACAGTCTTTAGTCTAAAGACAAGTCTCCAAAGATACACATTGGAGGATGGGTGTGGGAGAGAAGTCTATATTTTTTAATTGTCTTCTTGGGGCATTCCACTTGACAAAGTAACAATACTTTCCAAAAACTTAAGGTTCTTGAATTTGTGGATTTTGTCTCACCTCTGAAATTTCTGAAACTTTCTCTAAACAATATGGCTGGCACGTTCTAGGGACAGAGCAGAGACACAGAACAGAGACAAAGCCGCTCTGAGAAGGCAGACACACTTATATTGCTTGTGGTTTTTCAATACAGCTGCTTTCAGATGGGCCGGCTTGTTCTATGCTGGTTCCACTGCCAGAGCAAGACTGTCCCACAGCTGGTAGTACTTACTGTACTTGCGGGAAAGTATGTGATTCATTAGTTGGAACCGTATGTTTTTCACCAGTTCTGGTCATGTTTTTGTTAGGATGTGGTAAAAACATAAGCAGGGGGTGAAGGGACAATGGAAACATGTGACTTGTTAAGGATTGGCCCCAACCCATTATTAGCTAAATTGTATGCCATAAAATGTCCTCTGTACCTCATAAGACAAATGACTTAATTTTTTATTCCTCAGTTGAGGTCATTTAGTCATAAGTAGTAAAAATTATCAACACTGAGCTCTTTTTCTCTTTTTCTTTTCTGTAAAGTATTATGATCCATTTAAACCCCAAATTATAATATGAAGGGAAGTCATGCAAGTAAAAGACATTAATTTGCTGAAAAATGCCGATGACGGGTGAAGAACTTTAACTGGAGTGAACTCTTGCTACTGATAAAATATGAGTACGGTATTACAGCTAATAGGAAACACTTCTAATACTACGGGGTGTGAGGAGAACAATAAACGGGAGTTCCTTTGTCCACACATAATCAAGCAGACTGAAGTTGTATGGCTGGATGAATGAGGGACCCGTCTTTCTTGTAATTTTAGTGTTATTAATGGGCTTGCATCATAGTATCTGAAATGGTCAGTCTTGGTATTGTCCAGAACTGTTGGTGTGGGCTGCATTGAATGTTGGCCTATGATCAGGTAGTTTTTTAAGCTTGTGAATATTTTACAACTGCACAGTCCTGAACCATCATCTGAAAGATGAATGTGTCTCTGCTCTGTTGTGTTCTCTTTACATAGGTGTTGCTTTAACTTTGCTTTCCTCTTCTTCATTTAAACACCAGTTATGCTTTTTCTTTGTCCCCACCCCTATAAACCTACTATTGAGATATGTGACATTTTTGAAGTCTCTCTAGGTAAGATACTGGCACATTATACCTCTACCCTCTGATGTCATTTTTAAGCTCTTTTAAAAGAGTTCTGCACCATTCATGCCCCAGCACATAGACTTCTGTAGTTGCTGGACTCTGCAGAATTAGAACCAGGTCTGTCTCTGACAATTAGCTCAACTGGCTGCAGCATAAATAAAGGAATGCGCTCAGGGGCTGTAGTCTGTGACACGGTTTAACAGAGCGTAAAAAGGTGCATCTGTTCCGTGCCCAGATTCAGTCGCCTCACTGTCACTGGGAAGTTATCGACACGTAGACATGCCCTCACTGTTTGGTAAACAAGCGGCAGGTATTAAATTAACCAGGCTGTGAGTGTGCAAAAGTGCTTCTTTATTAAAAGCTCTGCTATCTCAGCTCACTGCTGGGTCACAAACAGTCAGTCACTAGAGTATCTATTAAGATGACTCATGACACCAAATACTTCAATACTCTGTCCCCACTTCCAGAGAGGACCATTGACCTTTGATAGCCTGAGTGCCAGTGGGAGGGTGAAGGAGAGAAAGACAGAAGGAAAGGTGTCTATAGGCACTTGGCTTTTACAGTTGGTAGGCTAAGCTAGAAGACAGTGAATGCTGAGCAACCTTGAGCCAGGTTTTAGCTTAAATTGTGCTATGGAATCTAGTATGACATTGTAGCCAGGTTTTTGTTTTTGTTTGTTTTTCCTGACTTTCTGCCTCACCCTCCTTGTGGCTGCTACTTGATTTGAACTCTGAAATAATGAGATAAGTGTGTGATCAAAGTTGTTCTCTGTCTACCTATGTAGAGTAGACAACACACATCTTATACACTTCTAGGTAATAGAGTTTTACCTTTGTTATGTTCTTTAAGCATTTCTGTGCCTTTGCCTTCAATATTTCAATGGAAAAAACACATTTTAAGGACCTTTTGCTTTCACTTAGCAGTGCAATCATTTTTAAAGTTTGTTTTCCTTCCAGCTTTACGAATGCTTTACAGAGAGTTATGTGTAGTTGCGTACGTTGATATGTTGATATGTTCTTCATTTTCATGGTCTTACAATCTTTTTGGACAATCTGCTTAGGTCTGTAGGCAAACATAACAAGATAATTTTCAGTATACATCTGTGCAAAAAGAGACTGTTATTTCTGAAATTTTCCTGTTCCCCTCCTGGTTGTGTTTCTTTTTAGAGCCCCCAACTAGCTCCTCATCCATTAGAAGATGATGTAATGCCAGTGGGATCTAGCCCCACACAGCTTGAATTAAAATGATTCCAGTTGGTGATACTTGAATGTGAATGACCAGAAGGTGTGATGCATTCAACACTGTATTTGAAGTGCTCACCTTGGAAATCTCTCCCCTGGCTGTTGAGGCCCGTTGGTCCTCATCCTGGAGATCTTATAGCCACACCTGCATTCCTGCTGTCCAGACCTGTCTTTTATTGCTTGCTCTCTTTCTATAGTGATGTCTGGGTGGAGGAGTGAGATGCAGGAGGAGTGAGAGGGCGGAGAGGAAGCATCCTTTCTTATTGTTTGCTCTGAAGGAGAGGGTTGAACAGGGAAGTATTCTATCTAGAAAGTGGTGATGCCTCAGAATCTCTTTATCTTCGTAACATCTTTGCTGTGTGAAGTTTAATAAGCCAGCTGTGCAGTTTTTAAAAGCCAGTGGATTCCATTTTTCATTTGCTTTCCTCCCTCTTCGCTCTGAGCTTTCACTCCCTATTTCCTTATTTCGCCCCCCCCCACCCCTTTTCTTTATCTCAGGGGAGTTCCCTGAGTAGCAAGACTGAAAAAGAGCCGAGGTTTATGTTAGAAGAAATTAAGGTTAATGATCATTGGCTCATTTTCATATTCTGTGGGTGTGGATGGAGGAGTAATCAGTGCAGGTGGCCCTGCCAGTTGGGAGTTTTTCTTTGTCATCAAGAAAATAAGGAGAGTGCAGGGATTGAATTACCACAACTGTTTCAGGACTAAACATATTTCATTTCCCGATCGGGTCTGGTTTAAGGACACAAAGCTGACATTAATTTTATCCAAAGAAAGCACAGCAATTTTTTTTCTTGTTTTATAATTTGACTGAATGCATAGGGTGGATGCATGTTCAAATTTAATTCTAGTATAATCTTACAAATAATACTCTGAAAAGCAAAGGGGTTTTGATTCAGTTTGACAGTTTATGTTTCTGTGCCCAATTACCACTTAGTTATTGAATGTTAAAGAGCTGCTTTCTAAAATGTACATGCAGACTGCACCAACTGGCTTCCCAGCTGCCTGCTATTACATGAGAGGTGCTCCCTTCTAACTTTTTAAAGGATGTACACATTTAAAGGAGTTATGTTTAGCTAGCAAAGGAAGTGGGGGATTTGGTTAGGAAGTGCTTGCTTGGCCTTGAAAAACTATCTTGTGTGTATTCTAATTTCAGCTACACAAAGACCATTCTCTAAAGTAATACTTTTTGAATTTAAAGAAAAAACTTAAATACTCAAATAAACTAGGGAAATAACCATGACTTTAAAAAAGTATAACTTTTATTTAGTACCATTCCTTAAGGTCTTTATGTGTACTTAATGCTACTAATATAACTTTCTACAAGTGAGGGATTCTAGTTGAAGATATGGAAAAGGAAGATTTAAAAGTTGACCAGAGACAATAAAAGTCATTGAGAAAGAGTGTCAACACTAGCCATGCATGGTAGGTTTTGCTTTCTTAGCAGAATGCAGCAGGCGGTTCAAGTGACCTGATTTGTTTTTAAAGCACAAGGTTTATTTGGCTGTTACATTGTGAGTATAATATTAATGATACTAATGTAAAATTAACTTTTATGTTGTGTGAGCACTTTTTCTTGTCTCCCCCTTTAAAATTACAGTTATTTGTTTGTGTATATATCTATCTCTGTTGCCATAGTGAGCATTTATATAACTCTGTATAAGCCATAGCAAGTTTGGTATCGTCAGGTAGTTATGCTAGTATATGTCAGGCAAATATAAGTAAAGGTGGCTTTTAGTTTTGATATCCCTGTGGTATGAGCCCGCATGCAACTGAATATTCATTGTATGCCCATTACTATGAATACTTTGTATTATTAATAACACATGAAGAGACTATTCTCAAACATTTAGAGGGCAAGAATATTTTAGTGGTTTCTGGAAGCTCCTTGCTGTGAAGAAGTAAGATTTTCTTTTAAACACAGTTGTTAAGAGTTTTAAGTAGTATTTTAAAATATTTTTAGAAGAAATTTGGTATATCTTAAGAAATTGTGAGCTAGACTAACAAAACAATATTGAGTAAAATGGTCTTCTGAAATCATGATTTCTAAGTTTAACATTTAAGCAAATCATGTCATTTAAGAAACCTTCAACAAAGATGTAGTAAACCATTTTCTAAGATAATGTCCCTCCATGTTTATTTCTTTGCTTTCTACTGAATCCTTTTCATCTTGCATGCTAGTGATAGAGCTCAAAACTGGTTTACTTTGATTTTCTCAAAGGCTTTTGGTAAGAGCCATTCTTATTATAGCCCACATACATCTGGTATTAGCCAAGAAAATAGCAACTATGAATTAATTCAGCCTCACTTTAGTATTTATCTGTTAAGCATTAGGAATAATTATAAAAGCAAATAATATTTTATTTACATATAAATTTATTTGCAATTTATGTTTTATTTGTATATCCTTACAATCAGCTATACATTTAGCCTGTAACATTGAAATTTTACAGTGGTCCGCTAAAATGCTTTACAGAGTGTGATTGCTTAAGCCATTCAACAGTTTTCTCTGCAGACTCCTTAGCTTTGGCCACACCATTTTTTTTAAGTTTATTTATTTATTCTGAGAGGGAGAGAAAGCACAAGTCGGAGAGGGGCAGAGAGAGAGGGGGAGAGACAGAATCCAAGGCAGGCTCTGCACTGTCAGCACAGACCCCAACGCAGCGCTCAAACCCACAGCTCAAACCCACAAACCGTAAGATCATGACATGAGCCCAAGTCAGCCGCTTAACTACTGAGCCACCCAGGTGCCCTGAGGCCACACCATTCTGATTTTTCACTTGCACCTATCTGCCTGAGCTCTTTACTTTGATCTTTCATTCCTGTCAAAAGTTTCTACATTTCTTGTATTCCTCCCATTGGAAATATAGAATATAACAGAATTCACTGATAGCTCCTTTTTGCTAACTATGTGTTGGATTTTAAACTCATCATGCCAGGAAATAACTCAGTCTGGTACAGTAGGCTCTTTCCTCTCCCAGTTTGTAACTCCTGACATTGTATCCTGCACTTTCAATTTCTTATGGCAGACCTGACTACTCCTTCTGTCTCGTTTACTGGAATATATCCACAAATGAGGGGTATGTGTAGGTGTGTTTTAAACATACAGTAACATACTCCAGCAAGGCTTTCAGTGAGCCAGGATGTGGGCTTTAGTTTAGCCATCATTTTGGTAAAAATACATGTATTAAACAGATAGTGAATTTCTGCCGTACATTTAATCTCCTTCTCCTGTTTTCCATTTCCTTTCTCCAATTCAGGATGCAAACTGAGTCAAATTCTCAACATAACCTGTAAAATAAAATGTTTATTCCTATGAAGGAACTTAGAGAATAAAGTTGTTCATCATTCCATAATAGTAGAGAAGTATTAGTGCAGAATTAAGTATTAAATTGTTGCCTGAAATTGTTGTTCCTTTGATTCTTCATCCTTAGTCCTGTTTTAAGCATAGAACACCAGTAGTTTGTACAAGTTGTGGAAGCAATAGGCTCCTAAAACTCTTCTTGCTCTGCCCCTGGCCACCCAGGAGCTGTGTGAGAAGGTGTTTCATGAATTATCACAAAGTTAGGAGTAACTGATGAGATTGGTGGAGCTATTGCTTCAAAAATTGTGCCTCCAAGAGGGATCAGCCACACCTTGTAATTTAAGATACACCTCCTATGATTTAGTCGAGAAACCACTAATGCTTTTTTGAGGATTTTGTTGGTGATCTCTATCTGTAGCCTTCTTACCAGATGAATTACAATCACATGTACCTGTGATAGTAAGTTTGAATTCACAAAACAACCAGCTCAGTTCATTGCTTTATAAATCCATATCCATTCAGGGCACAGATATTTTTTATTTTATGCATCATCTTGAGTTATTAGTCACTGATTGGACTCTTGTGATTAATAGGTTTGCCTACATTAAAAACATTATGCAAATCATTCTGAAAAACTTCAGTTAAAAAAAAAACATCAAAGTGAGCTGTAGGTTCTTAAATTAATTAAATAATGAATAAAACCTGTTTCCCATTGTTTGTTCTTCACTACTTCTTTAGAGCAGGCCCTAATGAAAACGAACCATGGATTTTAGGAATGAAAATCTGAAAAATAACTAAATAAAATTTTACAATATTTGGAGCTGTAAAATTTTGGATCTGTGTCCTTGATTTCCATCCCTCTCATTGAAAATAATAAGGCTCAGAAGGTTAAGAGAGAAGACCATCGTCAAATAATCAACAACAGACTGAAGAGGACAAGAGTCCTAATGGTAGACCAGCACTATCCAACATATTACATACAATTTTAAATTTTCTAGTAGCCACGTTACCAAGGTAAAAAGAAACAGGTTAGGTTGATTTTAATAGTCTATATTATTTGATCAAATGCATCAAAAATTATGTGCATGTATAATCTAAAATATGTAATTAATATGAATATCTCCTAAGACATTTTACATTCGTCTTTTCATACTGACTATTCAAAATCCAGTGTCTGTTTACATGTACAGCACATCTCAGTTTGGACTAGCCACATTTCAAATGTTCATTGTCCACATATGGCTAGTTGCTACTGTATTAGACAGCATAAGTGTAAGATACCAATCCAGTTTTCTTTCCATCACAGGAGTATAATAGCTTAAAAGGGTTGACTTGGGTTTTTAAAGTCATTGTTTTGCTTAATTTAGGAGAATTGATTACTTTGATGTGTAATCAAAAAAGTAATTGAAACTTGGGGTAATAAGTCTTTGATAGAAGTGCATTTATTTGGAAACATCTTTCTGACCAGCAGTTTTGATTCCTTGGTAAATAAATGCGTAGTAATACCTCAAGCAAGTAAATATTTTCAAGTTATTTGTTGACTTTCTTCCTTCTTCACTTTACCCCCTGTGAAGCCATGCTGTCTCAGTTTGCTAACCACAGACATGTTACAGGCAGTGTTGTGGGAGAAGATAATGTCTCCCTCTGTTTCTCCCTTTGGAGGTTGAAGGCAATATAGCCTGGCGCTGCCCCGAGCCGAGGCTGTCCGCCATCTGTGTAAGGAATTCACAATCCCAGACAAAAGAAATTGGCAAAGTCTTCCCTCTGTCTGTTCTCCAGATCCTCAAGATAGCCATAAAACACCTGGACAAAATCAGCAGGTGATGGCAAGGGAAAGAGAATGATCAGTCACAGGCGTTGTTGAATCCTTTGAACATTACTTATGGCCTGGACACTGCTGTCACCAGGCACAGTTTGATCTTGGGTAAGTTTTCTGGAAGAGCTTCATTCCCTGGCTCTGTGACAACAACAGAGCCAGATAACGCTGTGGATAGGGGAGAGAAGAGGAAGGCTGAGGCTTCCCTGCTTCAAGGTACAGCAGTTCCAGGTGGTGTTACCTCCATGTGTGTAAGAACATCCTGCAGAAATAAGTCATATCACCACATGCATAAAGTGTGCTATTCAGGTCAGTGTTCTTACCGTAAACTTGCTAGAGAAGTTAAAATATTCTCTTATCTACTTATATTAATTGATAAAATGTTTTTACAATCTAAGTGTTTGATTAGTGTCATGCGTATGCTGTGTTTTTAATCCATTTTCTGCTTTAAAAGCCATTTTCTGAACTTACACTGAAAAAAAAAGAGTTGGCATTGTTATTCATAGGCTTTAAAAATTTTTTTGTTGTGATGGCCACACATACCACACACATATACACTTCCACAACAATTTGTGTCCCTAGGACTTCTCTGTTTTTGTTAGAGCAGGGTAAATGTAAGGCTAAGACCCTCAAAGAAGTCACCTAAATGCATCTGTTCAGCATACTCACTTTCTGTCACATGGCTTACTTTCACATCTTTTGATTTAATGACGTATCCACAAGATTTAATCGATAGTATGACATCATTTGGGTTATCTGATTTTTTTCTGTGACATTGTTACATGCCAGCTGAATTGCGTATCATGGAATCTGGTAGAGAAAGGACATGTTTGTAATAGACCAGGAATTAAGCTATAAAGAAATGGCACTTTTGCCAATAGAGGTTTTAAACAAAGTCCTTTAGCTGTTACCTTTTCATCAGTGAGAGTTAGGATTTAATATGATGGTATTTAGCTTTGTTTGCTGCTGCCTTTTTTAAGGGTCCTATTTTAGCTATGATCTTTATTTCCAGTGAGAGGGCTAAACCAGAGCTGAAGTGGTGCTGTTTAATTCAAAATTATCCTCTTTCCCTTTGGCTCTGTCTACAAATGTAACCCTTTTTCATATAAATGGCGTCAAGCTTCATTGAATTTAGCTCTGTCTTGTTAAGTACATTAATGCTGTGTTCTGTCATTCATTACATGAGAATTAGTTGTCTATTACAAAGTGGGGGTTTTTGTTTGGAGCCTGATCTTCATGGGAAGAAGGCCACACGTGGCTTAATTTCTTAAGTGCATTGAATACTGGACTTACTTATTTGTGACACTGAAAGTGTCATGCAAAATGCTGATTCTACCATTGAGAGGCCCACCTATATACTAAGCAAGAAAACCTAAAAGAGAAGAACACTTATCACCTTCCTTTTTAAAAATCCCCTTTCCCCCATGTATTTTTGTCACATATTTTTAGTGACTATACAGCGTCCTTAGAGTGTGTTACAGAAAGTGTTAATATCTTAGAGCAGCAGTAATAATAATCCTTTTACTCAGAGTAATCATGTGCTAATCCGCTGGTAAGTCAAAAGTATTAGATCATTTGAAATTCATTGTGTCAGCTCAGTTGAAGTAACTGGTATGGTGCTATAAACATTTAGAGAAAGGGAGTCTTTGAACCCAAATAATAATGTCAAATAGTTTGTTAGTGTTACATGCTCATGTTTAAGGGTTTCATAAGCTCAACCCATGGACAAGAGCATTTCAGTTTACATCAGTGTGTAATGTATTATTTTAACTGAAGGTTTATTTTTATTTTGTTATTTGGGGAAAGTTTCTTTTCCTCTGGCACTTATGGACTGGGTTTTTATGTTACAGTTTTCACCCTGCAATCACAGGGAGTTTGGTGTGCCAGGAGGACTTTTTTTTTTTTTTAAGGAAAATTATTCTTGGTTTTCTAAAGTATTGTGTTTTCTAAAGTACTGTGTTGAATTTGCTCTGTGCTCCTTTATTTTCCTCTCATATTCTTGGGAAGAGCACTAATATTGTACATAGTAATTTTTCTCTGAACATTTTAACTGAGAAGTTTGGCTTCATTTTTCTCCTCTTGCCTCCCCATGAAAGCCACGCCTGCTTTTCAACTTTCGTAATTTACTTGAAGTATTCTCTTCCCCTCTCTCTGAAGCCCCATTTGATCTACCTTTTTAAGATAGTATTTCTTGCCTTAATGATCTTTTTGCCTGTCATGGTAGATGTTCAATTAAAAATTTTTTGAATTGCTTCCCTTCTAAAAAGTTGGGAAGTTTGGTGATTCAATTAGATATGTTGCCTTGTCAGTAGGTGAACATTTTTGCTGATATATCATTCTTTCTTCTTTCCTAAAAGTCAGTTGAGTTTAGAAAGAGCACCTCTTTCTTCAAAGCTTCAAGACTAAGTAAGCCCGCAAATATTGTCCTTTACCTTTATGAGACCAGTCGGCTATTAACTGTAGAAAGCATTGTATTAGAGCTTCCTAAAGTATCAGCTGAATTAATTGGTTTTTTAAGAATGCATAACTTAAGTAATCGAACAGTCAAGCCTCATTTAGAAGGGAATTATTTTCATCCTTTCTCTACCCCGTGTTCTCACTCCTTGCTTTAACTTCACTTTTGATTTGTAGTTGTGGGAGAATTTGTGTAGGGTTTGTTAAGTATTGTAATGTGAGATTCTCCTCCTTTTTGAGATTGAAATTTATAGAATTTTCCTGATTTCATTCTGTAAATAAGGAGAGCCCCCTGGACATTATAATGGATGTCATGCCTCAAGTCCTGCTGGGTCATCCCCTGAACAGACTTTGATAATGAGAAAGTTCATCTCAAAGGAACCTTTCTCTATGTTACTATAGAATGAACCAAAATCTGTGTAGAATAGCTCTGGTGCTTAACTTTGGCCAGAAAAAGAAGTTGTTAACTGCAATCTGAACATTTTAGGCATGCCCCAGCTCAGAGAACAAGGCCAGATGGTCTGGTTTAAATCACAGAAACAGTGTGGCTAACCAGCAGGCCCCAGCCATCTTAGAGGTCACAAGGCAGGGAAAGTCTTGATGGTCCCCAAGGCATTGGCCTCACTGATAGTGTAGTGGTCCATTGGGTATGGGATTGGGGATGATTGATAAGATTCCCATAAGCAGGCCTGGCTAGAAGGGTGCATGTCTTAAAAGTTGGTAGCCCTAGAAATTGCTTTTGGTCACTGTAAAATGACACTTCACTTTAGAGATTAGTTCAGGAATGGTTTTATTGGCATTACTGGGAGAGGGTAGCATGTCATAATGACAAAAAGCATGGACCCCGGAGCCAGGCTGTTTAGGTTTCAATTCTGTTTCTACCATTTGTACTAGCTGTGAGGCATTTGATGGTTACCAAAGTCTCTGTCCCCCAGGCTCCTCATCTGTGAAATGGGCATTATAATACCTATGTGCTACATAGTTCAAATAAATTGTGAGGATTGAATGAATTTATAATGCCTAAAACAGTACCTGAAATATGACAAGTACTATATATGTGTTTAAGTCATAAAATAAAACTGAGTGCTGAGAACTGTTAGTGCTTCAGAGAACCATCAGTAAAACCCTGGAACTGACCCTTCTTTAACTGAAAGGTTTTAGTAATCTTTGTGCCTGCCACAAAGACCATACAAATGTGCTGTGTGCCCAGAAGCTCCTATAGATAACCTCACATATTTGTCCTTCATCCAGAGGTAAAACTTGGAGGGGCTGGTTCTAAAGCACTTTGTGGGATTCCCTTGGGTGAGAGTGGGATGAGTGAACTCCACTTTGATCTAGAAATAGGGCTGTTTTCATAATCCTTTTTATATTGTTCTGCTTTGCTTTCTTTGAGTGATGCATTCTTTCTAAAGCATAATATAATTTGTACTAGAATGATGTTTTTTAGTTGCATTTTTTAAAACCCAAAATGTTTTAACTTTCAGTTTACATCTTGCAAAGAAGCTATATCTGACCACCAATTTTGGTCCAAAAAGCAAGCAAGTTTTTGTGTTTTATTCTTTAAGTATTTTTAGAAGTATTAATCCTCAAAACATTTAGATGTATTAAATCTTCTTTCCTTTTTGGTTATAGAATAAGTAATCTCATTTTTACTATAGTGCTAGGGTTAAAATGAACTTGAAGATAGACCATGAAATTTACATTTATCAGTGATCATCATGACCCCATATTCATTTTCATATTCTTAAATTCCTAATTTTCATATTCTTAAATATACGGTTGTCTGAATAGGTACTACAGATTTGCCAACACTGTGGTTTAAACCATTTCACAAGTACCTGTTTTCATTCACATAACTGGGTTTTATGTTATTTGCGGCATTTACTATATGTTTACTCAGAGATATAATAATACTTGCACAAATGGCAATGGGGACAGAATAATTCAAATGAGGAGAAAAGCATACTATGAATTGCTAGGGAGAACCGCTGAAAATTCCCACGTGTGCCCAAGGAGTTCTTCAGTATAGTCATGGAAACATTAACTGGACATGGTTGCCAGATTTACCAACTTAATTGGAGTTATCTTGATATAATACAGTTGGACAAATGTGACTATTGAGCTCATCAGACTTGGTTTTGAATTCCACTTTTTTCATTGACCAGCTGTGAGGCCTTGGCTGAACCATTTAATTTCTTTGACCTTTAATTTCCTTCTCTGTAAAATGGAGATGATAATAGTACGTATCTTGTTCAGTCATCATGAAAGCTAATTCATGTATGTTAAAGTATTTACGTGAATATAAAATGTTTAGCCTAGTGCTTGACCCATAGCAAGAGCTTGAGAAATAACCCTAAGATTGCGAGTTTTAGGAATTTTGAGACAGGCTAACTTAACTTGCTGTATTGAAGACAAGCTGTGTATTGTCACTCTTGCAAGTGTCACTCCTGTGTTCAGCAGCAAATATTGCCTGCCTCGGGGCACCATCGTGTGTCTACAGACCTTTTTTGGAGGGTAGGACAAATGTATTCTACTTCATGAATTAGGGTAGTAAAGCCATTTGCATTGATAATGTTGAATTCTTTGCATTTTTCCTTTAGGAAAAAATAAACAGTTTTCCAAGTGGTTTTGTTAGCTTTTTAAAATTAAAGTTGTCACACTGAACTGAATTTAGTCCTGAAGCATACGTATACTGATTGCTTACTGTGTGCTTTGCACTATGCTAAAGTTTGGGAAGCTGAGATGAGGAAGACACTATTTTTGCTAATAAGAAGTTTATACTTTAATATTCTGGAAAGATACCCAAGTTTTGGCAAATGGCCAAAACTCATTGAAATTCCACAGTGTGTGTGCCCAGTATTCTTCCTCAAAGTTTGTGACAGTCAAATTTAACATGGTTTTAATTCCAAACATGAATTATATATACAGTTTTATATTGTTGTTGTTGTTATTGCTATGACTATTGTAATTTGGGTTTGAGCCTCATTTTGTTAGCTTTGGCTCTGGAGGCACATGAACCAGGAATCTGGATTTATTAGTCTTTTCTTTGGGGGCAGTTTTCCATAAGTACTACTCCTCTCCCTTTTGTGGCTATTACTTTTTGGTTGTTGTTAAGCCACATGTCACATGATATCATCTAGACAATTTGAAATACACAGTCTGTCTGGAATCTGAGACAACTCAGAAAATTTTGCAATCCTTCATGACATGTCCAAATGACAAGCATACTTATCACCTTCCCTTCTTGGAAATCCCAGGGAATTATCATAGTTTGCTGTCCTGGATACCAGGAATTTCTCACATAAAGTTGAATCAGTGGTTGGATATTTAAGGATGTAGGGGATCTTAAACCAAGGTGAGAAGCCTAGGAGCCTCCCCGTAACACTTGTCCATTGTCACTTAAGTAAAAGGTAGCAAGCAGAACTGCTTGAACAGAATACAAGGAGTTAAAAAACAGACAGCAAAAGCTCATCTCGTTTTCCAGAAGAGCTGTATGTGTTGTTTTTGTTATAAATACCTGTTCTGAGGAGTCTGAGTAGTAGTAGTGGAATGCTCCACACCCTGCTGCCACTACCGATTTTGAACGACATACGGCATCTGGGACTGCCTTTCTCTTTGATTTCATTTTTATTTTTAAGCCTAAAGTTTGCTAAAGGAACATTTTCCTGGGTTGCACACATATAATGGAACCTTTTCTTGGCTTTCAAGGCACACTGTCAATTTAATGGTCAGAGAGTTTGTAGGTTTCTAATTATTTCTTTAATGTAGTATATTTTTCTTTACTGTGTGCTCTGCATTAAAAAATCGAAAAGTACGTTCTCAATGTTCCCTGTGGTTCACAAATTTAAAATAAATGTTGCTGGCTATCTTTTGTTTCAGTGTAAATTTGTTTTTCACACTGTCTTTATCACCTTAGGTTTTTGGATATTCTCTTTTCTAAAACTCCCATGGTCTGTGAGCAAGCCCATGCTGTCTTATAGCCATTAGCAGGACTCGTCTATCTTCTTGGGTGATCTTCTTTCCCCACCTTGGCTTGTTGAATTCAGTTAAATAGCTTTTTCATGGTGCTGACGGCCCAGTACTGTGCTAGTTGTGGGGGGTGATGCCAAGTCAAACAAGACATGGTCTCTGACCTTGAGGACCTTCGAGTCCAGTGTCTCTTGAAAGCCTATCCATCTTCCAAACCACCTCTTTCACTAAGCCTTTCCTCATTACCTCAGAAGTGGTCTCTCTCCTCTGAACCCTAAAGCATTTTGTTTATGCCTCTCTTGTCACATTGATCACATTCTACTTTATAGTATAGTTATTTGTGGTCAGGATTATCTCCCTACTCAGTTGTAAATTCCTTAAGGACATATTTATGTTTACAGGTCAGAGTTTAGAATTCTGCTTTCCACATAGTAGGTGTTTGATAAGTATTTAGTGAATCGACGGAGCCATGAGAATAGAAGTTCTTGCTAAGAATTGGTGATTGGATCTCCTCATATTTTAATATTTTGTACTTATTCAGCACAGTTGAGGGAATTTAATTTTCAAGTCCTAGTGTGTTAAAAGGAAGGTGAAGAGAAATACAAATACCTAGTTCTGTACATTTGATATGAGAAAGGTGGCTGGGGAAGGAATAAGGGTATGAGACTGTTTAATGTGTACAGTATTGTATCATGAGGCAGATACTTAATTTCAGGAAACAGCCTAATGAATATGAACACTTGGAAAATTAGTTGTCCATTTCATTAATTGTTTATTTGTGAATGAAAGGGGCTAGTCAGCCTGGACGATTGCTTGGTTTCTGGAAATCAGTATACTAAACTATCTCCAGATGTGGGGAGTAAGAACGACATCCACATTTTATTGCGTGTAACACTTTGCACAATTCACAATTTGAGCTTGGGGTTTTTTTTGTTTGTTTTGTTTTTTTTGCTTCTGTTTCTAGCACTTCATCTTATTTTAGTATTAGATCCCTGTTCTCTTTTTCACCTCCTGCAAATTAACTATTAAAATAATTAAAAGGAAACATTTGGTAATGTGCTTTCATTAAACTTCTGTGGTCTAGTTAGAAGAAAGAGGTTAGTTTATTTTTAGTATGGAGAAATAATTTTTTTCTTTGAGCTGTTATTTCTTTGGGAGATATTTATATGATAAATGTACATGTATGAGGGTTTCAAAAACTTTTAGTTAAGTCAATAATTGTTCCTTTATTCTGCAGGTAAAATATTTAAAATTAACTTAATTGCTATTTTGGATATTTGAAACCCGCTTGGATGACATAGTTTCACAATGCTACTCTTACAAGTTATTCTTTATTGACTAAATGCAAACAGACTGTAGACTTCTTGCCTTAATAAATTATTAAGTGAGACTTTGTTCACCTTGAAATTTTTGGGGGCCTTTATGCAATTATTTAAATAATAACCTTGATATTGCATGATTGTCTTACTCCCTCACCATTCCTGCAACAAGTGTCCTAAACCCCGTTCTTAGAAGCTGCTTGGGAACCTGGGTTTTGATGGATAACCACTCAAAAATAACGTCAGATCGGTGTGTAGGGTTAGATTTTTAAATGTCACTTAAAAATGGCATTTGTGCCATAGTTCACTTTACAGTTATTTTCCAGATAATTCAGAATACTAGAAAAATCCTTCTGGTCCTGGAGGAAAAACTATAGTGAGCCTTTCTCTTCATCTGCAGGTTGTAGAGGAAACTCTGGCTAGACCCTTTGGTGACTAATTTAAAGTATCTGGCAGGACGATTGATAGCGCCTTTTCTTTGTATTGTGACAAATATATTTCGGCTGCAGTTTATTAACATAATTCAGCACAACCACAGACATATTGTACATATTAGAGCATAGAATTAGAACCATTTTTTGCACATCACAGTCTTCTCTCACTTGTACTTTTTTTTTTTTTTTGACAAGGATCTGGATAATTGCTTCAACAAATGAACTGCTGTGTTCATTCTGTTTCTATAATTTCATAAATTGTTTTCAGGCTAAAACCAAGCAAGCTTTCACTGAGTTAATATAAAGAACCACAGTGTAATTACAGGAGCTGTATTATTAAAAAGTATGACAGAAATGGCAGCCTGACAGCTACTTTCTCCTTGCTTTATCACAACAAATTAAATATCTCTTTTAAGTGTCAGTAAGCAACAGAGTCTGCTCTACATACATCATCTTGAAAATGGGTATGCACTTATGACTAATTATTTTAAGTATGTGCATGCTGTTGTGCCCTGGGAAAGATGCCTTGCATTTGTGGCCTCCGAAAGTTGACATTCTTGAACTCTGAGGCATTGAAAGGTGAAACATTTTGGATTGGAATGCAAGTTAAGTTTGCCACAGAGTATGACGATTGAGATCAGATAGAAACTTTTTTCAGGTGTACATCGTGTCTTCTTCATTAATTCCATTTAAATTCTGCTGGAGAAACTGCTCAAAGATCTCTATCTCTGTTTCAGTTCACAGACCCATATAACCCTGATAAATTATTGTCATTCAAGTGTTTTGTCAGTTTCTCATGGGACTCTTACCCCTTCATTCTCATAGCTGTGGTCTACTTTTTCTTCCCATACGTAAATTGTTGGGAACCTCAGATTCCTTCTGGGGATATTTAGGAAAAATGTTACTCATTGGCCATTCTTTTCAAGTCTTAGTGAATCTAATTATAGTCGTGCATCTGGCAGGCATGAAAACCATTAGATGAGCAAAGAGGGCTCCCAAATGCCACTCTATGAGTGTAATTTAAAATGCTTCAGATTCAGCATATCCTTCTTCAGTTGCATTATTAGGTACATCCTCTTGTACTGTAATCCTTCTGGTTGTGGTTACATGGTGTATTCAATCCTTGCCACTCTTTTCCTCTCCCTCACCATTGTACTGTATGATATCTATATTGTGTTGCTAGGCTTTTCCTGTAGAGTTGATCAGGATATATATTATGTTTATAATATGTATGACATAGAAATAGTTTGGTATTTAGGGATAAAATAGGTGTGACTCACCTTCTTAAGAACTTGTCATTCTCTAATAAATACAACTTAAAACAACTGAGTGGGAAGCAGGGAACAATAAAAATAAAACCAAACCTATTTTTTTTAAGTTGATTTACTTATTTTGTTAGAGACAGAGCACACGTTGGGGAGGGGCAGAGAGAGGGAGAATCCCAAGCAGGCTTTGCACTTGGGGCTCCATCTCATGAACTGCGAGATGATGACCTGAGTCAAAATCAAGATTGGACGCTTATTTGACTGAACCACCCAGATACTTCAAGCCAAACCTATTTTTTTTTATACCTCTCCATTCAGTCAAGACTGATGAACCAAGGGAATAGTCAGACTAGCAGGTAGGCCAAATAAGGGATTCAAGACTTAATGGAGAGATGGAGGGGAAGAGGGAGGAAGAACACTGTGAAGAACAAATAACGCTGATCTTTCTGAGAGTCCTACAGAAAAGCCCTTCTTCACATTAGGTTGAATTAGGACCCAGAATAGAAATCTGCTCAATGGCATAAATTCTGTAAGTTGCATTTCCTGGCTACAACTGTAGGTGCCTAACGTTTGTAGCCATGTATGTACATTTACTGCCTGTGACACAAGTAAAGAAATAGGAGACTGCTGCATTTCTCTAAAGATATAAGATTAAAGTTCAGCCTTATTCTTTGCAAGCTGTACCTAGTTTGATTCTGTGTCCTCATATTTAGCTTGTCTTCCAATTGAGTTGCAAAGTTTCTGCCTTGGAGTAGCTCATGTTTACTTTTTTTTTTTTACTGTTAGGCTCCTACTTCATTTCTCCTCAGGGAAGCAGTCTCTTTATCTATAAGACTGGGTTTAGATATATGTTCTCTGTGTGATATATAGCACCTTATGTGTATCCACTGTACTTTAAATTGCTCATTTACTTACCTTACAGGCTAAATTTCTTGAGGGCCCTGTCTTACAGTACCTTTATCTGCAGTTCCTGGCACAGAGTGGGCACTTAGAAAATATTTGTTTAACTAATGATTTCAGTTCTGAAACTTTTACTATAAAAGCTCTTTGAACCCATAAGTAGTAGCTCTGAAAGGCCCCCTGGGGTGCCATCTTTTTTTTTTTTTTCTTCAGCCAATCAGTGATTAGAGTTAGCTGAGACTATACATCAAACAGCATCTCATTCCATAGCCTGCATCGAGCATCTTCATTTCACAGACCAGTGTTCTAGGCACCAAAGGAGCAAACAAAACTCCCAGTCCTTTTCTATATAGACTAAATTTAGGTTGATGATGTATGATATTGAGAAAGCATAAGTACATGATAAAAACTTGTACGTTATTATATAAACTTAGAGCTTTGCGGAGATTTGGAGCATATTCCAACTCATGCATGTCATAGAAGAAGAAGTGGAAAGAGTTTGGATTTTGCCTCTTTCAAGTTCACATGCTAGTGAGTGACAGATTTGGAAGTAATACCTCAGTTTTTTAGGTCTTCCTGACTCCCTCCCCCGTCAGATTCTCTTTACCACATCAGCTTCTATATGGAGTGGTGAGGGCATACCTAAACATAAACTGCATGTCTGGAAGCCATACATTGTTTAGATCAGAAATGTATTTTCTTTCAATGCTTATTTTGCCTAAGATAAGGATTAGTAAACATAATAATAGCTTTTATTTACCATTTACTATGTGTCTGGCTCTGTGTGAGGCTCTTCAGACAAATGATCTGTAATATATAAAAACCCCATGTAGAAAGTAGTGTCATTCTGTTGTTACAAATGAAGAATTGATGGCTCAGAGAAGATGAACACCGTGCACAAAGTCCACACGGTTAGTGGAGGATTACCCTTAAGGAAAAATGGAGGATAAGGTAGATTTAGTTAATCACAAGCTTCCCACTCTTCTCTTGCCTGCCTTCCCATGGAATTAGTTGCCTCAACTGAAAGCTTTGCTCACTGTAAACAGTGCTTTGTGATCAGTTGTGGCAATGTGGCTGCCAGTCCCACCATGGGGCTTTTGGAGGCCAGGGAGTAGATAGATGATGGTAATAAGAATAAGTTGGGGGTGCCTGGAACCCTGTCTGGCTGATTTAAAATCTGCTTTCACACGAACCTTCCATGGGAGCCAAATTTCATTTACTTGTTCTGTGACTTTTTAAAAGGTGTCAATTTTTGTTAATTTACAAATTAGATCACTAGCACTTGTGACTAGAATAGTATGGGGCTTTCCATATGAAAGTCTTAACTGCCTCAAAAGGGTAGGAAAACATTGCATTTGATATCAAGAAGTCTTAAAAGGAACCTCATCTGATAGTGAAAGCATTTGTGTGTCATATATTAGTGCACTGTGCTGTTCAAGTAAACTTGTTAGCTTCTCTACATTATTATTTTTAATAAGACTAGTAAAGTAGGATAACAAACTATCTTATTATTATCTTTTGCCTTGAAAATGTATTCCATAAAATTTAATAAAACTGTAGGGGCACCTGAGTGGCTCAGTTTGTTAAACATCTGACTTCAGCTTAGGTCATAATCTCACAATCCACGAGTTCGAGCCCTGTGTTGGGCTCTGCTGACAGCATTTGAATTCTGTGTCTCCTTCTCTGTCCCACCTCTGCTTGTGCTCAGTCTCTCTCTCTCAAAAATAAATAAACATTAAAAAATATATAATAAAATTATTTACTTCTAAGTGTAACCTTTATCACAGGTCCTTGTGTTCAGACCTGAGCCACCTATCAAAAGTTGAAATGGAAAAAACAAACAAACAAACAAAAAAAACGCCAAAAGTTGAAACAGTTATAACCAAGTTTAGAAGTGTGGAGTGGGTCCTGTGTTGCCTTTAAATGGCACCTCACAGGAATACCTCCCCCTTTCCTCTCTATTCCTTTATTATTGTCTCCATGCTTTGGAGCACCTGGATGGCTCACTTGGTTAAGCACGCAACTCTTTTGGCTCAGATGATGATGTCATGGCTTTGAAGTCATGAGATTGAGCCCCGCATTGGGTGTTGCACTGAGCATGGAGCTTGCTTGAGATTCTCTCTCTCTTATTCCCTCTGCCCCTCCCCTGCTCACATGCACATGCTTGCTATAAATAAATAAATAAATAAATAAATAAATAAATAAATAAATAAATAAATAAAATTGTTTCCATCCCTCCTTGTTTTCTCATTTTTTTTTACCTCTTCGGTTTTATTTTACCCTTTTGAGTATTGAATACCTGTTAATTTCTCCCAAATCCATTCTTCACAGTCTGCTAGAGTGAGTTTTCTCTTTTAAATTATTATTACCCTTTCAAGAGAATCCCTTTAAAAATGTTTTTCTCAGTTCTCTCAAACTTCTGTCTTTTGTACATCGCTTTATTCACAGTTCTAAATACACATATAAACCAGTTTATAAATAATCAGTTCTCTTACTTAGGACCCCAAACTTGCTCATCATTGAAGTTGGAAGCCCTCTCTTCCATTCTATGAATAGATGAATGACTAGTTTAAAAAAAGATTGTTCATGAAAGGTTGGACTAACTCCTTCTTAAATTTCACCCAAGTATATCACTGTCTACCCTGAAGTGTAAAAATACTAATTTTCATGGCTCCGTTCTACTTTGGCACTGTAATATACTCCTATATCATATTTTTAGAAATTCTCACTTAGGTTCTTTATCTGACAGTAAGGAAAACTTTTAATTCAGTCTATCTTACATGTTAAATAAGGAAAAAATTGTTGTAGCACTTGTTATTTCATGATAGTCATGGGACAGAAATGAAGATTTCAAAGTTTTGAGGCAGTAAAGCCTAGTGGTTTAGAGTTCAGATAGTAGACTAGATTTGGCAGGAATTCGAATCCTGCATCGGCCTTGGGAAGGTTAGTTTTTGTCTCTATGCTTTGGTTTTCTTACCTATACATGATACCTCCTAATAGAGTAATGTTCAGCATCAAATAAATTATTCTGTGTGGAGTATTAAAACAGTGCTTGGTATGTAGTAAGTGCATGGGAGTGTTGGCCAGTATTACTATCAAACTCTCTGGACAGGATATAAAATATGCAAAGAAAGTAATATAGTCTTAAAAACACTATTTTAAAGTAGGACATTTCCTCTCTTCATTCTCTTTACTCATTCATTTCTAGTGAATTTGGTGCTTCTTGTATTGACTGACAGAACCTATTCAGCTTGTTTTAAAGAAAGCAGTTGAAGTCTTAAGTGTGCTGTTTTTAAAATAATGATTTGTTTTTTGACATGTATGAGAGGACATCTTATGAAGTCTATATTGAAGGAGATATGTCCATTAATAAAATTTATTCTCTATTTTTATAATTCCCAGGAATGAGGGGATTTGTTTGGTATAGTAACCATACGTTTAACTAAAACAAACACATAAAACCAGACTGACACCCAGAAGTATATTTGTCTTTTGTTTTACAAGGTCTATTTGTTTATTAAGGTAAAATCCATATAATTAAAATCCACCACTTAACAGTGTACAATTCAGCGGCTTTTAAAACAGTCACAATGTTGTGCAGCTATTGCCACTATCTTATTAGATCTTTTTACTTGGAAAGGATTCATATTTAAAGAAAGTCATGCAGCTTTTTAAAAAATAAATATTAGTTAACTGTTTCATAAAATTAAAGCGTTGGAATACATGAAAATCAACAGAGTATTGCTTCTTTTGTAAAAAAATGTTTTTAAAGAAATCTGCGTGTGTATGGTTTTGGGGAGAAAAAGACAAGACTGAGAGAGGTATTAGGATAGAACCTAGGTAGCTGCTTATAATGTTACATTTCTGTTGAATAAGCAAGAAAATTATTAATGCTCTTAAAATCATGAACTAATTTGGACACAATACAGGAAACTGACTATTTTGTCAACATCCAAGTCAAACTCGAGACCTTTAATATTATTTATATAAGATTTTATTTACTATTCAAAGTCAAAATGCTTTTTACTAGAATTTATATACCTTTGTATGCTTTTTACATTTGATTTGAGTAAGGAAAAATTAACAATTTGTATGAAAATTTTAAACATGTTATGGTCAGAACAATGACAGAATAGTTCATATAAGATGTTTTATAGGACATCTCGTTTGTTGGAGCTTGAGAGAAAGGTTTTTAAGAAAACCTAAACAGAAGAAGTTTAAAGAAAAAAATTACATCTCTCAATGCTTTAAGACACTTAGCTAAGATTATGAGCAGGAACACTAATGGGAGATTTGAGGCATTGGCTGTGAAACTCACTTACAATATTACTGAACAACCTCATGTTATTGCCAGATGTCATAGTACTTCTGTCCTCTTATATTCTTTTGTCCACACTGAAGCAACTTGAACAAAAAAGGATGTTCTGATTATTGGCTATCTCTATTATAAAAAATGTTTGATATCTGCTTATTGCTGATTATGTTTATTTATTTATACTATGGATATTTAATGTTTCCAAATGATACCCTTCAACCAAGCAATTCTGTACATGGACAACAGAGTATGACTTTTATTTATTTTTTTATTTTTAAAATTCTTTTAATGTTTTATTTATTTTTGAAAGAGAGAGAGAGAAAGAGAGAGAGAGAGAGAGAGAGAGAGACAGCGTGAACAGGGGAGGGTCAGAGAGAGAGGAAGACACAGAATCCGAAGACAGGCTCCAGGCTCTGAGCTAGCTGTCAGCACAGAGCCCGATGTGGGGCTCGAACCCACGAACCGTGAGATCATGACCTGAGCCGAAGTCGGACGCTTAACCGACTGAGCCACCCAGGCGCCCCCAGAGTATGACTTTTAAAGTGGATTAGACAGGATGAACCTGACTACTAAATGTTTGACAACATGGGTAGTATTGAATAAACTTACATTTGTTTTTAAATTCACATTTTAAAGAGTATGAAATTAAAAATTTAAAGAGATTGCAAGGTTTCTATAGTATTAGCATTCTGTCTGATGCGATGAGTGGAAGTAAATTTTACTTTTAGTCCTGTCACAACCCATGCGTCTAGATATTGTGCTGGATTAGAACCTCAGTCTTGACTTTGCAACAAAAGTGTGAACATTCCTGTTTGCAGTGCCTGTCCTTTCCTGGACTAAGGAGTAGGATTGCTTTTGCTTCTTGATAGATTTAATCAAATCTAATACTAGTTTGACAATTGAAGGCATAAAGGGTGACCCTCAACAGCTTTTCAAAACACAGAATGCTATTCCAGAACAATATTCCAGTAATGAAATTAATTAGTACTTCCCAAAAGTTTTAGTGGGTGACCTATAGAATGCTTTTAATACACAGAGTGAGGCAGCTCCTTCTATTTCTAAAGTTCATCATTTTGTTAGGTAATATTATATATCATAATACTATAGGGAGTAAAGGAATAACATAGAGGAGAGAAGGAGATGAAATGAAGATTGGGAGGCATTAAATGATAAAAATCCACCTTCCTGGATGCAGTTAATACAGAAATGTAAAAATGTTCCCATCTGTCTAAGCCATCATTTCTGATGTAGTCCCTGGAGGAAGTGGCTGAAAAGTCATTTCCACCTAATGGGTTGTTAGGTTGCTTCTGTACAGTAAGTTGGTGGTTGCAGCCCACTTCCTCTAAGACAAAGGGCTGTGTCTCTAAAACCCCATCACAACTGACACTAATTGGCATTGCTGTCGGCCCCGAGCTGTGAAAGCAGGCCTGCGTGGGCATACAGTGGGGCGCGCTGGTGTGTGTGTGTGGCACCAAGGGGAGGACTTTTTCTCAGATTTTGCTAGTGGGTACGTATATTTTGCTTTTACTTTTCTGACCCCTGTTCCTGCAGTTTATATCATCTTCAGCATTGTTACTTGACTTGGGGAGAAATTCGATGAAAGGCCCTTTGCTGAGCACTGTGTCACTGGAAAGTATCCTCACCTTTTATAATGTTGCGGCTTCCAGATTTTATCACTTACCTGTGAAAAATCTCTCTATTAAGTAATTAAAATTATCAGTAGTAAATATAGTTAATAAACAGACCACCTTTTACCTCACATTTTTACGCATCTCATAAACTAACATTTTTGTTTTCTTATTTTCTTAAATGAGAAGCCAGAAGAGGGCATATCAGTCTTTCAAAAATCAGTTTGGGAGCCATTTGGCCCAATTCACTTACAATTACTGTAAATTAGGAGAAGAACATGCTTTGTATTCATAAAGGTCTAGAGCTAAGGATTCAGTTGCTGCAAGGAGTTTTGACAAAAAAAGAAAAAGGAAGCAGATTAGCATGCTATCCTTAGAAATTTTTAAGTATGTCAAAACTTGATTGCTGTATATGGTTCCAGATTTTGATGATTTGTGTACAAGGGAAGGGACTGGGAAGGGAGAGAAACATAACTGAGCAGTTATGTTGGAGGGGTACTTTCCTATACATTACTTTTCAAAATGTGCAGATATTACCTGACTTCCATTTATAGTGAAGTGAACTGCAGTCATTGCCAGTTGTAGACAAACTCTCTACTTTCTTAAATGCATATTGAAAAATTGGTGAGTGGTGGCAGAAGGGAGGAAGGGAATTACTAAGGGAATTGATGAGTCATATGAATCATTCATGTCTCTTCCCTGCATCCATTTAAAATGCAAACGGATAGCCATTTAGGCACCCAGACCCTGGCCCTTTCTAGCTTTCTCTTCCCTCCTCCATCAGTTTCAGGCTCAGGGGTATGTAGTGGGATCTTGCTTCAACAGTTGGCTTGGACCACAGCTCCCTGTGAAAGGCTCTGCTTTCTAACATTGGAAAAGCTCCTGAGGCCTTCCTCAGGAAACTGCTTACTTCCCTCACAGTATCCAGAGGGATGTGAAACAAGTTTGGGGTTTCTCTTCACCCCTGAAGCCCTTCAAGCAGAGAATCACCTTGCATTTATGTCCTTTATTTAGTTCTCAACATGGTTCCATGCCTGTTTTTGGCCCCTTACTGATATAACTGTTCCAGTGCTGACACGAGGGTGAGGCCACTGAGGTGTCCAGGGTCCAAAATTCTAGGAGGTGCTTCCTCTCAGGAATGTGCTTGGTTGAGATGCTAATTTATTCATTCTGGAATGTGGTCCTGGCAACCTATACTTCTGCAGAGTACTATGGATGAGTCTTACATGTATCTTTTCTCTTTTATATTTAATAGATAAGAGCTTTGTTTTGCTTTGTTTTTTTTTAAAGAAGTGGAAGCATTTGGCTAATAGCAAAAGAGGATGGAGATAGCGCTAAGAAACTTGTTTTCACAGCACAATGATAAATCTCACCTTCCTTGTACAGACTCCCCTTGCTTTATCTATAGTGTCTAACTAATAAAAGAAAAGAAACACTTACATTATTTTCTGTGATTCCAAGTGAACGCAAGAAGTAGTTTCACATTGGAGGTATTACTAGCACACATTTTACAATTCTCACCCCTGTCCACTTTATAGTCTTTGTTTTCTCAGACAGAAAGGTAACATACCTGACACCTGTGCAGAGTCTTAAGTTATTAACTCTCCCCGTATAATCTAATAGCCTCATGCACAAACAAGCTTTAGTAGCTGATATAACACTACCACTTTATACTACTTTTGGCACCAGGGGATTTTTCCTTCTCATCATTAACTCTTTAAAATTAAGCAAGGAAGATTAATTTGGGGGGAATAAATCTCTCTTTCTTTGTTGATGTTTTATTTTATTTATTTAGAGAGTGAGTGAGCGCATGAGTGGGTGAGCGGCAGAGAGCAAGGGACAGAGAATCCCAAGCAGGTTCCATGCTCGGGCCAGAGGCCACCATGGGGCTTGATCTCACACCCGTGATATCCTGACCTGAGCCAAGATCAAGAGTTAGATGATCAACCTGAGCCACCCAGGCAATTTCCGTGAATTGACAGAATAAAAAATTTTTGCATAGAAGTAAATATTGAAAACGTTTTGGCAATTAGAATATGGCTAAATAAACATTATGTAGTCTAACTCTACAATTTGTTAATATCTAGATAAAAGGTAAAAAGCTTAATCTATATGTAGCCTAGTAGTCTAAAGGAAAATAATGCTGTATACATACCTACCCACTTAAAATTCTGTCACTCCTGCTTTATCCAAGGCATATCATGTGGTAGCTATGCTTTGTTGTTAACTTGAATACAGGTAAGTCACGTAACAATTAAAATAATAGCCTCACATTTACTGGATATAATCAAACATAAAATATTAAAACATGTTCACTGCCAGCTGTATGGATATTGAGATAACGTTTCAGTTAAATCATATTGAATTGTGCTTTCTTGACCCAAGTGGAACAGACTAATTGTCCAAATAGTGTAGGAAATAGTTGCCTTATAATACTCTGAGGTACTTGGCAGAAATATAGTTTATACTCTGTTTTCTTGGTTTTTGTTTGTTTTTGTTTGGCACTGATGTCCAGTTTTATAAACAGCAATGTCTGTGGTCTGTGGTCATCTACTTAGGGTCCCTCTGGAATTATTCAAAATATATAATGTAGACTAGGCATAGGTTCTTGATGTATTAGGGTTCTGAATGTGGGTGACTGATAAATGCAGTGAAACTTTGTTGGTTTCTACTGTCTTCCTTTATCATTCTTTGTAGACCACCAAAGCTAGTTTGTGTATAGTTGATCATCCAATAATGCATTGACTTGTCTAATGGTAATCATAATGAAGAGGTGGAGACACCACAACATCTGGAAATACCTTCTGAATCATTAAAGAAAAAGTGAAATGTATCAAAGTGTTACACATTTTAATATATTACCTTTTTCATGTATTGCTTACCTATTAACCAGGATTCTCTGATACTCTGAGCATTTTATTCCTTTCCAGAGCAAGAGTGCAGATTGAGAAGATTTCATCAGTCTGTGCAGGGAATTGAGATTGACTCCCTCAACCTACCTTTTACCTTTACTGAAAGACAAATCTGGGGAGCTGTTCATTCAGAGATACTAAATGGGTGTGTGTGTGCTTATCACCGAAGGGCAATTATATGTAGGCTTTCGTTCATAGCTACCGGTGCCTCTTGTAGGAAGGGAATTGGAATTTTGAATTTATACTTCTTACTCTTTGACCCTAATAAGAAAGTTGTAAATTACTACAGCACAAGTTATGATTTAACCCTTCAAATCATTTGAATATGGTTGACGTTAAACTCCCTTCCCTGATCACTTAGCATTCAAAATTTAGTTGGGAGGAAGTAGATGGTAAATTGGTATTTCACAACTTCTGGCCTTGTCTTTGGAGTAACAGAGTTTTAGCACCTGAAAGCACAAATGCTTCGTCTATGACAGACCACATACATTTTAAGTGTTGCTCTTTAATGCTCAGTTGTGTTTGTATAATGTGAATTGATTTTTCAGAGGCTGAAGTTTTACATGTAGCTGTCCTTCAGGCATATTCGTATTAATTTATTCATATTAAAGCCACAACTTGATATTTTTAGTAACACTTGGATCAAGGAAGAACAGAGGCAGCTGCAAAAAACTGACTTTAAAAAAATGTCTTTTGGTGTTTGGCTTTTAAAAAAATGGGTAGTATGCGATTTCATTGCCAGATAGAAACAGTAGATATTATTGCCCAAGGATATATATATTGCCTGTGACAGAGCTAGTGCCTGGCTCATGAACTATGATGAGTTTGGTTTTCCTTTTTTGGTTTCAGGTAGTGTGTGTGTGTGTGTGTGTGTGTGTATGTGTGTGGACTTTGGCAGCAGAAGGATGGTAATGTTAGAGAAGAAGATATTTTTTTCTATAATGATAGACCTAAAGTTAGAATGTTACTCATATTGCCTAGAAGATTAGCTAGGTATGCATCATCAAAATAAGATACATTTTTCTAGAATATTTAAAGTGCGTCTTCCTTCTAATGGTTAGTGGAGTCTACCACAGCCAAGCTGACTGAGAATATTTATCTCTTGTCACTCTTGCCTAAATTTGGATAATCAGGAAATTATTTCTGTACAATAACTTGCATATTTTGGTAGTGTATTCTATGTTTTATCATTATGTGAATTTTGTCGTGTCTATTTTCAGATAGATATCCCTGGAATTTGTAGGTGCTATTCATTCACAGACATTTTAGCAGATTTATTTATTTATTTATTTATTTATTAAAATTCTCAAGATATTACACGTTATGTCTACTCAAAAGCTTTCTCTGCTTTTGTTTTTTCCTTAGTATGCCAGTTCTTAGAAACATGATTTTAATGTAAATTATATATTGATAGCCTCTTAGCATTCTGTCAGATTTAAATTTCTTAGAAAGTTGTTATGCAACCAAAAATTTGACAGATAAATGTAAAGTGTCTAGCAAGTGATACGAATAGTAACCGAGATTTTATTTTCATTTCTGTCAACTTTCTGTGCTATGATTATTAATATTAGAGTATATGGTTCCTGGTCTGTGCAGTTATGTACAAGGATCTTTATTGTCAAGGGGTTATGCTATACTGAGAGACAAATTATTGGTTTGGAATCCTTAATTATTTAATAAAGAGATTCTATGAGATCTCAAAATACAGATTTAAATCCCTAAAACTAGAGGGGACAAAATAGGAAAACCAGACATATGAAAGAATATCATCTTTATGTGAGAGATGAATTATGATATTCAAAATCACATCCAGTTTTAAAGAAAAAAAGGAGTAGATTTATTCTATACACTAAAATTATGGTGAAAATGACATGAAAGCACATGCTGATAAAGCTTGTGCCTTCTGGTGTATAAAGCAAATATCTAAATATATGTCTATTTGTGTCCATATACAGAGTTAAAGGACAGTTTTCCATGAAATAATGCATTCCTTTAGAATTGCTGTAGATTTTCATAATTTTTAAAACATTCCTATTGTAACCTACATCAAAAGGGCAGCCAGGGTTTTTTGTGTCTGACTATACATATGCATTATAAAAAAGTGAGTCTACTGTAATTACCAGTTTGCAGAGCGAATTCCTGCAGGGTTTGTACTCTCCCCATTAGTAAAAGAGATAAGTTGAAATGTATTAAAATTTCACTGTACAACTGGGAGTTTTTGTTCACAGTAAATGTGTTAATGTTTCTTCATTGCTTGACTGTTTGTGTTTAAATTTAGGCAGCGTGCCCAACAGGGACAAAATTATAGGATAAAGCTATGTATAAAAGAAAATCCTTCTGAGAGCACCAATAAGGCTCTTTTTAAAAATAAGCAGTTACATATAATAGTACATGGCCGTAGCTACAGAGAAAAGTTTTATCTGTCTATTTCAGAATTATTGGAATTTTTCTTTCCCTTGTGTAAAAGTTAAGAGGACGGAGTTTATGTCAATAGCTAATACACTTTGATGTAAAAACATCTATTATTTTATTCAGCATTACTCCTGTAAAAAAAATTCCTTCTTGTTGTCCTTATGATGAAGAGAGGCTAATAGCATTTTGAGAGAGAAGTGATAGATCACATTTTCTTCCCTAGGAAAGTAATTCTTTCTTGTTAAGAATTCTAATTACAGCCTGTTGTATTTTTTGGAGCATTTTTCTCTGCTTTTCTTCATTGCCATGAACTTAATAAATACATTTATTCACATAGGTAGGCTTATATTAAAAAAATTAATCTGCAACCACTATCACCTAGAGTGAGTACATAATGAAATTCACAAATACAGGGTAAGGCTAGTATTTCTCTGTAGTCTAGAGTGGGCAGAAGTTGAAGCTATCTGTAAACACCGGCTATATACACTTTAGCCAGCCTGCTTTTCTCTCTCTTAAATGTGGAAAATGTATTGTAGTTCCTCCTGTTTGACTTTTATAGTTTTTTTTGCCTGCTTTTCCATACGCGAAGATGAATTTGCCAGTATCCATATGCCATCTCAAATGTCTCCACGGGCCTCATACCACAGACCCATAATACAAACTATGTAAAGAAGCAAAAATAAAATTCCTCATCTTTAAATGTTGCTATCAGTGTTTTGTAGTCTACGTACTGATAATGTATATGGGTATGCAGAGATATACGGGGAGGAGGGGGTGAGGGCACATGTATATGTGTATGTTATCATTTGTTTGGTTCCATACATTCAAGTACCCATAGGAAAATACGAAATGCCCCATGAAAATTTCCTGTTGTGTATAAGCTTTCCATCATAAAATGTATTTTTCCCCTTAAAATAGGTTGGTTCACCAGAGAGAGTGAGAGATGCATTTAATTCTTCCTCCTCTACACTGTTCTTTAAAAAGTAAATTTTTAACTGATAGACCTTGAAGTCCTTTAGAGCTATTACTTTCTTTTGGCTAATTCGTAGAAAGGCACCATATGAAAATTGGATTTTTGATCTGATGGAGTGATTTTTGAGTTCTTATGAACCATTTATAGTCTATCAAGTAAATCCTTCTTAGTTCACGGATTATTGACCCAATGGACCATATTAGCTGCTTCGAAGCTGTTATAGCCCATTATGTTGATTCAGCTGACACACATGTGAACCCAGTCCACATGCCCACGATGACATTAACATTATTCTGGAAGACTCCCTTTTTTTCCACAAGCCTTTCTATTTATCTCTTAATTTCCAAGAGTTAGCTCAGAGTTCCTGACAGCCATTGCATAGGTTTCTCCATTTGCTCAGTAATGTTGAAGCATTTGTTAGCAGCTAGATGGTCTGCTTTTTGCCATCTTTCTCTATAAGTATATGTCTCTCTTTTGTCTTTTAACCAACTAATCCTTACAAGAAAAAAGAGAATAATGTTTTTTCAATACTCTAGGGCACGTTTTACCCTCAGATGCTTATAGATTACCTAGAAATGTGTGAGATTTCTCTGAGCATTGGAATGTAGCTTTGAATTTGAGAAAACTACCTTTTAGAAGAAATGATAACATTGTATTTGTGTTTTTAAAAAATGTATTACCTGAGAGGTTTCACTTGAAAAATTCTGGTGACTCTTAGCCAGTGGTAAAATCAAGATGTGCCTTTAGTGATTTATATGAAGCTCTAATGAAGCCAGTCCAGGTCTCAGCACGGACCCCTGGGGAATCTGTGACCTAACATAAATAACGTATAAGAGGGCATGTAGACTGTTCATCATATCATTATTATTATTTGTAATAGGTATGATTCCTGAGGTGATATCTGCTCTTGGGCAAAAGAGACACATTCTTTCATAATCAGACATAATTATGATGTACAGTTATATATGCACAATGGAAAGTATTAAAATGTTTTTTGAGATATGCTCCTTATTAATGGGCAATCCAAGACATGAAGAAATAAGGTGATATAAAATAAACCAAGTGTTCTTAAGGATACCTTGTGTCACTTTTTTTAGATTTTGGCCTTTCTTAGTGTAACCATTTAAAAACTCTGTATAAAGCTGTTAAGAGTCACTTTCTCTGTCTAAAATGTACCACTTTGTAGAAAAGCCTGGTATAAATTAACTGCTTACATAGCGGTTTACCCCACCTTTTCAAGTTGCTTAAACCTTTACCCATACCTCTCCCTTTCAGTGTAGTTTTGTCTACATTTCTTACTTGGTTTTACACTCCTATTGTAACTGAAAAAAATATATCTGAGGAAATCTCACTGTGGAGGGAGGGTAACGGGGGATTATTTCGCTTCTTGCCTTTCATACACAGGCAGAGTGGAAAGAGCCCTGGATTACTAGATGTGCCCATTTAAGGACATCTCAGAGCCTCATTTTCTGCTGTTTGAAAAATCTCTAATTTGGGGGATTTTGATGATTAAACATGAGAATGTATTTGAAATATTATGCAAGCTTCGTAGCACTGTACAAACGTGGGATGTTATTAGCCTTACAAAGGCTGCCTCAATTGGCCTGGGTAATCAGAGTTGTCATCTGAAATGATATACTCTCAAATGCTAAAACTTGTCTCCCTTGTTGCTTTCCTGGGATAAATTCTTTTCACAGACCTAGAGGGGTAAATTTAGTTAAAAGGTTACCCATCTTATGCTCTTCCTCGGTAAACAGATTGATTACTGTGCTTGGCATTTGGAAAAATGTGGCTAGCTCCTTTTGTAGAGGATCAAGAATTAGAGGAACTCCTTCCTTGAAGGAGTCCTTCCCATGCTGTCCGGGAAGGAGAGGCATCATCAAGTCAGGATGATGTCTTTCTTGCATTGGGGCACAACTTGGAATAAGTCTTGGGTTATTCCTGCATCTCTTTGCTTGGCCACCAAAATATGAGATCATCATGCAAATCATTGTTCCCGGGATTGAAGCTGCTTCTGAAATACTGGAACTCAGGCTTTATCTTGTCTTGCTTCTTGCCTAATGAGGAGTATTTCTTTGCAAAGTGCTTAAAGGTTTATAAATCTTCTTGCATCTAATTATAAATCCCTTCCTTATTAATGTCTTCCCTATCATATTATATTAGTAATTGTTTTCATGAATGCCACCGAGAAATGTAATCACATTACCACCTTTCAAATTGCATTAGTGAAAATGAATAAAATGTATATCAATGGAATGCAAAATTGCTGATTCAACATTAAGGTGAAATGAGATGAATATTGCTTAGCATTCATATGATATCAGAGGTGCATTGGGTCCTTATATAAAGTTATGCATTCTGGTAAAGGTAGACAGAGTTTAGTTAAAATGGGTTACTTTGTATGGCAAGCAAATCCCTTATTTTCAATTAGATGATGGGTATGTTCATTGAAAGAGTATTTCCCTTCTAATTACCACAGCTGCCTGTGTGAGTAGTCTGTAAAATGTGTAAGTATACAGGCAGTAAATGGAATATCTTAATTGTTAACTGTTAGGTAAGAAAATAAAATGTTTCTGCCCAAATTGAAATGCCTTTTCATTTCCTGTTTCTCTAATATTACTAATTGCCTAACAAAATAGCTTGTATTACCATAGGCCTAATTTAATTGGGGGGAAAAAACATAACACATGCACTCCAAAGCCTGCATGTGCTTTGATGCCATAGAAGCATGGATATTTTCCTTATATAATTGGCTATATCCCGCTGTTGATTTTTACTCTGAACTCCTAAATTATTTAAATGGGGTCTTCCTCATGTCGATTGATAGTAGGTTGTGGTCGTAAGGTAATGACTACAGATGCTCATTGGACCCATGTCTGTGACAATTTATGTGCCTGTGTATATGTCTCTTTCTCCCTGTTTGTGTTTATATATTCACACAAAGTCATGGAAACATTAACACTTGTGTAAACATTTACTCAAAAGCTTATGGTTTCCCCTCTTTGCTCCCTCCCCCTAAACCAAATTTGTTTCATGACTTTTGCTGAAGTAACTTTTTCATCACAGTAAATTGATGAATATTTTTGCCAGTATATATGAGAGAATTCATCATTATCAGGTTTTAACAAATTCTCTTAGTTGTTTTAGTATCGTGATATTAGTATGCGAACATAACTGAGAGCCACCCTCCTCCCCCAAGTCTCTTGAAGAATGTCCTAGATTTTCCTGATGGAAAAATAGCAGTGGACTTAGAAAATAATTGCCAGTTTTTAAATGGATATATTAAGTTTTAATATTTTCAAATTAGAAGGGATTTTCAAATTTAAGCAGCAGTGAAATTTTTTTTGTTTGCTTTCTGTTTGTCCACTCATTTAACATTTGTAACCTACTAGGTTAAAGAAGGATGTTCTGCTACATTATGTAACCTGAGGGAATGCTATCTTAAGAATTAAGTAACGCCACCAGTAGAAACCAGAGAATACAGTGAGTTTTGTCCCTCGCCCCTCTTAATTCTATTGAAATAGATTTCATATACCATACATTCTACCATTTAAAGCATATCATTAAATAGATTCTGGTATATTCACAGTTGGGTGCAACAATCATCATACTCCTTTTGGCACATTTTTATTACCTAAAAAAAAATCCTTTAGCTACCACTGCAGGCCCTAAATAACCACTAACTACTTTCTGTCTTTATGGATTTATATGTTCTGAACATTTGGTACGAATGGAACCCTATATATGTGGTCTTGTGAATGGTTTCTTTTACTTAGCACAATATTTTCAAGGTACATCTATGTTGTACTATGTATCAGTATTCCTTTTGATGGCCAAATAATATTTCGTCATATGGATATGCCATATTTTTTTTTTATTAATTTGCCACTTGATGGAGGGATCATAGCTTTTTTAAAATTTTTTTTATTTTTTTAATTTTTTTTTATTTTTTTTTATTTTTAATGGTTATTTATGTTTGAGAGAGAGAGAGAGAGACGGAGCATGATCAGGGGAGGGACAGAGAGAGAGGGAGACACAGAATCCGAAGCAGGCTCCAGGCTCTGAACTGTCAGCACAGAGCCCAATGTGGGGCTCAAACTCACAAACCATGAGATCATGGCCTGAGCTGAAGTTGGATGCTCAAACAACTGAGCCACTCAGGTGCCCCATAGAAATTTAAAAAAAAATTTTAATGTTTGTTTACTTGCGAGAGAGAGAGAGAGAGAGAGAGAGAGAGAGAGAGAGAGAGAGAGAAAGGGAGGGAGAGGGGGAAGGGTGGGCAGAGACGGAGACATAGGATCTGAAGCAGGCTCTAGGCTCTGAGCTGTCAGCACAGCTCGAGCTTGAACTCACAGACTGTGAGATCATAACCTGGGCCTAAGTTGGACACTTAACTGACTAAGCCAGCCTGGTGCCCTGGGATCATAGCTTTTAAGAGAAACTCAAAATATGGTTTAAAAAAACTTTGGATTTTAACTGTAAATGGTGTTGAAAGGCCACTTTCCCCCAGTGAATCTCTTTCAATTATTTTGGAAGTCTTTATTGTGAAGGTGCTGTATTTCCTTGATCAATAATTTTATTCTTGTGGTGTTTTGTTGAAGTTTGACCATCTTTGAATTGTCCAGCTTTTCATCTTGACCAGCTTTGCATCTGACCCTTGTAGTGAAAATACCATGTATTTTCAAATCCTCTGATTCAGCCACAAAATGTAGTTTTTGAAGACTCCAAGAACTTTCAGAGCACAAAGATACAACAGAATGATTGATCAGGTTGCTGTTTCTTCCTATGATATTAAAAACATTGAGACAAATTTGAAGGAACCTTTTATTGAAGGGTTAATTAATTTTTCAATTTTCAATTTATATTATCACCAAATAAGATACATACTTTTGCTATAATTTCCGTGAAATTTTGAATGGGTTTTGTTAAGCAGACAGAATTAACATTGCTTCTCCTTTGCTGTTGTTAGTGTTTATTATAAATAGTGGCATTTACATGCAGTTTTAACACTCTGTGGACCCTTAGTTTTTATAGTACACCTTATAATCACTGATAATTACGTTTTGTGAACTCTGTGAATATTGCCCATTCAAACTCAGATTTGTATTTTTTTTGGTATAAATGCTGAAAACATGCCCACCTTATTATAACTACAGATTTATATTAATAGTCTGATAGAGTTAGATAAGACTTTTAGGTTGTTATAAAATTTCTTTGTAGGATATTTAAAACCTTGGATCTTTTGGCCAGTGTTCAGTGTCTGTTCACCTCATGCCACTGTGTCTTGTTTTGATACCTAATTGCAAAGTACTGTAGCACATCAGGGGGATATACCTTTGCTTTAATCATGTATGAGTTTTGTAATCAAGTAAAAGTCTATTTCTTGTGTGTTGTCTAGTTCATATTGGCTCAGTAGCTGTCCACCATGCCAAAAAATTGAGTTTTCTTTGCTCAGACTGCATTTTGTGTGACAAGTTTCGGATACTGAGGAGTTCTAAAAGGCAATGTCCTATAGATTTTCCAAGTGTTAGTTAACACTCATAGTACTTCTTTTGTTTTATTTAGATTATTTTATTTGAGAGAGAGTGAGTGCACTCACAGGATGGGGGGGGGGGCAGAGAGAGAGAGAGAGCGAGAACCCCGAGCAGGCTCCACTCTTAGGGAGGAGCCTGACAGGGGGCTCGATCCCACCACCCTGTGATCACTCGACCTGCGCCAAATTCAAAAGGTAGAAGCTCACCCAACTGAGCCACCCAGGCATCCCTCAGAGTACTTCTTTGGGAAGTTGTTTCTTTTCCATTAGCTTTATGTATCAACCATATGAAAACGAGAGGGAAAAAACTAATGTGAAATTTGTACAGGGAGCTGTTTTTGGACTTAATCACCATTGCTGTCATTTGAATTCTTTAGAATCTTTGTGACATTGCTATTGAAGTACTGTATTTTTCTTAGGTTTTCATATGTAAGATGTATAAATGTGTGTGGAAGTCCCATTAATCTCTGTGCATCCTCTTTGACCATCCTCTTCATAATGCTTGGCAACTGTTACTTTGTAATTACTACAGTGTAATCTGTGACATAATATTTAGCTTCCAGATTCAAGAACAGATAATTTTCTATTCAACATTTTTATTTATTTTTGTTAAGACCAGAGTCTTTCAAGGACGATTTTCTTACTCAATAAAATGATTCATTTGATCTCTGACACCAGGTGTACCTTTCCTTCTTGGACTTGTGTGTATGTTCAGAGATGAATAACATATGTAGTGATAACTTAATAAGAGTTCATGATAACATAGACTATTTTGTATCCTCAGGGAGGATTGGCCAATTTTACATATTTATATGTACATATGACTTCCAAAGTAGAAAATTCAGTTTATTAAGAAATATGTTCTTGTTAAAAATAAGAAAGGTAAACCTTGTCACTTAGAACCATCATAGGCAATTACTATGAATACCTAGAATATACCCACCTATGTTTACAATAGAAACTGATGGGACAGAATGGATGCTATATTAATGATTAGCTTTTTCTGTAATTAATGTAGGTAAGGTACTTAATCTGTTAAACATTTGAAAATAATTCAGATACAGTTTCATAGTCCAAGTTATAAATCTTGATATCCTCCCCAAAAATGAACAAGGGAAGAGCAATTTAAGAATTTTTGGTTATATCTGGGACATTTAGCCAGAGTTAATGAACAGTGGAAGCGAGCTGCTGGCAAATAGTTTTTCTTGTGGAAAGACAAAACCTAGAATTTAAATTTTTCATGTTTTGTTCTCTTTGTATGATTACTGTTTCAGAGTACATGTTTTATGTTTCTAATTGCCCCCCATTGCCTTTCTTTGCCTTTTGTTATTTTGTATTAATATGTAACTCGTGTACATGTTCCCAGGTAAGAAACAAGTAATAGATTTATTAATTAGACTTGTTTATAGTTCTTTTGTAAGGTACACTAAATACTAGCTGAAGCAACAATCCTTGGTTTCCTGAGAAATGTCATTTGGTGAGAAGATTGATGTTCAGCTCCCATACACTTGCAGAGTTCAAGCCAGCTATGATTATAATAAAGCCGAAGAGACTTCAGTTTTAGTGATAACAGAATCTTATTTGAATAGGGCTTTGGAACTCATCCAGAATACTTTCAAATGCACACTTATTTAATATTCAAATATAAAAGTGTTACTGATCAAACCTTGATTAAATATTTTTATTCTAAACTGGCCTACTTTATTTTAGATATACTTTTGAATGTCAGTATTTATAATTTACTAGTTAGTTGTATGCTTTCTTCCTTTCTCTGTAGAGAATGGAAATAAACTGATTAATAATTGGGAAATCCACCCTGTCATTTAAGAGCCATGTAATATCCATGTAAACATTTCTGAACCGTAGTATTAAAAACAAATACTAATCCCTGTCGTGTCTCTCTTAGAGGACTATCGTATGAATAATATGGCATCGTGTTTGTCAATGTTCATTAAGACTATGTGTTAAACATTTTATAAAGCATTGGGTAAATAGCACATTGAGAAGAATCATGGGGGGGGGAATTCAAATATAACATATGGAAAGTTTCTTAGGGTCATAAATGGTTTCCATTTATTGAACTTTTACTGTTACTAGGCACATTGCCATGGGCTTTATAGTCATTACTTCATTTAAGTCCTTTGACACTTGTGATGTTATTGCTACTGTTAGTGGTGAGGAAAGAGGCTCCGAGAATCATGTACTTCGGGTATCTTTTGAGTACCTATCATTTGCCAGTATACATTGTAAGCTCAACAAATGTGTTGCCCTGCCCTCATGGAACTTAAATTCTAGAAGGGAAGACAGATATTAATCAAGTATTCACACAGATTAATAAATACATTTATATGTAATAGATTATAGATATTTAAAAATAAATAGATTTATAGATAGATAAATTTATAAATATATTTAAATATATCTATTTAAGTAAATAGATAAACTTATTGTAAAATAAATAAATAGTTACAGATAAATAGTCACAACTGTCATAAGTGCTATGACAGAAAAACCCCTTGTGAAAAGGAACCTAATGGGGAACTTGACCAGGAGATGAGGGCAGCTGCCCTCAGGAATAGAAGTAATATTTGAGTTAAAATCTGAAAGATCAACAAGAGTTAAGAGTGTCCCCTGGAGGCTGAATGGTGGGCAGGTTGAGGGGCTCTGATTGCCTGACTGTGAATGGGATTATAACTCAAGATTCTCAGTCGGTCAGATGGAGAGTTCACACAGACCTGGGTCCACTTCCTGTGACTTTATTCAGTGTCTTTAGGCAGGTTACTGAATTATCTCCACCTTAGTTTCCTCATTTGTGAAATAAAGGTAATAATAGTACCAACCTCACGGTATTTTCTGAGGATTAAGAGAGCTAATGTTTGTAAAGTATGTGACATTAGTAAGTGGAAAATGGCAAATATCCAGTAAATCTAGCTATTTTTAATGATAATAGGTAGTAGGTTACTGTTACAAATTTTAAAATCCTACCTTTGGAAGAAGAAAAGACCAAGGAATAAAAAGAGATGATTGCTTCTCTAGCCCATTTGAGGGCTTCCTTCTGTTCTTCAGGTCTTTCTTGTACACCCACTGCCCACAAATTCTGTCAGGTCCCTGAACACAGGAACTCTGCCATCCGTTTGCTGCCACTTAACACAGTACTTGGCTCCAAAATAATGGTTTTTGCATAGTGATAATATTTGAAGCTGTAGGAGGGGATAGAATTGCCAAATTAAAAAATGAGAGCCTGGCCATGGGAAACACCTGTATTTATTTACAGTGGAGAGAGAGTGAGAAGTTGTTGCCAGTAAAACAAGGATAGTTGGTCTCTACAGCCCGGGAATGAAGGAAGAGTGCTGGAAGCTGCATTGAGGTCTAGGAAGACCAGGAGACTAGAAAAAGGGACCAAAATTAATGAGAACATTCCTTTTGGAGAAATTTTCAGGAATGTGTGGAACAGAAACCAGATTGCGAAATTAAAATGTAGGTGGTGGTGCAGAAGTGGAAGCAATAGGTGTTGGGTGCATGGATTTTTCTTTCAAGAAATCCATGGTAAAGGTAAGCAGAAAGAATAATTACTTTTAATAAGTTGCAGGCTTAAGAAAATTTGTGATTGTTCTGGGGGATTTGGCAATACTGATTATATAAGAATTGAGAAAAGAAATAAAGAGCACTCCTGACGAGGCATGGAGGGGTTGATAACCTGAGATAGCCAGACCTGCATGAAGATCCCTGATATATAGGTGGGAACAGTAAGACTAAACTGTCTACTCCTTTCCTGGTGTCCCCCTCTACCACTTCATCGTCACCTCTGGATTTTCTGTAGTTGAGAGTGCTCAGCAGTGAGTGGGAGGAATTCACATGTTGGCTGAATGAAGGACAAAGTGAATGTGCTCACAAAAATTGAAAGTTTATCCATTTTTACTCTTCCCAGCTGTCTCCTTGTAAAGCATGTACATTTTTGAGGCTTAACTGCTTTTGATAATTTTATGATAATTTATTTTCTTTAAGTGTGGGTGAGTTGGCAAGTGATCACATTGGTTCTGTTTTGTTGTGAATAAATAGTATGTCAAAGTTTTAATGCTGTTTCAAAAATGTTATTTAGAATAAAACTTCCTTTGAAGCCACAATAGTCTCTTACTCAAAATATTTATTTAGACCATATTGTTTAAATATATATAATTCCCTTAAGGAACAATTGTAGTCTATAAAAATCTGAATTTAAAACAAGTAGACCTTCTGGAATTCATAGAAATACAAAATGGATATTCCACTGTTTAAGTGTTTATATACAAAAGGAGTTGAGGTGTTCCAATGTTTGTGTGTTTAGGTACAAAAAGAGTAGAATTTATGAAAAAGGATGATGATCTTAATTCCCAAATGTGCCAGATGTATAAAGTTACTTAGGTAGAGAAAATATTTAAATCATAAACTGGTTTAGAACAAACAAATTATTTAATCAGTGAATAAATAATTGTACATAAAAATAAAGCAAATCTATAGTCTCTTAATTTGTTCTGTCCTGAATATAGCAATAATTAAAATTGACAAAAGTGTGCTTCAAACACAATATAAAATTAGGCTATTTTTGTAAAATAATTAAATATTATCAAGTTAATGATTTAAAATATGTATATCTTTTGTGCTGGAGTTAACATATAATTCTTGAGAAATCATTTCTTTTTACTGGGGATTTTTAAGTTTTAATAAAGCAGAGGTGATTTTTTTGGTGTATTTTTGAAAACTTTTATTACTGTTCACATTACATGAATATTTTAATGTCAATGTGGTTGCCGTGTCTGAATTTATAATTAGATAGTTTCTTAAGTGCCTTTTTTTTTTTTTTTAATAGAAACACCTCCCTCTAAACTGTTTTGTTTGGGTTTGGGTTTTTTGACCATCTTACAATTAAGTTGTGAGTTGATGTAACTAATAACTAATGAACATGTTATTTAATGAAACTCCTTCTGACCTGTTCCGTTCTGATATATTGCTCAGTCAGTACACTATTAAAATTGAAATAAGAAATTTTGGGAGAAGTATTTCCTCTTATAACCTACAAATACATATCTTATTCTTGCTTAGTCAGCATTTCCTTTGATGTCCCTATTTCTTATTACTAATTCTTCAAATCACGATACATACAGCAAAGTTTCACAACCTGGCTAATATGTAATTGGACTGTTGACATTGGAAGACAAACCCTGAAATATCAGATTATACAGTTGTGTGTTTCCCTGCTGGGAATGGAGCAGGAAATTAGAGGTGGAGGTGAGCTAAGTAAAGAGTCTATCATGAGGACTCTTACTGCAAACCGAACGGGGAAACTATAGATTTAATGTTCATTAGTGAAAGTGAAATACTTCAAACTTGCCTGATACGGAACAGTAGAACCCCATCCAGTCTTACTCTCTGTAAATGGAATTGGCCCAACTATGTTAACGATATCTAATATACTGTCTGTTAAAAGTGAGACAGTTTATATAAAAATACGAATGGTTCCAGGAATATGAGCATCTGGAAGCTGTGTAAGTGCGCATAGCCTTCAGTCATAGAACTGCAGTTTCAGGTAGTTCCAGCCTCTCCTCCAAATGCCACTCCCCCACCCCAAATCAGTAAGCATTGATTGCATATAAAGCTATAGAGAGATCTTTTCCTGGCAGTTCAGATAGTTACAGTAGATTGTTAATCTGTGAATGATCAGACTAAATCCCTTCTGTCTTCCGAATTTCCATGCAAATTAGAACTAAGTGTATGAGATAAATTTATTAACTATAGTCTGAGAGCATAAGGTCAGCTTTAGCACAAGTTTTAAGCATAGGTTTTTATCCATTAAAAGTTACACTTCATTTATGCTAATTTTCTGTAGATTCACTTTAAAATATAAACTGGTAAGATGATTTTAAAAAGTAATTATAAAGAAATGAAAGATTTTTAGTGCATTTTTCAGTTTTCTAACATCCAGTTGGCTGTTACCGATATAAGATATTTACCTAAATGGCTTTTCCTATTCCACATCTGATCTAGAAACAAATTTAAACTTCATATCTTATATCACCATTAAAGTAAAAGAAAGGTGGTTTTGTATTTTTCAAAATAGGAATGAAAATGAAATTAATATATCAAAATGGAAAAACAAGGAATTGGAAAGTAGATAAATAATACCAGAAGTATGTTAGATTTTATTGAGCCAATAGGGATGTCTTTTGAAGTATATCTGAAAGATAACAAAGCATCTAAGTGAAACTCAGCAAAAGAGAAGTAACATTCTAATAATAATATTTGTTTGTCATGTTTTACTTTCACCAACATTTCACTTGAGCATTATTGTACTAGAATGTATTTTTCTGCATTATTGCCAAGTGGATAAACTGAAATGGGAATATATAGTAGCAGCAATATTTTTTTTTGTTTGGGATCCCTAGTGTTACAAATCAAGCATCTTGTAGAATACATAATCCTTTATTCTTATTCAGCTTGGTCTACGTTTCTAATTTAAAGGTTAAATATAATGATATGGAACATTCTATTAATGTATGAGCTTTGTTTTCATACATTTTTTTGTAAGAGATTTTGATGGTATCCAAATTTATTTTTAAAACTCTCCAGGCCCCTGCCAACATAAAGCCTTTAAAAATGAAAGTGGATGTTATTTATTAAAATGGTGAAGAAATACAGTACCTTTGAACAGATGCTGATCCTTTTTTCCCCTCTATTTTTCAGGCCATCCGTTGCACACTGGTAAACTGCACGTGTGAATGTTTTCAGCCGGGGAAGATTAACCTGAGGACTTGCGATCAGTGTAAACATGGCTGGGTGGCACATGGTGAGGAAAATCTGGACTTTTCTTCCTGTTCTTGTTAGGTTCATGTGAATGTGCATATTTTTTCAGAGCAGTCACTGCCCTGGAGAAGAGAGGGGTCAACTGTATTCCAAGAGCTAGTTAACATGCAGGCTGCAGCTCTCAAACAGCATGTTCTCGGCTCTAAGGAGTAAGCCTAGGCAAGCAGCTCTTAGCAGAAGGGTGCGATGTTTATAGGACAGTTGGGCCGTGGGGTTCTGACTGAACGTAGCAGCAGCCAGCAAGCACCAGGCCTGGTGGAAACTCAAACATACCACAGTTGGCCTTTCAGGGCCTGTACCTCAGAGGGAAGCTGGCAAACCTTCTTTGCTTGAGGAGAATTCGTCGAGCAGTCGATGACTGCTCACCCTTGTCATATGCTTTTGAGGCTGCATTTATCCTCCCAGATGTTAAATATTGTATGGTCCAATGTGGGTGAGAGAGTGAACGGGAACATTGTTTGGCTAGTATCTGAAAAAAATAATGTGTAAATACCCCCTTTCAGTGCACATCGGGATTGGAGGTGGCCGGTGTTGAGTGGGGGCTCTGCATAGGTGCGTCACCTGAGGGTGACCCCCGGCCATGGCTGCAAGTGTTGCTGCTTTTTGCCAGAAGCACAGAGCTGTTCCATCAGTGCGGAACATTGAGCATTTAGTATGTTCTTATGTATGGCTTATGTGTTTTACGTTTAGGCAGAAAGAGACTTAGAAAATAAGCAGACATTTTCTTCCTAGAATGTAGGATTTTTAAAGATAGGTAATGTTTATAAAAGAAATCTTGGCTTGAGTGTTTTTTGACAGCCTGGGGTATTGGCTTCTCAGTCGACATATTCTTCATTCCCAAGCTGTGCCAAATAACCAGTGGGTTGTATTTTTATAAATGTCATGTTATTCTAGCAAGATCTGAGGTAACAACACTGGGCCATGCCTTTGAAATGCTTTTAATTTATCATGTACCTTGCTTGTTAGGGTGTGTATGTTGGCGTTGTGGGGACATTTCAGCCACATTTCTGTGTGTGAGAGAGAATGGGTAGATAGGGTAGCAGGAGAGGAATACCCTGGAAGGGGTGTGCCTGGCAGGCAGAGCCACAGTCCTTCAGTGCCTCCAGGGATGGAACTCCTTCCTGTTTCATTAACAAGGCCAAAATCTGAAGCATCTCTCAGTCCATTTTTGAGTAACAGATGAGCTGCCGTTACTTTTGTAGTCTATGTATGTTACTGCATTCGATGATTTCTTCTCTCTTCTGTGTTCAATTCCTAGGGCTCCCGTAACAAAATACCACAGACTGGGTTGCTTAAATCAGACATTTGTTTTCCCACAGTTCCAGAGGTTCGAAGGCCAAAGTCAGGGTGGTTTCATTCTGAGTATTCTTCCTGACTTGCAGATGGTTGCCCTCATGTTGTGTCCTCAAATGGTCTTTCCTCTGTGGGTGCGTACCCCTGGTGTCTCTGTGCATCTGAATGTCTTCTTGTTCTAATGACACCAATCAGATTGGATTAGGGCCCACTCTAGTGGCCTTATTTCAACTTTATCAACCTTTTTTTTATGTTTATTTCTGAGAGAGAGAGAGAGAGCAAGTATGTGTGGATACATGAGTGAGGAAAACGGGGAGGGACAGAGAGAGAGAGGGAGAGTGAAAATCCCAAGTAGGCTCCATACTGTCAGTGTAGAGCCCGACACAGGGCTTGGACGCTGAGCTCAGACTTACAAACCAAGATCAAGAGTTGAACCCTTAACCGATTGAGCCATCCACGTCCCCCTAAAACTTAGCCTTTTTAAAGGCTCAGTCTCCAAATACAGTCACATTCTGAAGTACTAGGGGTTAAGGCTTCAAGATATGTATTTGGAGGTGGGGGGGGGGGACACTATTCAGCCTATAACACTTCCTAAATATTCTTTTTTCCCTGAATAAATAAATGTTGGCTTTACTAGGTAATAGGTACTAGAGCTTATGTCCCAAGCTCATCAAGAGTCACCGAGGCAGTATGGAGTCAAATTCTGGCTCTGCAACTTCAGTGGCACATAGTTCAGCATCTTGGCATGTCCCTTTTCTTATCTGTAATATACCTACTCTGAGGATTATCCTGAGAATTAAAGTATATGAAGACTTTCAAATGAATAATACCATGTTAAAAGTAAGAACCTGAACAATGGATAAGCAATAAGAGTAGGTCAATCAGTTAAACAAAGGACTTTTCATCCATTCAGCTCCCTTTTTTTCCCAAAGCCATCTGTGTTGCCATCATCCATCTACTGTGGTAGCCTTGTGAGTATAAAAGTTTACTGTGTCACCAGTTTGTTTTACCTATCCAACTGCCACATGCATATTACATTAGTAGTGTAATGGGGTGAGGTGGGAGAAGAAATATTTCTTCTTTCTCGAATAAAATAAATTATTCCTAGCCAATGGTTGTTTCTAAGACTTCCTGAAGGAGGTGATTTTTCACCAAACTTGAATAAGGCATTTCTGTTACATTGGACTGTGCTTTTTCTACTGTGTCCTTAGAAATCCTGGGTTTCTGTGATATTAATTGTGGAGCTTCTCAGGTCTGTCTTTCTCTCACCACTGTTAATACCTTGACCTCTCCTTCCCCACCTCGACTGTGTGACATATACAACTCCAAATACGTACAGGGATGCCTGGGTGGCTCAGTTGGTTAAGTGTCCAGCTCTTGGTTTCAGCTCTGGTCATGATCTCGCAGTCTGTGAGTTCAAGCCCCACGTCGGTCTCTGTACTGACTTAGGATTCTCTCTCTCTCCCTCTTTCTCTCTGCCCCTCCCTCACTTGTGCTCTCTCTGTCTCTCAAAATAAATAAATAAACTTAAAAAAAAAAAAACTCCATGGGGTGCCTGAGTGGCTCAGTCTGTTGAGTGTCTCGCTTCAGCTCAGGTCATGATCTTGGAGTTTGTGAGTTTGAGTCCTGCATCAGGCTCTCTGCTGTCAGCATGGAGTCTGCTTTGGATCCTCTGTCCCCATCTCTCTCTGCACCCCCCCCCCAATAAAATAAAACATTTAAAAAAACCAAACAACTCCAAATATGTACGTGCGGACTTACAAACTCCACTCTTCCCCCATTCATTAAGACAAATATGATAGTGAGGGATTGGCTTCCAGTTTTTGAGCTGGCAGTGGGATGAGAGCACCTACTCTTTTTGCCCCTGGCATTCATACTAGTTGCTTCACTCTCTCCCCCTGCACAGAAAACCCTGAAGTCATATCTCCAGTGATTGCTGTGCAGAGGTGAAACACAGCTGCCTTCCTGGCTGCCTTAGACAGTACAGTGTCCTGTGTGTGGCACAAGGAGGAAATGGCTTGTTCTTTTTAGTGTGTGATTTTTCTCTGAAAGTGGATGTAACAGGAGTGAGACTACTAAAACACATCTCATAGAATTATTTCATCCTATCACTAAACATATTCCACCTGTTAATTGTATTAAAAAATTTGCTACTATAAGATAATCAAATGTCAAATTCAAGTGTTCTCTATAAAAAGAACATTTCTTACAAATTTGATTGACTCTTTTGAACAAATAGGTTCCTATATCTCTTTATAGTTTCTTTGTAATATGTTGGATTTGATAGGCCATTATCTCTCTCTAACACACACACATACACTTCCATAGTCTTACAATTTCTTCTCTAACCTGCTTCAATTGTTGGCATTAGCTCCTTTACAATATCTGGAGAAAGATGTTTTAAAAATTAAAGAGAGTGAGTGATAAATTCATCATATTACAACACCTGGGTTTTGAAATTATGCACTGGGTTGTGTGCTTTCTACAAATTACTTCCTTGAAATCTTTAGCACCATTGAGTCAGGGAAGAAAAAACCCAAAACAGTTCCTTGACTACCAATAGGTATTTCCCACTGAATTAATAAAGGATATCCTGTTCTTTCTCCCCATTAATGAATTTCAGCTTTCACTTAGATAATAGAAAGCTGGGCGTCATTGAATTTAACTTTATTTCAAAACAAGCGTTTTTTGGTATAGGATCTCCATACCTACAGTGCATAATAACCCAGAGTTTCTAAGTTTGTGAATTTCTGTTCAGAGTTCTTGGATAAAGGACTCCAGCATACTGCCAGCTAATTCATTTAAACAACTATTTTTTTTCCCACCTCTGTTTGCATTATCTTTTCTGTGTGTTTCCTTCATTCACCTAAAGTATAGAGTTTTGAAAAAAATTAAAATAAAATTTTCTACAAGTTTTAATTTTTCTTGGTTCAAAATTGAGTGTCCAAATAAGATACCAGGATAAGTAAGAGCAGCAATGGGCTTCTTTACTGGTGACATAAATGTTTATGTTGATAGAAATTTAGTTTGATGCATTTTGACCCTTTTCCACCATACTAGACTAGTAATTCAACCATTCACAGAATTAAAGCTTCAGCCAAAGATTTTAAATAGTCTTAGAAATTAGCAAGTATCACTAGTACATACTCAATAATGGGTAAACTGTATGGGGGTAGGGGGAGTGCTTCCTTCTAACAAGACTTTGTAAAAACTGGAGACATAGTATAGAGGTTGCTAACTATAGTACTAAATCATTTCTCTTATTTATTATTGCAAATAAGTTTTAATGCCTGTAGTCTAGATGAAGACTTTATTTCTAAACCACTAAGGTAGAGGTGTACAAATAAAAAAATAGTGAACTATATTCTAAATGATTTTAGTAAAATATCTAGTGATCATCCAAGACAACTGGAAATTTTTTTCTTACATGATGGGGTATATTTGATTTGTGTATTTGAGAAAAGAGGTGGGCAAATTTTAGAAAGGTAATGTATTAAGAATTTTTTCCCTTACTGGATCAGTAATTTTTACTTCCGACAAAGCCCATTTGTTAGAAATACCTTTAAAAAAATCCACTGTTTCTTAGTGTGTCTTGTAAGCATTTGGCAAGGAGATGAGGCTTGATGAATAAAAAATATATTGCATAGCTTAACGAACCCCACAGCAGCTTTCTCAGTACAAATTATTTCCTTTATAGAATACTTTGATTTAAACCCAAAGCATGCACCATTCCAACAAGCTACATGAATGCTAGAATTTTCATTCACTTCCAAGTGATCTGAATTAACACTAGTGTTACTTCCTTTGGCTAAGGTCTGTCTGTGAGAATGCTTTGTTGCACCAGAATTCTCGAGACCTTTCCTTTATTATGTTCTATGGATACGATTTCTCTTTACTACTTGCAGTTCATTCAAGGAGAAGATAGTCCTACGTTATTACTTTAATTATTTGGTCATCAAGCCAGCTACCTTCCTGCTCGTATCCAAACTATTCAGATTTTTTTTTAATGTAAACTGAGCAGGCTTGGCCCGCTTCATCTGGATCATCAATGAAGAGATATTTAGTAAGCATCTATCATAGGTAAAGTACTGTGCCAGGTGTCCTTCAGCTCCTCACTTCTGTGCCACAGGAGATGGTGAGCAGTATAAAGTTAATTTAGTGTCCTATAGCAGCCAGTTTTATGGTTTAATGTACTGTAAGACTTAATATTCATATAATCCATTAATTTCAAACCTTTTTTGTAATTCACTGGAAGTAATTTTTCTTTTTTTTTTTCTCAGCATCATTGAATTTGAATTCTCAGCTTTTTACTTGGTATATCTTACCAGATCAGGGATATTTATAGAGACCTTCCCCCAAATAGAAACATAAGACCTCCATTAAATTTGAATTTCAGGTAAACAATGAGTAGTTTTTTTAAGATAAGTGTATATCTGTGAATTTAGTTGTGTGGTACTGTATTTTTATTTGCTAAAGCTGGCAAGCATACACCTCAAAAAATTCTAGTGAGGCTTAATTTGCATAATTAAATCTTAAATCAGGGCTGTTCGTTCTGAACATTCCATAATCAAAAACCTTTTGATTATGTCAGTCTTACATTTAGAATCACAAGATCGCAGCATTCTGTTTACAAATTCCTCAAATTTGTTGGCACCCAGGTACTTTACAAGGATTTGAGCAGAGTGGATCATAAGCAGTAGTTTTTCATTTCATCCCGTGAAAAGTCACATGTCTTTATTATTTGTCCCAGTCTGTGCTCTTCTTGTGAATTGTCTAAACATCGGTGGAAGTAGTTTATTCCCAACTGGTAACTCTGTAGTATTCTCCCTGACTTGAGTCCAAAACCCAGTATAACTAATGTAGTAGTAACTTTTTCTTCTTCCTCCTTTCTTCCCTAGTTTTCTCCCCTTCATACCCCAAATAGAAGTCTTTTATCTTAAGTAATAAAGCATGACGTTTCTGTGACATCACGCTCATTCCAAGTAAGTCAGCAGCAGTTTCTGTATGATAATTTGTAAATTTTTCAAGATTGAGAGAGGAGGATGATTAAAACTGAGTCTCCTCTGACAAAGGAAAAGTAATCCTCCCAGATATTAACCTACAAGAAAGCTCTCACCTCCCTTCAACTGACCTGGAGATTGTCCCAATAAGAGTGAATTTTGCTTTGGGAGAGACTTGTTGCAGGAGGCTGTTTTGTTTAGGATTTGATGAAAAGTGTAAGAAAGGTACTAGCTTGAGTCCTTAGCACAGGGAAGTAAAGGTAAGCTTTGCAAGTGAGAACTTGATCCTTTGGGAAAATGTAGGTGTTCATGCTTCCAGGGCTTTACCTAGAAACACGTGGGTAGGAACACCATAGTCCTCTTCCTCTGGTACGCTGATTTGGAAAAGGTGGGGACTAATGTAGTATCTGTTTAAAAGAATCTAAGTAGACGTAATTCTTCCAGATTAGGATACTGAAACCTGGCTTGCCCAGCTGCAAAATTCTTTTCTAGTTAGGGAAACTGGCTTTTAGGTGCCTCCTAGCTCTAGTAAGGCAGCTGGGTCCTGATCGCTCCATGGACAAGTCCTTGACTGATCTCTTCAGTTATTTGTATTTTAAAGAGCAAAAACAAGGCCGTTTTCCTGCCTGGCACAGGAGCCTTCTTTGCTTGACCTGAGGGCACCATGCCCTCTTCTGGTTTTCTCCTTTACTCCCTGATCACAGCTGATAAGCTTTAAAGGGAGGCCATCCTCACAAATGCAAAGGTTCGGTGCCTGATTAATGGCATTAACTATATTCTTATTGTGTCCCTGAGCTGCTTATTTTGATTTGTTTCTCAGTCTGCCTACTTTTGGGATGGTGCTTTAAACTCCCTAAAATTTTTCTTTTTTAATCACAGCACAAACAGTGCCTCCCCTTCAAAGTCCTGGGCTCTCTGCCTGTTAGCTCCCCACAGTTTGTTTTTTCCCCCTAGCTGCTTCTTACTCAGATGGAACGTAAGATGAGTCTGGTAAATTCTGGCCTCTAAAGTATTCAGTGCCAGTCCACTGCCATGGAGTTTCTAGGGAGGATCTTGAGATTGAAACATACAGAGCTGGAGCCCCAGGATATGAAGTTTCAGAATCATAAATGGAAAGCATGATAGAAAACTAGGGAAGAGTGCAGTTCTGTTTAAGTTCATGTGCTGCTTCTACCACCTACTATCAGCAGAACTTTGGCTAAGTTACGTAATCTCTATTTTCTCATCTGTGATATGTGGATAATGATAGCACCTAGTTTGTAGGGTTCTTTCTAGGATTAAATGAGATAATCTACTTAATAGTGTTGGTTGTTATTTCTAAACTCTTCTAGAAGTAAAGCTTCCAACTTCGAGGGTGTGACAGACATGTTTTAGCATAGTTTAAACTAAAAGTTGTTTTTGCCAAGTGATGGTCAAATTCCGTCTCTGTCCCTCAGTTCTTTTATTTGTAAATGTAAATAATAACAGGAATATACTTAAATATCACAGTGAGGTTTTGAGGAAGATTAAAGAGAAGAGTGGACTTAATTAATACCAATGATAACATCACAGAGCCTCACTTTTAAGGTGCAGGTGGTGCGAGCTTCTTTCCCCTTCCTTCTAGGGAAGGTTTTCTTCAGTGCCCAGTGGCAAAGTTTAGGTTACCAGTTCTTTTGGCTGTAGGGTGAAGTATTCCTTAGGTGAAGTTGTTTTCCCCAGTAAATCCAGTCCAGTCCATACCTCTCATTTCCCCTACAGTGTCATTTGAGCCCTTATTTGAACACTTTTTCTCAGAGGTCACATTTTGAGAAGTGTAGACCAGTTAAAATGAATTCTAAGAATATTTATCTGTTCAAAGTCCAAAAACCAGAAGTAGATGAATTTTAGGCAGATTTCAGGTTGCTTTTGCCCGTTTTCACACCTATCTTCTTGCATGTGAAGTGCTCTGATGGGCTAAACCACTTTATCATTTTATTGTACTTTATTACATCATAAATTTTTATATCTTGCTAACGATCCTACAGGAAGCTTAATTGTTTATAGGAACATCTTAATTAACTGGAGTTCATCAGGTTAAGCAGAACACAAATTGAAGGAGTTATAAATGAAACACTTCTCTCATTTTATTTAGGATGTTCTATTCAGATAGACAAGGAGATTTTGCTGGTGCATAAGGACCCAGTGTGCCTCAGCAATATCATGTTGGTACTCTCAACCATTCTTCCTTCTGTTGTGTTATAGTGATGGCTTTTTCCAAGCATGAACCCTCCCTCTGACCTTTATTGAAGAGCAGATCAGGTAAATAAGGTAATTCAGAGGAATTCTGACTTATATTCTGGGAGGCATAAAATGTTGCTTATGCATCCCATTCCGTACCAGTTTTGCCTTCAAGGAGGGTAGGTGTTTGTAATTCTTCAAAAGCTTCTTGAATTTATCTGTTACTAGTCAGCATATAGCCAAACCCTGTATAGAAAGCATTTTAAGGTGGTACTGTCAAAACTGGATAGAGTCATAAGCAGTGTCTGTTAAGGGGCCAGTAGTAAGGTCTCTCTCTCCCTGGAGCTCAGGGAGATCCCCATTTGGGCCTCTTAGGCCTTTCAGCTAGCTTGTATGGTCAGGCAGGTGACAGTACAAATGCAAGCTCAAACCCATCTAAATGAAAGGACAGTGTTGTTGGGCCTTAAATTCAATTCGCCAAGGAATGCAAAGGTAACTCTAGACCTGGCTGTCCAATCAAGAAGCCACTCTTATAGATGTGAGCACTTGAAATGCAGCTAGTCCAAATTGAGACATGTTGTAAATATAATGTATACACTGGATTTTGGAAACATCATCTTAAAAGAATGTAAAATGTTACATTAAGAATTGTCCATATATTATCTACATAATGGTAACACTTTTGATTTACTGGGTTAAATAAAATATAATCTTAAAAATTAGTTTCATTGTTTATTTTTTACCTTTTAAAAGAGACTAAAAAATTAAAGTATCTGACTTGAATTCTGTTTCTTTCAGACATAGCTGTTCTAGGCCATCGGTATGAGATCATATATTTGGAGGCCTGAAGCTTAGGTTAACATGGTTTGCTGGTAGAGTAGTTAGAATTGGTGTGAGGGGCGCGTGGGTGGCTCAGTTGGTTGAGTGTCTGGCTTTGGCTCAGGTCATGATCTCACGGTTCGTAGGTTCAAGCCCCACGTCAGGCTCTGTGCTGACAGCTAGCTCAGAGCCTGGGGCCTGTCTTCAGATCCTGTGTCTCCCTCTCTCTCTGCCCCTCCCCTTCTCACGCTGTCTCTCTCTCTCTCTCTCTCTCTCTCTCTCTCTCTCTCAAAAATAAATAAAAAACATTTAAAAAATTAAAAAAAAAAGAATTGGTGTGAGAATCCTAAAAACCAAAACCCAAGGCTCTTGTCCTCTCTTCACTCATCACTGTCAGCTCTTTCCCAGTCCTTTGAGCTTTCACACTTGCTGCACTATTGATCATGTCCAGTCTTTGCCCTTTTCCTCAGGGAAGAGGGATCTCCCCTTGCCCCCAGGAACAATTAAGTGTTCCCTTCTGAATGAGCTCAGCGCACTTCACTGAGACCAGAGGGTCGTTTCTGTGTAATGCTGATCCCTCTACTAGCTCGGGAGCTCAGGAAGGGCACTTCTTCATCTCTGTGTGCTGATACCCACTGCGGCATTGCCCACAAGGGAGCATAGGAACAAAGGTTTGCGGAAACTCCTAAGTGTATCTGAGTCTCTGACTCCTAATTGCCATTTCTTTTCCAGCAGCCTCTTCCATGCTAAGTGGTAAGCATGGCTGCAGACTCTTGTCTTTAGTCTGGATCCTGCATTTCTCTTTTCCAGCCTTTCTGTTCTCACCTTTGCTGTTTTCTTCTGTCTTGAGACAACAAAACAAGTGAAAGGTAGGTAGGAGGTTTTAGCAGCCTGACTAGCCAGGAAGTAAATTTATAGAAGTTCAATTTGTTTGATCATTAACAGATGTTGGCATTTTGGTCTTATTCAGAAGGTACAGTTTTGAGTGAAATATCTTCCACTTTTATTTAGTAGTTCTTCAATACTCCTTTGCCTGCAAAAATCTGATGGATGGAAATTCTCTCCTCCCCTTCGGCTGTTCATGTTTTCTACTATCAGTAAAAATTAAAAAACAAATCAACTTCTAACATAAAAGAAAACACCTGTTTGGCTTGGAGAAATTGGCCAGGGAGGTCTTTTCTCTCACAGGCCAAAAGCGACCATCACAGGGCCCCTTATAAAAAAAAATGATTTTTTTTCTTTATTTCATGTGAGCATTGGCAGAAACTCTGACAAGCAGTTCTTCATATTTTATTATGTTCTTGTCTGCAGAATCTCTGTCAGGCAAAAACCTTGTCAGCGGAAAACCTGCCGTAGGATCAGAGGAGACAAAAACAGGTGTCACACAGGCAGTCAAAACTGAAGGAAAAAAAAGATTAGGCTAAAGAGAGAGAGGCAGACAATTACATTAATGCCATTGCTTTTATCTTATAGATGTGTGTTATTATCTCGGGGTGCTGAGTGCGCAATTGCCTCAAAGAAAAGTAGACAGGAGACAAGGGGAAACTTGATAGTTATTAACTGAAGAGGCAGTGTGTCAAAGCTGGATGGGGTTCAAAGTTTTGCAAAGGAAAAAAACTGCAGGCAGCAAGCAACGGCTGTGTGGTTCTGCTTTCGGCTACATAAACCTAGTAGCAATCTAACATTTTCTACTTGGAAACAGATCATAGAGAGAAAAATTAATGAAAGATTTCATTTGGAAGTTTTTGGGGTAACATTTATCCTATATACATGTGACTGAATCATAATCTTTTCTCTCTTATAAAATCTTGCCACAATGTGAGGCATGGTGAGGCATGAAGACAGGCATTTGTCAGTTCAGCTGTGTTGTTTGGATATGTTTAAAACACCTATTATCAACACACTTTTAATTAAAAAAAGCTATTAAGAAGCCCTTTTACTAAGTGTGAACATCTGTACGTGCAAGCTGTAAATTAGGAGATCACATATGTGTGCCTCAGTCAGAGACTAAATGAAGTTGGCAAGTGTTTTCTAGTACTGGTTTTTAAATACAGTAAAAAAAAAAATCTAAAGGAAAAGTTGCTACATTTTAAAATTTGGATTTGTTTTTATGATTGTGCCTTTTAGTACTAATTAATAGAACTTTTCTTCTATGTAGAAGTTAGGGCCATTATTATTATCAGATTGGTAACCAGAATTCAAAGAGCTGACCATTATTTCCCCTTTCTTTGTTCACGTCTTTTCAGGAGACCTGACTTCTTTTCTGAGAGTTTGGGCTTATTAAACATGGGTGGTGATATAAAATAGTTTCATTTTGCCGATGGCTCAAACTCTTTTGAAAGATATTTGGCTTGTTGATAACTCATACACATCAAACAGCCAACCAGTAACTTTTGGATGGGATGGCAACTTTAAGTTTCCTGGTCTGCTTAATCACACATTGATCATGTTAGTGGATAACTCAGCATGGGTTGCTCTAGCCCTTAACATTTTCTGTTCATGCATTTAACAATTGGTTAGTTTAGAGTTTTCCTAAGACTGCCTTCTTAACCCCTTTTTTATGAGCAAATCTTTATATAGGGTCTTTTATCCCTCCAGTCACAGATGCAAAGCAGTTTGATACTTGATATATGCATTAAGCAAATCCAGCAATCCAGAAGAAAACACACATCAGTGTCAAAAGTGTGTGTGATAGCCCAGGGTTTTAAGAGATTATAGGGGAATAAAAAAAAGAAAGATTGATTATAGATTTGGAATGAGATTTCAGGCTGACTTACTGGGAGAGGGAAGGAAAAATACTTGGGACACAAAGGTGATGTTTATTAAAAAAAAAAAAAAAGACTGAATATAATCATTTCTTCTTTCAGGTATTTCCTACCAGATGCTGGCTTTTTGTATTACTTTTCTCTCTCAATTTTGAAATATTTCTTTACTACATGTGATAGAGTTTAAAGCATATGTTCTGTCAAAGATAAATATGCCTTGCATTTACAATGTTCCCTTAGTGAAATTCTTATATACACACATGCTACTTCAAGAAAATTAAGTATTTAAAGCTAATAAATTGGGAGTACGGTAATTAGTCTGTTACGAAAAAGTTCATTTTTTGTATTATAAAAGGACTTGATATCATCTGTTCAAGTAATGTATTTCAATAGTTACTTTTAAAACAAGATATGTTTTGTAGTCAGTGTACATTTAATTCATTGATCTGTAAATTAAATCAAGGTTTGTGTAGTCCACTTTCAGCTAGCCTTGGTGACCAGAGATTGGATAGAATGGCAACAGTAGAAACAATAATCCCCAAACCTGGTTGCAGCAAGTAGATTCTATTACCAAGTCTCTTCCTAGATATACTGTCAAGTTTGTAGATTAAATTTTCTCTTTTCCCCCTCAACCATCTTCTGATGGAGTTGCTGTAAATGAGGAAAGACAATGCCCCCAAAAGTGGGCCATGTAAGGAAGGAAGAGGAGAAGAAATAAAACCAAGGACTTGTTTAATCTACTAGCCAGGAGAGTGAGCTTCTGAATAACCAAGCGTTGACAGTCTACTTTTATGTGTGCCTCAGTCAGACTTTAATGATTTCCAAAGTCTGTTGTGAAGACTTTATTATGCATAAGGCCACAGGGGGGAAACGCCAATCAGTTTGAAATATTACTATGTAATCTCAAGTGGAGCTCACATTTTGCCCTGGAATAATTGTGGGTGTTTGTGTGTGCATATCCACATACTCTCAAAGCTAAATGTCAACCAGGATGATTAAAATCCATAGGACAGTGGAGCCTCATTGGAACTACTCCTGTCCCCCTTTCCTTGCTACAGATTAGAATCACATTCATAATGAACCATAAGAGTCTTATATTCTTATCCCTCATGTATTAAGGGACAAGAAAAAATCAAGAGCCATTCACATAAGGCACATAAGGTATAGTAATATAATTGGGGGTCTATGGTGGCTCAGTAGGTTTTTGTTTTGTTTTAGTTAAAAACACTGACACACTATTTGTCCAAGGAAAAAAATAAACCCTTCACACATAAGGGCTGACAGTTTTTATCACCAGGCTTGGGGATCAACTCTTTCAGCTGTATATCATTCCTTTTCTTCTTTCCTTAAAAAAAAATTCTCGAAGCAAGCCTTCTCTCTCCTCGGTATTAAGTATCCTAATTAATTCAACCTTGACAGTTACAGTTAGAAAGTTGTGACTTAAATGGAACATGAGTTATTTTGTACTTAATTTTTCCCCAATTATATGGTTCTTTTCCCCAAAACTAGTGAATAAAATTGCAGATCTAAATATTACTTCAAGTCATAAGGAATTCTTCTTTTCATAACAGTCATTGTCTGCCTTCATCATCGATTCTCTGATTCACTAAAAAGTTTTTAATATGTCATCATTGCCATTTATTAATGTTTTCCCCAAGTGCTATGGCTTTTATTAGGGTCTGGCTCACTCTCTATGGGTAGGCTAAGCTTTTGCCTTGCGCCCTGATGCTCTCTCGCCTAGTAAGAGAGCTGAGTCTTATAATGGGAAAGGATTGATGTTATAATGATTCCAAAGGGCCCCTTTATGATGAAATTCTAAATATGCAAAATCCCATTAAACCTGTAGAAGTTCATGGGCTAGCTACATTGAAATGACAGATCATTATATTGGGTATAGTGTGCATATTATAAAATGTGATATAATTGGAAATTATTGGTGATATTAGCAAGGATGAAGAGCCACCCACCCTCATAAATTAAGAGTATTTGGGTATTTGAAGTAGGAAAGGGAACAATATTGTAAGTAATCAAAACTTTAAAATCTGACCCCAGAAATTGCTCTTAATAAAATCCTGTCTCTAACAACTTTATTTCTGAACTCTTAAAGTAATTGTGGAAAGAATTCCATAAAACAATCCCTTAAAAAACACATGTTAAATGTTAATCTATTAGAAATTAAAATCGTGTTTTAGGACCTGGAGCTCCTAAAAACTGACCACTTGATGATGTTATAATTTAGAATCCAAAGGGGAATTGACGCAAGAGACATGGGGTTCTCGAAACAATTAGCTTTCCAATTTAAGGCTCACTTGGCTTTCTCCCAAAATGAAAGACTGAGTTTCTTTACTTTTTTTTTCTTACTTATAAAATTGCTTCAAATTAGTACTTAAAAAATTAAAAATATCCAGGGCAAGACTGGAAATTAGTGAAATAAAAGATTTTCTTTTAGGCCATTTCTATACAAATTTTTCATTGTTTTCCTCTGCAAAGTAGGTGGCTTTGAAAAGTTACTCCTCTTGACTCACTTCTTATTGAATGACTCTAAGCTTCACACTGCCATGTCTGAACAGCTGTTACATGGAGTCCACTGGACGTTGGGGCCTGAAATATTCGAACATATTCCTGTGAAAACCACCTAAGTCACTTGAATCTAGCTTTTAAAGAAAGTTAGGTTTAAAAAAATTGTGGAAAACTAAGAACTATCACTGAGAGCCAATTTTCTAGGATCAGTGAAAAGCACTTTTATACTCCTACATTAAGAAAAAAAACTATCTGAATATGTTCTTATTTCTGTGACCTTCACAGAAAATATTAGAAGTGAAGTCTGTAGAATTACAGGTTTACATTTATTTTAATTTATTTGAAGGTTTGGGGAGTAATTCCTGTTATTAAAAATTGAAATAAAAAATAGTTATTCACATTTCATTTGATAGATGCAAATTTTTTACCCACCCCTAGCACTATTTTATACTCCTGAAAACAGAATTTTATAAAGAACATTACTTTGTTCTTTAAGTTAGCAATATGGGTTTAAAGTGTATATTCATATTTATTACATATTTTGCATTGTTTTATACTTATTTTGCATTTACTTTACACATTTACATTAATGAATTAATTCTGGCTGTTTCCTTATGTTCATTCTGTTTTTAACAGAAATGAATTTTCTTCATCCAGACTTAATTATGGATGTTTCCTTATGTTCATTTTGTTTTTAATAGAAATGAATTTTCTTCAGACTTACATATCATTTTAGGGTCTTATCCTATCAAAATATTTATTAAAATTATGATATCCAGACCTCAATTTCTCCTTTGTTTTATAGCTAGAAAATTACCAGTTTAAGCTTTCGTGTTTGGCACTTTAAGGAAATCTGAGAAAATTACGTTTGCTCAGTTACCTAATTCACAGTTTAAGAAACTCTTGTATGAATTTTCTTTTCTTTTTCTAACTGGTAACTATATTGTACAGTTAAGCCCTTTTCTTTTAGCAGATAAAATTCCACATACTAAAAAGAGATTAATTTATCTGTTGGCTTTTTTTCTTTAGACCTTTTATAAAAGAAAAATAACCTTTTCTTTGTAGATGCTGTTCTTACAGTCTTAATGTGTGACTGTTCTCTGACCCCCGTCTAAAGTCTGTATCATCCATACCTTTTCCTATAGCTGTGAGACCATAAATCTAGCACATTGATCACAAATCTAGTGATCTGTGCTATGATTTTCATAATGTCTGTGCATTATGTTCTAGTCTATGCACCCTGTCATCAAGCTTATTTTCTTTAACAATACTAGATTTCATCTTGCTGTTACCTAGAAATCCATTGGATGCCCCCAAATAATGATTGAAGTACTAGGAAAGGGAATAGATTATGCAAGGCTTGGTCAATTCCTGTTCAGCCAGCAGCCCCACCTCACTCCCTAAACTGCCACAATTACCTACCCCCACTGTTCTCTAGAGGAGTATAAAGATCAAAGAAGAGGGACAGGGTGAAATTAAGAATTTGGTGGCATGGTAGAATCATACATTTAACCTTTCAGTGCAAATACACTAATGGTCTTTTTCTATTCTGTGTACACTTAACTGTGTTTATCCATTCAACGATATGAGGACTGAACATCCTTGAGTTGATTATGTGTCAGATATGGTTGCTGTTTAATATCAAGCTCTTGTAGTAAAATGGGGACATAGTGACCCAGTAAATGGGCAGCATATGGTTGGGATGTACATGTTTGGCACATATCATTATTGACACAGTTTGCTCTTAGATGAAGGGACCTCTCCAGACCTCATGGAAAATGAAAACTTGAATTGAAGCTAAAAGAAAAATGTAGTCAGAGAGGTAAATAAGAGGGAGGAAAGGCACTTAACGCAACAGCATTGAAAATAAAAAAATGTTTAAATGTAGTTCAGCAGATGGAACCCTGCTTGTCTCTCCAGCTTCATCTTGTACTATTCTACTCTCTCTCATGTGCTAGCAGAATTGGCTTTGCCTAGAAGAGCCAATTAATGCTACCCATTTAAATCATGTTCTCATGTCACATATCCAGTTTTTAATTCTGTGCATTAATGACTATGTTTAAGATGTCTGTTTTCCTCACTAGCCTATTAACTTCAAGAGGGCTTGAATCATACCTGTTTTGCTCTCCACTAAATCTCTGAAACTAGCATAGTGCCTAGAAATATTCATTTAGTGACCAAATACTCAAGCGCTAGGAATGTTTGAAAGGTAGTGTATAGCTCATTTTGGATGGAATAGAGGCCTGTGTCAGTTACTACGGTAGATAGTAAATTGATCTGGCCAAGGTCTTCTGACCCAGGTTAAGGACTTTGTGGAAAGGGGGAGTAAGGTAGAGAAGACCAACTTGTGGGTTGTATTTAGGTTGTAATAGGCCAGAGAGAACAGAAATAGACCAGACCACCAGGAGTTACTTGCAGTAATGGAGATGTGAGTCTTAAAAGCACTTTAAGGAAATAGAAGTGATAGAAGTTAGGCCAGAGAGGAGAGATTGATCCAGGAGAAACTGTGATGGAAAAATTTATGGGTACTAAGTAGGCTGAGATAATTTTGAATGCTTTTGCTATGTGTAATGTTCAGTGAGAAAAACAACACCAGCAAGATAGAAATTTGTATACATAGTGTGGATCTCAACTATATAAAAGTTGTGGACTGAAAAAAGTAAATGTAACTATATCAACATGTGGACATTAGCAGTCTCTGGATGCTGGGATTGTACATGATTGTTTTGTTGTTATTTTCGTTCATTTACATCTTTTTTTCACTGAGCACCTTTGACATATCCAATGAGAAAATAACAACAGTAAAAAAAAGGTTTTCTTTCAAGCCTAGTTTCCTTAGTTCTACTTTTCACAGCACTAACGGTCAAGTACGTGTTTACAGTTGAAGACATGGAACTTGGGTAGGTTAGGATTCACCTACACAGAGTAAGAGTGGTTGGATTCCTAGAGGCAGCTTATCATAGACAGGCAGCTGCAGAGGCAGCTCCTCTAGAATCCTGATGTTTCCCCTGCATCTCTATTGTTTCCCCTCCAAATCCCCCAAACTAGAAAATCTTAGTCATCCTGTATCTGTGCCTCTTCATCTCTGTAAGCATCTGTTTTCTTCCCCACACTTTTTAGCTTGGTCTTGATTCGGTGTTCTCCCTTCCTTTCTTCCTTCAATTAAGGTAGTGGTCTTCAAGCTATTGGCTTGCTTGCCAGTAAAAAGAATCTTGAAAATGAAGAGCCATCCTAACATCTTTATATACTAAGTAACTGGCCAAGATCATACAGCAAATAGGTGACAGAGCTGAGATTTGAACCTTACCTTTGGAGTCTGTGCTTAAGAAACTGTCCCTTATTGGGAGGACAACAATCTTTTTTTTTTTTTTTTTAACATTGGGAACTTTAAATCATTGTTTTAAGTCATTATTTTTTTTATCTCCTTAACTCTTGTTTCCAGTTCACTGCCCCCAATTCACCTTACTATAAATGCAATCATATGTTCCCTATAAGTCTTGTATCATTCAACTTATACATGTCTGCCATGCAAATTAAGAAAATAATGTAAATAAAAATTTTGTTTAATTTGATCAAGATGATAAGATCCAAAGCCATTTAAATATTACAAATTTTTATGATTTATTAAGCATAAAGTGGACTTTTGTTAGAAATACACCTGTCAATAAAATGGATGGGGCTATAATTTTTTTCTTCCCAGATTAGTTTATATATCAGTAAATGAATAGGACTTCATGTAAGGATGAGAAGAGGTGTACTATCATTTCTCTTTTTTTGCAGATATAACTACTGAGATACCTGTTCACGTGAATAGGTGGGACTGGTAACTTTATTCCATCGTCATTCAGTTCTTAGAAATCATTTCAAATTATATGCAAGAAATTACCCAATGATCAATTCTGTTAAAAAGAAAGAAATGAAAATCACCCACCTTATTACCCAAATGTTGTCATAGTCATTCACCTTCTCGGTTTCTGGAAATTTTAAACCTATTAATGCCTATTAAATGCCTATTTATAAATTTAGCTATTAGTCTTTCATTTAGAGGCATATTACTTATTCTAGTATACACAGAAAAGATTGGGGAAATTAAAATACTGTATTAGTTCAAATAGTTTCTGCAATATGCTTTTTTTTTTTTTGAGGGGAGATACTTTTATCATTGCAGATTTAGTTATCTTGGTTGATGAAAATTTTCACCAGTGCTCATGGTCAAATCATGCTGCCAAATCTAATTTGATTTTCATTGTAAAAAATTGAACTCACATTTAAATTCAAATAGATTGAATATATTAATATGCATTTTGAGAAAAGTTATTAAAACATCAGAATGTTGTAGACTGAATTTCATAGGGTAAATTACTAAAACAGTCAAAAATAAAATGTGGAGCTAATAAAATTATTGAGTTTACAATAAAAATGCTATTATTACTTAAAAACCTAAGGTTTTTATGAAGTGAAAAGTACATTAGAAGTCATGAAAAAAAAAGTCATGCTCTTACTAGATAATGGGGTTCCATGTGTGTATCACAATATGGTGTTGGATTTTAAGAACAAATTAGGTTAAGAGTCATGTATTATATAAACATTTATTAATTTGGCTAGATCTCATGGCCAAACTGTTTTTATGTATTTATGAAAGAAGTTGTGTACTGCTAAAAAGTAAGTGCTTTAGCATTTAGCTCATCATTTATATTAAATTTTACTTTTATTAACAGGATGTGCAAAATATTTAAAATTTTATAAAAAAATAAGATGAAAATGATGAATAATCATAACTGAAATATTTTGATATTATTTGATTAAATCGGTTGTAACTACCTTATTAAGAGATCAGCATAGTTTCTGAAAGAAATCATGCAAAATTTCTATTCACATGTTTTATCTAGTGTGTCTTAAAATTTGTAGGTCTAGGAAAATATTCAGACTGAATTTACAAGAGTAGATATCTCATATACTCAGGGCCTTTTCTTCCAGGTGATGATTGCTATTCCTAGGGATAAGAATTAATTGAAGAGAATGGTTTACCTTTGAATATGTTGGGAGTCAAAAGCCGTGTTCAGTATTGGACACTTTGGCTTTGCTCTTACAGGATATTTTCTAAAGAGTGATTCATTATCAAAATAGGTAGGAATGCTAGAAGTGAGTGTATTCCTCCTGTACCATTTTACATTCTATCTGAATTCTGAATATTCCAACACAGACCCCTGTATCAAGTTCTAGCTACCCTTTACCCATATAGGTATACTTAGGAAAAAAGCACGCCTTTTCCAGGTTCTTGGTGCTTTTATTAATCATTAAAGGAGACTTTCAAAAAGCCTCATTTATTTTGGCACCCAGGAGAGTTTTCCACACTGTAGCAGTGCGCTGCATAAGTCTAGTCAGAGTATACACCATTATTTTATAAAGAAGGACGGGTACGATTTTAAAAGGAGAAATGCGAATGGCTAATCTGCATGTGCATGACGGTCTCTTCTCCAGTGGGTCAATTCTAGAAAAGAGTAAATAGAGGATTCCAGGATCTGGAAATTGTGTCTCCATGTTTGCATACCTCTCGGAAGGTCTTTACATTCCTCACGTGTAAGCCCATCATAGTTTGAAGTCCACCAAGTTAAGACATCTCCCAGTGGAGTATTGCAAACATGTTCTACTCTGTACACTTCACTCTAGGCCATCCCTTCACCCAACTCCTTCTGTGATTTTTGGTGTGGCATGTATAATGGTATATGTCAGAGTCATCCGTGGTAAGTTTTCAAACCAACCCTTACCATCTCTCTCTCTCTCTCTCTCTCTCTCTCTCTCTCTCTCTCTCTCTCTCTCTCTCTCTCTCCTCTTCTTAGAGGGGGTTGTGGCTCTGTGGTTGAGGTTTGCTCAGCACCTTAGTCAGTGGCTGTTTAGTTACTGCTGACCATGCACCATGTCACTCAAGCTGACAACTATTGTTTTAGTTAAACTTCTAGGCCCTTGTCAAAATTTTGTATCTAGGATTATAAATCATGTTAATCTTATAAAATGTTTAGTATTTTCTGTATCTTATTAACAAGAAATAAAATTATATCATAAGCTTTCCACAGCTTTTGGCCTTTAGTATGAAGGCTTCATTGATTGCCCATCTGATTCTTTTGTACTTATCTCTAACTATTTTGCCTCAGGTATTACACATTCTTTGGGTAGTTTGTTCTCTCACACATATCAGTGGTTCTCAAAGTGTGGTCCCTGCCCAGCAGCATCAGCATCTTGTGGAGACTTATTAGAAATGCAAATCCTTCGTCCCACCGCAGACCCAATCAGAAACCCTAGAGGCGGTGGTCCAGCAATCTGTGTTCTCATAAGCCCTTGAGGTGATTTCTGATGCACAGAATGTTTGAGAACACCTGCCTTAGTTCATCTATCTAGATTGCTCTCCTCCTTTCTCACTTGCTGAATTCCTAGTTGTCTTAAAAGACAATGCCTTCCTGGCAGGGTTGCCCTCTCTTTGTCCTACAGTACTTTATCAGATCTCTTTTATAGCATTTATACTGATTGCATCTGTCTACTTTTGAAGGTGGAGGCCACAACATAAATTACTTTTGCATCTCCATGCAACACCTACCTTGGTGATAACTTATTAAGTGCTGGTGAATAAATGAATGTATGCATGAATGAAGGGGAAGAGCATTGTAGGAGGAGTGGTGATCAATAAGGTCAGCTGCTGTGAAGAGATCATGGAGAATAATGAAGGAAAAAAGCTATTGGATTTCATAGTAAGGCAGGTGTTGGTGACCTTTGAAATGCTTGCTTCAGCAGAGTGATGGGCAAGAAGCCCAGATTGCTGGGAGTTAGGGACTTCCAACATGATGAAGATTTGAAAGTTTCCAGACTTACTGTTTATCTGAACATGTGGTAGAAACAGAATTTTCTTGGGAGAAATAACTATGTGTCCTTAGTTCAGTTTCTTAACCTCATTGAGCCTGTGATCTCTGAATAGTGAATAATAGTAATACTGTGTGTGTTTTTTTTGTTTTTTTAAAGGATTAAAGTAGATCATTGTAACCCCTAGAATGATGCCTGACATTTAGTTAGTACTTGAACAGTCATTTCCTTTATTCCCCCCCCACATAAAATTTATTTAATGATGTTAATGGTGTCCATTACCCTTTGTAAATTTGTATAAGATACAAAATTGTTAAGGTTACCTTCATTCCAGTCATTGGAGAAATTGTGAATTACAATTGGAATTGTGAATTGGAGAAATTTGGGCTGAACTAGTTGAACAATTGATAAGCTGCTTTAAAATTACATGGTATCCAGCTGGAAGAGTACCCCCAAAAGTGGTTGTCTTATCGAGCCTCTTTTTGATACAAATTATGGAATCGTACTTTAAGCAGACATATAAGGGAGGGTGGGGAGAGATATATATTTTTTTAATTCTTTAGTGTGTGTTTATTTTTGAGAGACAGAGACAGAGCATGAGTGGGGGAGGAGCAGAGAGAGAGGGAGACACAGAATTGAAGCAGGCTCCAGGGTCTGAGCTATCAGCACAGGGCCCAACGCGGGGCTCGAACCCATAAACCGTGAGATCCTGACCTAAGCTGAAGTTGGACACTTAACCGACTGATCCATCCAGGTGCCCCGATATGTATATTTGGGGTGGGGGGGTGCTCATGTAGCTGAAAATTCCAGGGATAGTACCAGCTTCAGTACTGCCATGTCCGTATCTTCGATATCAAACAGTATTATCAGTGCTTGGTCTTTCTCAGACCACCTTACAGCCTGACTGTCTTCCATATGATTCTCATTCTTAAGCATATATATTAGCTACAAATGTCTAGGAAAGAGAAGACTTCCCAGGAGTTCTAACTAAAATCCTACATTCAATCCCACTGTTGAGACTTAGATCACTTGCCTATTCTTAAACCAGTTGCTATGGCCAGGGGCCTGGGATATCCTGGTTTCCCTGGCCTGGCTTAAGGAACATTTTAGTCTATGAAATAATTGATACCGAGTGTAGGAGAAGAGTGGCTCCCCAAAGGGAAATCCCGTTTCTGGTACCAGAATGAAGGGTAGTAGATGCAAAGCAGACAAAGCAGTTGGTAGCATCTTATTTTATAGAAAAGTGTTTTGTTTTTTTTAAAACTGTGGGGTCCCACTGAGATGATTAAACAAGTTGAAGGGAAGAAGAGAGTAACAAATAATTGGAAGCTCTCTAATCCACATGCACTCCAGCTTCACCAAGGGTAGCTTTCCTTTTATATATCTTTATATCCAGTTTTTGTTAAGATTTCATTTCAGGGGCACCTGGATGGCTCAGTCAGTTAAGCATCTGACTTCGGCTCAAGTCGTGATCTCATGGTTTGTGGGTCCTAGCCCTGGGTCAGGCTCTGTGCAGACAGCTCAGAACTTGGAGCCTGCTTTGGATTCTGTGTCACCCTCTGTCTCTGCCCCTCCCCCATTTGCACTCTGCCTCTCTCTCTCTCTCAAAAATAAACAAACATTAAAAAAAAAAGATTTCATTTTTCATTTGAAAATGGAATTTGGGGAATACCATGGGTATAGGATAATTTAAGATGGTTAGACCCATAAACTATAAAGGTAGGTGACTATCTTTTTTCACTCATTCTCCTGAACGAGTTCTTGCCTTACCACCCATCGATCCCCATTGACCCACCTCATGTTCTTAAACCCACTAAGATTCAGACTTGAGTCCTCCACAGCCAGACACAGTAAGATCATGACATTGGGCAGACATCCAGTTCTTAGTTTATTGTTATTATGACACTTAAAAAATTGTCACTCATTGCCCACCTAGAAGACATCCCCAAAAGTTGTTGACAACTTGTTTTATAAAGCATAAAATTTTGATACATTTAAGAAATTTGGCAGATAATAATCTTTGAAGATCTGTTTATGGTGAAAATTATAGTTGACATCTGAAAGCTGGGCAGTTTAATATTTTTCAAGCCTTCATCTGTGGCTCATCTCCTAGGTAATTTGTTTAAATCACACTCTCAGATTTTTCCCCTTATCTACTACTGACTTCCTTTAAATACCTGGCCCACCCTTTCATCCTCCATATGTTTGTGTAAATAGTTTTATTAGAACACCGGCATGCTGATTAGTTTAAGGTTTGTCTGCTCTTCCTCTTTAACAGCAGAGATGAGTACTTGTGAAACAGAACATATGACCCACAAACCCAAAATATTTATTGTCTGGCCTTTTACAGAAAACGTTGACCACATATTTATGTGGCTTATAAAAGTATTCCTACTTTTTGACATATTTATGAAGAAGAATCAGGTAATGTCCTTATAGTATTATTGTCACTTTCTGATGTTCTCAAAAGCATATTTAGGGAAATGTTTTTGCTTTATTTTTCCAATTGTGCTTTTTCAGTTCTCTGAACAACTTTTATTTCTGTAGCCTCAACAGTTTAGTCCTTTTCATCTTCTTAAACTGCCAGCCCTTTTTTGAAGACTGGGAGGGAGAGGGTGACAACTTTCCACCCAGCCCTTGAACACATAGGTGCACATACCTGCATGTACTTAATGCATGGCTATAGGTGCCAAACATAGGTACAAAAATCGAGATTTGGTATCATCTTATTTCCCCTCTACTGAGCCCTCTTGGTTTCATATTTGTTGTGGTCATAGCAGTGTATTTGGTGAAAAAGTGTTTGATACAGTCCAGGAGGGTTGATGAAGGGAAATGGGGAGAGGAGCAGATTTTCCCTGACCTGGTCACTGGATTCTGTAAGCAGAGCAGCTTACTCATCAGAAGGCTGAGTAGTAAAGCTATATTTGAAGAAGAACAGGGATAATAATACCTCATTCCTGCATTTTTGCAGTCTAAATGCCCTGTGGAGTGAGAGAAGACTTCAATCCCTAGGCTTGTGAATCCCTTATCTTTCCCAAACGTTAAATTAATTTTTAAAGCTATTTATTCAAAGTTGACTTAACCACTAGAATAGGAAAGATCAGACAAATCAGCTGCAAGAAATGAAGTATGAGGAAACCCGAACTCTTTGACAAAGTATTCCTGGGAGTAAATGTGTTGAATGAAGCCAGCGGGTAAATGATAAGGGCCTTTACACTGTGGATGTAAGAAAGCAATTTATCAAGAGTACATGAACTCTCTGGTGACCATAAGTCAGGAGGAAACGAGAGTGGAGGAGGAACCCTGGAAAAAATACATTTGAAATACTATAAAAAAGTGTGTGTGTGCGTGTACTTTTAAGTACCTGCATTAATATGCAGGAATACTGGCATACTAAAACAGGAGTTGCTCAGAGTGCACACGTAGAGGAGCCTATACTGTGAGGAGGTCAGCTGGTGGGAAGAGTGGTAGAGAAAGGCCAGGCAGTGGTTTAGAACTTGCAGAAATCTTGGGCACTCTCAGGTGTAGTTAGGATTTGAGCCTAGTTGTTGTCTAATATCCATTTCCCTGACTTATGAGTTTAAATGACCATCTTTTGGGCTCACGTTTATCTTTTTTAATCTCTAGAAGGTCATATGTATATAATTCTGACAGTTGATCTAAGGCTTTTGTGTTCTCTTAAGGAGTTCAAAGTACCTCTCTTTCATTATCTCATTAATCTTTGCAGCATCTCTTTGAGCCTTGTAGACAAGACAATGTTATCTTAATTGTTCACTTTAGAGAAACTGAGGGAAAATGTAATTACATTATCTGCTGTAGGGTTCCCAGGAACTCAGATAAGGATGGGGACTGGAAGGTATGACCTTTTAGATCTAGATATAACTTCTTAGATAGGAAGAGAAAAAGGCCTCAAGTGTTTAACATGAGAATGGTCATCCTGTTTTTTGTACTGAGATAACGCTCCTGAAATACACAGAAATTCTTCAACTTAGATTTTTGTCATTTCCCACCCCTCCTTTTTCATCTGATTCTAAACCCTTGTCAGAGCTGTTAATAAAAAGCGACCAAGTGACAATTCGAGTTTCTTCTTTGTGAACATGCCAGTGAACACTAAACTGTCTAACAGGTGAGTAGCAAGAGGGAGAGTTGGAAGAACTACTTCTTGGGAGGATCCCTGCTTGCTAATTTAGCTGGAGTTAAATTACTAACCCTCTACACAGATGTCACGCTTTCCTTATTCCCTCAAATTAGGCCTTTTACCCCTGTAGTCTAAAGAACATGCTCCTCTTCCTCCTTAAGCCATTCAGATACTTCTGCATCTTACTCAGAAAACTGGTATCCTTTGAGCCTGCTCTTACGGCAGGAGTTGAGAATTGTTTGTTGGTCTTTGTTTGGGAGACGGAGGACACCATGGTAACTTGGGCTGAGCCATAGTTCAATTAGCCAAATTAATTAGTCAGGTTTTTAGAGCCAGCCACAGTCATTTAGAAACATCCTCAGTGGCTCTCTTTCTGAAAGTCAAATGTGTTTTTGCATTTGCTGTCGTCTGCAGTTTATAAGCCATCAAAAAAAAAAAAAAAAAGGCAAAACAGGGAGGGGGTGGGAAGAGAACTATTTACATTGCAAAATTTTGCTTCAACATCTGTGGTTATGATCCATCTGTAGAAATGGAGCCCTGGTAACTTTCAGTGACTTGTTTCTACTTTCTTTGTCTCTGTCATCTCTGGAACGTTGGTGGGACCGTCACAGCCTTGGATAAGCTCAGCACGCAGCATCTATACCACCCCACCCAGGTGGAGATCGTGCAGTCCAATGTGGTGTTCGACATCAGCAGCCTGATGCTCTACGGGACACAAGCAGTGCCTGTGCGGCTAAAGATCCTGCTAGACCGTCTCTTCAGTGTCCTGAAGCAGGAGGAGGTGTTGCACATCTTGCACGGCCTGGGCTGGACTCTACGGGACTACGTCCGGGGGTACATCCTTCAGGTAGGGGGAGGACAATGAAGCTTGTGTCTGGGCAGCTCTGGGAGGGCTTGAGGGAGAACCCTTGCAAACCTGGTCTCTTTCCTGCCCCTCGCAGGCTTGGGCCTACACACCCTCTTCTGATGAAAGTGGTCCTTTTGGCAGGCTTGTCAGGGAACTAGAAGGAAGGGAGTGTGTCCCAGCAAGCTGGCATGGGGCCTCAGTGGTGGATATTAGAAAGGAAAAAGTGGCCTCTTGCCTGGTGTTGCTTTGTTTGCATCTTTTTAAATGCAGCGCTCTCTCCCTACAACATGGGCTGCCTGCTTCTCCACCAAGTCGGACTGTAGCCCTACTGAAAGGAAGGGCTCTTTGAGGTGGGTGATGGGTATATTAAAATCTGAGATTGCATTTCATCTGGGTTTAGTAGGGCTTTAGCTGGCACTGAATTTGTACGTTTGATGATTTTTGGGGGGGTTGTCTGTGTACCCTATTTATTGCTTCTTTGTCCAAATCAAAAGAAGAACTGTAACCTCTGTAAACTCCCTGCTTTTGTAACTAGAACACCCTCACATTCCAAAACATACAGACATTGTTACAGTTTTGGCTGTCACATCACCTGTTCTTCCAGCTCGAGCCCCTTTCTTTGTATCAGTGGCACTTCCGATCTGGTAAGGGTATTTTTAGACTTTTCCTAGAGGCCTGCAGCCTCCACTTCCTACCCCCACCCCAAACCTCCCTGCATTTTTTCGTCATTTTTTGCAGTATGAGTCGTTTTGCATTGTGTACTTTGCCTCTGAAATGTTTTTATGGCCATCTGTCTTCCTACGACCCTTGAAGGGTAAATGTTGAAAACAGCATGTTGGGAGACCCCAGGATCCAAAAAGACTACACTGGACGATGAAGAAGTACTCCCTCCTGCCAAAGGAGATCACAGTTGGAGAAGGTAGAATCTGAAGTGATTTTTGAAATTTCTTATGGGATAATATCAGGAGAATTGACCCCTTCAAAAAAAATTGGTTTTGGCTCTGCCAGCCTTGTTTATTCCCCAAATCACCTCGTGTTGTATGCAAGCCCTTGGCTGCCAGCTTGGTATATTATGAGTGGGGAGCCTCACATCTCCCCCTTGCTTTAAGCTGGCATAAAAACACACACATTCCTGTCGTTTTCCTATGTGGTACCTCCAGGTGTTAGCAAGGGCAGGAGAGCAGAGAGGTATGATGACAGGAAGTAGAGAGAGACAGAAGGTGGAATAACCTGTCTGCTCCCGGGACTGCTTTGGTTAGCACTGAATCATTACTTAGTTTAGTGAGATGTCAACTTGGAAGGCACAGAGAATTTGGCCCTCAGAAGATGAGATGATGATGATAATAGGAATAATTATATATTACGTTTTCAGTTTATAGAAGACTTTCACAAGCATTATCTCATTTGCCTCAGGATGGGGGCATTTCAGTGGGGGTGAGTGGAAAGTTAAGTCCTGGGTGGTCAGGGGACCTGAGGGGGCATAAGGTCCAGGAGGAAGGGGCCAGGAAAAATAAAGCATGGAACCAGTTTCACAATCCCTGCTTATCCTGGCCTGGAGATACATATGGTGCCACATCTTTCTACAGTCATTTCTACAACATGATTATTAATGTCCATTTGGGATAGCTCTTACTCTACAGAAAGGAACACAATTCTTGCACATTTTTGAACAGTGCTTAGCTTGGCTAACTCTTTATTCAAAACCTAAAGTAGTATGCCCCAGTCTAGTACCATCTTTACTATGATGCTTAGTTCTGTCATCAATGCTGTATTTCAGTTCTATGTGTGTATTTTTGCCTAAGATATTTGGAGCACACTATCCTCCTGTCCAAACAGATATGTGCATGACTGATTATTTGCCCTCTTAACCCAGTTCACTATAGCATTTTGATGGCAATAAATGTAGAACCTGCTGGATGTTCTGTGATATGGTCCTAATGTTTTGCCTTGACCAATACCTGTTCTTTGTTTTACTGGAAATTATTATTTAGGTGTTAATTTTTCTTCCTTTTGGCATATCTCTAAGGCACACATTAAAAATATGCTTTGTGATATACTTCATATTTCTTTTTGTATGGGGGCCCAGGTTTTAACAATACAAAATTATAAAAGAAATCAAGTATGAGAGGAAAATTCAGCAAATTGTGAACTGAAATTTATAAAGTCTCTTATTTGGGAGTGAAATGTTGCACTTAAAGAATTCTTTCAAAAAAATAATTCTGTCATTTATTGTGATACTTGTTATAATTAATTTTTATTAATTTAATATAGGTTTTGAAAAAGAAACTTAATATAGTCTGTTTCTCCATTCAGAGCCTAGAATTGACATGTAGAGAAAATCATAGATGATTTTTACATTAGAAAAACACTACGTTTAGTTTCTGTCTTGTTTTATTGATAGGATTGATATACTATAGATTTTATTTAAATGATGCTTTTTGTTACTCATTTTTTATCATCTTCTTCTTCCTTGTGAAAACGGTTCTTGATTTAGGGGAAAAGCAAGAGGTTGAAGGACACAAAACTATGTAGTAAGAAGTGCTCATTTTGCTTGAAAAAAACACTCAAAAAAAATTAAGAGTTAGGCTTAGAGAAGTAAACCCTTTTCCTCTAAAGCAATGTGATTTGGTTATTGGCCAATATTTTTAAAATTATATGTAGTAATGATAAGGTATATACCAAATGACTTTGAATATAATTATATGTAACATTTTTATGCAAGTAGGCTGTAAAATGTGTGTCCAAAGTTTGTGGAACCCTATAATGCACTGTTAGTGTACAAGTCATTTTATCTGGCTAAAACTCAATTGTCTTGTAGCCCTCAAGGCATCAATTTTAGCATTATTGCTCTCAACAACAGTATATTGAATATTATGTCAGTTAAAGGAGAATAATTATCAAGGCAAGTTAGGGTGGCTGTTAGTCTTACCACATATTGACTTGGTTAGCAGTTGGCTATAGATTGTGTTACTGGGCAAATGAAGATGTACGGTAAGTTGAACTGGTGAAGCCAGGATATTAATTTAACTCTCCCTGGGCCTATACCTACATCCCTTATGTATATACAGCTACTGCTAGTTTCAGAGATAGTTTTGAGTGTGGAAGAATAGCAGGTATCTGGTCTGATTTTGAAAATTTGGATGTGGGAGAAAAGAGGACTAGACCATTCAAAACTATCATTTATAAGCATACATGAAGAGATTATTAAAAGAAAAAGGGAGATGATAGTGATGCCACAGATTCACTTAAAAGACTAGCAGTGTGTTTCAAGAATCCTGTGCTGTTCTGATAAAAACTACTTTTAACTTATGTAATTAATCCATGTAAATCATAAGCAAGCCAGCCAGGTGTAATAAATATGTAGCATAAATTGGACCACAATGATTTAAGAATCCAGGTAATACCTTAAAGGTAGAAAACCTCATACTCTCCGGTGTAGCAATTAGAGTGTTCATTCATAAAGTACAGAAAAAATGAGGTAGATTTTAGGCATTTTTCCACAAAATAGCAGAAAAAGGAAATAGGCAATTAAATGCTAAAATCTAAATACAAAGGAACACAAGATGTTTTTTCTGCTGCCAAAGAATAATTCTTTTTTCAAGTCTATATCCCACGGTACATTTATTGACAGTAAATAAAAGCAGTGTCCTGTTCTTTCCCCATTTTCCCTGTCTTTGACCTAGGATACAAAGAACATGCGTGATTATCATTGTTGAATTTAATCATTTAAAAATCAGGTGTTCACCCAGTCATTTTTCAGTTTGAACTTGTAACTGACTTGCCAGGGCTCATACACTAGCCCATCTGTGGAAATTTCTTACTTTGCAAATGAGTCCCGCCAGACATCAGAGAACCATATCAGACATTCCGAATAATTAGCTAAGGTGTCAGCAGCCTTGTGAGAGGATGAGCAGTGATGCACATTTCAAATCACCTGTGTCTTGAAGCAATCAGAACTAATAGAACCATCAATACTTTAGGAGAATATTTCCCAGAGTATTCTGGGGGCACTTGTCTTCTAGAGGTCTGACATTAGATTTGGGAGCAACTATACTCAGGATCTTTCTGATAGAGCCTAAAGGTACACCTTAGGTACACAAAGGCTCTGAAGAGTTCTGGAATAAGTGGTTTGTGAGACTAGGTAAGTAGATTTCCACCAACCCCGTCTCCACTTCCGAGCCCTTTCCTTTCAAGCTTATCAGAACTCTTCCTCAACTTGGGGCGTTCTTCTGCCTGGCCTCCCCTACTCCTCTCTACATGGGCAATTTCTTGTTCTTTAGGTGTCAGCCAAAGTCCCACTTTTTCACAGAGGCCTTTTCCATCCAGGTTAAGCAGTGTAAGTCTTTTCTCGTGTGGCTCTACCTCAGGACTGTTTCCCTCAAGCTCCAGTCCAATTTAAAATCAATCAATTAAGTCAACTGTTAAAACGGTTTTTTTCTTGACTTCCTCACTAGGGAATGTCACAAAGGCAGGGCACTCAATAAATATTTGTTAAATGAATGGGTAAAGAAAGATGTTTCACCACGGAACTCATGGCATATGCAGTAACTCATTTGGTCTAAGGGTCCTTAGTCTTTCCTCAGGTTTCCCAGGCACTAAATGCTGTAACAACAGATGCGCTCCTGAGGGTGGTGAGAAGAGAAACAAAGGCTCCCACACCCCATAGCTAGTGGTCAGTGTAGAGTAAGTGTTTTGTGGTATCCATGTGGTAGAAAATGTCAATATTCAGCAAACACTTGCATTTAAATAGCCCTTTGCAGAGCAAGTTGACATACGTTAGCTCTTTGAATCCTCTTCTACCATTCTCTTGTAGATATTACCAGTGAATTAAAATTTGGAATAGATGAAATTCAAAGGGATTGACTGACTTTCCCATGATCACAGAAGCTATTAATTGGCATAGTTGATGCACTCTAAGCCTCCCAAGGATAAGAACCACTTATCTCTTATTCGTCACTGTAACCCAGCTCCCAGCACCCACCCTGGCAAATAAGAATGCTTCCGAAATATCGGAGGGAGAAAATTTTTAAATCTGATTTGAACTCAGGCCTCTGATTCTGTGTGGAGTTATTTGTTTCTGTTGTTGTTTTAAGACTATCATGCTGTCTTTCCAGAATGTAATATGTGAGAGCCTTGTAGCATCAGGGTAGCATGGATTAGGGAACTGAGAGGCCTGAGAATCTTGAACTAAGAGGTAGTGAAGATGTCTCTTGCATTCAGTGACAGATCTTATCCACCTGACCTTAGTGAAATTGGTTCCTCTTTTGTGTTCCTTTTCTTGGGTATTTCTTAATATTCTACCTGGTTTCAGATTATTTATCTCATTTCCATGACCCCAGTTTTTCTCCAGATCTGATATTTATCATTAATGCTTCATTGTAAATTCTGCTCTTTGACTTACCTTTCCAGGAATACATGTGTTTTGAAAGTATAAAAACCTAATCAATAAGATTTCAACTATATTATGTGCATGGGGTAGAGCAGAGAAGAAATAGCTCTTTTCTGGGTCCATAAAAGAATGTCAAGTTGAATGGAAAAAGAGGGCACTGGACATTGAATAAGAAGAGTGGGCTAAAGTCCCAGTACTGCCACTGATTATGTATATGTGACACTGAATAAGAAGAGTGGGCTAAAGTCCCAGTACTGCCACTGATTATGTATATGTGAGTGTGGAAAATTTGCCATTCTCAGCCATAGTTTCTTCATCTTTAAAACTGAGATAACTCCTTACACCTCTCTTGCTCTTGAATGGCAAAAGGTAAAATAACATAGATGAAAACATGTTGTAAACTCCTACTCATGTTGGTATTTTTCACTTCTATATAGGTATAAACCTAATTCTGATCAATTACAACAGGGAAATATCAGGTGTCAAACTTGTTTCTCTGTAAATATCGAAGGCTTAGAAAAAGACAAATACATTTAAGGCTTTAGTAAATGAGATAAATGCTAATTGTTTTAGTAAATAAACCCTGAAATACTAGTGCCTTAACAACAGGAGTTTGTTTCTCTCTCTCAGCAAGACCAGTCAGCATTCCTGGTTGGTGAATGTTTTCTACCCAGAGGTGATTTGATCTCCCCAAACTTAGGGCCTCTGCCATTTTATGCCTCTGCTGTCTCTGGGGCCTCAGGCTCCTCATCCAGGTAGAAGTTCAGTGTGGGAGGTTTTCATGGACCAGGTCTGAAAGCCGAGTGGGTCACTTCTTCCACATGTCACTCATCGGAGCTTACATCTAAATGGGACCAAGGAACTGAGGGAGTTAGGACACATAGTCTCAGGCTGAGTAACCATTTCCCAGCTGTACGTTTGCAACATGGAGAAGGAGCACAGATCAGTGCCCCACTCAGGTGTGGTAGAATAGCCATAATTCTACCTTCTTTTTATACATTGGACTCTTTTTATACATTGGACAAGGAAAGCTTAGGGCAGCAGAGTAGTGTGTTAAAATAAGTTCATGGGTTTGAATTCTAGCTCCAGTTCTTACTAAATGTGTGAAAATAGGCCTATATTTTTATCTGTCTAAGCCTTGGTTCCCTCGCCTGGAAAGCAGGGATACTATTAGTACCTCATGGGTTTATTGTGATGATAAAATAAGATGATGCATATAAAGCATTTAGTAGTGCCACTTGCTACGTATCCAGCAAATGTTAACGATTAGCATAGTGATAAAAAAAAAATGATATAGACTCTTGCCAACGTGGCCATTTTAGACCTTGATGTATAAAGCAGCCTTAAATCCTGGATTTTTTTTTTTTTTTTATTTCACTGTGTCTCTTAGAACAGAGTGCCTTCTCAGACAGTCAGGCAAAAGAGTAGCTACTATTCAACTGTAAATAAGACATACACACAGATGTACCTACAGACACAAACCTGCATGTATGTACGTGCATAGTACATACTTGATTACAAATAAGAGGCAAGAAGTATAGTGATAAAAACTTTGGAGTGGGGCAGACTTGGGTATGAATCTTGGTTTCAATTTTTGATGGCTCTGTTACCCCTAAGATAGGTCATTTAATGTATTTGAACTTGTTTCTTCATTTATAAAGGTTAAATGAAATGATATTTAAAAAGTACTTAGTGTAGTAACTAGCCCACAACACTCTTATTAATATTAACCAGTACTACATTGTGAATGTGTGAATATGCATGTGTGCTTTTTCTTCTTTTAAGTTTTTAAGTAGTGAATGACTTATTCCATTAATGACTATCATTTTATTATGCTTGCATTTCTCAATTTCGTCAACTCGTCCAATATTCTTCTAAGCACTGGGCAGAGAATGAATGACTACTTAATTAATTTATTAACTTATTAAAATGATTAGAGTATCTGGGCTTTTGTCCCACTGCATAAAGTTAAACTTACTCAAAATAGACAACCTTTTTTTATGGATATTACCTGACCTCACAGATTTTTAGGAAATTTCTGGAGCAGGAAGAAGAATGGATCTAGGTTTAAATTCCTTTAGGTAGTCCTTCAAATAGCAAATTTTACTGATTAATTATATGTGCTGAGTACACAAGAGATTTCTCAGGGAGCTTTCACTCTAAAGGACAAAGCAGCCATAAACAAGTCATGCAGGTTGCATGAACAAAATTGTAAGAATATACAGATTACCCATAGTATTGACCCAGAGGAGGGATTATTTGACTCCTGACTAAAGACTGGGTTATCACCAACATAATGTAAGGTGTCTTTGCATTATGTCAATGATATGTGAATCTTTTTCAGACGAGAAAGATCACAGGTGTGAATAATCAAGATCCCCCTGTCTTTGGCAGGGATATACAAAAGGTAGATGGTTCAGGGCAATGTTCTATATTTATAGCGTTTTCCAGAGTGCTTGGACTACTCTACAGACATTATCCCAGCAATTCTCTTAGCCTCCCTATTAGAGAGATAGTTTCAGAGACAGTTATCCCTGGTTTTAAAGTTATCGTGGCTGAAGGCCTCATGCAGGGTCAAAGCTGGAAGTGGAATACAGGGATTTTGAATCCCTTGCCAAAGCTCTAACTATTTGAACAGCAATGAAAATAAACACCTTGTATCCAAGGACATAGCTTAATGTTTTGTGCTCAGAATTAAAATAAAAATATTCCTCCCTTTACCCTTGCAAAGTAGAAATAGATAGCTCACCAAATTCTAGGATGGAATGCAGTGACGGGTAGAATAGGATTTGTGTCTGTGGGACACGGAGAGAGGGTTTTTGTGTTCCCCAGGAGGAATAAAAAATGAGCCCACAGCTCTCTGGCCATTCACCATTTGATAAGAACCAGTTCAGATTTACTTGAAATGGATATTCTCTCTGATGGCACTGATTAAACCATCTGGTCTCCAGAGCAACACTTTGGCATACTCCTTGTTGAATTTGAAGTGGAAGGCTCCTGAGCTTTGGGTTTAGACCTCAATTCTACTATCCGTTAACTCTCTAGCCTTGCAAAAAATACATAATTTCTATAAGCCTCATTTTGCTGATACCTCCTTGTTGGAGTTTTGAGAATAAAGGGAAAATTTTGTTAAATTCATAGTAGAGGGGTGCCTGGGTGGCTTAGTTGGTTAAGCATCTGACTCTTGATTCCGACTCAGGTTCATGAGTTCAAGCCCTGCATCAGACTCTTTGCTGACAGTGCAGAGCCTGCTTGGGATTCTGTCTCTATCTGCCCATCTTCTCGTTCTCTCTCTGTCTCTCTCTCAAAATAAATAAATAAAACTTAAAAAATTCTTAAAAAAATAAATTTATAGTAGAGCTCAGTAAGTATTAATTCTTTAAGTAAACCCATTTTCCAACTCATCATTCCCCACAACCCTTAAGTTTCTAGGGCAACAGAAACTTTATGATTCTTCTACGTGCCCATATATTTTATTTGAGCTACCATGTCTTTTTCAAATATTTCCCCCAGTTTGACAAAAGGGACAGGTGGAGGATGAGAGGGGCTTGCACAAGAACTGAAATCTATGACTGCAGCAAAGAGTCATGGGAAGGCTCTCAAGACCCAGCCCCAGTCTGCCATCTGTTTCTTTTGAGTGACCTACATTTCACATTATCGTATGTAAAATCATAAAGGACTGTGAAAAAGTAGAAAGTGAGATGAGCATCTGCATGGGTTCTGGAAGCTTTCACTAAATCCATACAGATGGGACAAATATAAATAAAGATATACTTATTTGATTCATGTATGATAGTCTTATAAGTAATGCCAGCAGCAATTGGAAAATAGAATATGGGCCAATACATTTGCTAGTAGAATTAAAGTGACCACTGCCAAATTGAATTACTCTAGGAAGACCTGTTGAAAGAAGAGATTCTTAAGGAAGAAGAGAGATATTGTTACATAGCAGAAAGGATGGAACAAGATTTTTCCGTACAGGAAGAATGCTATGTTGGGAAGAGGTGTGAACAAGTTTATGGGGGAGAGTTGCATTTCAGTTAGGTGAGCAGCATTGAGCTGTAGTTCAGGTGAGTGTGTTAGGTCAGGCCTGAGCCTGTTGCTCAGAAGCTCTTCTTGATTCAGCTGATATTTGCATCATATCCCTTTCTTTTCTTTGTTTTTTAAATTAATTTATTTTTAAAATATTTTCTAAGCTTTTATTTTTAAGTAGTTTCTACACCCAACTTGGCACTCGAACTCACAACCCCGAGATCAAGAATCACATGCTTTACTGACTGAGCCAGCCAGGTGCCCTGCATCACATCCCTTTCTAAGGGGGAATGACTGGTGATTCTTTTGGTTCATAGACCTGGCATTTGTTGCTAATAACCCTCAAAAAGGCCAAACACTGGCTAGTGGCTTTATGAACCCTTGTTTTAGAAACTAACCACTGAGATCCTGTTGCTACCTCAAAAGTGTTTTCATTGATTCGTGGCACTGAGTAAGCTGTTGTGTTCTCTCTCTCTCTCTCTCTCACTCTCTCTCTCTCACTCTCAGTGTAGACTTGGGGACTTGGAGAGTAGATCAGACAATGATAGAGTTTTTCATTTTAACAGTGGAATGTCTTGCATGGCTACAGTAGACTATAATTCATAAGGTCCCCAAATAAGAGAATGTGATATCAGTTGGTATGCATTTTCTGTCCAGAGGTCATCTTCAGTTTCTTGTGTATTTTTTGCCTATAGGCCCCAGGAAGGCATTTCTCAGAGACTTTGAGAACTGAAGGTCCTGTCTGTAAGGAAATACTTTAACCTGGTTTTCTTGTTCTCATGTAATTTTCTCTCTTTAAACAAAGCCATAATAATAGTGTCAGAGGCAGCTTTCTAGTTAGTATGAGTAATGTGGTTGCTGGATTTTCTATTTTTATTTTAATATGCTTTTCCTGCTGTGGATTTTTTTTCTTTTTTGGTTTTAAAAATAGCAGTTGAAAAAGTGTGGTAATTTGAAGACTGGTGCATGCTGCATCCTCTCTGGGATGCAATTCTAATGCCTGTGCACAACAGACATTTCTTTCAGATTCCTCAGTGAAATAAATAGAATGTCTTCCTCAGTGAAATAAATAGAATGTTTGGAACACAGACAACTGAAAATATTGGCTTATGGTCAGGGTAGTCCAGGCTTCAAAAAAATTGACGTTTAAACAATAGAGTATCTATCTCTAGGTTTTTGTCTCATATTAAGCCATTTATTTTACGGTGTGTTGATAAGACACAAAATGTCGGGGACATACCTTCAGTCCCTTCATTCATTTGCCTCTTTTTAAAAGTATGCACACATCTTGAGAAATTTGGAGTTAACAACAACAAAATACACTTAAATTCCTCTTGAAAGAGTAATTAAGAGCTACTTGTTTTTGCGTCCTGTCATCTCTGCCAGAATTGGAGTTCATGCTGAGTATATTCCATTGAGTCAGCCATCATTCCATCACCAGCCGGGATTGCTTTTCCATGTATTGACATGTGAGGGAATGTCTGCCTTGCAGTAGCCATGGGCTTGTGCCAGATTTTGAGATCCATAGGGGCAGTGCTGGGAGCTTTTCAATTCTGAATCAGAGATCCAATTCATAATAGCTGAGCCAGGGAAACCGGGTTGAATCTGTGGCCAAAACCACGGTAAAAAACTTTATTTTCCTTTTCCCTTTTTGCAGTGCTTTGTTGCTTTAAAATATGAGTGCCTCTGTCCATTGATCCTCCAGTGACTTTACGTTGGATTCAAATTGTGGTCTCTTAGGTGAAAAGGTCAGTGTTTTATTCATTCAGCCACACATCGATGGAGATTAACTGAGAGCAGTACAAGACATTTGGATCCTGCCAGACCTAGGGCACCTGAAAGAAGTTTATTTCTTTTCTCCCTAGCTTTCACTATGCCTGCTGCAGAAGAGGATGGCCCTGTCTTCTGGGAGTGGGGGAGGGTTTTGATTGGCTGTGTGTTAACTGCCTCAAATCCATGGCCATAGGGTGAGTAAGAACCCCTGAGAATCAAATATGTCATCTATGTAGCATCACCTGATTTAGTGCTTTTCCTCAAGTCTGAGATGTCTCAAGGGGCCTTTTTTCCTTTGCAGCACTGATCTTTCAATGAGGTGCTAGTGTCTGTCCTGAGCAATAACAAGGAAAAACCATGAAGTGTGAACAGCTCTTATTAGGGGGGTAAATGTCATTAACGCCTTTGTAGCCTTCCTTGCAATCTGAATGCTCTTGTCAAGAGAGTGACTTATTGAAGCCTCCTTTAAAATCATATAAATGGAATATAAGATGGTGAAGTTTTACATTTTAATTAAGCAAGGCCATTAGCTTCCTTTACTTATGCATTTTTGTAGTCAATTACACTTATATCCCATCAGGTCGACCCTCTGAAATAAGGCTACTGAAAAACTGTTTACAAAAATTATTTTTTTGGTGATTGTGGGGAGCAGATGCTTCTCTCTATTTTAATTTTATAGACTGATACACTCATGTGCCTGACCAAAATATGCATATTTCATAAATGGTATGGGAAAACACTAGCAGTCATTCTGAATTAATAAAAAGTCTGAAGCATATAATGTTTAAATAATTTTATTATTTTCATTACATAAATAGAAATTTTTCTCCATCCATGAATTGTCTCCTGAAGCAAAAATTTTATATGCAAAAGATTTGCTTAAGTAAACCTCTTGTGCAAGTTTGAGATTTTCATTCTAGTTTCTTGTCATTCTGGGTTGTGTCTTTGAGTTACAAAATAAAAATATGTTGAATAGTTGTGTGGCAGTAGGGTCAGATGCAGAAAGAAAATTGTCTTTTTTACTAAGCATATTAATTTTTAATAAGGAAAAATGAATTGAGACATCTGGTTAAAACTTTGGGGAGGTAAATCTAGAAAACTTACAGGCAAGTTAGAGGTGGTGAATGGAAATTAACCATATGGTACCTGTTATTATTAATTTAAGATGTATAATTTAATGTGTTCTGTTTATTTAGTGTACAATCTTTGTTTCAAATTTGATCTTCCATCCATTTTTAAAAATCCCATTAGGTCGCAACTTTCCTTTACATTGTTTTTTTTTTCCTATTCTGAGAGTTTAGGAAAATGTATTCATTTAACAAAGTGCTGCTATATTCAAATGGTAGAGAGATAGACACTGTCCTTTCTGTTACAGCTCTCAGTCTAGTTGAGATTGGGGCTCAAGTTAAGCTAAATGAAAACAGAGGTCATTAGTGTACATGTTGTAATGAATATATAAGCATGATCTATAATTAGTGCAGTAATGAGTTATATTTAAGTAGACTCTTTGGACGTATTTCCAACTTTCCTGAAAAGTTAATTTCTTAAAGAATTTTAAACATGCCTAATTGTCTTTATTATACTATTAATTCAAACTCTGCAATTAAATGACTGACTAAACAAAATTAATTTTCAATCCAGCTCCCACTTTTTGAATTAAAAACATTATTTTAGTTTGAAATAATGAGATTTTGCTGTCTTATTATGGAAAACCCACCTATTTATTAAATCACAGATTTTAAGCAGCAACGAGGTGTTTCCTTTTAATTCCTCAACTCATAAATGTTTTGACAAGTTAATAAAAACTTACTTTAAAAATTCCCTTTTAGTGAGAATCCAGAGATGATCATTTTTAACTCCATCAGGATTAGTCTGCAAAAAGTACCCATGAAGTCACTCACTTGACAAGAAAATCTCCATGGAATTACTACTGTCAGTGCCACTTGGGGAGTAATTGGGCCAATTAAAATGTAGATGATTTGTATTAAATATAGTGCCTATTAAATTACGAACATCAGATTTGGAATTAGTCTGTATTCCCTTTGTTAGTTTCCTTCACTCAATGCACAGAATTTTCGTTCATCTGATTGCTTATTTGACTTGTAAGTAATATATGTATATAATTAAGGAGGGTGATAGTCTGGTACCAGTAGATTCTTCTTAATGGAAAGTGGTCTCGGATTTGGTAGCACAATAAGAAAGCCCATCTGAAAGCACTGTCTGCTTTGTTCTTTCTTTTCTCTACGTTCTGCCTTACACCTGGATACAAGCTGTTAATATAAATTATGATTACTAAGGTTCACATTTTAGGATAACTTTGCAAAAATATGTCTGGAATATCAAGATTATCAGAAATGTACAGTTAAAACTTCATGAATGTTTTTCAAGACACCAGATGGAAGGAAGCTTTACTGCATTATATTTCCCATATGGAAAAGTATCTGGAAGCTGAAAGGGGCACACCCTTGGAGGGGGGAATGCTTCTTAAAAAGGAACTTTATAAAGGAATGCTGTAGCATAGAGTTTTCATGCATGATTTATTCACTTGAGCATATTGCTTTGAAGGCCCAAACAGCATCTTGGGTATACATTGTGGTTTCCCAGACCTGAGAAGTTGTCTGATGGTTTATATTTCACAAACTGTTTACATTTGCCTATGCTACAGGTCAGATATGTCTTGCTATGAGTCTGGTTGCCATCTATTTTAGTCAAAGTTCAGCTTTTGTTAAAATTGTTGGATTGGGTTTCTTCATGAAAAACAAATGTATCTTTCCTTCATGTGTTATTTTATATTAACAGAAAGTTAAGATGGTAGAATTTATTTATAATTTTTATTGAGATATAATTGATATACAGTATTACATTCATTTCAGGCATACAGCATAGGGATTCGACATTGTGTGCCTTGCGAAATGATCACCATGATAAGTTTTGTTACCAACTATCAGCATACAAGTTAAAATGCTGTTATTGACTGTATCCTCTGTGCTGTACATTGCGTCCCCATGGCTTTTTTATTTTGTAACTGGAAGATTGTACTTCAGCCATTTTGCCTACCTCCTAACCCCTCTTAACCCCGCTTTGCTCTGGCAACTACAATCTGTTCTCTGTATTTCCGTGTCTCGGTTTTGTTTTGCTTGGGGGTTTTTTTGTTTGTTTGTTTTGTTTTGTTTTGTTTAAGATTCAGTGTTTACCTCTTTCTGTATTAGTAATCTCCTCAAGGTCTATCTATGTTGTCGAAAATGGCAAAGTTCCATTCTTTTTTATGATTGGCTAGTATTCCATTTTGTACATGTGTACACACAAACATACAGTATCTATATTTATCTGTTATGGACACTTAGGTTGTTTCCATATCTTGGCCTATTGTAAATAATGCCGCAGTGAACATAGGGGTACATACATCTTTTCAAATAAGTGTTTTTGTTTTCTTTGCATAGATACCCAATAGTGGAATTGCTGGATAATATGGTAGTTCTATTTTAAATTTTTTAACGAACTTTCATACTGTTTTCCATAGTGGCTACACTAGTTTATATTAGTGTATATAAACCTCAGCAGCATATGAGGTTTCCTTTTTTCCACATCCTTGCCAACACTTGTTGTTTCTTGTCTTTTTGATAATAGCCATTCTAAGAGGTGTAAGGTGGTATCTCATTGTAGTTTTGATTTGCATTTCCCTGATGATTAGTGATGTTGAGCGTTTTTTCCTTTTCTTAACTTTTTTGTTATTTTATGAGCTTTTTTCAGTGCCTGTTGGCCATCTGTGTGTGTTCCTTGGGAAAATGTTTATTCCGATTCTCTGTGCATTTTTTAATTAATTTATTTTTTTGTCATTGAGTTGTATTGGTTTTTAAAAAATATATTTTGGACATTAATCCTTATCACATACACAATTTGCGGATATTTTCTCCCATTCAATAGGTTCCTTTTTCATTTTGTTTATGGTTTCCTTGGCTGTGCAGAAGCTTTTTAGGTTTTTAGTTTGATGTAGTCATGTCTGTTTATTTTTGCTTTTGTTTCCCTTGCCTTTGGACTTAGATCCAAAAACAAAAAACAAAAACTCACTAAGACCAATGTCAAGGAAATTACTACTTATGTTTTCTTCTATGGTTTCAGATCTTATATTTAAATCTTCAATCCATTTGAGTTACTTTTGGTTTATGGTATAAGATAGTGGTCTGGTTTCACTCTTTTGCCTGTAGCTCTACAGTTTATTGAAGAGGCTGTCCTTGCCTCATTGTATATTCTTGCCTCCTTTGTCAGAAATTAACTAACTGTACGTAATGGGTTTATTTCTGGGCTCTTTATTCTGTTCTGTTGATCTATGTATGTGTGTTTGTGCCCAAGCCATACAATTTTGATTACTGTAGCTTTGTAGTATAATTTGAAATCAGAGAGTGTGATACCGCCACCTTTGTTCTTCTTTCCTAAGGTTGCTTTGGACATTTGAGGTCTTTTATGGTTGTATATGTATATATAAAATATATACATTTTAGAATTACTTGTTCCCGTTCTGTGAAAAATGCCATTGATACTTTCATAAGGATTGCATTGAATCTGTAGAATGCTTTGGGTGGTATGGACATTTTAACAACATTAATGCTTCTAATCCATGAGCACAGAATATCTTTCTATTTATTTGCATTTTTTTCAGTTTCTTTCATCAGTGTCTTAGAGTTTTCAGTGTGTAGATCTTTTCCCACATTGATTAAATTTATTTCTATGTATTTTATTCCTTTTGATGTGATTGGAAATGTAATTGTTTTCTTGCTTCCTCCTTCTGATAGTTTGTTACAAGTGTATAGAAATGCAGCAAATATTTATATTAATTTTGTGCCTTGCAGCTTTACTGATTTCATTTATTTTAACAATATTTTTGGTGATCTTCTATATGGTATGCTGTCTGCAAGTAATAACAGTTTTACTACTTGTTTCCCAATTTATATACCTTTTATTTCTTTTTCTTGCCTGAGTAGGATATCCAATATTATGTTGGATAAAAGAGAGTTGTCTTGTTCCCGATCTTAGAGGAAAAACTTGTTCATTATGATATTAGCTGTGGGTTTGTCATAAATGCACCTTATTATGTTAAGGTACATTCTCTCTCTACCCACTTTGTTGAGAGTTTTTACCATAAATGGATGCTGAATTTTGTCAAATGCTTTTTCTGCATCTAGTGAGATGATCATATGATTTTTATCTTTCATTTTGTTACAGTGATATATCATGTTGGTTGATTTGTGGATGTTGAACCATCCTTGCATCCCTGGAATAAGTCCCACTTAGTCATGGTGTGTGATCCTTTTAATGTATTGTTGAGTTTGGTTTGCTAATAGGTGAGGATTTTGCATCAAGATACTCTTGTCTGATTTTGGCATAAGGATAATATTGGCCTTGTAAAATGAGTTTGGAAGCATTCCCTCCTCTTCAATTTTTAGAAGAGTTTGAGAAGGGTATGTATTAAATATTCTCTGAATGTTTGGTAGAATTAAACCAGTGAAGCCATCTGTTCCTGGATTTTTTATTGGTTGTGAGGCTTTTGATTATTGATTCAATCTATCTATTTATAATCAGTCTATTCAGATTCTCTCTTTCTTTATGATTCAGTCTGGGAAGATTGTAAGTTTCTAGGATTTTATTCATTTCTTTTAGATTGACCAGTTTGATGGTGTATAATTGCTCCTAACAGCATCTTACATTCCTTTGTATTTTTGTGGTATCAGTTTTAACTTATTTTTCATTTGTTTTTATTTATTAGAGCCCTCTCTTTTTTCTCTTGGTTAATCTAGTTCATCTATTTTGTTTATCCTGTCAAAGAACCAGCCCTTAGTTTCATTGATCTTTTTTATTGTCTTTTTTGTCTCTATTTTATTTATTTCTGTTCTGATCTTTATTATTTACTTCCTTCTGCTAACTTCGGGCCTTGCTCTTTTTCTAGTTCCTTTAAATGAAAAGTTAAATGGTTTATTTGAGGATCCCTTGTTTCTTCAGGTTGACTTGTATTGCTGTGAATTTCCCTCTACTGTTTTTGCTGTATCACGTAGATTTTGGTATGTCATGTTTCTGTTTTTATTTGTCTCTAGGTATCCTTTTATTTTGCCTTTTATTTCACCTATAATCCAGTAGTTGTTGAGTAACATATTGTTTAATCTCTATGTATTCATAGTTTTTCTAGTTTTCTTCTTGTAATTGATTTCTAAAGTTTTCTACAATTGTAGTAAAAAAAAAAAAATACTTGATAGGATTTCAGTCTTTTTGAGTTTATTGAGACTTGTTTTGTGGCCTAACATGTAATCTATCCTGGAGAAAGTTTTGTGTACACTTAAGATTAATGTGTGTTTTGCTACTTTTGGATGGAATTGTCTGTATATATTTATTAAAACCATCTGGTTTAGTGTGTTGTTTAAAGCCTGCATTTCCTTACTGATTTTCTGTCTAGATAATCTATCCAGTGGTGTAAGTGAGGTATTAATTTCCCCTGCTGTTGTTGTATTGCTGTCATTTTCTACCTTTGGTCTGTTTAATATTTGCTTATACATTTTGATGCTCCTATAATGGGTGTATATATATTTATAAATATTATATACTTTTTGTTGGATTATCTCCTTCATGTAGTGCCCCTCTTTGTCTTTTATTCCAATCTTTGTTTTGAAGTCTATTTTGTCTGATATGAGTATAGCTATACCATATTTCTTTTCCTTTCCATTTGCATGGAATATCCTTTTTCATCCCTTCACTTCTAGTTTGTGTATGTACTTACTTCTTAACTAAGTCCCTTAAAGTGTCTTTTTTTAAAATCCATTCAGCCTCCCTATGTCTTTACATTGAAGAATTTAGTCCATTTACATTTAAAGTAATTATGGATAGCTGTGTACTTATTGCCATTTGATTAATTGTTTTCTGGCTGGTTTTGCAGTTCCTCTCTATTCTTTTCATCTCCTCTTTCTCTCTTCCCTGTGGTTTGATTACTTTCTGTAGTGTTATGTTTAGATTCCTACTTCATTTTCTTTTGTGTATTTACTCTAAGTTTTTGATTGATATTTGCTGTGAGGTTCACATATATAATCATGGGTATATAACAGTGTATTTTATTTTATAGCATCTTAAAGTTGAACACATTCCAAAAGTATACATTTTTACTATTACTCCTCCCATGTCTTATGTTCTTTATATCACATTTTACACCTTTATTTATGTGTACCCTAATTATTATAGTTTTAGTTAATTTTAACTATTTTTGTCTTTTAACCTTCATATAGGGTGGTATTGCTTGAACACTAGTATTAAGTGGTGACAGTCGTAAGCTGTTGTTTTTCTGCAGGGTTCTTTCTTTCATTTTTCGGGGTATATACAATATAATCAGTTTCACTTAATAAATATTACATAAACACTGAGGAAGCCATGGAGGATCATAATTCTTTTATTGCTAACCACTTATTAATAGCAATACTGTGAAAGAGTAATAATGTACAGATGTTAAATATAAGAGCACTTTGTAAAGGTTTTGTAAATAATACCGCGGTGGTTTGAGTGAGATACAAGGAACCTGAATGTACTTATGCATTAAATGATATCAGACTTCGATGATATATATTGAAAAGTAGTGCTTATAGTCGTTGCATATGTATTCTTTTTGAAATGACATTCATAGAATTAAAGCATATTTCCTACAGAATAAACATATGAATGGGTTATAAAGCTTTTGCTATTTAGAGTAGTTAAAAATCATATATAAGTTAAGTCTGGAACCTCTAAACATATTCAGAAGTATTTTTCTACTCAATAGAAGTTAACGAGTTTGATAGATGCTATTATGTTGAGTCATACTTTAAATAGTTTTGATTAAAATAATATACTAGAGAGAGTGAATTCCCACTATGTATAACTACATAAATTTGAGGAGCATATAGTTAAGTGCATAAAACAGTTAGGTAATACAAACATGAAAATTGGTTTTGTTAATAACAATTTGGTTTAAACCAGAACCCAAAATTTGGCTTAGGAAATGTTTCCAAATTTTTCTCATTTCTTCCCCAAATAGATCTTTAGGGGAAAGAAGAAAAATGTGAAGATTCATCTTTTTCATTTGAACTAGAATATTAGCTTGAGTTAGAATTCTTTGTGGTATTTATGGGATATAAACAGAGCTTTATTTAATGTTATAGTTTCTTTGGACAGGGCTTAAATACAAGACTCTAAGAGAAAAAGAGGAATATTTTTTTCTTCATGTTAAATAGGTTCTGAAATTCATGCTTATGAAAATAAAGGAAAACAGATGAACACAAAAACAAAAGTCTGTGTTCTTGTGAGTTTTAAATTGTAAAGTTAAGAAACACATATTTAGATATTTTAAAAATCCATATACATCAGCTTATTAGTGATTTACTTTTAAGACCTTCTGCAGAAAAGAACACAAGCAGACTTCACAATAAGAAAGTTCACACTGGGTATTTTAGATGGCTTTTATAAAATTCCATCATTATTTTGTACTTTTACACAATGTTGTATGCCCCTAAGAAAATCAGTAAGATGGAAATATGGAATAATCTAGAGGAGAATTTGGAGAATTTTAGAAAGGTGGGATAGAACCAGAGGAACAAGGACATTTATTGAAAGGTTGAAGAGTTTTATATTATTGGAAGTTGATTCTTTGAAGTAAGTAATGAGAATATTAGTTATTTACTGCTTCATGACAAACCACCCCAAACTGTGGCTTAAAGTGACCACCATTTTTATTATTGTTCACAAGTCTGTGGGTCACCTGGGAAGTTCTGCAATGAACTGGTTAACATTGATGGAGTGAGGAAGGAAGGTGGGCTGTTCAGTCTAGGATGGCCTAATTTACACATCTTGCTGTCAGGTTGGTGCTGGCTGTTGGTTGGGGCAATAGAAGTAATTAGGTGTTATATCTGATCATTGAGCCGGTTAGCTTGGTCTTGTTCACATGCAGATAATTTAGGCAGCAGAAGAGGGAAAGTCCACATGTGCAAGCACTTTGAACGTGAATCTTACTTCATGTTTATTAGTATCCCATTGACCAAAACAAATCACATAGCAAAGCTCAGAGCCAGAGTGGGAGATGAGTACTCCAGGACATGCAAGGAAACCTGAGCAATTGGGGAGTCAGTACTGCAATAATCAATCACCAGATTAGGCCTTAGGAAGCTCCGTTTGGTAGTCTTATCTGTGTGGAACCAGGAGGGAGTCCTGAGTCAGGCTGTCTAGTTTGGAAGCTGTCACAGTAGTTCAAGTAGAAATAAGCCTGGCATTAGGGTAGTGGCAGGGAGATTAAATAGCAGGGTTAGATAAAACCACTTGCTGACTAGATTCAGTAGGTGTGGGAGAGAGAAGGTGCTCATAGATTGATTCCAGGATTCAGGATTGGGTTTGTGGGAATCCAGGGACCGGGAAGAGTTTTAAACCTATTTATATTTGCAGTGAACATAAGACAGCTGTGCAGCTTCTTAAAGAATTCCTACTCCTCTGTCCAGAAACATTAATATGAAATGAGACTGCATCTTTGAAATTTCTATTTTTTTTAACCTATTGCTTTAAAATTCATGGCCTCATCCCAGTTCTTTCTTTACCATCAGCCTTGCAAAGATTATTAAATGACAAGAAGCATTTCCTCTCATTTTTTTTTAAAAGTACATGGGCAACTTTGCTATAAACAAAAAGTCCAGAAGTTTGGATTTCCTAGTTTCATTTCCCAGAACTGAACATCTACGTAGGATTTTGGAGAATTTAATATTTATACGTGTTTCTTTGAGATTATTTTTATAGTTTGAATTATGTCAACTTTGATAAAAGTTTAAAATTTGGTGACACCAACATTCCTTTTTTAACCATTTTATGCTCCATGTTTCAGAGCCAAAGTATAAAAGTTTTGCTTCTTTTTCAGTTATTCACTTCATAATCTAAGGTTTAACTTCTCCAAATTATGCCTTTTTTGAGGAAATCATGTCTAAATTATTTATGAAAATACATAAAAGCCATCTTCCTGTTAAGTGAACAGAAAATTAGTCTGGTCATGGTTTTTCTGTTCTTCTGATACTTGGATGGAGTAAAATTTTTTTTGTTGTTGTTCTTAAGGGCATGTGACTTACCTATAAGAAAGGTAGTTGGAGAAAAAAAGAAACTTTACTACATGATTTGCTTCTGGAAGAAAACATGAAGTTTATCATTTAAATTAAGATGAGTGTACATAAATTGTATATACAAAGTAACAAAATAGATTTTAATTTTATATTGTGATCAGTTTTGGAAGAGAGAATAAGAGAAGGGAAATTGAAAAAGGAAGAAAGACAGGTTTTTAAAAATTATCTTCTTATGATTTTTTTTTATTAAAGCAATGTAATTTTACAGCCCTGCGTACAAATCAGATAGATTGGATTGCATAGTTAGATGTTCCGTTCCTGCATTACCTTTATATGATTCTCTCATTCATGGCCAATCACAATTATTGTAAAACTATAACAAGAAGGCTTCCACAGTCTTAAATCAAGAAGAAATAGTCTCCTAATTCAGAGTGGATGACTCTGCCAGCCTCCAGATGATAAATAGAGTAACAAGAATTTGTTAATTGGCTCTTGGGGTCCTTAGCACTTGAAGCTCACAAAGGGATTTCACATGTACTGTTTCATTTAATTTGGAGACCTATTGAACAGATAGAGCAAGTTTTATTAATTTTGTTTTATAGGTTATTAAACTACAACTTACACTTCATAGTGGTGAAAAAGGTTAACAGCATCCCAAACTCAGTACTCAATTTTGGCTCTTCTGATATCACATCTAGAGTTCTTTGCATTGTGTAATGTTTATCTTTGAATAATAATTACTTGTTTAGGTCTGTTTTAAAAAGCACTTGCATAATTATTGATTTATTTGATAGTCACAGTCAAAGTCTATCTGTATTATGTAGATTTGTATCTTTAAAAAGAGAAATCAGACTTCCATTTTTTATAGTTACATTGAAATCTCCTATATAACTCATAAGAATGTCTGTCTTAAAATTTGATTTTTAGACTGTGTTTCTCTCTAATAAAATTCACTTCTATAAAATTTTGCCAGCTACTATAGGAAGACCTATAAAACACTCATTTTAACTCTAGTAATATTTATCCTGCCTTTCTTCTCCTTGTTGGCATTTGTAGGATTTCCTAATGGTTTGCTATTTAGTTTCAATATATTTCCTTTTAGTAGATAATTTACAAATAGCAGTAATGTTGAAAAATGTAACGCTGGTTTTAAGTGTATAAACCAAAGATTGAAAGAATGGGATTGTGGATGTACCATGTAATATAAATAGGCAGATTTTTTAGTCCTATCAAGATTTAGTTTTGAGAATATGAGTGTTTGATTCATCCTGATTTTCATCTTAACAGATATTGCTACATGTTTAAGCAAAAGTAATTAGCTCTAAATTTTTCTTACATCTCAACACCGTATAAGCTGTTTTTTTCATTGGCTTCAATTCAGAATTATTTCAGTCTTTTGTGCTTTATTCCTTAGGTATATTTATATCATATATCAGTTGACAGTTTTTTAAAAAAACACAAAAAGAGTTGCAATGGCTAGAATCTCATTTACTAATTTATTATAAACCCAGAATACTCCAGGCATTAAAAAAAAAAATTGTGTTCCTGTGACTTAATCTTCGTGTTTGTTTCTAGAGGCTGTGCAGGATGTTTCCTGTCTGAGGCACAAACCGTATATTTCATTTGTCATATCTAATGTTTTTCATATCCGGAAATCATGCTCCATGTTATGTTTTACAAGGCTTCATAAAAATAAGTGATCCAGATAAAATTTATAGTTATTTTTAAAAATCTGTCATAGCAAAATTATCTCTTTTCTTTTTCTCCTTCCCAAATGAGTACAGATAGGATTATGAAGTTTAAATGAATGTGTTTTTAAATAAAGTCTAAGTTTTGACACTAGATAGTCATCTATTACTCAGAAGAAGCTGGATGTTGGTATGTTGGTAAATGCTTTACAAATCTCTAAATTAAAAAATAAAAAAGACTTGAATTGCTGTGTTTGTTGATTTCTATGGCAAAAATATCCCACCATGGCTGATTTTAGACTGTCAGTACCAAGTCACCAAACATGGGTTTGGGATGAGAGGTAGAGTACACAATCTTATACAGTATTTCCACATACTAGATGTAAACAGAAGTACATTAAAGCATAGATAATAGTGTGATCAGTTAATTACAAGCGATGAGTTTTGAGTACCTGTTACCATTATTTTTGATATATTTTCTTTAAGGGGCACCTGAGTAGCTCAGTCAGTTAAGTATCAGACTCTTGATTTCTGCTCAGGTCATGATCTCACAGTTTGTGAGCACGAGCCCCACGTGGGGCTCCACTTGGAGCCTACTTGCAATTCTCTCTCTCTCCCCTCCCCCCGCCCCTCCCCTGCTCCTGCTCTCTCTCTCTCTTGCTCTCTCAAAATAAATAGAGACACCTGGGTGGCTTAGTTGGTTGAGTGTCCGACTTTGGCCCAGGTCATGATCCTACAGTTCTGTGGGTTCAAGCCCCACATCCGGCTTTGCATGGATTCTCTGTCTCCCTCTTTCTCTCTGCCCCTCCTCCACTTGCTCCCGCTCGCTCGCTCGCTCTCTCTCTCTCTCTCTCTTAAAAATAAACATTAAAATAATAATAAATTTTTAAAGAAAAATATTTTCTTTAATTGTACGTTTATGCAATTTAATTATTAATAATATCTGTGTTTTGACAACCAGCTTAAAAAAATCCCTGAACCTTTAACAGTGTACTTTCATGGACCTGTGCAAGTTGGCTTTAGCACACCAGTCCATTTAAATCCTGTGATTGGTAGGCCTGGGAAGATAGGTTTGGTCTGTACCCTCTGTGGTGGAGGAGACCTTGTGTTATCTGTGTGCCCAGGCAGGAAGGCAGCCATTTTCTCTTTTAGGTCGAATTACTAAACACACCTGGTCCCATAAATATTGATATTTATATTAATATAAAGCTTGAGTGGAAACAAAATACTAGAGTCTTGTAATAAAAGGTCTGGGAAAAAATTTAAGATTTTCAATGCAAGCATTATTCTTAATTCTTTTTCTGTTTCTGTGTCTCTTGGCTATTACATACCTCTCAGTTAAACATTAAAAGGAAAAAGTTCTATCTTGACTTCCCATTTGGCAGATTCTATAGTTAGTACCTCCAAAAGCCATTCCATGAGCAAGGATAAGCTATTTACATTAGTTTTTCTCAACAGCATATATTGATAATGTATAAAATGAAGTAGTAGTTTGTACTTAGAAAAGAAAATAAACCGGAATGGTTTTAAATTGTTAATATACATTATCAACTGAGGTAATAGAATGAACAGTGTACAATGACAGGATCTGATGCAACTAATGGCAGAGTTTTAAGTGCATTTTGTCAAACTTTCTTGTTACTTAAAAAGAGAGACAGCGAGTTTCTCTCTGTATTGCTATTGGCAGCTTATAGTATTACTCAAGTATTTTGAATAAAATCATATGTTAAAAATATAACTGATTCTTTGGGGGAATACAAGAGATCTCTAGACAAATTCATTTAGATAGGTTGACAAAACTGCTGGTGAGCATGGTTAGGAAGAAAAATTGGGCATATTTTGTGTATAACCCTTTGAGTATTAATTCTGACCAGATCACACTGTAAATAATGTTAACTGTCATAAAATAAACACAGCCGGGGTTTGCACCATATGTTTTATAATTATTTTTTGCAGCTTCTTTTTTTGTTTGTTTTTACTGAAATGGAACCCACTGATAGCTCTGTGAAGTTATGTTTATATAAAAGTAAATTACACTTGTACTTTAAAAAACTTGGCTTCGCAAGCCAGTCTCTCTAGGCAGTTTTTGTTTAAAAAAAAAAAGTTAAATGAAAGAAAAGCTTCTCTCTTCTTTCCTTTTGCTATTTTTGCTGTTTCCTCGGGAACATAGTCGCAAGCAGAAATCTGCCGTACCGTCTTCGTGCCAGTTTCTTGTTCTTGCACTTGTGAAGGAGATGCCTTTGGAATGCCACCCAGAGGAGGGAATCGCTTAACCACTGAACTCACAGAGGGTGTTTGGCTTAAGTAGCCCTGGAGTGGCCTTTCAGACTGAGGCTACTGTGGTCTCCTAGTTTGTTTTTGTTTTTTACCTTCCTGCCTGTGAGTGTTTAACACTGTCAGAAGTAAAGCTCAAAGCTCCCTTGGAACATTTAGGCAATTTTAAAAAGTGTTATTATTTTCATAATCACCATCTCCTCTTGATCTCAGGGGAGGCTGGGAACCCTTGATTGTCTTTAATAGAGCATGTGAAACTGATAGTGCCAGTGGGAGGTGGGTGGCAAGTTTCGTAATATGCCAGCCTCCCCTGACCCCTCCCTGCTCATTGCTACATATGTCTCTTGGCAGATCTGACAGTATCCATAATTACCAGGCACTGTGAGCCCTGACTGCAGAACCCCTTCTGCATGACACCTGTCCAACTCTCGCTCTGCTTCTGCATCTTCTCGTGCCTCAGCTTGCTGGCCCGCCTCACGTCAGAGCAACAGTCTGCTGTTAGTGAACTCATTTCTCTTCTCTTCAGATTCTCAGACACCGGAAGTTCTGCCCACACAGTTTACAACATACACCATGGTTTGTGCTACAACCTTTCACACAGTAGGCATTTCGCAGACTTGTGGGAATGAATGAGAAAAATTAATACAGGCAGTTCTCTTGTTATGGTTTCCATTTGCCCTATATTAAGTGCCTTTCCTACTCTTGACAGATTTGCTTAGCATGATGTAATCTTTTCTGTAAAAAAGCTCATCTTGATCATCGCCTTCTCTTCGAGACAGAGAAAAGGTTGCCCAATTTTTATGGATGCCTGAGAAAGAGACCCTAGGGAACCTCAGTTGACTTTAATAGTGCTTAGCATAGTGCTTAGTGCTTGGCTTTTTCATTGGAAGGAGAAAAAACAAAAAAGAAGTGTACAAAGAGTTCTGGAATTTTTTTTCCCATGTTTTACTTATTTATTTTGAGAGAGAGAGAGCAGGGGAGGGGCCCAGAGAGACAGAGAGACAGAGAATCCAAGCAGGCTCTGCACTGTCAGCACAGAGCCTGCTGCAGGGCTTGAGCTCACAAACCGTGAGATCATGACCTGAGCTGAAATCAAGAGTTGGATGCTTAACCGACTGAGCCACCCAGATACCCCTGGAACTTTTGTTCCAGAATGTTTCAGCAAGGTGAAAATAAGGTTACTGAATTTTGTAGATGGAAGAAAACTTGAAGATGAAGAAGCTGTGTTCATTCAGTGAGAATCCGTGAAAAGGGAAAAATTATGCCAAAGGAAGGAGACACAAGTAGCACTACTTTAGTGATTCATGCCTGTACAGAGTCAACCTTAGAAATGCTTTAAAAATTGGCTTTTGAGGGAGAGGTCATAGAATTTGGGTTTCCGTTTTGTTTTTGTTTTTTTTTAAATGGAATAATTGTTAGGTATTTGTAGAAAGGCAGGTCAAATATAAACCTTACTTTCTTAGAAACTTTGGCAGTCTATTTTATAAATATTGTACTTGAAAATTATCTAATATCTATTTATAAAATTTTACTTCACTAAACAATTGGTAATTATCTTCTTTATAAATATTTGATGAAATGCTTTTTCCTCAACAGTAACCAAAAAGATTATACAGTGATGTAAGATAATTTGGGGAAATGTCAAAATATATCAGAGCCTCTTTTTAAATATGTGTTCTTGTTTGCTTATAAAAGTAATACAAGTTTGATATAAAAACTCAAACATTGCTGTAATACATAATTCAAAGAATGAAATCTGTCCCTACCCACTACTCCCAGAGATTTCTGTGCAAATATAGTACAAATTAATTCTTACTGATTTTAATGGAATGGTTCATTCTGTATATATTATAGCTTACTGTTCAAATTTTTGTTTTATTTTTTTTTTAATGTTTTATTTATTTTTGAGAGAGAGCGAGCGAGCGAGCAAGCAAGCAGGGGAGGGTCAGAGAAAGAGGGAGACACAGAATTGGAAGACAGGCTCCAGGCTCTGAGCTGTCAGCACAGAGCCAGATGCGGGGCTCAAACCCATGAACTGTGAGATCATGACCTGGAGCTGAAGTCGGACGCTTAACCGACTGAGCCACCCAGGCACCCCCGAAATTTAATGATAATAGCCTAGTCTTTGTGACAGACCAACAAACAGCCTGCCCTCTGCTATCCATTGCCTAAATATTCATGTCAGATACCTGGAACCTATAATGTTACTTTGTTTGGAAAAAGGTCCTTTGCAGAAATGATTAAGAATCTTGAGATGAGAGGGGTGCCTGGATGGCTCAGTTGGTTAAGCATCGACTTCAGCTCAGGTCCTGATCTCGTGGTCTGGTCTATGAGTTCGAGCCCTGCGTCAGGCTCTGTGCTGACAGCTCAGAGCCTGGAGCCTGCTTCAGATTCTGTGTCTCCCTCTCTCTCTGCCCCTCCGCCTCTCTCTCTCTCTCTCTCTCTCCCTCTCCCTCCCCCTCCCCCTCTCCCTCTCCCTCTCCCTCTCCCTCTCCCTCTCCCTCTCCCTCTCTCTCTCTCTGTCTGTCTCTCAAAATCAAATAAACATTGAAGAATTTTTTTAAAAAAAGAATCTTGAGATGGAGAGAGAATCTTGGATTATCTGAGTGGACTGTAGATACCATCATAGGTATCCTTATAATAGTGGAGCAAGAGAGATTAGAGAGAGATACTTACAGGGGAGAACATACACCTAAGAGAAAGTGAGGTGAAGATGGGCACAGAGATTGGAGGGATGTGTCCGTGAGCTAAGGTCTCCCGCTCCCACCAGAAGCCAGGAGAGAGGCATGGAACAGACTCTCTCCCAGAGCCTCTGAAGAGAGTTCAGCCCTGCCAACATCTTGAATTTTTACTTCTAGCCACCGGAGATGTGAGAAAATAAATTGTTATTGTTTTAAGTCATAAGGTTGTGGTAAGACTTTACAGCTCTTGGAAATAGCTCTTGGAAACTAATACGAGCCTCTTTCCATGTTGGTATATGTAGATCTCATCCATTCTTTTTCACCTTCTGATATTCTTCTGTTGTATGGATGCACTGTAATTGATAGAATTTTTTATTTAAAGATTTGGGGTTGTTTTTATTGTTTTGACTTTACAAACATTGTTTTAGGGAATATTCTTATATGTGTGTGTTACTACATATGTTAGAGTATTTGTAGAATAGCTGATGTGGAAAAAGAATTGTCAGATCAATAAGTAGTTACTTATGAAACAATTATAGTTTGAATAAGTACTATAAACACATCGGTACTCCATGCTACCCCGCTGCCCAGTTATTCACTCAGTTGCATTCCCTTTTATTAGTTGCTTGTATTTGTATATCCTTACAGAGATAGTCTCTAAGTGTATGCATATAAGTATTATTTTTTCTTTCCTTACACAAATAATAGCGTACATGGCTTGGGCATGGTATCCACCCCCCCCCCCACATAACAGTAATCATGGAGAAAAATAACAACAACAAAAACCCAGTTATGGAGAGAAGGTAGGAGTAGATGTATTTATTGCAGTTATTCACTGAGTATGTGCTATGTGTTTTCAAAAAAAAATGTCTGAATTTATATTCCATTAACAGTATATGACTTCCTTTGTGTTCTAAAATGAGACTGGTCCCTAAGTATCACTTTTTCTCTTAACTTTTTTTCTTTCTCTTGACAGCTTTGGTTCAGTAGTGGTAGAATACATATGGTCATAGGAATTTTCAGATCCTATAGAAATGAAAATATAAAAATATGTTAAGGATATTTATTCTCATAGATTTCCAAGTCAATATATATTGAACTTCCAGGCTTTCCAGAACATTGACTTGAGAAAGAATAACTTCCCCTCTTCATTTTCTTAATACGTGAGAGTTTTCATAGTATCTACTTAGTTTATCCTCCAGAGCCGTGGAACAGTAGTGTTAATAATATGAGTTCAGATCAAAGTGGCAGATGTCATTTTCATTCATATATAAAATTGTTCAATTATCTCAAGTAATAATAAGTAATTATTACAGTAATTTTATTTTCTGAACTATTTTCTTTTTCTCATTGGAAGTTTTTTTTCCCCTCATTTTGCTATTCCAGTGTAACTCTTCAGTCTCCCCTTATTTCCAACTCTCGTTTACTCTTGAAGATACAAGATGCATTTGACATCTGTTCTGTTGTTGTAGCCTGCAGGAAAAATTATAAGGCTATTCTTGCAAATTTGTCATTATTATTAAGAACAATAATTCACCACATGGTTATCTCAGCCTTTCTCCACCTTTTATCTGAGTTCCAGGATGACATTGCCTTCCTAGGCAAGTCAGTATTGCAAAGTCTCATCTCTCCCACTTTAATTTGTAGCGATGCATTGCATTTGGGTGACAGGCAGTTGTTCGTGCTTGAATAACCCAGGATTTGAATTCTACAGTTTGTGGCATCCATGTAATGCTTAGCAGTAGGTACAGCTGTTAACTATTCGCTTATAAATAATCTTTTTCCCTTCTCAACCTGTCTCCCAGGTAGTGTACCTGTCACCATTAATAACTCTTTGGCAGCTCCCTGGTGATTTGACCCATCAGTTGTCTTTCACAAAAGAGTAGTTGGTGCTCTGGCCTGCTATTGAGGCTTATATAGGTTATTTGAGCTATTCAGTCACCCCGGCAGCCGTATTGTTGTGAGTCCCTTGACTGCAGGGAAGTTGTGTTTCGGGGCTTTATAGGCAAGCAGCCGAACACCTGATACAATTTGAGAAAGGTAGCATTGTTTGGGACCACAGATGATAAGACGTCCCTCTTAGACCCCCACAGCAGGGCAAGGGATTGGGAGATAAGTGGCGAAGAGGACCAACAGCAAGGACAACATTTCTGTCTTTGATTCCATACCTGTATATAATTGTTGTAGCATCATCCTCATCCTCTGATGTTTACAAACTCGGGATTGGTGTACCTCATCTGGTTAGTGGATCCACCAGTGTGGCACTCTGCCTGTGGCTAAAGCGTAGGAATTAGAAGTTGGAGCTATAACCCAGAGGATGGGAACTGCTCTGTAAGAAGTACTTTGGCAGTTTTTGTTCCTCCATTAAGATATGTATTCCTTGCCTCCACTGCCTCTGCCTCTAGTCTGTGTACAGAATGTTAAAAAGTTAATGTTAGGAAAACGAAAGAGTTTTTTAAACTCACTTTCCTTTGGCATATCATGCTCATGTTGGCGGGGGGGGGGGTTAGATCAAGCATATACTGTCTGTGGGCATATACTGTCTACCCTACACTGGCTAGTGCCGTGGGTAAAGATAGGAAAATAGTTTGATTGCTTATTGCCCTTTTAGTGAGTGACTAATGTCTTACATTTCTTTGTCCGAGAGTATGTCTTGGCAGTACAGGATTTCTTCAGACACAGGTCAGGAAATGGCAGAGAGTAAGGAATCACAAGGCAAAAATAAATAAATAAATAAAAAGGCATTAAAGAAGTAATCCCAGTATTTGTGAACACAGACTGTGATTTTAAAATAAATCCTCTAAGGAGGTAAATCAATTAGGCATTATATTGGTTAGGTTTTCAATTGGAAATGGATTCACCCTCCAGATGATCTTTGCTATTCTCATCTCACTGAGCATAATAAAATAGAAAATGATTAAATTTATAATACCCAGAACAATGCCATAATATATATGCATTTATATAATTTGGGTATAGAAATGCACACATACCCATCCCATATATACTTGTTATTTTTTATTTATGGACTTATTATAATTAAATGCATTAGCAATCTGAAAAGACCAAAAGCAATGAGAATCTTAAATTCTCAGGGAGGCTCAGACACACAACAACCCAGAATGAAGTCTTTTCAATTTACTTTCATAAGGGCAAGGGAACCTATACCTGTAACAGCTTGTACTCTATGGCCAATAGAGTAACAGAAAATATTAAGATAAATAAAAAGATATTTAGTTGTAAGTTCAAGAATGATATGCTCTGATTCTGCTATATAGAATGTTTTTAAAGTAATAACATTTTAAAGAGAAATAGATGCTATTTGTTAAAAATAATAAATTATACAAAAGATCATATAGTTGAAAGTAAGTCTTTGATATTGGGGTATAGTTCTGGAAATAGTCTATGCATATAAAGTACACATATGCTTCTGTTTGTTTAATAAAAAGTGGTGAGGTAGGATACAATGAGCACATTATTCTGTTCTTTCCATTTTTCATGTAATAATATATCTTGTACACAATTTCATATCAACACATAAAGAGCCACCTCATTCTTTTTTAACAGCTACATTGTATGGATGTGTCATAATTTATGTGCCTATTGCCTCAACCACAGATAAACTAGGTGTTGAAACAAAGTTTTTGGACTTTGGCATTCTGTAGGTGAGGGGGATAAATAATAGTGCATTGTTTTTATTTGCATTTCTCTTAATGATGTAAAGTTGACTATCTTTTTATGATTATCAGTCATTTCTGTTTCTATTTTTCTAAAATGTCTTTTCAAGTCCTTTATACATTTCTAATTTCATTGTAAATTCTTTTTCTTATCATTTTTAGCACTTTTTTATGTCTTAAGGAAATTAGCCTGTAGTCTGTTAATGCTATGAATATCTGTTCTTAGTAGCTCTTTGGCTTTTTGCTATTCTTTTGCTTTTGTTTTTCATTTGTTTTTGCCTTGGAGGTTTTTTGGTTTTATTTTTAAGTTTCATGTGCTTTTATTAACCTTTGATTGGCTTTTGATTCTTAAATCTGACTTAGATCTTCTGGTTTTCAAGGCAATTGAAATAGTTCCTGTTATCTGCTAGTATTTTTTATGTTGTATTTTTATTTAGTGAGTTTCCATCTTACTGAATACAGTTGTTCAGCCAGAATTTTTTTATTTCTTGAGGTAGTGAAAGTATGTTGTAAGCCAGTTATCTATTTTTTCATCCACTGGGGTATTATTTTAATAACATTTGATTATTTAAAATATACAAAACATCTTCAAGTGATTATCACATATATAAACAGGAGAGTCCTAATTATCAAACATGTTATTTAATTTAAACCTTTAGTAATTTTTAGGTACAATAATGAATGTGTAGTTAGAATAAGAAATCAACCTGAAAAACAAAATCACTATAGTCATGGAAGTTCAGTCCCTTTTCTTCTGATATCCCCTTAGGGAATTTCTATGCACACCAGAAATGTGTGCATAGAAATCTTTCCTGGTTGCAACCTGGCTTCCCTTCTCCATCTAGAAAGTTCTACAACTCCCTGAAACTAAGGGCCTGGGCGGATGAGGGACCTGAGGCTTAAGCCTCATTAGCTCTCTGGTAAATCTGCTTCTGAGCATCTGGCAGTCGATCATAGTCTGTACTTCATTATGAATTCCTGAGTCATTAGCACCCATAGTGATTAGTCCCAAGATTGACAGCCTTGAAGGGGTTATCATCAGCTCTGTTCTTACTGGCTTCCTTGTCATTTTATTTCATATTACTGTCTTTATCATGATTCACTTCTCTTACTGTGCATGGGGTCTTACGTCAACTGTTCACGAAGTGATACAGAGGAAAAGAAGAGGTTGAAGAAGCAGTTTAATTCACAGTACAACCCCATATAGCAGTGTTTTTTGCTTTCAGGGTTTTTGATTTTGGTGTTTAGGTGAAGCTAACATCAGAGATGTAAGATAGTACAGTTGTTGAGATCTTTGGAATTTTTTTTCTATTTTGCTTAGAAGTTTATACGTGTCTTACCTTTTGTCATATTTTGAAGAACATCTAACAGGAATCATCCTCACAATTGTTTTCCCAAGCAACTTTAAGACCTGACCTCAATCTTTAAAAACAAATATTTCCATGTTATATACAGGAATGGAGTCATTTTCACTGTTACTGCTTTGCAAATGTGCAAATAGACACTAAAAAAAAGAAAAATCAATACCCATGTTTTCTTTTATCACCTCTGCTTTCATGTTTCTTTTTTACTTTTCTCAGCCTCCTGATCAAGTGAGTTAAGTAAACAGTCACGTGAGGGGAAGTGGACTGTTGGGGCAGCCAGCTTTCTTTATTGGGCTTACTTCACTTTTATTTCCCCTTAAGGTTTTAGGCTTGATAGGTAACTTTGTACTTTTCTGGACAGCTGGGGGTTAAAATAAACTGGTGGTTTCAAGTTTTGGCATTTTTCAGCTTGCTCCTCAGGAGAATATAAAGTGCCTGTGGACTGGGTCCAAACCAGTGGATGTTTAAGAGAAAGGAAAAAAAAAAATATTTGCTGTAGAACATTCTTATGTGACTTAGTTGCCTTCTGTTGCATTAAATGGATAGAAAGAGGACTAGTGTTGTGCTTTATAGTTTTTAACATTAAAACTCTTTTTAAAAAATCCCAAACCCTAAAAAACATGAAATGACCTTCAGGCCTGTTGGCTCTCACTGTTTAGTTTATCGGGTCTCTGTCACACCCTTCCCCTCCATGTAAAAAATCCAGAGGAAAGTGTGAAAAGCATCAGAAAGTCTCCTTTATGCCAGTTCAGGCTTTCAGTCGTTTGCCAGCACCTTCGTCTCTTCATATGTTTCTAGCTAAGGTCTAACATGGAACAAAAACCCGACAGCAATGGAGACCAGATGCCGGTATTTCTTCTCTGTCACTTGGCTGCTGAGCAGATGGAATTTATATCAATCGGGCATGCTAGGAGGAAGAGGCCGTGGCAGCCAACATGTGGAACTGGGGCTGAGTGACATTTCTGCTAATGTTTTGTCCTTGTAGAACATTATGCTTCCTCTTTGCTTATGAGCTGTGGTTTTCCTGACTCAGATGAGGTTCCAGCTCCAGCTGGAATGGCTGTCGCTCTTCCCCTCTCCCCCTGCCCCCCTTTACAGGGAGTGCTGGGAGCTATGGAGGAGTAGTGGGGCCTACACAATGGAGCTCTTTATTAAAATACCTGACATCTGCATGCAATGCAGCAAAATCATCTTAGCTCAAGCAGAGGAATGCGCCAGGCATTGCTAGTCACTTTTTGTCTAGTGCTGTGTGCTTGTTTGATTTATATAATGAGTGAATGCCTCTGGCAAAAGAGGACGTTGAGCATGTTATTGGAGGGGAGGGAACTTTATAATTTTTTCCAAGAAGCATTGTCACAGACAGGCCTAAAATATGAGTATTTAAAAGCAGTTGTAGCCATCACATGGGTTTCTTGCTGTGGTTTAAAAATGTTTGCTCATTACTCCCCATTCCTCCCACTTAAGGTAAGATCAGAACATTTGAAAATCCAGTGAAACATGACATGGCATTTTAATGTTATTGTCTACTATTGGTAAGAAGTTTCACTTTTAAGAAATTCTGTGTTATAAAAAATCCCCAGAAGAAAGACATAAAATACATGTTTAGAAAACAAAGGCACACATGTTAAATAGCTGGCAAGTTTCTAACTCTTGTCCCCTCCCTCAGACAAGTACATTACCCTTTCGTATTATAAGAAATGTGTATACATGCAGAAATCATTAGATTTTCTACTCTACATCTAATGATGTAAACCATTTACATTTGCCTATTTATGGCAAGTAAGTAAGAAACTGCCATGTTAATATGTTATTTCAGAAAGCACTGAAGTGGTCATGAAATTACTGCTTATACTGCAAAACCATCAACTATTTCCCCATTCCTACAGAGTCAAATCCCTATTTCTTGGTGGAAATTTGATTTGAGGTTTTGATTTGGTTGCTAAGAGATTCAGGAAAGGACACCAGGCAGGTGAGTTTTTGAGAGGACGGAGCCTCTACTACTTTTCACTTTTTTTCAAACGGCAGCTTCTAGCAAATCTCTTTCAGATACATTGGCCATATATGTTGTATCTTGAGTCTTCTAGAAGTCTCCCTGGGAAGCCTGGCCACTTCCTTCCCTTCAAGAAATGTAAACACTGTCCCTTTGGCATTTTGTTTTTAATGATTGTCCTGATGATTTAATGAGTTCCTCCTTTGTCTCACTGCTAGGTGTGCTGATGATTGGCCCACAACTACGTTGGGAATGAAGTAAATCCATGTAGATCAGGTAGAGGCTGGGGTATAATACTAATATTAGTATGTTTCGAGAGAGTCCCAATTCAGTCTTTCTTGGAGAAAAATTTTTCAGAATTGCTATGGAGCCTCTGGTTCTTGTGTTTTGTTGTTGTTGTTTTTTTTTTTCTTTCTTTCTTACCTATGCTTGCACCATACTGAGCACAGGATGTCTTAGGTATAAAATTATTTACGTAGTCTGGTATAAGGAACCCATAGTTATACGGCATATGCCTGTAGAGTATGCATATACAGTGGAATTTGGAGTCACAGAATATAACTATTCCGTGTGTGAACTTCAGCTATCTATACTCAAAAATGAAGTCAATTCAAATAAATTATTCAGATTGGGCTGTTTGGTTGAAAGGAATCTCCCTTTGTCTGTGCTGTCCCATGTTATATGTCTATATTATCCCGGATAATGTTGTATCTCTTGCTTTCCAAACTCTTGCCTTCTAAACCATGATTGTCCAAACATAGGAACAAGACAGATGATGAGAAATGCCTTTATACTCAACTATGTACAGTATTCCAGAGGAATGGGAATCTCTTGCTCTGCTCAAGTTGAACTTATACCAGTTCTTTTCTTACTCAGTTTTATACTTAACCCTTTTCTTGCTTCTCTCCTCCTCCCTCAAAATCATTCATATCATAGAGCACAGACGTAATGTGTTCCCTTTTCTGTGACCCTTATGTCAGGAGCGTTTCAAGCCGGACAAACCCAAGTGTGTTCCAGAGGTGATATTTTTGGGGAGGTGATGAATGAATGGTCCAGGATAAATGTTATACTCTTGGCTCAAGGTCCCACTAAGATTTCAAGCATGGGAAATGCTTCCTCATGGGCCTCTTGGAACTCATATGTGTGAAAGATTTCCCTGGAGAGGAAAGGAACTGACTTCATCCTGTAGAAGATTATAGTAGCCAGAGTGTATGGATGTCTGATGGAAGTCTGTCCTTTAGACTCCCTAAAGGAGGATTCTTGAAGATAATGTGTTCCTTGGATTTTGGTCTCAGGGTTTGTAGCACCAGCCCTACCTATCTCCTGGGTATGGTCATCTACAACTATTCTGAGATGACGGTCTTTTACATATCTGGAAGGACACTGGGCACAGTCTTTGGTATTATGTGTTAAAGTCTAATTCTGTCTCTTCCTAGATATATGAATTTGAGCAAAATTACTTAACGTCAATGAACCTCTCTTCCCTTCTGTAAAATATAGATGATAATGTACCTTACAGGGTTACAAAAAACAAAAACAAAAAAATGGAATTAATGGTAGTTGAGTGCCTGGCACAAAGTAAGGACTCCATAAATGACATCTACAGTTGTCATTGTTGTTAACAGTCATCGCAGCCTGAGCTAGCCTTCTGATCTGTCATCTTTATGTTTGCTTAGTTAGTACATCCCCAATCTACCTAAAATATACTACCTCATGAGTCTAGATGCTTCCATTAGAGCTCATTAGGCCTCCAAAGCAAGAAACTCTCCCCACATGTAAGGTTGCCCATTCCTGTCCAAAGAGATACTTCTCTTCTTTGAATCCCTACATCCTAAGAGGGAGTTATCTCCTAAGTCTGCTATGAAGGATGATTTACAGCAAAAGCTCCAACCTACTAGAAGGTGTGAGTTCCTGTCTTTTGAGACTTTATACTCTTGCCTTTGATTGCTTCAGCTGGAGCTTTGCCTCAGAATCACCCCAGATATCTATTCTTCCCTTGTTCCTTAGCTAAGGTGCTGGGATTTATTATGCAAATGAAGGTTACACCTCTGAGAGACTAAGAGGCCCTACTCACTAGTCTGGATTGCAATTTAATGACAGTTGAGAGGGAGGTCAGCAAAGGGAGCATTCAGTCCTATTTAAAAGAAATTGGGGCAAAGCTCTTGCTCGTGTCTTTTTAAGATTAATCTGACAATTCTGGCAAGCATGTCTTCTCTTCTTAACATAAGGACATGCTGGTAATACAACCAGGGTTTTTCTTGTTTGACACATCAAACTATATGATAAGACATTTGTTTTCTGGTTTTATCAAAGTATATGACTTTTACATCTTTGATCTTAAGTCTCATGCAACAGATTTTAAGAGAGTAAGATGAATAGCAGCAAAGTGGGGTATTGTCTTTAAAAGGTGTGTTTTCTATGATAAAATTTAGTTTTTATTGTAATAGTTTTATAAAGAACTCAAGCTACACAGAAGTCTGTATAGTAGACAATGAATATACTATACTCTTCTATCACTCCTCCTTCTTGAATTTCACCCTTGCAAAATAACTGATGGGTCTTAATCAATTAGTTCGTATTCCTTACAGACCAGTCAGCTTTGAAAAGGATTTGGTAGACATGCTGGCATGAAATACTTGTGCCAAACGCTGTTTTGGATTGGTCTACAAATCTCAGGCATGTTGGGAATTAATGCAATTATTTGACACATTGATTAACTTAGAAAACTTAGTACTCAACTCTGTGACTCCTCCATTCCTTTTCTGAGATCAAAATTTTAGGGTTACATTAAGCCTACACTTCACTTTGTTTATATAAACACCCCAGACTAACTTTCCTTCAGAAATGAAATAAATGACTTTTTTTTTTTGTCTCCTCTAAGTTTTGGAGGAAGGAAGTAAACTAATGAACTTTAAACTACTACAAATAAAAATAAAGTCTGCTTTCTATCACAGGACATCAAGTCAGGTGCATACATTTACTTAAGTCTTTTTGATTTGCTTGTTTTTTGGTTGGTGGTGGTTTTTTGTTTTGTTTTTGGTGACATTAAAATTAATTTGTCAGTGTAAATTTTAGCATATAGGATCTTGTTTCCCTTTCTGCCTTTCTTTTTGGCAAGGAGTACAATTGAAAACATACTTGTGATTATAATTGGACTAAAATTTCTGGCAGAGCTATACTTAATATATCACAAAACTTTAATATAGTAAGGTAAATATTGCAGTAAATGCCAGTATTTCAGTGTATATTAGCATATCCTTGCCTTTCACTGTGCTGAGATTGACTAACATTTAATTGCCTTGCCTACTTTATAAAAAGAAAGAAATTACCTTATAGGGGTATGCGAACTCCTGAGGTTTCTCAGCTGTGAGCCCAGCCAAGTTGCTCTCCTCCAGGCAGCCACTTCACTCCTTAACACACAGATCCTTATACACAACAGTAAATAACCCTCAGTAAATTTGAATCTTATCTCAATCTAAAGACACCACCACCATCATTATGGGGGAATGTTGTTAGTCTGCAAAACCTCAGTCAGTTTAGAACAACAGAGCAGTATCCAAACTTTTTGGCTTTGTCTGGATATTGTTATGACATGTGTTGCTGCCGCATTCCTGGGTGCCATTTATAGAGTGATTTCTTAAACATTGGTTGTGTCACAGTGCAACTGACCAGTTTAAAGCAGTTTTGCTATTTTTTCCTCAGAATCAAAGAAACCAAAAACATCTCATTATCATTTATTTTATTTAGAATTGGAATCCCCTGATTATTTTACTACATTTGCAGTAAGTATAAAAGATCCTTTTCTCCTGACAAATTCAGCATTTTAAAACTATTGGGAGTGGGGTACCTGGGTGGCTCAGTCGGTTAAGTGTCAGACCCTTGATTTCTGCTCAGGTCAGGATCTCATGGTTCTTGGGATGGAGCCCCGTATCTGCCTCTGCACTGACAGTTTGGAGTCTGCTTGGGATTCTCCCTGTCCCCGCCCCCCCCATTTGCACACTTGTGCGTGTGAATGCGCTCTCTCAAAATAAACTTTAAAATAAATAAATAAATAAAACTATCTGGGTGAAAACATTTTTTTTAATTTTTCACCTTTTTATTAAGGCATAACTATACAGTCTTAATATGAAAAATTTCAAGTTACTTTAGATTTTAGGATTAAAAAGGAAAAAGGACACTTACTGACTGACCTCATTTTTTATGCTACGTATATTAAGACTGCGTGTGCTAGAAAGAACTGGCTGTTGGATAAAAATAAAGTATTTTGAGTTTTCACCCTGTATCCTGGGGTATGTGGGGTACCCAGATATGTAATATGCACATTGATGATAAATAAGTAATGTTTATCTCTGTTTATGCAGGAAGATCTGAGTTATCTTCAGACTTGCATAATTGTTATTCATTGTAAACTCTTTTCTTTAAAAGACAGGATTCGTGTGTTTAGATTTTTTTTAAGTTCCCCATAATCATTGGGGCATCTAAGCCTTTAACTTGCAAAAGCATCTCACAATACAGATACCCGACACAGCATCACGAGGACTCAAGGACGATGCTCACACCAGCCATGTCTGGGTAGGAGTAAAAAAAATACACAAAGAAGATGCATGTTAATATGGCTGAATATTCATTAGAACCCTGTGGCCTGGGGCTGGAAGCACAGTGAGGCTGTGTGTTTACCAGGCCACCCGAAAGGCAAGAGGGCATAAGGCACTTATAAACAGTGGCGCAGCACAAGCAGTGTTGTCTTTGAAAAGTTTTCATTTTCCCTTGAATCAGCTACAGTCTCTTACTTAAGGTCACTGCAGTTTGCAATCTTTGGCAGAAGGCTTCTTCCTTTTTTGGTAGTGGCAGTCTGACTTTTTTTTTTCCCTTTTGGAAGTGTTTTCCTCCCAAACTGCCATTATCTTCCAAACCTGTTTCATGTTATCATTGTCAGATGCCTCTTCTCTGAGTTTCTTAGAACAAAATGTGATGATATATATATATATATATATATATATATATATGAAATTTTTTAAAGCATGGAATTGAAAGTCATATGGTTATGATTTGAGAATGTCAAGCTTGATTTTTTTTCAGACTTTAAAAAAAAAGTACCTTTTTCTCTGGGCAGTGAACTCGCTGCAGAGACATCAAAGAGAATGTGTACTGGATCAAGGTGATTTTTTTTTTTGACCACATCATTGCCAGCTGTGGTGTTTATGATTAGAGGCAGGCGTTCCAGACACCTCCGAGTCCTCACTAAGCGTCAGATCTTTAACAGGATCCATCCCAACTGAGTGACACTAAACAGACAGCCAGAGGGGAGTTGGTGGGATAGAAGGGGGTGGGGGTGAGGGAGCCTTTGGTGCCTAGTGCACTCACCAGCCAAGCTGTAACAAACTCTGCTAATGCCAGGCTGCAGGCTGCCCAGAGGCCCTGTAGCATGCCTTTCAGCGCAGCTTTCATTAGCCAAGGGGATGACTAGAGCCCAGCAAACACAGTCATTGATCCTCTCTCATTGGGCGCAGGGATATGCAGTGTCCAGGTCACAGCCCAGTCGGCTTTGAAGCAGCTCCATTTCACACCGCTGACAGCCACAGAGTGCTGGCTTCCAGGAGCTGACACAGTTCCCTCTAGGATCTCTACATTGAATTCCCTCTGGATGTTGCTTCCACTTGTAATATTAACACTTGTTTACTGGTCCTGTTGACATAAGAATTCTGCAAATAGCTAGTAGTACTGATAGCAGTGCATGAAAGGGAGTTCTCTTTCCCACCTCCTGTTCCCTTCTGGGTCAGTGCAAACTGATAGGCAGTTTTGCTAGTTTCAAAAACCAGAATATGCTGCTGGGACCAGGAATAAATGCAGTAGGTTTGGAGTTCAATATTTGGGAATTATTAATCTCAAGATGATAAAGTCTATTCCAGTGATTGCCCTTAAGAATAAAGAAAGAAGTGGCTTGTTTGATAACTGTGGACTTCTTTTTTCAGTGTGAAAGGTGTTTTTTTTTTAATTTCCAACTGTCAGGAGATACATCATTTGCTAACAGATCCTTGTGACTATAGAAATTAAGACACTTTAGGAAAAAATGTTATTGCAACAAGTAAAAAGCCACCCAACCAACCTTGCTTGCCTACTAGTGGGAGGACAGTGAGATTTGTATGCTTGACACAAAACATCTAAAAGATGGAGAGGAAAGGAAGTTAATGAATTTGATTTCGAGGAAGATACAGATAATAGATTGCTAATGCAGGCTGCTTTTAAGAACCATTCCTTGATTACCAGTATTTTATTTTTTCTTTTTAAATAGTTATCTAAGCAACTAGATGTTAGGGCTGAGTGAAAACCAGATAATGAAAGTGTGCAGTATTCTGGCTTTCACTCCTCATTTTGGTCTTCGTGCTCTGCATTCCCATGTTTCCCTTGGTTTTATTGTCTTCCCAACTGCCTTCTAGCCATCCTCCCTGAATGGTGGAAGGCACGTTGGTCCTTTGCACAGAAGAAACATGAAAGTGAGTCTGAAAACTAGTAATTCTCAGGCTCTGTGGTCTGGAGACCATAGAAATTAACCCATCACTTGAAAACCAGGTGGCTTCAGAATGATCAGGTGGACCTACATGTTGGCTGATGCCACTTCACCGAAGGCTTGAACCAGAGTGTATCATTAGGACTCACACCTTAGTGGGACTACCGTGATACAGGTTTCCACTTGAGAATTGTGATATCCTACTATCGTCTTAGGGAAGAAAATGGCAGGACTTGCCCACATGTATACGTGATTCCTGCTTACCTTGCTATTATAACAATAACCAAAACAATAATAACCAAACAGTATTCTACACCATTGTACAGGCACCTTATGTTTTCATTCAATTTGTGTTTTAAAGGTTTATCTTACATGAAGAAAGTTAATTATGATTTTTTGCTAGTGCTACTCTTCCCTAGACAAATATACTTGCTAATTAATATTTAGGGTGATTTTTTCTTTGATTAAAACTGTTTTCATATAAAATTATGCATAATAGTTTTTTATAGAAACCCTTAAAACATCAAAGTTTTATGATGTACTTAAAACTATGCTGTTGTCTATGTACTAACATCGCAAGTAAATGTATAAAGTAGAACAATAAAGTAGTTTTATTTGATGTGCCTTTGTCATCATGGGACAAGTTAGTTCAATCAGTTGTTTATATAATTCATTGTTGCCCAGGTTCTATTTTATTGTTTTCATGACCTTTCATAGTCTTCAGATCTGTTCTGTGTCAGCATTATCCCATTTTACAGGTTTTGCAACAGAGGCAGAAAAAGGATCTCATTATTTTGATTGTGAGTTTTTGGCTTGAGGATTATTATTACTCAGGATGTTTTAGTGTTCTCAGTCACAACAACTTTTTAAATTGGTCAGAATTTTATTCACCACATGTGGAAGTAGCACTTTTAAAAAGTGCTCAGTTCTTCTGTTTGAGAGCATGACAATTATATCTTCAATTTGATGATCAAGCAACCTTTTAGTATTTAATTTTCCCACCACTTCAAGAGAGGAAAAAATGCTTAAATATTGAGGAATATAATGTTTATCAAGTTTTCTTCAAGAAATGAGGTGTGTGTATATGTGTGTGTGTGTGTGTGTGTGTTGTGTAGGTAGGTAGATCAATAGACTAATTGATTTAAATAAAAATAGAGTCCACATTAATCTTCTATTCTGTTGTGAATGTTTGTATTAGTATCATAAATATCATCAAACAGTGAGATTTTACAGGGAGCATTGTTGATGGAATTTAAAATGAATGTTTTAAGCAGATTATTGGCTAGAATAGACACATGAGTACATAAATACTTAAAAGTGGTTCCTTTGTGCTTATTTCAGTGAAATAATGTTATTTTATGTGATATGGAAAGAAGTACCTTTGTTTGCTTTAGTAACAGAGACTTGATTTTTCTGCTACTGGAGTTAGATGCAGAGTAAATTTAGTGATATTCATTAGCATTTCTGAGAAACCATTTACATTAAATAAAAGCTAAAGTGCTGTTAGCTCCAACTCCTGTCCTTTCTTCTCTCTGCCTTTGGTGGAACAAATGAGTCTTTTCCTGACAGCCCCCAGGTATAGGTCTGAAAAACTCTTTTAATGAGACCTTCAAACTTGGGGTCATCTGGAAGGAAATGTGGTACTTTTTGTTCATGTAAAACTGCAACCACTACCCAAATTAAGGACAAAGTGAAACTTACTAGCTCAGTGAAATTTGCAGTTCCGTCAGTTTTATCACCAAATACCACCTCTGGCAGTAAATCACCTGAAGATTTCATCCATCACCCATTGATAAAACTTGATAACATCTGTTGGCCAATTTATTCTCCTGGAATTTCCTCTCCATCTTCCCCAGGCCGTAATGTACATAGTTTGAAGAGGAGGAAATGATTCAAAAATCTGTGAAGACTTAAACACCGATTGATTTCCAACCAAGGAAAAAGAAATTAGCCAAGTTTTTGTATTTGAAGAGCTGGTGCAAATATATACAATATATGTAGTTCTGTTGGGACACAGTGAATTTTTCTGACTTAGTGGCATGATATATCAAATTTAGAGTAAGTGAAAGGAGAGAATACATAAAAAGAGGTCAGATGCATCTGTGAAAGTTTGTTCCAATATCCAATAGCTGTGTTTCCCGTCTTTTTATTTCCTAATTTCATCACACAGTGGTGTTAAGTGGATCTCTCTGCTTTCCTTTCATAACCAAATAGGAGCCTTTCCTTTCAGGAGCTGTTGTATACCTCTAGGATACTGGCTAGGTAGTAAGGAAACCAGATGAAGGCCTAGCAGGAGGCTCTCTACCCAGTGAGAAAGCTGGACATTTTCTCTTCTGTAAAGATGATTGATGACCTGTGGATAAAAAATAGTGGGTTCCGAGGCCAGCTTCTCTAAAGCAGCTTGAATGTGTGGCTAGTGCTTCCTTGATTAGCAGAGGTCTCCCTGACCTTGGCAGTGTGTTGTGACTCATAGCCTTGCAGGGATGAATTGTTCCTGAACAGTTCCTCCAACATCTGAGGTACAAACAGGTCTTTTTAGTCATTTGTTAGACACCAGAGGAAAAAATGGTCCAACCTCTTAAGGCCTGAAAACAGACTTGAAGATTTAAAAATACTGCATACACAAATTTACTTTATATTCAGAACCTAAAATCTGAACTGTGAGAAAAGTGCCAGCTGATCCTTAAAGTTTAAAAACTTAGCCAGATCACCTCTTTCTTAGAAATGTGAAAGACCTCTCTTCATATTTCTTCTTTAGTTGTTAAGTGATATTATAACTTGGAGCTTTAGAGTTCTTTTAAAATAGCCCATAATGCAGCTTTCTTTGGCCAGATAACAAATTTCTGGCTTTCCTGACAGGTTTTGGAACCTCATGCTTTCATGTGGAACCTAAAAGAATACCTCTTTACCCAGGATACTGCTTTTGACCAATTCTCATTTTAAATTACGAGTCTCATTCGGTTCTTTACTGGTTTTTGGTAACTTTGATGGATATCCACAAAGGAATCTGTTGTTCCATTTTAGAAAATTTTGGAGGTGGTATGGATTCCTACCAGTGTTGTTAGTGGGATTTATTGAGTAACTTACATGGGTGCAAGGCCCTTGAAGATTAGAGATATTCATGTGTTTCCTATACTCAAAGTCTACAGAGCATCTGTCCTAGGTAAAATGGTTGTAGTACACTGATCAACATTTACATACCAATAAGTAGATATTTTTGTGTTAGAATTTGAGGACTTAAATGCATAAAAAGATTCCAGGCCAGATGGGTTCCTCAGAAAGATAGTTTCCCAGGGGCAGCGTGATTTGTGCTGGTATTAAAGATGCTAATAGGGGGTGATGTGGAAAGGTGAAGTGGGCAATCTAGGCGAGGGCATTTAAGACGTACAAAACTTAAGGGGCGCCTAGCTGACTCAGTTGATACAGCATGCGACTCTTGATTTCCAGGTCATAAGTTCAAGCCCCATGTTGGACATAGAGATTACTTAAAAAAATAAAAAAATAAAATGCGCACAAAGCTTATACAGTTCAAAGAAGTTGAATCTTTCATGCGCAGAAGGCAGAATATCCTAGATGGAAGAAAAGCTGATTGTTCAGCAATGATTTTGTGGAGGGGAAGCTCTTGTAATATGTAGAGTCTGTGCTTAGCCTTGGGGCAGTAAAGAACCAATAAGAGTTTTGAGCTGTACAATGAGATGATGAAAATTTCACAGCGGGAGAATTATTCTGGTAATAAAGTGTTAAATAAATTAAGGTGTGAAGAAGTTAGAGGAATTCAGTAATTCAGACCAACACATACAATGGCAGAAATAAAACAAAATGGATAGTGGTTTAAAAGACTTACAGTGAGAGAATCTTCAAGAATTTTGTTGTTTTGTACTGAGTGTTAGTGGTGAGAGATATAAGAACTATGTCTCTTTTTCCTTTGTGTTATTCTTTGCAAAATGTTGGTGATTTAGTTTATAGCTGCCCAAGTATGTGGCAGGAATCCTACATACTAAAACCTATTTAAGAGTTGTCTGTCTATTAAAGAGTTGTCTTTCTATTTAAGAGTTGACTACTATGGTCGTCAAGTCCAAGATGTCTTTCACTAGAAATGGTAAGGATGTATTGAGCAGAAAGAGAAGTAAGTCTTCTCTTAGATTTTAGAGCTGAATTAAAAAATTTGTTAATATATTGAACTGTTATCTGAGAAGCAATACAGTCTTTTGGTATAGTAATTAAACATTGTATACTGGTTAGAAGACCTTAAATTCTTTAGTGGCAAAGAAACCATTTTTTGCTTATGTTGATATCTTCTGTGCCTAGCACAATGTCTGATATGTAAACCGTATTCAGTGACTAAAAACATCCATAGAACTTGCATTCTCATTGGTATTGAAATGTTACAATAATGAAGCATTGCTGTGCATTATTGTAGAAATGTAATTCTACTTTGGAAGGTTCTCAGTAGTTAAAGCCTCTTTGAGCAAATAGGAAGTATCCTCAATTGTCCATGGAGTTACACTAATGCTATGTATTTAAGGTCCATTTATTCATCCAGTAAATGTTTATTGTGGGCTTACTATATGCAAGTTGTTGAATAGGAAGCTTACAAGAAGGAAACAAGTTCTCTGCCATCAAGAAGCTTGTAGAATAGAGGGAGAGATGAGATATCTCCATAAGTAACTACAATATTAGGTAGAAAATACTCACTACTCACTACTACATTCCACTAGACATGTGGAATGTCTAGATATAAAATACTGTGGAAGTTCTTAAGAGGAAAAGGTTATTTCTATCCCAGAAGGTCAAGAGAGCTTTATAGAGCAGTTTACTTTTTTCTAACCTAGTCTGGCAAAGATAGGTAGGATTTCAGTTTGCCAAATGGCACACGGGCATATAATCATGCATGCATAGGAAACAGTTAGTTTGACTTGAACGTGGGGTTAAGAATAGTCTCAGGAAAGAAGCTAGTTCTGTCCAGGAATTTCCCTGATAAATGATGATTATCCTCCTAAAGGTCTTTTGAGGTCTTGTCCAGGCCTACTGGGTGGGCTCCAGTTACCATCAGATACATGTTTCTGTGACTTTTCCAAAAACCTGTTATGCATATAAGAAGTTTTCAAAATTTGGAATGAATTTTTTTTTATTTTATACTTGACCATTAAAAAGGTAAAAACTTTTCTGCAGTTTTCATCCAAGTTTTAATGGGTAAAGTTTGTGATAGGTTTTAAAAGCTTTCATGGACCAGTATCTGTGTCAGTTTCTTCAACTGGCTTTTCAAAGTCCACTTCTTATTACGCCTCTGGAATAAAAGAGCTATCAGAAAGCTACAATTATACTGTTTATTGGGGGAAGTATTTCTGGTTGCAGTACTCCAGAATTTTTTTAAGAAATTGTAAATGTGGTTAATGAGACTTTGTGTACCTGTGACCATCCTACATGCTAAAATGAGAGCGTGGCCTCACAGCTTAAGAGGCAGTTGTTCTGCTTGGAGTGTTAATACTTATGTTATGAATGCTGAAATGAAATTCAGATGACCTCATTGAAGTTCTTGGTGCTGTGATTAAGAGGTGAATTTAGGGGAGGAAGTGTGGAAATTTTTTTTGTCTATAATGTAACTGTTACTGATATGGGACTTAAACCTCTCTGATTCTCTTTTTAAAAGTTTTCTCTGTGAACTTTAAAACACTGTTTTCCTTCAGAACAGCTTTAGTGTTTCAAGCTTAAAATCTTCTCTCTTTAAATCCTGGCTGCATATTCATCTACCCTCCCCTGCAGGCACAGTTTTCTCTAAATCTTGGTCTGCTCTGACTCCCAAGAGTTAAGACAGTGTAGCTTCTATAAATCAGGAGACAGCTTCATTATCAAAGTTATGTGTTTTCACCTTACTAGATAGCCAGTCCTGGTGTTGGTGCCAGGCCCTGCCTTATCATGTAACCATCAGCACTGCATACTGGAATGTTCTTTGTTTGGATTATTTACTCCTTCTATAAACAAAGATTAGAGTAAAATATGTCAGCAGTAAGGCCCAAGCAGAGCTGACTGTTACTAGAAAATCGCAGTAGCGTGATGTGGGATATAATTTGCTACTCCTAGTTAGCATAGCAGTGCCTTGCTATTTATAATTATATCTGAGTTCTGTGCTGATGGTTTTATACATTCTATCTCATTTAATCCTCCCATTACCCTAGAAGCCCTAGAAAGTTCTGTTCTTCCTATTTTGCCGATTAGGAAGCCAAGAGTCAGAAACACCAAGAGTGTTGCTCCAGTGTATGTTGTAAGTAGCAGACAACTGGGTTTCAAACACGGACATTTGATTCTAGTGTCCTCTTTTACTGGCTACCCTATCAAGTAGTTTCAAAAATGGCTCTTTTCGTTCTTTAATTGAAATATAGTTGACACCCAGTGTTACATTAGTTTCATGATACATACAATCCTAAAGCAGTTATTTCCAGAACTTCAAAAAAGTTTGATTCTCAGTAAATTGCACAAATTACTGCTTTTCTTCTGGAACGTGGTTAGTTACCATTTATCTTGGTATGCATTTCCACATACAGTATAGGCACAGATGAGGAAACTATGACTTAACAAAAATGAGTGATGTTGCCGAGATGACATCTGATAAATCCAGGTGATGTGTTATTACTTGAAAATTTTCCTCATGGATTTTGACTTGATTGTAGGTGCTGAATATGCTTATATTCATTCAGGGTATCTTCATTTCTTTACAGCAGTAAATTTGTTTTCTGATTCACTACAAGGTTGTTTTTCTTATTGAACTATATTTTCAGGATGAAACCCCTTAAACTTTATAACTATAACCATATTTATGGGCTTATTGGCATGTTAAAAATTGTATAGTGTTGGCACATGAAGAGGCCCACATAATTGCTAAATAATGGTACTTTAAATATTTATAAAGGTGCTATTGATTTGTAGTTTGTATATCCATATATATTTATAACATTATGGTGACAAATAAAAACTTGAATAAATAATGTGTCTATAGATATCAATGATAGTAAAAAGTTGCCAGTATAATTAGAGATGCCTTATTTAAATCAACTCTGCCAGATTATCATTAATCAGATTTTTTATGAGAGGCTTCTTGACCCTCTACTTTCCTGTCTCTTAAATTTGTCATGTTACCATCTGACTGGGACAGTTCCCAGAGAGCTGTATTGTGTGATGTTGACTGATACATGATTGTTCTCCCCCCACCCCACTGCCTTTGTGCCTATGTATTTTGTGTGTCTGATTTTAAAAGATCCCTTAGACAAACAAAAAGGAGCAAAAGGTGCTTAGATCTGCTAGAGCATGTTATAGAGGTACAGAGTCATTTATTCCTTCCCTTGAGCATATTCCTGGTATAGTATCTGAAACTACACCCTGGGAAAAGAATATTTTGTTTCCTTTTTTAAAAAAATGTCTATTTATTTATTTTGAGAGAGAGAGAGAGTGAGTGAGTGTGTGGGGTTAGGGACAGAGAAAAAGAATCCCAAGCAGGCTCCATGCTCTTAGCACAGAGCCAGAAGCAGGGCTTGATCTCGTGAACCATGAGATCATGACCTGAGCTGAACACAAGAGTTGGATGCTTAACCAACTGAGCTACCCAGGTACCCCCCTTTTTCTGACCCTCAAAATATCCTCATTCCTAACCATACCAGTTCTCCTTAGAATTGGTGTTTGTTGTAATGTTTTGGGATAAAAAAATATAGGAGATAAACCATAACCATGTATATTACATTTTAAGATGTTTTTTTCATTTCTTGCCTTTTCTATTTTTATTTCATATACTCTCTCTAGGAAACTGCACAATTCCACTTCTTCATACCAATACTATCTTGGTGGCAAGAAATAATTCCTGTAAATGTCATGGCAGGAAATTTTCACCTTATTTGGTGGTGGAAAGTCTTATTGGTAAGGTAAAAATTACCAATCCTGTGAATCTAGAGTGAATTAAAATGTATCTGCTATAGCTCTTACCTTGGTTTGGTTCATGAGGCCAAGGAAACCACCTTCTGATATTTATGCATTTGGTTTGCCTTCTACGGGATTAACCCCATTCCATCCTCAACGGAGAGCCTGGAATACCAATTTACAGTCTTTCCTTTCTGGATCTTCCTGCCAATAGGAATCTTATAAAATGGAATATCATTGTGTTTTTGTATAAAGTGTGGGTTTCCTGCAATTTTAAGCTTTTGGTCTAGTTTTCCTACTTGATTCTGTGACCTCTTCACACTTGTGGAGGGCCTTGTTTCTGAATCTTAGAAGACACAAAGGAACTGCCAGAATGATATTCTTCAAGTGAATTCTTCAGTCCAATGAAGAATAAGAGCAGAAAAAGAGTGGGAAATTTTGTCTAAACAATATTCCCAAGGGTATTCCCACAAAACATTTTTTCTGTGGGATGCTAGTAATTGTTGGTGGAAAGTCAGATGAGTTAGAGAAAGACTAGGTGAAAAAGTGTTAACCCAGGAGCACCTGGGTGGCTCAGTTGGTTGAGCATCCGACTTCAGCTCAGGTTATGATCTCACGGTTCATGAGTTTGAGCCCCACGTCGGGCTCTGTGCTGACAGCTCAGAGCCTGGAACCTGCTTCAGAATCTGTCTATCCCTCTCTGACTCTGCCACTTCCCCCACTCGCACCCTCTCTCTCTCTCTCTCTCTCTCTCTCTCTCTCTCTCTCAAAAATAAATAAACATTAAAAAAAATTAAAACTCAACGAAGTAAGTGCACATAACATAAAATTAGCCATTAAAAAAGTATTAACCCAAATTTAACCTTTTAATGTAAGGATAAGCATTGTGTACCTCCTTCTTTCTCTCTTCCTAAAAAAGAACCATAGGCTATGTTACCTTTCCTGGGAAGACCTTTTCCTGAGATTAGCAGTTTATAAAGTACGTGTTAGGAAATGTAAAGTCAAACAACACCCTTGCAAATAAGAAATGCATTTTAAATATCCAAGAAAATGGCAAAGTGTCTTGATATTCCTCAAATTTACCCACTTTTTCTCTGTTGTTAAGCATTTCAGCTGGTGCAATTCAGCAGTAGATTTCCGTGGGTATCTTCAACAGTCCTCAAGAGTTCTGACTACCCTCCAGGTCAAACCTGGAGTCTCTTGACACTTCCTTTTGAGAGTTGGTTATATTCAATACAGAGAAAGGGTAATACACTTACTTAGCCTCTACCCCACTCCTAATGGATGGGTGAAGGTTTCCATTAAACCAGTTGTGGAGAGGGAGTTATAGGGCCCCTATTCATGCTGCTTAGATTTTGTGTGCACCCCAGGACAGGTGAACGCCTAAGTACTGTCGGTTTGTACGGACATTGGATTGGGCAAGATGAGAGCCGGGTTTTACTTGACCTTAATCAAGACATTTTAACTTCTCAGAATCTAAGGTTTTATTCACCTTTTACTCACCATCTGTACATGTAGCCATCTATCCATCCATTTCATTGAATGGTTGTGAGGGAAAAATGTGTGAAAAGTGTTGACAGTTGGAAATTTAAAGAGCATTACGTGAAAAAGCATCATATCATATCAGTCAAAAGATGTGTTGAGGAATAGTTTTCATCACTGACTTATGAAGTAAGTTATTTCCCTTGTTCCACAAGATTTTGGTGAAAAGAATAAGCCTTACCCGTTTATGTGAATAATAAAGACTCCCTTCAGCTGGTTGTTTGGAAAGCTAATTAGACTTCACTGTCTTTCTCTCCGTGTCTCTGTCTCTCTCTCTCACACACACGCACGCACGCACGCATGCACACATGCTAAAGAGCATATCGTAGAATGAGAAAGCAAATACTATAGAGCACTTACACCGTCCCAAGTGTGTAGTTGCTCATTTTATCCCCAGAACAACTCTGTGTACTAAGTATGATTGCTAACTTTATTCCACAGATGAGGAAACTGAGATCATGTAAATAGCTTGCCCAAGCTTACACAGCTAATAAGTCACAGATCTGGGATTTGAACTGAGATGGTTTAGCTCTGGAGTCTGTGCTGTTAACAACGATTTTCTACTGCCTGGTGATTTATACTGGGATGCTGGACGAGATTCTACCTTGTAGAAATGGCTTCACATTCTGATGGTCAGCTAACTAATGTGAGATACTGGGCAACCCGTTTACTGCCTCATTCCTGTGAAAGTATTTGGTTAGGTAGAAAGCTCCAAATAGATATTAAGAATTAGTGTGATCTTAAAACAAAAGTGACGGGTTTCTAGATATGCTCTTTTTAGTACCATATTTAAAATGATTAAATAAGGATAATAATTTTTCCTCTCACCTATATCCCTGCCCTATCTACCCCACAAAACTAAATCCCTTAGCCACATTTTGCAAGTCTATGTCAAAGATGGTTTGACATAACGCAGACCTGTATTTGTGACCGGATGGGCAAGGACAAAACAGACTCTAATTGTTCAGTCACACATGAAGTTTGAATTTTGAATGTAAGACTTCTTCATTCTAGGTATTATTTGTATTATCTCCTTTGGGTTTGAACCCTGGAAAATCACAGAAAAATAATGCTATTCTTCCCATCTGTGAGCTTTCATGTGATTACAGAGATTAAGTTATATACATTTAGAAATTTAAAGGTGTAGCTGTTAAGCAAGCATGCAAGAAGTGGCAAAAAGTCAGGTGTATTGGATGCTCATTAAATGCCCTGGATTTGGAGATACACAAGGTTACTAAAGTTGGGAGGAAGATCAATGAGGCACATGAGAGTTGAGTTGAGTTTTGGTGCATGAGTGGGATTCTGAACAGCAGGGAGAGTATTCTTGGAGAGCGGCAGGGAGAGAGGGAATGAAAAGGCAGATACCGAGTCAGCATGAATGTAGCCAGAGATGTGCTCCAGCCAGGGGGCTGGTCTGGAGGGCTTGTGGAGAGAAGGAGTAGAGGAGCTGGGGGCAGCCAGCTACATGGCTCAGGTGCTATGAATTTGTGAATACCCAGCTACAAAACGTGGTCTTCATGTTTTAGGTGGTCTGGTCACACTGAGGTTTTAAAGTGGAGGAATGACATTCAGAAAGCCAAATTCTGAGGACAGAATAGCAGTTGATATTGCAATGATAGGATATGATAGAGGATGGATTGGAAGTCAAAGATACTGTAGGCAGAACAACCAGTTAGAAGGTGATTTGAGGTTTCACGGAGGAGCTACATTTGGTAAACAGGAGAGGGATGTATTTGAGGTATGTCAGAGGAACAACTGATGGGGTTTACTGTGATACGGTTAAAGTGCTGGGTCATTATATGGTAATATAATTAATAATTTGTTAACTAATAATAGATTAGTAAAAATAATCCCTAAACATAGGCTCTGGAATCAGACAACCGGAATTGAGCATAGACCTAAGTAATTTAACCTGTCTGAGCCTTAGCTTTCTTATCTATAAAATGAGAATGCTAATACTCACCTTGGAAGACTGATGTAAGAATTTAATGAGATAGCATGTAAAGAGTTTGGCATAAGGCCCAACAAATACTCAAGAGTGCTTTAAATTTTAACTATAATTATTGTTGTACCGATTTTAAAATTTGAATTTGCTTACGTTGTGGTTTGTTTTTTAAAGAACTGAATATACTTGTGTTCCTCTTATGGCAAGTAGACTAATTTTATTAACTAGTAAGACCGCGATTAACTAATATGTCAAATGTATCCAGCATCTATATTGTGTTATGTTCACTTTATTTTTTCCTGTTTGCTCTCCAATAGCCCGGGGCAGCTGGTCTGAACCCCTCTAATGGAGGCACTCACTTCCTTTGAGGAGTAATAGGGAAAGGACCCCAGGGCTGGGGCTCCATGGTAGAGCTGTAACCAGAATCCAGGTCTGTCAGCAAAGCACTCTTTTCCAATATCAGACATCACAGTTCAAGATAGGAGACAGCAGAAAACAGAAAATTCTTTAAAAGCTCTTTACCTGTTCATAGGCCTGACTGGCTAACCCTCGCCGCCTTCTTTCAAGCATGCACACTGTGTCCTGCGCCATGTTCGATGCTCATAGCCCAGACTCTTCCCCTGGCTAATTCGTGCTCATTTCTCAGTGTACATATCATCCCATCTAAATGACTTTTTCCCTATTTTTCTCTTTTCATAGCTCCTGTACTTTTCTTTCATAGCACTTTTCACACTTTGTAATCCTATGTGTGTTTACCTGTTTATTTACCTATTTGTTTATTTAATATCCATCTCCCCCACCAGACTCTAAGCTCTTTGAGAACAAAGATTATTTCTGTTTTATTATCTGGTATATTTAGCTTCCAATATAGTTGTGTGGCATTAATAAGCAATCAATAAATATAAATTTGAAAATGAATTAATGAATTAGAAAATATGTAATACTCCATTATGTATCAAAGGGCATGGTCTCTACTTTGCCAATAAAGCTAATTAACATCATTAAAATTTGCAGTCCTGGACTTTCATCATCTAAAGTGGACAGAATAATAACTGCCCCCATTTACTTCCTAGAGCTGTTTTGGGGGATAAATGAGATACTGAATACTGTTCTTTCTAATCAAGAAGTTAGGCTTATCTCATAAACAGGGTGCTTAGGGAGTTCCCTCTCTCACAGTTGGAGATGACTCAGAAATGCTTTTCTGACATTGCAGTTCCTAAAGAGGCTACTCACAGCCTGGTGGGGTGGCCATCCGTGAAATGGCATGATAACAACCAGCAAGGCCAAAGAGACTCCCTGAGCACCTTACTGCAGGCAGTGCCAGACTAGGAGCAGCACCTGGGTCATACCTCATCTGTGGGATTATATTACGTCTTCAGAAAAAGAGCACCATACACCTTATGATGGCAGCAGTACTGCTAAAAGGCTGCTGATGTGATGGGAATAGGCAGAAGATACTCGCTTCAAAAGAAAGCTCTCTCCAGCTATTAGCCCTGCAAACTACCATTCAAGGCAGCAGCTTGCTGGGTATCTGGGAACTATACATTGCTTTGAATGCACATGTTTGGATAAGGTTTTCTCATCAGTTTCTGGGATTCTAAAGAGCTTGGTAGGAACTTTTGATTATTGAGGGAACCCCCTCCCCAGCTTTGGAAAAGATATGGATCTCTTATTCCTGACAAGCAGAAGGAAAAAAACGCACCTAGCTCTGTTGTTGCCATAAATATTTAGATGATGAAAATTCTTTTAAATATTTAAAGAAACTGCTGAGCGTAGCTTAATCATCTTATTGAGAACCTTAGATTTAAAACTTGAATGCCTGTTCTTACGAATGAAGCAAGTTAAACTGCCTTAAAAATAAAGTGCCTCACGGTTGTGTCGTAAAATCTCAACTGACATTAAGGTAATTGTGCTTAAGCGCAATTTAGGGCCCTTGTGAATGTTTGTTGTAAACACAATAATGATGCTATTTTTAATAGTTCAATGCTAGTTCTAAAGAAATAAACCTGTATTCTTTGTGCATGTGTCCTAAACATCATTTCTGGGGAAAATGTAGTCTTAGCCAAAAAAAAAAAAAAAAAAGGGACAAATTATGGGTTGTAGCATCATTATATGTTTCAAAAAGAAAAAAAGAAAGAAAAAGAAATAGAATCTTCTGTAGTGTAGGGGCTTGTATAGTCCAGAGTAGTGTGATCTTCCCAGAGTCTCAGACGCTTTCTATCATGACTAATCTGACTCCTATCAGTCTTCTGGGATGCCTGATTAAATGCAGATGTTCTAGCCTATGTTGAACCTTTATGGAAATTAGGAAAAAATGCCCTTTCTGGACAGATGCATCCAAAATCAGAGCACATGGCTTGGTTTTCATGGGCTAGACCTGAGCTAAATTCACCATCCCCTGCCACTTTGACCGGGCACATTCATTCAATGCAATGCAATGCACACATTGAACCCTCTGTCCCCTAGATTTACTAGATCTCTAGGCAGGACATACCTACTGTTAACAGGTGCCCTGGGAGCCACATATGCCAGATTGATATTCTTATCACCATGGTGGTCTTTTGAGTATGTGGTCTGTTTACGTCTACAGTGGTCTCTTAACCTTTAAGCCTCAACTCCTCAGAGCTAACGACATCACTTCTAGTATAGTAATGGACCCGCTTTATGGCACAAAAAAGCAATTTCACTTTATCTTGAATTTAAGCAATATTTGGGAATATTTGCTGCTGATTTCTTTCATCTTGCTGCTCACTGTCATGTTAGACCAGGATAGCAAAGTAGGTTAAACTACAATCATCCTTTTTTAGTATCTGTCAATAGTTTAGATAAGAGTTGATGTTCCGTCACCACCTTATTCGGGCCCTAATCATTTTTCACCTTTGGGAATCTCTGCAGCAGCCTTTTAACTAGTCCTCTTGCCGCTAATCTGTTCTCTCCTCCAATTCATAAAAGGTCACACTTGCTTCGATGCCTTTCTTCTGGTTGAGGAAAAGTCCAAACTCTTGAACATGGCATGCCAAATCTTGATCAAAACTCAAGAGGGGGGTGCCTGGCTAGCTCAGTTGGAAGACCATGCAACTCTTGATCTTGGGTTCATGAATTCAAGCCTCACATTAAATGCAGAGATTACTAAAAAATAATAATAATAAACTTTTTTAAAAATGAGAGCAATCCCCCTGTTTCAAAAGCCAAGCCTTATAGGACTTACCAGGCTTGCATAACCTGCTTCCCAGCCCTCCCTCTCCGATCACATCCCCTACTTCCCCCCCTTACTTACTTGACTTTAGCCACTCTGGTTTCCCTCCCCCTGTGGTACTCCCCCCGCCCCAGATATCAGATCTCAACTCTGAGGTCCCCTCAGCAAGTCTCTCCTTGGCTATAGTATCTGAAATTCCAGCTTTCCCCCACCCCAAACATTTCAGATCCTCCTTCCATACCTTGTTTTTTCCTCCTTAAGAAGTAATATCTAATGTAGTCCATATTTTATGTAGCTGGACTGTTATTTTCCTCTTCCACCAGAATTTAAGCTCCAAGAGGCCAAGGATTTGTGTGTTTTGTTCACCATGGTCCCCAGTACCTAGAACAGAATTGAGCTTGTGGTACTTGGCCAGTAAATGTTGAATGAACAGAGGACTGAACGAATTTGGCCCCTGCCTGCTTCTCCATCCTCCTGTCTCATCAAACTATTTTATCTCTTTCTTGTTCACAGGGCTTGTCCCCTGCCAGCTTTCTCTCTAAACATCCCACACTTTCCCATCCCCTCAAGTCCCTTTTCCTTACTGCTGCCTCTACTTACATGGCTCATCTTCACCTGCTTATCCCTTCAGATTTGGCTCAGAAAGCGTCTTTGCTAGAAAGCTTTCCTGGGCCCTCCTCTATGTAGGCAGAGCACCCTTTCCCACATGATACCAGCTCCATTGCCTGCTGGCTGCCCTTTTGTCTTACTTTTCCATTAAACCACACAACCTCCTTGAAGGTCTTATTAGGTTGTGTATTCTCAGTCCCTAGCACAGCATAGACATGTTTGAAATGTTTATTAACTCAAGAAAGGACAGAGGGAGGTTACAATAGATCTGGAGAATTATCTTAGCATTTCATTCACCTTTATAGTCTATCTAGAATGTTGCTATATTTATTTTAGGTACTCAGTAAAGCTGTGTATGAACCAATCATTAACTCACCCTTACTTCTCCCAGTGCCTTTTAGGAATTTAAAATATTTTTGTTTAAATACTGAACTTCAAAGAACTCTTCTGAATTTATAACTTTTAGCTTCAGGTTGTTGACCAAATCTGGATGTCATCAGACAGGGCAGAGTCTCTTTCTGATACTAAAAATCTATTAAGATATACTGGCGAGGAAATGGGTATTTCAAGGACCTCAGTTTGTATGTGTTTACTGAGAAACACAAATCAGTGTCTTTGCTTACCTATATCAGTGTTACTGGTAATAAAAGCTTTCTCTGTGTGCATACTTTGTTCAAAGCAGGTCTTATATAAAAAATAAGTGGCTTAATCACTCAATTACAATTTCCTCTATGAATCTTCTGAATAAAGATGAAATAACATTAAGAGCTGGGGAATTCTAAATCTGTTTAATCTCTATAGTATAGATGATCAACACAAAAATATTTTCATAAAAAGCTCATGTTGTAAATGTTATTTGTACTAATGATAAAGAATGTTGTCTCAGTAATCCATATAAAAACTTACCTACATGTTAAGTTGTATTCAGGCACACCATTTTAAATAGCTCATAAAGATTTTAGCAGCAGTTTGCTGTGACTGATTTGTAATGATGCTTATTACCCATCATTATTGGGTCAACCTTATGTATAGCTACAGAGGGAACAATTGGGCAGGACTTTGCCATCCCCAAAGCCTGTAGCTTTTGCTAGTGTTGGGGTGCATGGCCTGTATTCCTAAAAGATCAGAAGTATACCATGTGATTTCTCGATGGACCATAACATCACAGCAGGAACACCTATACAACCTGCCAAGTAAATACATATTAAAGTAATTCTCAGTCTGTGCTTTTGTTGCTTTGAGGAAACCATATGTAGTAGCAAATCCCTCTTATCTTTTGAGGTCAATCAGTTGAAGTGGTGAAACTTTACCAAAACAAACAAACCACATGTTCTAAGTATCTTAAACTTCAAATATTTAAATGTGCATTCATTCTCCAGACTGTTGAGGTATAGATGGCTGTGCTCATTGGAGTTCTAAACTGAAATTTTACATATGACATTTGTAATGTATCACTAAGATTTTCTCCTTGTGTTGCTTTAAAGTGAACCTACAATGTGGACATGAATGAGTTGCCTTGAGCGCAGGAGTCTTCACTCTTTTACAGTTGCCCACTGAGAGCAGGATTTTTTTTTAAGTGACCCATCCTTGTGAAGGCTTCCCAAGGCATTCAACTTTTTTTTTACAATCTTATTTCATTGATTTTTAAATAATATTTCATCAAATTATGAAACTATATTTTTTAAAGTTTTTAAATTTACATTGAGAGAGAGAGAGAGAGAGAGAGAGAGCACATGAAGGAGGGTCAGAGAGAGAGGAAAAGAGAGAATCCCAAAAAGGCTCTTTGCTGTAGGCACAGAGCCCAATGTGGGACTCATTCTCATGAACCATGAGATTATGACCTGAGCTGAAATCAAGAGTCAGATGCTTAACTGACTGAGCCACCTAGCACCCCATACTGTATATATTTTTTTTGAAGGATTTTATTTGTAAGTAATCTCTACACCCAACATGGGGCTCAAACTCCCAACTCCCAAGATCAAGAGTTGCATACTTCACTGACTAAGCCAGCCAGGCACCCCATGAAACTACATTTCTAGATGAAACTTAGAATCAGATCTAAGACAAGCAACTGACTCTTCATAAATCACTAAAAACAGGGTACATAACATACCAGCATATAGCTTACTAGTTTTGTTCATTTAGCATGCTATGGATATCAATATACTTATGGAGTGAATGATGATTTTGATAAATTTGGTAGCACATGTAGTCATAGATAAATTTGGTAGCACATGTAGTCATAATTTTTGTTTGTTCCTGTGTAACTTTAAAAGAGATGAGATTTCAGCTGTGGTGAAAATAGTTCTAAGACATAAATAGTATATCCTCTATACTTACATGCGCACACGTGTGCACACTCACACATACAAACACACACTGCAAATGAACACGTTTATGTATCCTTACGACATCTCTTTTATTTTAATATGGCTTCATTGTCTCTTGCTTAAGCTTTCGGACTTCTCACTCTCCCTTAGAATTATTGTCATTTCCCCCTGCTTGTAAGGTATCCAGTATAGATAGAAAAAAATATTCTTATTTTTGTTCCTCTTCTGTCTGGTCAGTTACCAGATCTTGTTCTTTCTGGAAAATACATCTTCCTCTCTATTTGAATGGCCACCCCCCCTTGATCAGAACCCCACCACCTGCGGAGTATATTACTGAAATGGACTTGATTTACCACTTAACCGTGTCTGCCCTTGAAGCTGTGGCCAGATCCTTCTTCCATAAATCCCACTTTCGTCATTTTATTTGCTACTCAAAATTCTCAGTGGCTTTTCACTAACTGCAACATAAAATAAAAATATTTGTCTTAACTGTCTGTGCCATTCTTAACGTGGTCCCATTCTCATTTAAAATGTCAGGTTCTGTTCTTTCACACCCTGTGGGAACCTCCCACAACCACATGACTGCCCATTCCTCTGTCCTCCAGACTTGTATCCATCTCCTTGCCTCTGCTCATTTTGAGCCATCTGGCCAGTAGGATCTTAGCTTTTATTCGGCTTATTCAAGTTCTTAAAGATTCCTGTCAACTCTTTCTTACAAGGAATCCAATAGACTGTAAGCACCAGCAGGTTAGAGACTGCCAATTCTGACACTGAACTGGCCCTATTTATTGATATGTTATCTAGTTGTGTTTAACTGCTTAACTAGAGAATATAGAGAATAGCCCTTTCAGAGTAGGGACCCTGTCTTCTTGGTATCTTCTCTTCTTCACAGAGCCCAGAGCACTTTCTATCTAGCACACCTGTACTGACCACCTGACTTAGGAGAATAAGAATGACTGGGCCATCATCCCTGCCCAATAGGTGCTTAGAGTGTAACAAAAAGAAATGCCCTTACACACACACACACACACACACACACACACACACACACACTACTTAATATGAAGTACATAGATGTGAAAATTTGTTCTAATAAAGATGTGAATTATATTTAGATGGGCTTTTAGAGGAAGCTGAAATTTCACTCTGATTACAGGGAGGAGAGTTTCTGACTTGGCGTAGGTGATATTGGAATTAGATATTAAATTAAACATTTGAATATGGGTATCAGAAGAATAGAAGGATATGTTTATTTTCTTACAAACATCTTTTTCAAGGGAGAGATCAACAGTATTGTTACTCAAGTAGGCATTAGGAAACTTTTAATAACTTGATCCAGTTCACATAATTCATCAGTGGCAGACATTCAGGGCTCTCACTCCACCACCAGGCACTTTGAGCACTAAGTTCTGTCTCTTCAAGTTCTGTTAACATTCCTTGGAGTCACCTGAACATATGGAGGGATCTGAGTTTTTAGAGGGTAAGAAACTTTTCAGACACCCCCCTCTTCTGTAACACTCAAATCACTCAAGAATGTTTCCTTTTGAAAGCACTTCAAACTTGCCATGGAGTTAGCCTTTGGGGAGGAGAAAGGCGGGTAACATAAAATATCAGCCAAGAGCCTTTGAAGATGGCTGATGTGTTTTTCTCCTTAGGATGCTAAATCACACATCACCACACATGTGCATGGAAAATGAAAAATGTCAGAAACACATTTATGTAAACCATGGATCATATTTGCATTTACAACATTTCAACTCAGCCCTCCTACCCCCAGACCAGCAATGATTGATGCTTTATAGTTTGCCTTCTAAAAGATTTCTCTAATTGCAGGATTTTGCTGTATGTTGAAACTTAGTATCTCAATGCAAGGCGAATTAAGATTGTTAAACTAGAGACTTATGCTGTCTAATACAGTAGCCACTAACCACGTATCCATTAAACTTAAAATTTTTAAACGGTTTCTTTAGTTGCATACCCACATTTCCAGTATCCATACCAAACTGAGATGTGTGGTAAAAGTAAAATACTTAACAGATTTTAAAGATTTAGTACAAAAAAATTGTAAAATATTAAGAATTTTTATAATATGTGTTGAACAGGCAATATTTTAGACACATTGGTTAAGTAAAATATATTGTTAAAATTAAAGCTAGTTTTACCTCTTTTCATGTTTTTCTTGTTATTTGAAAATTTTAAATTACTTCAGTGGGTTAAATATTTCTATTTGACATGCTGGCTTAGAAAACTCATGTTAAAATTTTATTATTTTAGTATAAAGATTTATACTGAATGGGCTTGATAAATAAACATTTTGAAAAATAGGGTAATTAGTACTGACTAAAACATAATTTAGATGGTTTTGTGATTCCTAAAATTTTTTGTTTGGTTATAATTTTTATGGGATCCACCAATCAGTATTTCCCCTTTTTTGTTAAAAATGAAGGCTTTAATCTCTATGCAGGCCATTATCTTTTAAAATTGTTTTTGGTTTTGGGCTAGTTTGACTTTAGTCTTTGCTGCTTGATTGGCTAATGAGTAAGGCTAACTGAATAATAGGGATTAAGATTCAAATATTTCAGAAACGCTTCCACTACAGCATTTTTTTTTAAATGGGAACTTAGAGTCAATACAGTATCTAAGATAGCACACTAAATCTTCGTATTTGCAGGCTAAGCCTCGAATCAGATATTTCAGTGAATGAAAATATCTCCACATAGAACCATTCATTTGCCAATTAAATTTTTTTTTGTTTCCTACTAAAACATTTGACTCAGAAGCTTTCATATAGAAATATTTCCACAAAGTTGTTTATTTATGTGAGTTCAAATGAGGTTCAATGTAATTTTTCAGTTAAAGTGTAGGCATGTTAGTGCTATATAAACCCTATTTGCCTTCTTAACCTGTTGTTACTTGTTTAATTATTTAAAAAGAGGTGTCTTGAGCAGAGAACAGGCTTGCTTCCTAACTTATGAATTGTTAGTATTTTATTTTTTATGTTATTTAGAACATCAAGATACAGGTTGGGGACAGAAAAAAAAACTGTTGTGAATTTTATAGAAAATTAGAAACTTTCAAAGAAAAAGCCACTTGTATGGTTTTGGGCTAACCTTACTGAGATTGTTTGTAACGACACACCCAGAAATTTAGGTAAAAAGAAAATGGTGCCTTTTTGTACCAAGTGAGATATGAAGTTTGGTAGTAGAAGGACAGCACCAAAGAAAAAGCCATAAATAGTAGTATTGGGGGGTTTGCTGAATTGAATCACATTGGTGTCTGTATTTTTTCCAATGTTGAATTCCCTCCTCTAAACTTGAATCTTGTCCTGTTTCTCCATCTCTAGTAAAATATCCCTGGAAATAAAGTGGTTTCCTCATGGTTTGCTCATGTGTCCATATTGGTTCCGTACTGATTCTGCATTAGGAAAGACCAAACAGACATACAAGGAGGAGAAAGCAAATTTCATGCAGCTGTTTTCCCTACTAAGGAGGACCCAGGGAACTGTGTATTTTTGAAAGCCACCTTCACCCTAGCTATTTGGCTTTGGGGCTTATACAGCAGTAGAAATGTTAAAGAGTGACAAGAAATTATTTCTGAACATAGCTCGTCACTTTTTCCTCATAGGAGTTAGCTGGGGTTCAGTGCTCTCTTTGGTCTTATTTGAATGGTATTTTATCAGTCAGACAAAATAATATTCAACTATTAATATCGTTCTGCTAAAACAGTTTAGAATAAAGATTTAATGTTCTCTTTTCAGTGAAGGACTTGTGCCCACTGTGTAGGACTATAATAAAAGAGAAACAAATGAGGCAGCTCAAAGTTATGGCTCTCCATGGCTTTTAGGTCTCTCATACATTTTTATAAAACATATATCAGAACTTCTGAATTGTTAAATTGGGTTATTTTTTAATGCAATTGTATTCAAATGCGTACCTGAGAGTAACCTGTAAAGTTTCAGCATTGAGAACAGGCTCTGTCCTGGCTAACAGACTTACTGCTGTTATTATGGCCTCTGGTCTGTAGCCAGGAAAGGACAACTGACCTCAACACTGTGTTTCTAGCTGATCTTCAAGTAAACTGGTGCACTTCCAGCTCCGCTTCAGGCTCACCTTCGTGCCCTTAGGCAAACAGGTAACCCACTCACCCATCTCTCCTCTCATCTGTTACTGGAGAGTCTGGAAGATGTCACTTCTGGATTCCCCAGTGGATTTAAAAAGCAAAGATGAGATGAAAGATGTCATGTGAATCTCTCAGATTGCTACTGTTTAATAATTTGCACTCTCCCTAGAAACCTGAAGGTGAGCTTTAAAGAACAGAAAATAAATTTCAGCTCAAATATTTGAGAGCATGATGTATCATTAAATGTTTGTGGGAATGTACTTTTGCCAAAAAGATGATAATTAGGGTTTGATTAAGTAAGCCTTGCTCGATATAATTTTATGAAGAGACTCTTTCACATGACAGTGTCCACCTGTGGTACTGGGAGGGTAATAACATGGGTATATATTGATTTTAGTGTGGGGGAATTAAGATTAAGTGCAGGATGGACTTCAGCAGGGATTATTCCTTTCCCAAGCTAGAAATTTACCCCAGCCTCAAATGAAGGAGGAACATGGAGTCCTATAATGCCAAGGATTATATTATCATGCTTAATTTAGGAAGTATGATTGCTGTCCCAACACTTAAAAAGACTAAAATTTAACACTCAGGTCTTCATTTTTTGCACTAATCTCCTCCTCTCAGGCTGAAATAGGGGTGGAAGAGGCCAGGATCGTCCAAAGTAGATGGATTGCCATGACAGGTTGTTTTGACTTAGTAAAGTTCTTTGCATTAAAACAAACATCCCTAAAACACATTAGCCTTCCAGCTCTGGAGTGGGAGCGCACAGAGCAGGAAGCCTGCTGGGGTCTTTAGGGAAATCTTGAGTGCTTTGGGGTGATTTATTTTCAGAGGGTTTGAACGAGATCAGCTCCAGAGAAGACAGGAACATTCAGGATGGTGGGAAAACAAAGTAATGGACTTCTTTCTCCTCTCAATTAATGGTCTCCCTGGAAAGCTATCACCAATAAATGTTCTGTTCTACTGTTTTGTGGGAGTAGGGGGGTGGAGTAAAGTTATGCATTGCATGGAACATGGTTGTTTGCTTGTGTGTTTGTTTTGGTAAACTCCAGCAACCTGAGATGAGCCCACTGAAGTGGAGGACCAGCCCTGACAGACCCAGTATGATGCCTTGATTGGGTTAATGTAGAGTTGATTTCTTATCAAATTAAGCAGAAACTGCAAAAGGCTTGTGGCTTTGAGATGAATTTAGCTTCTGAACCCAGAATGACCCATAAACCAGTTTTTTTAATAACAGATGCTTAATGAACATTCCTGACCCAAGTTTTTAAACATGCAAACTGGGCTAGAAAAGATTTACTAGATCAGGAGGAAAGCCCAAGTTTGAGGGAGATACATCCGTACAGATACTGCCTATCCAACTGTGAATCAGCTTCTTTTTCTAATGCAGCTCAAAGCACTTGTATTACATGTTATTAAGATTGGTCATTTAGACCGAAGCTGAGCTCCGTGGAACTCTCTCAATGACAATGAAATTGTTGTGGAGGTTCAGAGAAAAAGGAAATCAGAAATACTGTGTGTGTGCATGTGTGTGTGGATTTAAGGAATTTTTCAGGAAGCTCGCAAGCAATGAGTTCTTCTTTGTTAAAGGATGTTATGAAACCACTGTAGTCCTCTTATATACCGTGGTTGTAATTATAACCACAGGGATATTGTGTTCTCAAACAAATATTTAAGCTCCCTGATACCACGTTGCCTAAAGCCAAGTTTCACATATGGGTACGTGTAACATTGCCTCTTAGTAATCTCCCCATCACTTGTCATTGGCCTTTCCCTCTCACAGTGGAAATGTCTTTATAGTCTGTGCCTGGCATGTTGCTTTTGTTCATCTTAAGTTTATCATGTCTTTTATAGAACATGAGAACATATAGATCCTTGGGACATAACACCTGAAATTTAAGGGCTTGATAGGAATAAGTGCTCTCTTTTGGAAATGTCTTCATGATGCAGTTGTATGCCACTGGAACAGTTGGAAAGAGGAAAATTAGATCCACTTGCACACCAGACAGCTCTGTTTTTAACACATGATTATTTTATTGGGGTGTACATTAATTAATCCTGAAATAAGATCCTGTGTGACATTCAAAGTTGTGTTGGGTAGCTCAGAGTTTAAATATTTTAGTTTTACAACTCTGTTATGCTGGCAGCCAACAATAGTGTCTCAGTGAAATCAGCATATGAGCCCTGCTTGTGATGACATCTGGAAAGCTTGTTTTATCTATAAGCACAGTTGTAGACAAATGAAAGCAGACAGATGTAAGGCTAGGGTGGCATCTTCGCCTCAAGCACTCTCTGGCTGTACATTTTCCAGTGTGTCAAAAACAGGGAGCTTTTTTCAGGGGTGGAATAAAAACATTCTGTCACATCCATACACCAGCTACTGTGCTGCCTTTTCTGAGCTCTGAGGTGTAAAATGACATATATTGTTCAAAATTTAACAAGAGGAAGAGTTAGGATTCTGTAGGATGTAGATAAGTGTAAAAGGTACTTGATGCAAAGGCAGAGGAAAACTTAAAATTGTCATTTTAAGTCAATCACAACCCCTTTCCCCTGTGAGAGGGAGAAAGGATGCAAGGATTGTCAGAAGGGGATTTGGAGTTTCAGGTGTATTTTTCTTTTTCTGTTATCTTTATCACTCACTGTGAACAGCACCCACTATGTATTAAGCACCTACTGTGTACAGGGAAGTTGGCATAGTAGTTCATGTGGATGGGTCAGAGATGAGCTTTAGGATAGGGCTGTGCTTAAATTAAAGATGGATACTTAGAAGTCTGAAAGTCAGTGGTGTTTCATGGTTGGCTTTCAAGTCATTTTGCTCAGGGACCCTTCTATAAGAAATTTTATACAAGGGCAGGTTGCCTTTTTTCCCCCACTCTTCTTTTTTGTTGTTGTTGTAGAAATAAGTAGTCCGCAAAGTATGCATACATACGTGCATATGTATTTGCTGGAATTTGGGTTAAAACAGACACTTTTTAAAGCTCTTAACGCTACAACAGCAATAGACTTTGCTCTACCGGCTGTGGACACGAAGTCCATATTTTCATCTCTGCAGATTTATGGCTCCATATTTCATTGCATATACTGTATACACCATGTAACTGTCACTAACTATTGTTAAATATGTTTTACTGAAATTTTAGGAAGCCAGATACAGTCTTGTTAAGCATCTGTGTAAGAACTAGATTGGCTGCTTGCAGCCAAAACACATAACTTTATAGTAGTGGAGTCTCGTATCTGAGGAAACCACACAGATACCTGTAATTTGAGAGCAGTAAAATAATGGAAATATACGGAATGGAATAGTATGGCCTAAGGAAGTGAAATATGTTCAGTTGCTTATGTCCAGACAAAAGTCTCTCTTGACTTCAGCACCAAGTGTCTTTTTCAGTGGCTCAAGGTGGTTGAGAATATCCTCTTTTTTTTCCTTTCTTTTTAGCAGGAAAGTTATATTATGCTCTTAACAGGGGAAAACCCAGATGTCCCTTTCCTGTCCCATTCCCATCACACCATCATCAATCCTTTGAAAGCGCATGGTGTTGAGAGCCACTGAGCCCTGAAAAGTGCCTTTGTATGTACAAAATGGCACTTTTTTGTTTTACATACTGTTAGGCACGGTGGAGAAAAAATATATATATGTAATTGAAAATGTACAGCAAATTGCCATTTGTACCTGCAAAGACTAAATGGCCCAGTCAGTTGGATTGTTGGGATTTTAGTAACACCTGAGTGAACTGATGGGCCAGCCAAGGGAAGCCACTGGACCTTTGTGTGACTTTTCACTTACAGCCAAGTAAGGGGTCCAGTGACTCCATCAGTGTTTTCTGAGACTCAGTCTAGCCCCAAGAGCCCTAGGTAAAAACCCAGTAGTGGTTGATTCCTCTGAATTTGTTCATTTAAATTAGAAACACAGAGGGGAGGGAGTCTTTTCTTGATTCTTAGGATGTGGTTTTGCCTGATAACATTAGGATCAGAAAAGAAGTAACAGTTACATAAATTATCTTGCAGGACATGGAATTGGAAACCAGAAAGATTTCATCTCTCATTGTCCTTCTTCCAAAAACTGAGAGTCTTAGAGTTTTTACAGTCCCCTTCCTCGGTGCCAACTTAAAATTTAAACTATTAATATTGAGACCGAATTATTTTTTGTGTCCTTCAGTTTAAGAGGAGATTTTTTTTCTCCTGTTGGTTTAAGTTTTCTTTAGCTGAGTATTTAATTTTTAATTTTTTAAAAATTTATTCATTTTTGAGAGAGACAGAATGTGAGCAGGGGAGGGGCAGAGAGAGAGGGAGACACAGACTCTGAAGCAGGCTTCAGGCTCTGAGCTGTCAGCACAGAGCCCCATGCAGGGCTCAGACTCAAAAACTGCGAGATCATGACCTAAGCCGAAGTCGGACCCTTAACCAACTGAGCCACCCAGGCACCCCAAACTGAATATTTAATTTTTAAATGTTTGCCAACACTATTGGGTTGATGTAGTGGAGATTTAATAGCCACCAGGGACCTTGTGCTGATACCAGTTTGATTTGTTTAAAAGTTAAACAGTGCTACTAAATCTGTAGTGCTCTTTGGTCATCTTGAATTAATCAGAAATATCCTTTATTATGCCATCTCCTGGAAGGCTGTGTTTTGCCTGGATTAAAATTATGCTTATGGCAACATTAAAACAAAATTATGGATCCCTTCATGGTACTAGTAAATAATAATTTGTACTGGTATATGTTGATCTTATTAATTATTATTGACAACCGTTGGTGCCTACAGTGAATCGCATACAGTACTAAGTTTTTTCCTGTGTGTATTGAGTGCTTATTATATTATTATATTAAAGGCACTTTGGAACTTTGAGTATCTTATATAATTCTCATGTTGGTATTACTATTATATTATTACCTCCATTTTGTCAATGAGGATACAGGTTCAAAGAAGTTAACTAACATGTTCAAGGTCACACATCTTTGTCATTTGAACTACGTGTACAGACATTGATTCCATATTCAGCACACATATTTATTTTCTATTCCAAATATAACCATAATGTCCCTTATGCATGTGTTTTTTACTTAGAAACAAATAATCTGTTGATTTTTAAAAAGATTATTAAAATTGAGCATTGGTACAGTTTCCTAAATTAAATTAGTAAGTAAATAAGTTTGCAGTAACATCAGTGATGGTAAAGATGTAACGTTAGATTTCCTTCAGGTATAGAGTTCTTTTTGTTTGCTACAGAGGCAGTACAGTGTATTGGTTTGGTGGAAAAGTCAGCTGTGAAGGTTGCTGAATACTGAATCCCAACTCTGCTACTTATGAGCACTGTATGATTCTTTGTGCCTTATGTTTCATAGCTTTAAAATTGTAGTGAGAATTTTTTTCTAAATTTTATTTCTTTGAGGATGGGGGGGAAGACTGTGAGCAGGGGAGGGGCAGATAGAGAGGGAGTGAGAGAGAGAATCCCAAGCAGGCTCCACACTGTCAGGGCAGAGCCCAATATGGGGCTCGATCCCACAAACTGTGAGATTGACCTGAGCCGAGATCAAAAGTTGGACGCTTAACCAACTGAACCACCAAGGCGCCTGGTGGTAAGAATAATAACAGTACCTATTTTATGAAGATATTATGTGTGTTGAGTGAGCTAAAATATGCAAGGCACTTAGACTGATACATGCCATATAGTAAATACTGTATGAGAATTAGCTGCTATAATTATTTTGTGGCTGTTATTGTGATAATAACTTAAACCGACATATGAGGCTTGCAAGTAATTTTCAAATTTTCAGAAACATTTGGAGGCTGTCGAAGGTAAGTATTCTTCCAAAGGTTAAGCTATTACAGATAATGTTTTACTATATTTGTGCTGAGCTGTTAAAATAAACAGATAAATAACCTAGCAGATATTCTTCCCAGAGTGCATAAAGAAAGAATTTAGAACTCAAATGCAAGTGAGATTATATTAGTCTAAATTAAGCACTTGAAATGTTTATATCTATACTTTAAAAATGAGTGCTGACTTGGTGATATCAGGAATTTTTCCCCCTGAAATTGTAAATTATATGCCTGTTGTCTCATGCTGATCAATGATACATAAAAAAGACCCTTACAAGCAAATATAATAAAATGATAATTGTAGAATTTAGATGGTAGGTACATGTATGCTCACTGTAAAAGTTCTTTCAACTTTTCTGTATATTTGAATATTTTAATAATGAAATGTTGGTAGGAGCAGACTTATAACATTGCCTCTCACTTTCTGAAGGGAAAACAAACCTCTCCGAAGCTTGAAACCCTTTCCCAGACCCCATCTTCTCTGGCACGATAGATGGCAGCTGTAGTGGTGTGGAATACATATAGAAACACACCCTCAGAAATCCCATTTCAGTCTCACTTGTAGTATATTTTCTTACCACCAACTTTTTTTTTTTTTTTGAGTCTGTGGGTTTTTTGTTAATTGAATTCTCATTTGCATTTTGGTTATCTTCTTAATATCAGTATCATGCTTCCTTTCTTTAGTCAGAGCTGGAAGATCTTGGAAAGAGAGCCGAGAAGGCAGGGAACAATAAAGTGGTTACTTCAACTTAATGACACTCTTACACAATGACATTTCTTTATGACCTAGAAGAGTTTGCCAGGAGTTCTATGGTTAACACAGAGCTCACATTTTCTGAGGCTAACAAGCATCTGTACCTTAGGTGATCTATACTTATTACATCTAAGAGTCCTTTCATCTTGTAATTTGTGTTAAAAGATGTTTTTAGAATGAATATTCTGTGTTATGCTAACACTGTTCGTCGAAGAGCAAGATTAGAAATTAGGTTGTGGATGCCACCAAGAAAAAGACAGCATATTATAACTGTACGGAGTAAGTATTAATGGAAATGTGTATATTCTGGATTTTTTGTCATGTGTATTTTTAAGACAAAAGGCATTTTCTTATTAATTATAGAGTAATGATTGTTGTAAAGTGTCCCTCTCTTCTCTCTGCCACTCAGACCCCATCTAGAATTTTGTATTTCCTTGTGGGTATCACATTGTATGGAGCAGTACTGAGCAACTGAAGTGTGACCATCAGTGACTAGGGTGGTGAAGGATCTGCAGACAAACCTCGGGTGGGGGGATCAGTTGGAGACTGTGTTAGGTCTGGAGAAAAGCCTGCCGGAGCGGAATCTCCTCCCCATCTGTAAGGGTTTCCACATGCACCAGAAAGCGGACTGATGGTGTTAATGCCTCAGAGGACTGAAAGGTATAAGAAGGCAGATTTCAGCTCAGTGGAAGGAAAGAAGGACAGAGTTAGAGCCGTGAAACAATAAAATGAGCTGCCTCATAATATGATGAGCCAGATGCAGCTGGGGTTTTTTCTTCCTGACTTCTCCTGTCACCTATTTGCAGGATATGGCAGGACACAGGAGCCTGCCCAAATGTGTTTCTAAAGAGAATGATACTTCCCAAGCACCTACAGAAAGACATGCTGAGAAGTTCAAACAGGGGGCCAGGTACCTCCCCAAAAAAAGAGTGTCCTCTTTGTTCTGGGAGTCAGTTGTAGAGTAGAAGCTAAGGGAAGTTTCTTTTCAAGTCTACTCTGGGGATATCTGTCTCTTGGAAGCACTCAACAGAAAGTGTATCTTAAATCAGGATTCTGATACAAAGAAATAGATATATTCGTTTTTTGATTTAAAAAAAAGTAATCCCATAATGTTAAAGCTGAAGTGAAAATATAATTATATTTATCTTTTCCCCACCTGTATTTATAAAGTTCATTGTTTTTGGGTTATTAGGAAATAGTCTAGATATATTAAATATCTTCCAGTGAAGCCCTTTGTTTTTCAAGTATATTTGGAACTACAGGCAAATAATGTAAAAGTTTTGCTTCTTTGTGTTGAGGAGGAAAGCACAAACAACTAAACATTTAAAGATAAGATGTTTACATAACAGATCAAGAGAATATTATAAGAATGTCCCTCTCCTTTTGGAAAAATGTTTAAGTTTGACATTTTTAAACAAATGACTGTTAGAGTGAGATGATGGTCTTAGCTGCTGCTTGTAAGTTTTAAACCCTTGGTTTGTTAAGAAAATTAAGGAGAGTTGGGTTTTTTGTTATTTATTGTTTATTATTTCCTTGTCACATTTTTATCAGGGAATGTTTGTCTTTAGGAGCAAATACTGGAAAGTAAAGGTGATCAGAGCATGTTCCAAAGCTGAGTGGTACTTTCACCATTCTTCAGGGAGTGGTCCTTCTCTGTTTTGCTTCTGTTTTACTCCTCTGTCCCTGTGGAGCAATATAGGGGACATGCTTCCATACTCAGTTCCAGTTGAGTATGGAGGCCTGCTACTTTCTCTGTCTTCTGCATCCTACATTACTTCCAGTGGTTTCACTCTTTTCTTTTGCCACTGCAGACACACATAAAACCCACAAATTGTAAAGTTTTTGTGCATTTTAAAACCTTTGCGTCCTTATACTTATTTAAAATACGATTTCAGTAACAATCACTTGTAACATGAAAGGAGCTCAGAAAATGACCAGAACTTAGCGTGTTTAGGGAGAAAATCAGGAAGACAGTGGTAGGTTAATTCAGCCTTTAGCCATTTAACAAATACTTACTGAATTCCTACTGTGTGCCAAGCAGAGTTGCTATATTCTGGAAGTTAAAAGGATGAGCAAGGTAGATGTGATTCCTGCCCTCATGGAACTGATTACATAAGCATATACATGTAAATTGTCATAGCTGCTTTAAACACACACGCATGACATACAGAGGGCTTTAAAAAGGAATCTAGGGGACTTCTGAAATTTTTTCCTTGATAAAGCGAATTTTGAGCAGAGATCTGAAGGATGAGTTGCAGTTCTTGAGGGAAGTGGGCAATGGTAGGGGGCTACAGGCAGGAAAATGCATGGCCTGCTGGAAGAACTAGCAGTGGACGCCTACCTGGAGCATCCCTGGCAGGTAGTGGAGAGACTCCAGGGCAGCATAGGGGCCTACCTGGAACACAGGCTTGCCTTCTCGGCTCTGCTGCTTTATTTTGTGGTCCTAGAGTTTTTCTCAGATTATCACCACGAGAGAGGATGTGCTGTTTTTATTGTAATGAATTATAACCGTCTGTTATTACAGGTGATAAGGGTGTCTAGAAGCAATAGAACTAACAGTGGTGTCAGGGTCTCACCTCTTAATGGCAGACCTTTGGAGGGAAGCCCTCTGACCTTTTCATGGTGGATAAAGTAACACTCCTGTTGCCCATTGTCTTCTCCTCCAGGCTGCCCCTGGTAGGGAGTTGATAGGAGATCTTTTGGATATGGGCACTGCTTCACTGTTGACAGAAAGACATGGCGAATTTGATTAAATTAAATTAGGAGCATGTGTATGCTTGACAAAGTGAGCTAATGAAGGAAAATGCATCAAAAGGATTTATGGTGAATTGATTAAAATTTTTCTTTGCAGAAAACCCTTCCGGCTTAACGCTTGGAATTATAAGGCTATCAGTGCTTCTAGGCCCTCCAGGTTCTCACTTGGCCTTTGCAGTAGGCAGTTAGGGGACTTCTCTTTCCTTTGAGCAGCCACTCTGTCTGCAGCATACTCTGTTGCAGGCAAATGTATTCCCAACCTGCAATCTGAATTGCATGGAGGAAAGAGGATAAAAGACACTGTTTGATTTATTAATTTCTAGTGGATTAGAACTACAAATGTTTGCTGTGTTTTTAATTTGAGAAGTAGAGAGAATCACGGCAGCTTTTAATTATGCATTTTGTGTAATGCAGCTCTGAATAGAGCAGAACAAAATTAAAATTGTGGATCAAATACTAAATCTGAGTGGATACTAAAGTGAGCTGTAGTGTAATGCTAATGGTTTTGCATCTTCCTGGCATTATGTCAATAATGGCTCTAATCACATTAAGTAGAGAACCCATTAGCTTTTTCTTTGCAGCAGCATGCACCATAGCAACATACTGTGAGTTCTGAAATAACTTTTGACATATTTTTTAAAGCATTACCATGTTCAGGCTGAGAGGCATGTATAGAACGTGCGTGTGTGAGCACAGGTGTGTTCACAGTGCTGTATGTGCAGTGATGTTCTTTTGTTAGTATAAGCATATTAACCCTACCTAACGTTGTCTTTGAAAAATGCAACCCGATGCCCTTACCTTCATAAATTTAATAGATTATCTCCTGTTTTCATGGGACTAAAGCTTTGCTGGAATTCACCATGGTATACAATCAGATCTACTTGTATAGCAGTATACCTAGAGGGATAAAGTCCTTTTTAATATTTCCTTTCTTCTGTTCACAAATGGCGTGGCATTTTCTAACTGTCCAGCCCTGTATAGTTCTATTTCTCTATTGAAGCTTGAACAGAGAAGTCTGGTTGAGGTTCATTTGCTTTAATGCCATTTCAGGTCCAGTTTGGTGGAGTGCTTTGTGCTCCCAAGATAAGCTTACCGTGTGATTTCATCATTGGTGTTCTTAGTGAGTAGGAGACTAGAATTAATATGGTATGTAAATATTTCTTTTTTGAGTAGAGCAATATTGAGTATTTTTAAACATTCAAATAATTTAAAATTTTTCAGAGAAATGTTCAAGTGTAACTAAAACTCAGTTTTTCTGTTATTATACCACATGAAAATAAACTTAGGAAGTTGATAAGGGACTTTTCAAAATGATAGTATTACAGAGGCACTTTGTTCTCAATATGTATGTGACTTGATGACTTATCTGCCTCCCCAAACCTTCACTTAACCAGTATATGTCCATCTTTATGCTTTCTTCTTTCTTACCTCCTCTATCCACTTGCCATGTACCGCCCAAAAATGTTGCTTCAGTATTCTGAGTAAATATTGTTACTCTTTTCTTCTAAATAGCTCTTGAACCCATCCCTCCCTCTCAGTCCCCAGGACTCAATTCAGACCCTCACTGTCTTTCCTGTTTTCATGTTAGTGTCCCTACATTTTCCTCTTTCTGCTACATTTGAGTGATATTTAAGTGATATGAGTGATATTTAAGAAAGCAACATATAATTATGTGTATGTGGAGTTCATTTTTTCATAAGAGGTTCAGGGTGGGTCCGAGGGTAAGCACCCTTAAATTTCACAGCTGATCACAGTGCATTCTGTTCAAGCAGGTACAAGTACAGTTCTCTTAGAACTTGAAAGCAAATGCTATGCTGTCGAGTGTTGGTTATATTGTCTGTTTATCTTTGGTATCAAAGACCCAGGGAATTTGGAGAAACATCACACAGCTTTTGGAGTTATTCAGACAAGCTGTAATATCACATGACTGCTCCCCCAAATGTTAAGACTTACTCACTGGATCTTAAGACATTTTGAGTACTTAATCATCATAATACCGTAATGAGATAGTCAGGAATGAAATTTAAATCACTTTAAATTGGGGCAAGGAGAGGTAAAGTGACTGCCCAAGTTTGCTTTGACAGTGGTTAAAAACTAGGATCAACTCTAGAAATAGTTGCCTTTTTATTTTTATATGATGAAATATACTCCCACTTAGCCTTTTAGTTCAGAAGAGTTAACTTCAGCTCCTTAAAGGAGTTCATAAGTGCTACCTTACATACATGTGTAGCCATCTTACCTTTTTAGAGCACTTTCAGGTTTATCCCTAAGGGAAAAAGCTGGGGCACCCTTCTGAGGATAAAAAATATGACACATGGTCTACTGTGACAATCTGAATTTTTCTGACTCTTGGTCCCTGGCATTCCATCACCTCATGCTGTACAGATACAGTGTTCTCAGTGACAAGTGCCATTCTGTCTAACTGCACATTGGAAGCACTCATCGGAAGAGGTAGGAGCCATCTGACTTGTCCGTCTAGTATCATGCTCAGCTCGAAGGTGGTCTCCTAGATGCCTGGCCTCCAACACTGTGGTCTCCTTTCTGACAAGAGCTGCCTTGAAAATCTTCCACAGCAACAGCTGCCACCTTTGAGTAGGTGACCCATATCCGATTCCCACACTTCCACCTTCCTTATGTACCACAATTCCACGTGTTCAAATTCCCACTGACTTTTGATGCCTAATGGTATTATCAGTAAATCCATATCAACATAACTAAAACTGACTGTCTTCTACTTTATATTTTACCCCCTTTCCTAAGTTATACCTTCTCATGATTTCCCACACTGACCTTTCACTTAATATGCAGCAGAGCCTCTAACGTCTGGGTTGTATGGCGTGCCTCCTGGCAGTTCTAAAGCTTGATAAAACATAGTCTTTACCTTTAAGAGGCTTATGAAGAGGAACTATAAGATGATTTCATTCATATGTGGAATTTAAGAAACAAAACAGATAAACATAAGCGGAAGGCGGAAGAGAGGAGAAGAGACAAACCACAAGAGACTCTTAATGATAGAGAACAAACTATGGGTTGACCGAGGGAGATGGAAGGGAGATGAGCTAGATAGGTGATGGGTACTAAGTAGAGCACTTGTTGTGATGAGCCCTGGGTATTGTATGTAAGAGATGAATCCCTGAATTCTATTCCTGAAACCAATATTGCATGGTATATTAACTAAATAAAATTTAGTTTAAATACAATTTTAAAATTAAACAAATAAGAAATATAAGATATGGATCATACTTGTATTGCAGAAATCTCACTATGTTTGCAGGCTGGAGACTGATTTAGGACTGAGGGAATGGGGGACCCGGTCTGGAAGGAGGTGGAAGGTAACTGAACCAAGTGTCCTTGCCAGAGTTTTTGTCCTCAAAGAGGACAAAATTGAGTGAAAGAGAATAGATCTATGCAAGAATCTAGGTGAGGGTAAAGCAATCAGAACATGTTTAGAAAGCTATCTCAGTTTTTCCTAGTTTCCATCATTCTCTCTCTTTGTCAGACAAATGCAGGGCAGCATCTCTCAAGCTATTTCTGCCTTTTCTATCCACACACCCCTGCCTTAACTCACCCAGTTACCTACCCACCTCACACCCTCTGTCCCTCTTTCCCCTCTCTTTCCCGTTCGCTCCCTCTCATCCTCTCTCCTCTCTCTGTTCTCTCTCTCTCTCTCCCCCCTCCCCCTCTCCTCTCATATTATTCTTCTTTCCTCCTTCCCTCTTTCCAGCCAGGAAGTGGGAGGAGAAGAAGAAGAAAGATAAGAAAAAGCTTGAGATTATACACCCATAATGTCCTAGGCTTTTCCCCTCTGTGTCAGTGCAGGGCAGTATAGTGTTTGTGGAGCCTTCAGAATTTATCCTTATAAAATCATCAATACAGTTTGAGCATCCTGTCTTTTAGAGCTTCTTGTTTCTGTAAGGTGAATGCTACATTTACACTGGTAAGCTGAAGTTTGGTCATGTATACTACCTAGTTTGTTAGCAATATTCCAACTATAAATATTACACCCAGACGTAAAATGTAGTATTCCATAGCACATAGGCTGAATAGCTCATAATTTTAAAACAAAAGATTTTTAGCTAGATGGATAGTCACTCGACAAGCATTTTATATTAGCTTGCTGTGTACTAAGTGTTTTGAATATATAAGTAAAATATGCAGGGTTTGTTAACAAAGGTTTGTTGTCTTGCAAGCCAACATTTACACATAATGCTGTGTTATTGGTAGTGTGGACAAATAGAGATGTAAGAGTATACACTCTGGTGCCAGACTCGGGCCTAAATACCTTCCCTACCTTCTTATGTCACTTGGCTAAGATTATTAGCCCTTCTAAGCTTCAGCTTAGAGATAATAATAGTACCCACCATATGGTGATTATCGGGGAAGTTATTCAAGATAGGGTGTGCATAGTACCTACCAGAATACTTGATGGAAAGCCAGTGCTCAAAAATGTTAGCTGTTATTACTGCAGCATCCATAGGGAAAGGAATTTCTCTTTGTGTCCTGGGAAGTCAGGGAAGATTTCACAAAAGAGGTAGGTAGCAGGAGAGGTGATGCTAAAAAAGATGACAGGAGGAGTTTCTCAGGAGCAGAGTACTCTGTCCAAGCGAACTAGGCAGTGTCCACTAACGCATAGAATTGTGAGGAGCCGTGGCCTTTTCCAAAAATTTATGAGTCCATATTCTTGGAGCATAAAAAGACTCAAAGGAGATAAACCTGGACAGATAGCCAGGGGCCAAGATCTTAAAGAGCTTTGTCCTAAAAAAGACATTGTGAGTTTTTACTCTGTCAGTCATCTTCTAATTGGAGTACTCATGGATTAGACATTGAGAATCAAGGAGATGATGTTAAATTTCTGTTTGTTTTCTTAGTTTAATTTTGCTGTATAACATTCATACCATGTATAAAAAACATGTTAAGGCATTATATATTAGTACGGTAGTACATGTAAATAGTTTGAACATGTGTTCAGTCAGTACATAATAATTATTTTCATGGCTTGCATTTTTCTGATTGGTTCTGGCATTGGTTCAGAGTAATCATTGCCTAGCTGTACCAGTTATTAAAAATTTTTGATATCATTCCTTTAAGTAAGTATACCAGTTTTGGGATCATGTACTCCTCTCTCGTCACTGATCATTAGTCTGTTGACCACTGCCCTGGGTGATGGGGAATCTTTGGAGGATTTGGGGCAAGGGAGTGAAATGATTAGAATCATGTGTTAGAATCCTCACAGGGACAGTGTCCTGAGGGCTCAATGAGAGTTAAGCAGGTTACATAAAGAAAGAGATACCACCGTCAGATTTATTTAGGTCTAAGCACATGGTTCATAGCTGAGGCATTGATATCACCCATCCTGACGGAAGACTTACAGAAGAAAGAAAATAGGATTTGTTTTTTTTTTTTAAACCAGTATTACATCATACCATCTAATGATACAATTATTTTTTAAAAAGAGACAAAAATTAAAGACTTCTTTCAAAAATATACAGAGGAGAAAGGAAAAGTAGATATGTTGAGGAGAATACAGGCATAACATTTAAATAATTTTAATAACCTGAATGGTACAGATACTGTACAATAAGAACAGATGTGCAGATGTTGGCCCATATTCCTTACCATTCTAGTATGCATCAGCTAAACATGAGCTTTGGGCGTTGGGAATAAATTAGTATATATATATATATATATATATATATTTTTTTTTTTTTTTTTTACTTAAGGGTCTCAAAGATTTGTTAGCTATAATTAGCCTCTACTGTGTATGCCCCCTCCCCACTTCTAAACCATTTATCTTTGTGTTCTTGAGCTTTTTTTTTAATGTTTTATTTATTTTTGAGAGAGAGAGAGATAGTGTGAGCAGGGGAGGGTCAGAGAGAGAGGGAGACGCAGAATCTGAAGACCAGCTCCAGTCTCTGAGCTAGCTGTCAGCACAGAGCCTGATGCAGGGCTCGAACCCACGAACCACGAGATCATGACCTGAGCCGAAAGCCAGACGCTCAACCAACTGAGCCACCCAGGCGCCCCGTGTGTTCTTGAGCTTTGAATTCTGTACTCAGAGGAGGAATTAGGAAACAATTACCTGTCAGTGTTGATGTAACCATTATTTGCCACAAATGGGAATTTAATTCTTATTTTGTCCATGCACTGAAATGGCATCAAGAACACCTTTGATTTGCATAGATCAGTCAAGGGATTTAGAAGACACTTGTATGCTCACAATGGCAAATTTTCAATGTAGTCACTTTTCTCTACTTCCCAAAATGATCTCAGAACATCCTCTCATTCGCCCTCATTTAATCTCTTGAGCATTAGCTTTATTTCACAGTCTGTGAGGTTACTGATGTTTCCTGTTACTCAGCACACACATCACTTCTATTAGTGTGACTGCACACCTTTCAGAGCAACCTTTTTGTCTTTGAACCAAAATGGAATGCATGATAAAGGAATGCTTTCAGAAATGAAAATGGAGAGAGGCCCCTGGAGTAGTATGAGGAAAGAAACACATGAGATCTGAATTGGAGAGTTTGGTCAGTTCAAGAGAAGAAGAAAATTTGGGTGTCAAACCAGGAAGTCAAGCAAGAATGGAAGGGAAGAAGCTTAAGGTAGGGACCTTTTGGTAGCTGAAGCACAAGAGAAGGATAACATTAAATAACTGCAACGCCACAGATGAAAATAAAAAAAACAAAGGAGGTGAATGTGAAGACCAGGAATAAGCAGTAATGGAGCTAATGGCCTTTTCTTTGAATCTCTGTCACAGATGAATGTTGTGTATTCTCTCTCTCTTCCTCACATCCATTGTTAAAGAGGCAGGAATGATGTAGCTAGAAGACAGATTGACTCCTACCTATCGTATGACTAAAGCACTTTATGAGTTGCTACTTTCTGTTGGGTGGGATTTTTTTTTTTGTAAAGTTTATTCATTTATTTTGAGAGGGAGAGAGTGTGAGCAGGAGAGGGGCAGAGGAAGAGAGAGAGAGAGAGAGAGACGAAGAAAGAGAATCACAAGCAGGCTCCCCGCTGTCAGTGTAGAGTCCAACGTGGGGCTCGAACTTACGAACCATGAGATCATGACCCGAGCCGAAATCCAGAGTCAGACACCTAACTGACTAAGCCAGAGCCACCCAGGTGCCCCTGTTGGGTGGGATTTTATCAGATGTTAGGTGAGGTTTTTTCTTTGCTTTTCTCCAAATTTAGTCTTTTGACTCGTTATGTTAATTATCATTCCAGCGTGAGGTGCAAGATTTGGTCTTGGGTCCCACTTTATACCAGTAGCTCTTAAAGACAAAAATTTAATTCAAACTTTGAGAAGTTAGAGAATACATAGGTGTAGGGGCCTCTATTTCAATATAAAAGTTGGAGGCAGAAACCTCAGAAGATTGTTCCTGAGCCATTTAAGATGGATAACTTTATTCTTATAATAAAGTCCAATTTAATTAACATTGGCATGTTGTTTCAACTGGCATGAATAACTTTTTTCTTTGATGAATGGAGATGGTTTTGAATTATAAAAAAAAAAAAAACTAAAGAATGAGGGTGAAGAAATCTTGGGTTAGCTCAGAGACAGCAGGAGGGTTTCTGAGAGAGTAGGAGTGGTAAAGCAGTCCGTAGACCTGCCGATGGACACGCATTAAACGTTAATAGGAACTGCATGTGATGAAAGGCAGGCAGTTCTGAATTTATCTTGTAACTGTATGTCTACAGCTGGAGGTATGCAAATGGAATCAAGGAAAGGCATTAAAGAAGTTATTTGTTAGGAAATAGGACGATTCTGTTTACTTAACCTACCTTGAGGAGAACACTACCAGCATTTGTGAACTGGAAAGCACAGGAGAAATGAGTGACCTTCTAGCCCAGTGGCAGATGGAAGATGTTGTTAGAAAAGGAATAACTCCTATATCTGAATAAATTCCCAGGAAAGTTGAGCGCCCCTGACGTAGTAGGTATATAAAACCGTGTAGCTGACATTAAGGCCTGTTGTACTTTGTAACCTCCTTGAATCACTGAAGCAAGCTCTCCCTAGTGAGGGACCACATCACTGGGCTCTGTGTCTTGACAGGGAGTTGAACCTATGATACCTGTCACCTTCTTACACTTCTCTGTTTAGTGGTGGGTCATTGGAATGCAGGCACTGGATTGAAGCATTATATATAGCAGATTAATAATATAAGTATCTGTGAGGCCTCACTTAGGAGGCTTTTAGAGTATTAATAAAATATTTACAAAATCACGTATATGATTGCTTCATTTTTGAGATATTTAGCTCTAATCACATCATAAATCTTCATTCAAGTGGCTTCTCTCTTCTAGGAAAAGAAGTTCTGTATTTCTGGAAAAGCAGGAACAGATTTCTGCTATACTTTTATTAAAAATAAAAAAGAGCCTAGTTTTTTTGTACACACGTGTTCTCTTGCTTACACACACAGAGCTAACACCCAACAAACCAATAAAAAGAAGAGTAAAATGATAGTTTTTAAAAAGACTTCTCATTGAATTCAGTGATTGGTATTCACATGTAAAACTTTCCAAAAATTCATCCTTTTATTATAAGAATCTTATTTCTGCATGTTTTACATAGCACCTAAAACCTAGAAAATCTTAAGTTGATCAAAGTAATTGACTCTTGATAGAATCTTTTTTTTTAAATTTTAACCTTTGCCTTTAAAAGTCTCCTGTGTCACTTACTGTGTACTATTTTATATGCAGTCTCAGTAGATCACATTGTACAATTAGATTTCTAGACGCAAGGTCAAGATTTCAGTTAGTCCTTGGATTTGTGCTAACACTGTAACTATTTATATGAACAACCATTTACTGAGTGCCTGCCATATGCCTAGAAGTTTATAAAGCAGGAGATTTTGTGAGTATTTATACTTTATTTAATTCAATCCTAATAATAACTAATACTCCTAAGAATGTCCCTAAAAATCAGGTATTACTATCCTTGTTGCATAGCTGGGAAACTGAGGCTCAAAGTGGTCATAGAGCTAGTAAGTAATGGACTTCGTTTTGGAGCACAAGTCTGTGACCTCACACCTCATACTGTATTTTAATTTGTTTTGATTTCATTTCATTTCATTTGATTTTCCACTCCATTCTGCCTCCCTTTACTTCCACAAAGTGGGTATTTTAGGATTGTTAGAACCAGAGCTTATCCTTTTTTTTCCCTGATCATCAGTGGTCTTTTATGCTCTTTTACTGAATTCCCCTTCAATTGTATGCTATTGCTCCTATTATATATGCTGCCTTTTTAACTATGACTTCTATGATAGAACTTAGAGTTGGCCTCTTGATACATGTTATCAACTTTAATAAAATATTTATTACATGATTAAAAATTTTTCCAGAAATCCATATTAAAACTCTTTAAGGCTAAAAAATATTTGTCTGGCAACAGTCTGCTATATATATAATGGAAATAGTTTTACCCCATTTCCTTTCATTTTCCTTCTCAAAGCCATCGCAAAAAGGGATAATGGAACAGGCAGCTGTGGCCATAGGAAGTCTGTGTAATCTGTGGTTTACACACACACACACACACACACACACATATATATATATGAAAAATATATGCCAAAATTATATGGATTTACCATAATTTTTTCTTTTTATTTCTTGCTCATGCAGAAATCCAACTCCACTTGTCTTATTTGTGATTATTCGGGATATGTTCTCTCCATTGTAGGATCTAAAAACCAGCCTGTCTTCACTGAATGTCAATGCAGCTGCTGTTTGCCTGCTGTTTTCTTTGTTGCTATGTCTGTGGGTGCCTCAGGCCCAGGTCCTGAGTCCCCCTTCTCCTGCCGTGCATTGCCTGTGTTTCTGTGGAGAATGGTAATGTTCTTGGATCAGGGACTTTTACAAATAGGTGTGTTCTTCCTTGTTGGCTTGGAATGATCAAAGACCACCATGTTTCATTTTGCCCAGAGCCTGGAATCCCACCCCCATCTTCAGTAAAACCCATTGCAGAGAGCTTTATTACCCTAAAGCAAACAAATCCAACACCTGTGTCCTGAGAGCATTACTTACAAAGGCTTGGAAACTCCCAAAATGTTGTTTATGAAGCATACTCTTAGTTGGGACTCATAGGAGTTTCTGTGTCTCTTGTTTCTTTTCTAGCTACTTGTGAACCCTTTTGTAGACAGAAGGAGGAAGGTCGTGTTTTAGAACACAATCACGCATGTCAGGGCAAATGCTAATTCACTTCTCTGAATTCTGACTAATATCCTGAGGGGAGGAAGAAATACATGCATATGGGTGTATTTTGGCTTCCATTTAACTCTCTAGTTTCTTTCTTTCTTTTTTTTTCTTAAATAAGGATTTCTGTCTTCATTAGTTGTGTTATTCACAGAGACTGTAGAGTTTCTGCACTTGCCTTGCCCGTGTGAAGTGGAAGGAATGTGTTTTTCTTTTGCCATAATCCTTACTCAGCAGGGGTGCTCTTACTATAAAACCAGGAAGCTAAACACAAGGACAGTGCATATATTTGCTAGTTGTTTCCCCTCACTCTGGACTTGAGCTGCAATGCCGTTGGTAGCCTTCATGTGTGTACTCTGTGGTGGAGTAATAAAGTGAGGCAATGTGTGTGAAGCACTTTTTTCCTTAATGCTTGGCACATAGTGAGTGCTCAGTGAATGGCAGTTGTTACTTTTCATTGGACCCAAAGTCACATTGCATCTCTCTCTTTAATGCAGATTTATGGTAGCCTTTTTGTTACATCTGAAGGTCAGTTTCTACCTTGCTGTAGAGCTTTAGGAAATGTTAACTTTAAACTAGGAATTTTAATTTTTGTACTTTTACGTATAGTTGATGGATTGGTTTTGAAAACAAAATGCTTCATTAATTTCATTAATTTCATTTTATGTTTCCAAATGATTGCCATAAATAACTTGAATGTCATAATTGTAGACTAAGAACTGACAAGCCAGTTTCAGACAACAATGAAGACCTTCTACCCTATTTAATTATAAAATCAAAACCAAGAGATTTGTAAGCATCCCATATTGATTTTTGTTGTTAGAAGTAAATGCTGAAAGGGACCACAAAAGCTGCTTTTCCAGGGTCTACTGGATCAGAAGACTTTTTGGGGGGGGAACCATTAGTTGCATCTTCTAATAAATAACATTTGATATATTAAATACTCATTTGAATGGGCAGTCCCTAAAGAATATGAAGCTAGCATAGTCCCTTGGCTTCTATTAGCCATAATCTCATGTATCTATTATTACACAACTTATAAAAATAGATGTTTTAACCCCCTTTAGGTACAGACTGAGTTTTCAGTAATGTTTTGGACTCAACATAACGACACCATAGAGGGCACTAATAAATCATATGTTTCTCTACTCAAATACAGACAGACATCTCCCTGTCTCCCATTCCTGGATCAAGTATCAGAGCTGAGCTAGTGGCCATCTAGAACCACAAATTAAGTAATCTGTTTTTATATGGGATTGCAGTGGGGGCACAGATTTGAAACACTGATGGGTGGGTGGGTGGAAATATGTTAACACAGCGGGCCTGGATGGCCATCTTTAGAAAGGTCTGTTTATGAAGTTGGCCAATGGCTAGCATTAAGGAAATTGGATTTGGGGAGTGTTCCACCATTCTCTAACTGATGAGTGGCTCACTGTTCTAAATTGTTTGTGGACATAATATAGTTTATGTTGACCACTTGCTTTCCTTCTGGGAGTCTGAAATTTGGGGTTTATTGATAGATGCTAGGCAGGGGTACCCATGTGACAAATCTCCAACAAAAACCATGGGCACTGATTTGCAGATGAGCTTCCCTAGTAGGCAGCACTTAACATGTGCTGTCACAATTTGATGCTGGAGAAATTAAGTGCATCCTGTGTGGTTCCTTGGGGAGAGAACTCCAGAAGTATGCACTTGGATTCTTCTGGACTTTGCCCCTTGCTCCTTTTTTCTTTGCTGATTTTGCTTTTGATTATCCTTTCACTGTAGTAAATCTTCGCTGTGAGAATGACTGCTGAGTCCTGTCTCACTAATCTAGGGCTGGTCTCAGGGACCCAGGACCCTCAACACAATAGTTAAAACCTAACTTGTGTAGGATTCCATGTAAAAAGAAAAGGCAGAATGCCTGAAGTGCCTGGATGCCCCCATTTTATATCATTTTCTTCCTAAGCACTACTTCATTTTGATATTGAGTTTAGTAAATACGTTTAGAATATAATACAATTGGGTAGGCCCTTCTGGAACATTCAGATATCAATGTAAATTCATTCCTTATTCTCTACTCTCATTGGAACTGAGGTGTAAAGATTAGAGAGACTTAGCACAATGTGTTTTCCCTCTCTTAAACACACACACACACACACACACACACACACACACATTTTCTCCATTACCTGGTATTCTAATAACTGGAAATCAGTACCAACTAGAATTCTTCTCCTTGGTAGAATACACTGGCAATTGACTCATTTTGGAAATATTTTATGAGTTAGAAAAATAAGGTAACAAAAATTGCCATACATTAGTTACTTTTTTTTTCTTTTGGCATCGTTACCTTATTCCACTTCTTAGATGATTATATAAAATAATGCTTTTCCATACTACACAGCAGAGAGTTTTCCAGAGTTTTTAATGTCTATTTCTACTTGAAATGACTCTTCCTCATTGAGAAATGAAAAACGAAAGCATTTGGGGAGAAAGTACAAGACAGAAACTGGATTCAGGAGTGGCTACACTGGTCATGTTGACTTGCCTGCTGCTGTTGGCCTGGTAGTGTTCTCATCTGTTTGAAAGAGCTTGCATACGCTTTGCCTTTTTAGTCTGGTAGGGTAACCTTTATGCCTTATTTCAGAGACACTTGAACATAGAGAAGATAGAGCATGTGGATTTATAGACCATGTCTATTTTAGACTTGATGAAAATAGATACAACAATTTTGTCTCTTGACCTGATAGTCAATTCCATAAAAAAGTAAAAAATGACATGTTGTTTATATTCTTAACATTAATGAGATTTTGATCTTCCAAATTGAAATAACTTAGTTCCTCAGTAGTTTTTATTTAATATTACCTTTCCTTCTTCACATAAACATAGTAAAGAAAAAAGTCTTCCTGGTAATTTAGAAAATCAATGAGTAGTTGATTTTCTTCAAAGGTGGCTTAAATGGTTTTTATTGCATGGTGGATCATTGAGAGAAGCAGTTCACTAATTATAAAAATTAGCACATTTTCAGGACAAGCCAAGTTGTTCATTTTATAGTCTATGGAACTGTTACAAATGCCACTGTTTATAAATAACAAATGATATAGGTTGAAAAGTAAAAGTACTGAAAGCCTTTTGTATTTTATAACTTAGACTGGCTGACAGGCCTTCTATATTTTTTTTCAGTACATTTCATTTTCATTTATCAACATATGTTTTCTATGCTTTTTTTCTTCTCATTCTGTGCATTTTATTCTTTATACACAACCAGAGCTCCATATTAAGAATTAAATTGATATAGTCAAAATTGGTGACTCTAATCTCTCCTTTCTTATATCTATGTGTTTATTTTCTCTCTACCAGCTCAGTTTTACCAAGCCTTCTATAAAAGAGATTTCTCTTCTCCTCTTCTTCTTGCCCTATCCTCTGATGTACCTCCTGCCCTGGCCAGAACTCAATTACTTATTGTTTCAATTAAATTATTTCAAATGTTCTCATATTCAGTTTTAACATTGAGTAATTCAGTGTTGGCCACAGGTAGAGATTGTATATTCAGATCCCATATGTGCGTTTTTTGAGCTCCCTTTCTAATATTAGTTCCTCTTCACTAAATTTCTTTTTCTTCCTATCTTGTTTTCTTCTGACAGCCTCCCTTTTTTTTATACTGTCATTTACTTTTTACATTTTAGAAAGTTTAAGTTTTTGCACCTATACCTGTGAACAGTTCTGTAATTAAATGAACTCGGAAGCATAGGCCCAACCAAGATCATAAAATATTTAGAGAAAAATGAGTTTTTACTTGCATTTGAAAATATTCACATTTTTATTTCATAAGTCATAAATAGAACTTTTTGGTATCTTCATTTGTATATGTGACTGCTGAACCAGACATTGGACAACCTGTGTTATGAATTCCCTCATACTGGCTGTTTTCAGATATCTAGTGAGCATCTGTCTAAGGAATATAGTTGGGTTTATGGAAATTACAGGTGGTCATTTGTCAACAGAAATGAACTGGGTATAAAAACAGCATAATTTGTTAGAAATATGTGCAAGGCCCCATCCTAGTTGCTATCAGGGTATAAAGATGAGTGTTCTGGAGCTTCTATACAGGTATACCCCAGAGATACGGTGAGTTTGGTCCCAAACCATTGCAATAAAGCAAGACAAGTGAAGTTTTCAGTTTTTCCAGTGCACGTAAATATATGTTCACACTGTAGTCTCACAAATGTGCAACAGCATTATATTTTTTAAAAAACACTATGTATACCTTAATTTAAAAGTACTTTATTGCTGGGATGCCCTGGTGGCTCAGTTGGTTAAGCATCTGACTCTTGATTTCAGCTCAGGACATGATCTCACCGTTCTTGGGATCAAGTCCCACTCTGCACTATCAGCATGGAGCCTGCTTTTCTCTCTCTCCGTCTCTCTCTGTCCCTCCCCTGCTCCTGTGCTCGCTTGCTCGCGCGCTCTCGCTCGCTCGCTCTCTCTCCCCCCCCCCGAAAATAAATAAATAAACTTAAAAAACATTTTATTACTAAAAACATGCTAACCATCATCTGGGCTTTCAGCAAGGTACAATTTTTTTTGCTGGTAGAGGGGCTTGCCTCGATGTTAATGGCTGCTGACTGATGAGATGGTAGTTGCTGATGGATGGGGTGGCTGTGACAATTTCTTAAAATAAGACAGCAGTGAAGTTTGCCACATCTATTGACTCTTCCTTTCCTGAAAGATTTCTTTGTAGCAAGTGTATTTGATAGCACTTTACCCATAGTAGAGTCTCTCAAAATTGGAGTCAGTTTTCTCAAACCCTGCTGCTGCTTTGTCAACTAAGTTATATAATATTCTAAATCTTTTACCATTTCAACAGTCTTCACAGCACCTTTACTCAGAATAGATTCCATCTCAAGAAACCACTTTTCTTTGCTCCTCCATAAGAAGCAGGTACTTCCTCCACTGAAGTGTTAAGCCCCTCAAAATGGTCCCATCCAGGAGGATTGGAATCAACTTCTTCCAAACTACTGTTATGTCGGTATTTTAACTTCTTTCCATGAATCATGAATGTTCTTAATGGCATCTAGAATGCCAAATCCTTTTCTAAAGTTTTCAGTTTACTTTGCCTAGATTCATCAGAAGAATCACTATCCATGGCAGCTATAGCCTTACAAAATATATCTCTTAAATGATAGGACTTGGTCAAATTACTCTTTGATTCATGGGCTGCAGATTGGATTTTGTGTTAGCTGGCATGAAAACATTAATCTTATTGTATATCTCTATCAGAGCTCTTGGGTGACCATGTGGATTGTCAATGAGCAGTAATATTTTGAGAGGAATTTTTTCTCTTAGCAATAAGTCTCGGTAGTAGGCCTAAAAAATTCAGTAAACCATGTTGTAAACAGATGTGCTGTCATCTAGACTTTGTTGTTCCATTTAGAGAGTATAGGCAGAGTAGATTTAGCATAATTCTAAGGGCATTAGGAATTTTGGAGTGGTAAATGAGCACTGGCTTCAACTTAAAGTCACCACCTGCATTAGCCCCTAACAAGAGAGTCAGCCTGTCCTTTAAAGCTTTGAAGCCAGGTACTGACTTCTCTCTAGTTACAGAAGTCGTAATGGCATCTTCTTCCAATGTAAGGCTGTTTTATCTATATTGAAAATCTGTTGTTCAGTGTAACCACCTTCAATAATTATTTAGCTGGATCTTCTGGATAAGTTGCTGCAGCTTCTACATTAGCACTTGCTGCTTCACCTTGCACTTGTATTTTATGGAGACGGCTTCTTTTTCCTTAAACCTTACGAACCAGCCTCTGCTAGCTTCGAGCTTTTCTTCTGTGGGCTCCTCACCTCTCTCAGCCTTCAGAGAATTGAAGAGACTTTGCTCTGGATTAGGCTTTGGCATAAGGGAATGTTGTGGTTGGCTTTCTCTTCTATCTTGACCACTTAAACTTTCCCCATATCAGCAGTAAGGGTGTTTTGCTTCCTTATCATTCATGTGTTCACAGGAGCAGCACTTTTCATTCCCTTCACAAACTTCTTTGCGTTCACAACTTGGCTAACTGTTTGGCACAAGAGGCCTAGCTTCCAAGCTATCTTGGCTTTCAGCATTGCCGTCCTCACTAAGGTTAATCATTTGTAGTTTTTGATTTAAAGTGAGAGATGTGCAACTCTTCCTTTTACTTAAATACTTAGAGGCCGTTGTAGGGTTATTATTGGCCTCTTTTCAATATTATTGTGTCTTGGGGAATAAGGAGGCCAGAGGAGAAGGAGAGAGATGGTGAACAGCTGCTCAGGGGAACAGTCAGAACATGCACAACATTTATCAATTAAGTTTGCCATGTTATATGGGTGTGGTTTGTAGTACCCCAGAACAATTACAATAGTAACAGCAATTATAATTGATCACAGATCTCCATAACAAATACAGTAATAATGAAAAAGTTTGAATTATTTCAAGACTTACCAAAATGTGAGCAAATGTTGTTGGGAAAATGGCACTGAAAAACATGCTCGACACAGGGTTGCCACAAACCTTCAATCTGTAAAAATGCAATATCTGCAAAGTGCAATAAAATGAGATCTGCCTGTACTCAAGGGTCTGATTATACTGTAAGGGGTTATCCCAGATTGCATCTGACCTATATAAAATGGAATATAGTTAAAGAAAAAAAATCCCACGAAAAGCAGATGGGGATTCTGAATAGATCACAGGATTTACGAACGGGGTGATATTTGAGAGGTGGGTCTTGGACAACCAGAAAATTGATGACAGCATTCCAAGTGGAAGGGACAGTGTAAGCAAAAATGTGGTGTTTTGAGAAAGTATAGTGCCTTCACCGAAAGGTAAGTTGTCACGTTCAGCTCCAAGGTGAAAGTGTGTATAAGAGAAGTAAGACTTAGAAGCCAGATCTGGGCAGTTGTTGAATGCCAGAATGAAGAATTTATGCTTAAATCATTTAGCAAAGGGGAGCTAGCTATTCAAGTTTAGTTTGGAGGTCAGGACTGTAATGTGATCAAGAGGCATACTTCAGGAAAAGCAGCCTGGCATCAGAATGTGAGGGAAAGAAAGGAGTAGATAGATGAACAAGGAACAATTACATTAATCCAGTCAGGAAGGAGTGTGGGCCATCACTAAGCTTGTGAGGATAGGTTTGAAGAGACTGGTATGTGACTGGACAACTGAGTTAACCAGGAATCAGTCAAAGGAAAATTAACCTTTTCAGTCCTGGATTTCAGAGAGAATAGGCGGAAAAGAGAAAACAGGAGAGACCACACTGATGGAGGCTTGGGTGGAGGTGAGTGGATAGGAGTGCCTTCTGTGCAAAACATTTCAATGTAGTTCTAGACTCAGACTCTGGGTTTGAATCCTGGTTCCAAACATTACTAGCTTTATGACTTTAGGCAAATTATGCAACTTTGATAGACCTTAATTTTTCCATCTATAAAGTGGGTTTGATAATAGTATATCAAACCTCATTTAAGTGTAGATGAATGTAATACATATTACCTAGAGTCTTTCCTGGCTCACGGCAAAGTGTAGTATTATTATTTTGTTTAATTTTCAGATGTCTGGTAGGTAGCTATTTTTATCCTATTTAATATATGAGGAAACCAAGGCATGGAGACTATATTATGTAAAGCAGTCTTTAAGCCTGAAAATAGCATTTCAGTAAAAAAATAGGCCTCTGTGCCTCTGTGCATTTCATATTTTGTTTTATTTGTTTTGTTTTCAGAATTCAGATAATAGTTTTTTGAGCAACTGGCTAGTTACTTTGCTTTATAGGCAGAATCCCTAAAGAAATCCTCAGAGTTGAAGTTTCCCTTATAGAAAGAGATGGAGCAAATGCAAGACAGAAATGAGAAATCAGAAGATTGATGGGACGACCAGATGAGGATTCAGGAATTGATAAGTATAAAGTTATTTGCAAAGACTAAAATGAAGGAAGATGTATATACATACACACATATTTATAATTGTAGTAGTTTATTATTTCTGTGTCCAATACTAAACTGTCTGATTTAATTAATCTGTTCACTCCTGTACCAACCATGAGAAAGACTGTTGCATTTTCCTTTCTAGTTCTTCATACAGTAGCATTTAATTTTGATCCTGAAAATGTCCAACATAAATAAAAGCAATGTCATTGTCAAAAGCATTTTTCTAAGAACAATAGATAATGTTTTGGTATTTGCAAAGAAAAAAAAGTGGTGAGGACCCAATGTTAAAAATCTGTATTTTGCTAAAACCATCATTCTCAACTTTTTCTCCCCCCCCCCCCCGCCGGCATGCTAATAGTGCAGCTGCCTCCCCTACATGAGTGATCTTAGGGAAATACTTTATGTTTCTGTTGGGCCATCTTGATGGACAAGAGGGGAGTTCAACTCAAGGAAAAATGCTTTCCACTTAGGGCTGGTATGGGATTGAAGAGGGTCCCAACTGGTTGGAATCTACTCATCTACCCAGTATGTGGCAGTGGAATGAAATGGATCCTCTCTTTCCTGAGTCAAGAATCATTATGCCAGGAGGAAAGGATAATATTGTGAAAAAAGTACTAGACCAAGTCAGGGGAGCTGGGTGGCTTGTCCTAAGTCAGCCACATACTTCAGCTTCCTGACTTGGGCAAGACACTTCTTTGTGAATCTTCTCATCTGTAAAATAATAAAAGTAGCACTGGATGACCTCTAAATTGCCTCCCAACTTCTACGTTCATAGTATTAATGAATTCATCCAGCACTGATTTATCTGGGCAGTGGGGATATAAAGTACCATAATCCTGTGATAAAGAGACCTACATGCCAGAGAAGTATGGGCAAATCCCTGAAGGAGCAGGTAATTCTTGCTAGGAGTGAGGAGAAGGGAGGAGGAGGGTGCATAGGAAGCATTTCATAGAGTGCCTTAAGTTGGACCTCGAAAGAGGAGAATGACAGAGGCAGAACAGAGGGGTTTAGAATCAGGTAAGATTTTTCCATACTCAGGATCTTTTATGGCAAGTAGCTCTTCGTAGCTGGAGCACCAGAGGTGTTGGCAGGAGATGATGTTGGGAAGGTAGATTGGGTTTATATTTAGGGAATTTCAAATGCCAGGTATGGGAATTTATTATTTATTCTGTGCATAGTAGGGGAACTGGCACAAGTGTGCTAGGAACGGAAGTGAGATATTCCTAGTCTCAGTTTTTAGAAATGTGATGAGGGTGCATATAAAGGGTGGATTAAGGTGATTAGGGAGATCCTCCTGTTTGTTTTCTAAATGGCTGTCTTCGCCTGTTAACTTAAACCCAGGTACCTCTTGGCATTTATATTGATCCTTCCAGAATTGTCTCCCCTTTCTGTAGCCAGCACTAAACTTCACAAACTCAGGTAAATACTGTTTGTGCTCCTTTTCTTTGAGGTGACACCAAAGAGTTTATCTCCCCCTAAGTGCCCATTGTGTCTCCCCCATCCCCAAGCACATTGACAATACCATTAGCAAGGTTTTTAAGAAAGGGCAACAAAACCCAATATTAAAAGAAAAAGAAAGTTAATGGTTTAAAATTCACTTTCCTCAGTTTGGTCTCCATGGTTAGCCTAAACGGTTAAAAAAAAATTGGGAAAAAATTTAACCCCTTAGTGGTTGTCAAAGTGATGTCAGTCTTAACTGAGATCTCTTAACTGTGGCCTAACACATTGAAAGAAGAGAACGTTGTATAGCGCTTTCATTTTTGCCTGCAGCACTTGTTGGTTGAAGCTGCATTGACTAATTGCAAGACAGACACTAAAGTCATTCTTTGGGGATTCGGGGGTGCCCTAGGGATTGTGCTTAGAATCCATGAAGCCTGTCAACTCTAGCTTTTATATTTTCCTTTCTTTCTGCTGCAGCTTTTTCTTCCAGCCTGTTCAGCAAGTACACCAAGAGGTACCGTATGTGCGCATGTGCGTGCATGCTTCCACCAAATAGCTTTATCACCAGTGCTATGAGCCCTCCCTTACAAACTTGTGGCTGTCATAAGGGGATTTGATGCAAGCTTTTGACATGCCCAACTCATTGGGAGTTGAAGACCATCCTTCAGATTGGTGTGGCCCAGTTACTTACGCTTGCCAGTACCAGCCACGTAGGTGTCATTTAAATGGAGACATCTTGAGTGTTTCTCATTTCAAAATGTTTTAGTGTACTCATTAAAATAGCCGTCATCTCAGAAAGCCAGATGTTTCTACCTGGTCTCACATAAATGTTTACATGCCTGATAATCTGCAGAATTGTAGATTTCCACATTATTTGCAATTGACTCAGTCTGTCTTTTTTAACAAGATGATCATGTTCTATTTTCCCTGTAAATTGTATCAGAGCAGATATAGTCACCTTGATAAAGCAGTGGACTAAACTAATTTCATTGATGTAAACATTGTTAAACAATTTCAAATGCGACTTTGGGAACCGTGTTCTGAACTTGTTTAATAATGTTTTAAAATGTATCAATGAAATTGGCTTAGCCTGTGGCCTTTATTACATTATCTGTTCTCAATTACATGGATTCTGTGGTTTATGTGCAGACTGGTTATAAGTAGCCTAAATAAATAAATAAATAATACAGCTGAAGAGTGTGGCTTATCCCTAACCCATTGAATTTGATTTCGAATTGATAAGTCTTGGGAAATACTTCGAGAATCCCACATCAGCTATTAAATAATAGGAAATGCCTTCAGGGGGTTGAGCTGGTGTTATGATTTGAGTTTCACCTTTTTTCCCCTCTTAGCTCCATGGCTCTTCACCTTCTACTCACCTTCAGTGATATTGTGACGCTACTACTGAATTCCACACTATTAGACTTGATATATAACATAAAATATTAAATATGTTTTTACTAATTGTGATCTGCTAAAATCACAACTGAAACTGTCGAAGCCTTTTTTTTTTTTTAATTTTGGAAGCAGTACTTAAGTGATGACATGCAGTAATTTGTTCATTCTTCTGTCAGTATAATTTACAAGGCAGTGGCAGATAAACATAGCAATACAAGATTCATTTACAGTGACACAATGGCAGATACACAGAGCAGAACCCTGCCTATGAGATAAAGTGGACTGAGTGACTTATGCAGTAATTAGGGGATAATTGTCATTAACCTCACAAACAGTAGTTTACCCATATTGTTTAAAAGGCTCCAGGATGCGTAATGACAAGGTAATCTGTCAAAGCGCTAGGGGGAAATATTAATAAGATTTGTGCAAGCCTGGATAGAAAATATGCAGAAAGCGGCCACATTAAGCTAATTGGTGGATGAATATACACTTGTAAAAGTGCTTCTAATGGCACGTTTGCTGCTCTCCAAATGACTACCGTTAATGTGGAGAAGTGGGCTGCTTAGAAAGTCAGGACTGCTGGGACAAGAGGGTATTAAGGCATGCAGACGCGGTTATTACCTTGCTCTATAATGCATGCTTCCTCCTCTTAACCTCCTTTATTTTGAATTTCTGAGTTTTTTGTTATGGTAACATGTATTGATTATAGTGTGATGATTCTGTTTTTGATCTATATTTGTTCAGGCAGCCACCAACCCCAAATCATCTCGACTTTGTGGCCAAATAAAATGTTTAATATCTACATTGATAGCTGCTTATAAATATACAGAAACTGTTAATGCATACGTGGATTTATAATTATACATACACGTGTGGGGGTGTGTCTTTTAGAGGAACACATTTAATCTGTGCAATCAAAGGAAAGTATATCATCAACAACCTTGTGTATGTGTTACAAGTAATAATGTGTTGTTCCCTGATGAATGCTAAAGCAGGAAATTAATCTGTGTTCTACTGCTATTCTTATACCCAGAGAAGAACAAAGTTAAATCTCCGAATACATCTTTCTGTTCTATCACACACTCTGTCCTCCATGTGTTTGTAGAATACTGAGTCCTCACTGTTTTATGGAATACTGCTTAGTGAATGTTCAGTCCCTTTTTACCCCTGCTCCCTCACATCCTAATGAATATGTTAAAGTTCGTCAGGGTTGTTCAGTCATGTTCAGTTGTAGAGTAATTCAAAGTATAATATATGAAACAGAATCATCTTTTCAAGCTTTGGAAGCTCTGAAAACATACCCATATTGGGTATCTTTGTTGCACAGATAAAATTTCAAAGATTGGAGTTCGTGGCCTTGAATTTGTTCCGAAGTTTTGGCCCTTACCTGATGTATAAAATCACTTTCAGTGGGGAAAAAAGAGATTTTTTTTGCCCCATGTTCTTGCTGTTTATCAGACACTATAGGAAAGCACCAACTTCTCTAGCATTTCTATTTAGATATATAAAGCCCCAGCACAGACCCCTAGATATATGGAAGTTTTCTACAAACTCAGTGTCAGAACTTTGGTTACAGAAAGAGAGGTAAACAAGAAAATGTCGACCTCAAGACAAAAACAGAGTTAGAAAGGGCTCTGGTAAGTTTTGTTTATTTGCAAAGCAAGCAGATTTATAGCTGTCCTAAGACTCGGGCTTTATCTTTGGGGAGAAGGAAACAAGACCACTTTCAGGGACCATCCTTTTCCTTCCTCCTGTTTCTAGTGTTGTTTCTGAGGATTTCAAACTGCTCCTTTGCTGTCCCAAATGATAAAATGATTTACCCACTGGCATCTCAGTGTTGCTCATCCTCAAGTAAATAACTTGTGTCTATTTAAAGGGTTTAATTGGGGGGAGGGTCTTATATGGAAATGCTACTCTTCCTTGGAACTGCAAATATTGCTGGAAGATGACAAGTAGTTACTTACTGCTTTATGGAGGCATAGCATTTATTTTGGAATTCTGAGGTTGCAGAATTCTCACAAACCCTAACTAATGGGATTTTTGAGGGGTTCCTGCAGCCTCTTAGGGACTTCTTGAGCAGTTTCCTTAGTTTTAAGGCAAAGTTTCCACTGGAACTGGTCATTGAATTGACAAGGAATAAAAATTAATCCAGAAAATTGAGTACCTCTAATTATGTCACTGATAAACAGCCTCAGACAGAAGCATCAAGGGAACCATCCAGAATACAGGATATAATGCAGTAACTCTTAGATGAGAGTGTGCTTTCAGTCATAAATGCATGATTTCTAAAAATAATTTGTACACAAGTTGGTTAAAAGGAAAAATATTAGCCTAGGGTTTAAAACATTTTAGTTAAAATTATTTGTTTGTCAGGGCCCCTGGGCAGCTCAGTCAGTTAAGTGCCTGACTTCAGCTCAGGTAATGCTCTCATGGTTCGTGAGTTTGAGCCCCATGTCGGGCTCTGTGCTGACAGCTCGGAGCCTGCTTCAGATCCTCAGACTCCCTGCTTGTGTATGCGCACTTTCTCTCTCTCTCAAAAATAAACATTAAAAAAATTTTTTAAATTATTTATGCATCTAGATTCTAGCCATAGGTACTTGAGTGATGGAGTTTGAGAGTCAAATAATGGAATTTTGGTTTATCAAGGCATAGAGGTTTAGTAAGAGTGCCTTTCTTATAGAGGAGAAAGCCAAAGCTGGGTATTGGAGATTGGACAGTCACACAGCTGGTCATTGGCAAAACCAAGACTAGAATTTAGGTGTTATTTACTTAGGTTCTTTATTTCTCCCTAAGATTGACAACATATAAGTTATGTTAAATGAATCAAAATCTGAAACTTTAAGATACAAATTCTTTTTGGGGTACCTGGGTGGCTCAGTCAGTTAAGCGTCCGACTCTTGGCTTCAGCTCAGGTTACCATCACCCAGTTGTGGGATCAAGCCCCAAGTTGGGCTGTGTGCCCACAGCGTGGAGTCTGCTTGGGATTCTCTCTCTCTGCCCCTCCCACACATTCTGTCTCCATCAAATAATTAAAAACAATTTTTTTACGATATAAATTCTGTTTTATCTACAGTACAGTTAGATATTCTGTGCTTAAGGACACACAGATAATTTTATGTTGGAGTTTGGTATTATAGGAGTATCAGCTGGATTTAGGATTCTCTATTTTGAAACTTAAGATATTCCTAAGATACTATTATTAAATATTAAAATATGTCTTTAAAAGTTTCTCAAGTTTGATTTAATACAGAGCTAGGTAATTTGAAAAGTACTTTTTGAATCTTTGAAGTGCATTTCTAGACATTATAGAGTATAATTTACTCTGAATTTTTTTTTTTATATGGCAAAGTAAGGCATCTGCTTTATTTAGGTATGTATGGAAATCTGTATGGCTTGTTTTAAGCTAGACAAGCTAAAAATTCATGGGTACAAAGAAGAAATCCTGACAGGCCTTTAATAGAGCTTAGCTGGAGCTTCTATGATTAAATATGTTGTAATCCTGGAGTAATCTATCATAATTACAATTTTTAAAATAAAAATGCTGTACAGACTGTTAGTAAGGGGAAAAAAGTAATAGTCCTCTATGACTTACATATTCTTATGTGGTCCGTAATGAAGAATATAGCAAAGTGAATTTTTATCAAAAATCAAACAATATGTTTTAAAAATTACAAAAACCATTTAAAACTAGTGCTCTGGCATTTTGATAATGTTATCTTGACTAGAGAGGTGATCAGTTTGGGAGGGTGTATTTTTAATTTTTCAGTATTTTTTTCCTCTTAAAAGACATCTTTTTCACTGTAAAAAATATTTTCAAATATGGATCAGAAAAAGAAATGGTAGAAATTTATATATTGGAAAATATCAATACCAGTACCTAAAAGTCACATAAAATTACCACGTTGCTTTTTTCTCCAGCTGCCCACTCCAGTCAGGGGCCATGTGCATCAGACTTCCGGTGCCATCCAAGGAGAGGCATTCCTTGACCTTGTACTTCTTATGCAAGTAATTTGATATGAATTTGATGTGTATTGCCTCAGTGTACTGCCTTTCTCCATAATCCAGCATTTTGAAGGTTACAAGACTGATTTATAATGAGGTTCATGTACAGTACAAGTGAACCAAGTATGAGAGCCATAGTCTCTGTGTGATCAAGTAACTCTTTTGGGGTCAGTCCCTATGTGCGAAGAGTGTAGAGAGGCGACTTCAGTGTTAGCATGTCAGCTACCAAGGACCAGTAAGGTTTACCTTTTGACAGGAAATTCTGTAATGCAAAGTTTTCTGAGAGCTCTAACATTCTAACCAGTGGTGGCTATTCCTGTAGTATTCATTTTTCCTTGAGGGGGAAAAAGGAGGAATCGGAAAGATATTTCAAATCCAGGTCTTTATAATCTGGACATACTGAATTTATCACCAGTTTCTGTAATCACAGCAAACCAAAATATACATAGCTCTAATGTTTGCACACGCATTAAGTGACAGCAACAATCTTGGGTTGATGAGGAAAGCATATTTGTTTTCTAAGGGGGATGTTCATGTGGATAATTGTTAACAAATAAAGTCCAGTCTTTATTATTATTATTTGGAAGATTTTCTTTTCTGTCTGTGCCACACCCCATTGATTCTTTCTCATGGGACACCTCTGTCTTAGATAGGAGCTGAGGAAGCAAGGATGTGACTGGTCAGCTTTATATTTTGAAGGTAAAGTGATGCTCTTGAGAAATTCTGCAGAATACAAATTTCCAAATCATAGAAATTGAGTACAGTTTTCATTACCCAAAACAAATGTTGATTTTTTTATCAAGTCTAATTTGAACCATTTGGTGCAATCATTGTATAAATGAGTATTTTTCATCCTGCCTACACATAGCACAGTTGTTTCAGCTGGCCTAGAAACATTAGCCTAAAATATTGGAAAAGCACAATCACATAAAAGAGCTCTGTGTGAGTAAAGAATGGTATAATTTTGTTTACTTACACAACCAAACTGTTCCACTGTATATTGTACATGCTAGTGGTGCATCTTAGTCTGCGCCCTCCAAGAAATATGTGTTTAAATGTAAATTTGCTAAAACAAATAAGCATGCCAAGTTCTTTTCCCACATAATTTCAAGTGTTTCTCAGAAATTATCACAACATTGCTTAAAAAATTTCCCTAAGTACTTCCCAGAATCTTTTACTTCCAATAATTTTTTTTCTTTTACCATTTCTGTTCATCTCCCCTTCTTGCCTGATACACACACACACACACACACACACACACACACACACACGCACACAGGCACATAGACACACAAAACGTTGGCCCATGCATGCTTCGGATTGCCAAGTCATATAAATTATAGAAATTAATAAAAGTTAACCAAAAAGGGGGAGGGGGAATTGGCTGTGATGTAAGTGGAGAGCACCCAGACGAGTTAAACTTTTTGGCCAGAGAGAAAAGTTTTATTAGTGGCTTGACTTTAGAAAGACAACTTAAATGGAAATATCCGCATGTGACATATGGATTCATCTGAGTTCTAAAACAGGTAACTGTGGGAGAATGGGACAAAAGAAAACTAAAAGTTTTATGACTTCTATCATTTTTTTTAAAACTGTGCATAATATTCAAAGGCTTCCCTTCCACAGAGTATCTTTCTCAAACTGCTACTTCTAGTCCTCAGAGCCTGTCCTGTCCACCATGAGTAGCACCCATGATCTCTCCCTTCACAGATCATGTCTATTAAGTTGATGCTCATATCATCTGAGATAATGGTCTGAGCTCATCACTTGCTCCTGAGGTGACCCAGAAGTTAAATGGTATATTTCCTAATTTCTGGGTCACATCCTGACACATGTCCACCTAGCCAAGAGTCCAGCACAAAGTTAGGTGAAGGCAAGCTAAGGCGAATTAGCTGACTGCTCCTCATCAACATCATCCAAAGTGTTTGTGACAATGCGCACACTTGGTACCTGGCTGCCACATGTCAGTATTAACTGTGGAGGGAAGCAGTGTCCAAGGTTTCAGTACCACACACCCCTTTAGTAAAAATATTTGACCTTATACCCTAATATATGTAAAGCTCTTTCTAAATTAGTAACATATCACTGTAAAGCCACATATAAAATATTAGCAAAAAATCATCTTTTAGGTTAAAAAAAAAGAAATTTTTATGTTTACTCCCCATGTCACAATGGATTGTGGGAGAGAATGGGAGAGACGTGTGTTTGTTAGTCTGGTCACAAAACAATGTAGGAAACAAGAAGTAAACGGTCCATAAATAGGAAAAATTATGAATGTTGAGTTCTAAGTGTGAGATTTCATGCAGTTTGCATGATTTAATGTTTTGAGTCAACTTCATTGAGGTGTACTTTTCATACAATAAAACCTACCAATTTTAAGGGTATATATATTCATGTAAACATCAATACAGTCATGATATAGAACATTTCCGTCACCCCGAAAACTTCCCCGGTGTTCTTCGCAGTCAGCCCCTTTCCCCTACTCTCCACCCTTGGCTACTACCAGTCTCCCTTCTGTGTCTATAGTCTTACCTTTCCCAAAATTTCAACGTCTGGAAAGGTAGAATGGGTAGATTTTTGGGGTCTGATTTCTTTCATTTTTAACATTAATGCTTTTGAGAGTCTTCCAAGTTTTACTGTGTACCATTAGTTTATGCCTTTTCAAGTACTTAGTAGTATTCTAAGCTGTATAGCTGTATAGCTCTCCCATTCTTTTATTGCCCTTGAAACTTAAACATCTAGAAAATCAGGCAAATTTATGGTTCATAGCACTGCATCTTCAATTTTAACTCTGCAGTTAATGTTAAATTTTGCCTGATAGAGTACCAAGCTAGATAGTCTTGAAATTTGGTTAGTCTATACCTTCTACCCAACCCTGTTCCTCTTGCCTTGATATTTGAATTAATCCTGAAGGATAGAAAATAGAAAATTCCAATGGGAAACTGGTCATGAAAATAAGTTGCCAATATGGTTATGTTGGAATAATTTCTTAAGATAGCACAGTTTAAATCTAGACATGGAATCAAAAAGTACATCTCACAAATTTCTGATTTTGTTCTAGGTGGTCAGCATTCTCTATAGCTCAATGTCATTTAAGTAAAAGATTTAAAATTATATCAAAGGGAAATATTTTTAGTTCTTAGCTAATCATTTTAGGATTTTTAAAAAACATGCCTTAAGTTTGACTGACAAGTTCATGTAATAGAATAGAAAATTAAATTATTCTCTGCTTGTCTTTTAGAGTTAGACAGTTTGCTTACTTCTTAATAATTTGAATAATGTGAGAGCAAGTAAGTCCCAGAACTCTGCTGTGTTCAGTTTTCCTCCCTCATTTCCATGCATGGACAGAAAGAAAAGCATTGCTTTCTCTCTGTGCTGTGGCATGGTAGTGGCCTGCCGTGAACATGGATGGGTTCCTTCTTGGAGCGTAGAGTCTGTGGGCTTGAGGTCACCTGACAGTCTAATTATCCCAAAGTTTCTCATCTGGTCTCTCTTCATTTCTTTACATCCTTCCTTCCCTATTATCCCTTTCTGTGAAATAAGAAAAAACAATGAACTTTACTTTGATTTTAAAACTATGGGTCATATAAGGTGTTTTGATGTGAAGACAGGCTTAAATAAAACCATTGAAACCATGACAGTTGATTCCTACTACAGAAAAGATTTTAAAATATTATTCTGCAGAGCCATGTAGAACCAGGTGCCAGATTTCTACTGAGTGGTAATCACCAGTTCCAGCAAAATAATAAAAGGAAGTCTTTTCATCTAAACACTTACATGTAAATATTTTAAGTGTTTTATACTTCTTCTGAACCCAGTAAAACTGGTTTATAAGTCGGGATTATTTGGTGTCACTCATCTTTTAATTAATAGTATAGCTGGTTATTTCACAGGAAATCAATACTTACAATACCTTGCATTTCACTTAACAAGGTAAATATTACTATCCTCATTTTGTAAATAAAAATTCCCAGTGTAAAAGTTTAAAGGTCACTGAACTCTAGTTACAAATGGGAACGCCTTAAGGAACTGACTCACAAACTACAGAATGGACTGGGAAGGACAAGAGTCCAGTTACACACTCTGATGTGATTTATTATTCTTCTGCAAGACCAATGTCCCAATACCGGTTGGTCAGCAGTCACAATATTCATGCTGGTCTAATATAACATAACATAACATTTGTTTTTTAAATGCTTATTCTATGATAATACATAACTCTTTTTATGACTCTTACTCACCCTGGTAAAGTTTATTTGACATGGGAAGCGGGCTGAGGTTTTAGATCTATACTTCTCAAATTACCTATGAGGAAGGACCAGTTCCCCCCACCTCCATCAGTTTTGAGCCAATACTTGTTAAATAAAATAAAAATAAACTAATAAAAAGGAAATTATGCTTTTTGTTGTTGCAGCAGTATCATATAGTCCAGAAGTTTTCAAAATGGTTACTCTCAATTATTGCAGACTGGTTTAAGAATTAAAAAAAAAAATGAGTCTAATCCCCTTTGAATAGCATATAGAACACACATGGAATTCTCTCAGGCCACTGTTTTGAGAATCACTGCTCCAGACCATGCTTATCTCTGTCACTGAGGTCTTCAGTAAAAAAGAACCCATGCTTTCCTTTTTTTCCCCCTTGATGATTTCCAAATCCCATTCAACCATTTTATCCAAGGATGTGCTAAACCTGATAGCCATCCACAGCATTGAGCTTGCAGACTCTTTATGTTGTGTAAGAAAGTCAACTTGTTTCTTTCTGCAGTTGCTCTGCTTATGAGCACATAGTAGATAACTTTGACCAAATACAAATGGTGGCTTCTTTGGAAAGAACTTCTGTGGCACTTCATATTGCCTGGATTCAGAGGGTGCCCTGTCAGGGGGACCCCAGTTTGAGTATGTAATGTAGATAGATGTCTGTCCTGTTCCCCAGCACATTTGTTTGCAAAGATGTCATGTTGTCCTTCTATTTAAGTATAAATTGCTGTTTCCATTACCACTATAAATGAAGCATCTCTTTTATGATTCAGGCTACCAGCAAAGTTCTAAATCTTGCTTACCTGGACCTCTTCCACTAGAAGTAAGTGGTTTAACATAACAGTTCCATTTTAGCAGAAACAGCTACTCCGGACTAAAAGAAGTCTGAAAGGCAGTGGTTTTAGAAATAGCGGCAGGCATTGTGGCGGGCCAGGAGAAAAGAGAAACCATATGGGACTGCTGTGTTCCGTTGGAGGAAAGAAGATAGGAGGGTGATTGAAAGGAGATGCCTCAGGTGGGTTTGATCAGTTGCTATGGTTTCTAAGGGCTGTTTTAATACCAGAGGCTGCCAGCTGTGTAAGTACATTATCGACATGCAGATTTAGGTGCAGGCTACCTGGGGAAGAAATGACTGTGTGCTGCTCAGGGTTGCATTTCAGCCTGAGATACAATCCATAGTAAAAGCTTCCATAAAAGAACAATCAAGAGAGTGGATTTGATGGTAAAAGAAAAACAGTGTGGAGGAAGACATTACAGTGCTCCAGAGACCAGACTTGTTCAGGAGAGGTCCTATTTCTTGTTGTCAGAGACCCACTGTGCCCACCAGGGAAATGGCAAATGGCATCATTACACTCAATGAACTTAGAGTCAGAATTTCTGGATTGGAGTCCAAGACCCCAGGTTAGCATCTTGGCAACTTCAACCAGCCATCCCCCTTTCCTTCACCCCTGGTCCCTCATCTGGTAAACATTTGCTCAGCTCTGGAAGCTATTATGAGGTTCAAATGAGATAATCTATACAAAATCACAATTTATTTTCCTATTTACCTACAACACCAACATTCCGCCTTGGTTTCCCCCCCATTCCAAAGAATATTTGTAAGACCATTTGCTTTGAGTGATACTTTTAAAAACTGGCTGTTGCAGGACTCCAGGATCATCTAGAGTCCCGTGTATACACATCATCATCTAACTATTCTAAGCAGATAGCTGCATGGAGATATTTAATCTGAAGGCTCATGTTATCTACAAAATGAGGGAGGGACTATTTATGTAGGAACGGACATCCACGTACACACACCCACACATATACTTTATGTAAAATGATAGAATGCTAGAGTAAGCCTTATAAGGAATTGCACATAACTATTAGAGCTTGTTTTTTGTGAAGCAATTTAAATAAATGATAAATATCTCCTTAAAATCAAGCTAATTGTCATGGTGCAGACCATACAGTTGTGGTCCAGAGAAAATTTTCTGTCACAAGGCTGAGTAGAACTATCCATAAGGCAGAATTTTCCATTGCAAAAATAGTATAATTCCCTTTATCCTGCTTCCCCTAATGAAACATTCTGCATAAACACAGCACAATGGATGAAACTAAGAAATTAAGGTTGATACCATACTATTAACTGATCTAGAGACTTTATTCAACTTTTGCCAGTTTCCCCACTAGGGGCCTTTTTCTGGGCTGGGATCTCTAGAATCTCATATTACATTTATCTGTCCTGTTTGCTTGGTTCCCTCCAATCTATAACTATTCTTTGGTCCTTTTTTTTTTTTAACTGATGTTTGCACTTTGAAGAGTACTAGCCGCTCTTTTGTAGGATGCCCTTCAATTTTGGTCTATCTGATGTTTTCTCATGATTAGATTGAGGTTATACAGCTTTCAGCAAGAAAGGGATGATGTGCCCTTCTCAGTATGTATTAGAAGGTACATAATGATACTTAACACTGGTGATGTTCACACTGATTACTTGGTTAAGGTGGTGTCTACTAGATTTCCCTACTGTGAAGCTATGATTTTTCTCTTTGTAATTGATAAATATGTCATTTTTTACATGATTTTATTCTTTCTTATATTGATAGGCAGGGTTGGGGCAAGTATTATTCACAGAGGTTGCAAAGTGTCCTGTCTTGGTTAGGAAGAAACAGTGCTATAGAAAATGATGGAGTCATTATTTAAGCATTTGAATACATTTCTCTCAATCTGTGCTGAAATGGATTGCCTGACATTACATTGCAGGATTTTTAAGTCCTACCTCCAGGCAAATCTCATAGTTACTAGCAAAAATGAAAGTGTGAAATGCTTTTTAATGTATATTTAACAACACATAGTCTGGTGATTACTGATGTGTATTCTCTATGGACTCCCTTTGCTATCAGAGGAGGATGTTAAGAGACAACATTTTTACACATTTATTCTATCTAAATCCATCACATGTTTACTTTCTAAATATCTATAACTGTCATTTATAACAAGATCATAAAAAAAAGTCAAATACTTAAAGTCTAACTCAAACTTTGAATCATAGGATTACAATCAATTTTCAGGAAAAGTACAATTACTGTTTTTCTTTACTCTACCTTATAAGATTGTCTATTAGTAAATGACACTAAAATATAGCTATTTAAAAAAGAGAAACACAGCTTAGTAATAAGGGCACAGAAGGCAAAGCTACTTTTTTTCATCTTTTTAATTCAGAAGGTTATATAATAGCTCCTATTTAAAGGAATTTTCATCATTAAATCCAGTACCATGTCTGCTTGTGTTGAAGAAGCAAATTTCACAAAATGTGCTTAATCCCTTCCTATGGTGTCACTATTTAATACGGATTAAGGTACCGTATTTTTTTTTTTTGCATTGATACTGGATTGCACAGCAAATGTTCACATCTTATACTAATATGTGCTAAATAGTTGCATACTATATAGACCATTGTTGTTAAAATAGCAGTAGTGAAGGCATTTTACGTCACAGAGCCCCAGTGGTCTACATTTTGTTTGCTTTGACATTATACTCAAATCAGTTTCTCTAACTGTGACTCTAATTACTGCAATTGCATGGCAGAAAAGTTTGCGTTCTGGGTTGACTTTAACAAACAGTGCTTGTGTGTTGTTTTCTGCTGTCACTCTTGGTGTTTCATGAGCAGGCAGAGCTCCTTCAGTTGCATTGACTAATTATGCACAATCAATACGTTTTTGTGTTTATCTTTGTTGTTTCTTTGATGTGGCCTCTAGGATGCTGCTGGCAAGGTGCTGGACCGCTGGGCCATCATGTCTCGAGAAGAGGAAATCATCACCCTTCAGCAGTTTCTGCGGTTTGGAGAAACCAAGTCCATTGTGGAGCTGATGGCAATTCAGGAGAAAGAAGGGCAGGCCGTAGCTGTACCATCTTCAAAGACAGACTCAGACATAAGGACTTTCATTGAAAGCAATAATCGCACCCGGAGTCCCAGCCTTCTTGCTCACCTAGAGAACAGCAACCCTTCCAGCATTCATCATTTTGAAAACATCCCCAACAGCCTTGCATTTCTGCTTCCATTCCAGTATATAAACCCAGTCTCAGCCCCCCTGCTTGGATTGCCTCCAAACGGGCTACTGTTAGAGCAACCAGGACTGAGGCTGCGGGAACCAAGCCTTTCAACCCAGAACGAATACAATGAGAGCAGTGAATCTGAAGTATCTCCCACACCTTATAAGAATGATCAGACGCCTAATAGAAATGCCCTGACCAGCATTACTAATGTGGAGCCCAAAACCGAGCCAGCCTGCGTGTCCCCCATTCAGAATTCTGCCCCAGTCAGTGATCTGACCAAAAGTGAACACCCGAAAAGTTCATTCCGGATTCACCGGATGAGAAGGATGGGGTCAGCCTCTAGGAAAGGAAGAGTGTTCTGTAATGCATGCGGGAAAACGTTCTATGACAAAGGTACTCTCAAAATTCATTATAATGCTGTTCACCTGAAGATCAAACACCGATGCACCATCGAGGGTTGCAACATGGTCTTTAGCTCCCTCCGAAGCCGGAATCGCCACAGTGCGAACCCTAATCCTCGCCTTCACATGCCTATGCTACGAAATAACCGAGACAAAGATTTAATTCGTGCCACATCAGGAGCTGCCACCCCTGTCATAGCAAGTACAAAATCAAATCTCACACTCACAAGCCCTGGCCGGCCCCCAATGGGTTTTACCACTCCCCCACTAGACCCCGTCTTGCAGAATCCTCTGCCTAGCCAGCTGGTTTTTTCTGGGCTAAAGACTGTACAGCCAGTTCCTCCATTTTATAGAAGTTTACTCACTCCGGGGGAAATGGTGAGTCCTCCAACCTCCCTCCCAACCAGTCCCATCATTCCAGCCAGTGGTACCATAGAGCAGCACCCCCCACCACCCTCTGAGCCTGTAGCACCAGTAGTGATGATGGCCACTCATGAGCCCAGTGCTGACCTGGCCCCCAAGAAGAAGCCCAGGAAGTCCAGCATGCCTGTGAAGATTGAGAAGGAAATCATTGATACCGCTGATGAGTTTGACGATGAAGATGATGACCCCAATGACGGCGGAGCTGTGGTCAACGATGTGAGCCATGACAATCATTGCCACTCCCAAGAGGAGATGAGTCCAGGCATGTCTGTGAAGGACTTTTCTAAACATAGCAGGACCCGGTGCATTTCAAGGACTGAAATAAGAAGGGCCGACAGCATGACTTCTGAGGACCAGGAACCTGAGCGGGACTATGAGAATGAATCTGAGTCTTCAGAGCCCAAACTAGGTGAGGAGTCCATGGAAGGCGATGAGCACATTCACAGTGAAGTGAGTGAAAAAGTCCTGATGAGCAGTGAGAGGCCTGATGAGAACCACAGTGAGCCCTCTCACCAGGATGTCATCAAGGTGAAGGAAGAATTTACAGATCCCACTTACGACATGTTTTACATGAGCCAGTATGGACTGTACAACGGTGGGGGGGCCAGCATGGCAGCCCTGCACGAAAGTTTCACATCGTCTCTGAATTACGGCAGCCCTCAAAAGTTCTCCCCAGAAGGTGACCTGTGTTCTAGCCCAGACCCCAAAATCTGTTACGTGTGCAAGAAGAGTTTCAAAAGCTCCTACAGTGTGAAGCTTCATTACAGGAACGTTCACTTAAAAGAGATGCATGTCTGCACAGTGGCTGGCTGCAATGCCGCCTTCCCCTCTCGCCGAAGCAGAGACAGGTCAGTAAATCTCCATTGGCTGCTCCTGCTGGGGGTGGAGGGTGCCAGTCATGTTGGACTTAACATTAAAAAAATCCAACTTAGATGTTTCTGATGCACTATAAAGATTGTCTGCAGTGACCATGAGATAACCAAGCTGCCATGCTCATGGAGGATTGTTGCAATTGATGCTTGTTATGATTTAGCATGCAGAATCATATGCCATCTTACCCAGTAATGCACGCCATTTTTCTCTGTGCTCTGTGTATGTGTGTATGTGTGTTTCCCCATGCATCTAGGTGTGAATAAGTTAACTATGTACACAGTTCCCTGCTTCCTCATGAAGCTTCACTTAGAAGCCGCAGCTTCTGTTATATATATTTCTGCTTTGCCTTGTGGCTTTTTAATTAAATCAGTATATTATCTTCATACACACATATTTATCCAATATAGAAACAGAAATTTACGGATGGAAAGAACCATAGGTCCAGGACATCGAGACAGCCTGCATCTCCGTAGGTATAACCAGAAATGTTATCATTCTTACATGAGTATTTAGTATGTCCTTGAATTCTTTTAAGAGTCACAAAAATATTAGAAGAAAATGGGACCAGAATAATTATTAATGTGCGGAAATGGTATGGTTGTATGGGTTTATTTTAACTTCACAGTGTCTTTGAGCACATCTCTAAAATACAGTCTGTCGTGGGAATTATGCACAGAAGGGGAGGCATGCATACACTTTTAGGATCAGTTAGAATATATTATGTCCAGCTTTGAGATGACATCACACCTTAGCTATGTGGCTACAGCTCTGAAACAGTTGGGTTTAAACAGAAGCAGCTGGTCTTAAACCTCCAATGTTCTTTTTCAATCCTCAAGAAAATGTAATATAAATGGAATGTGTCAAGGTGGTCAGTGGTGGGGTAACACAGTTATCCTGCACTTGAGATAAGCTTACAAGCAGATCATTTGCATAATACCCCAGCTAATCCCAGAGTCACACACCAGTTAATTCTTCCTGTTATGTTGGATGCGGCTTTTTGGTTTTACATTGTCTTTCAAAAATAATTTTAGGCAAAATTTCATTAGATGGGGAAAAAATCAATATATGTAGAAGAAACAAGGAAGTTTCCAGATAGCCACCTCCCAAATTCTAGCACTTATTGACTAGTCAATTCTAGAATTGACTAGAATTCTTTGACAAAGTCACATATAATGAAAGTACCACTGAAAAGTAGTGACCTGCTTTCTGTTTTGTCTTCATATTTAAAAGATGAATCTTTTTAAAAATAACACTTAAAAAATATTTTCCATAGTACTAAAATGCAAGAGACCCAATCCATTAAGAGCAAAATTTCTGAGAAATTATGTGGTTTTCTTTATACAGCTCAAAACATGCTTTGAAGAGAAATCTATGTTCTTAAAGATTTCCCCTCTTCCTCAGTCCCATTTACCTTGTTCTATAAAAACAGCTTAGTCACAAAGTTCTTTGCAGTTCAGAGTTATCTTTGACAGTACAAGAATACAGCAGATAAGATAGCTATAATTTGAATAATAAAATATAGTGCTGTACACAACCTCCCACCCCCAAGTTTGTGAGTAATACTCATTCTTTTATATTTGAAATAGTGCGTTTGTGATAATGAGGTTAATGCATTGGATTTTTTTTAACAAAAATAAAAGACTCATGAAAACCTGCATAAAATATTTATGGAAATGGAGTGTTTGAAGACAAGCCAAAATTTAAGCTTATTTGCATGAATTCTGTCACAGTTTTAGTTGGTTTGCTGAAAATACTGAAAGTCATAACACTCACATAAATGGCTCTGGGACCAAAAGGCTACAACACCCCAAAGCATGGTGCTTTCATCTATGTAAAACCACTAGAAAACACAAGCACTTGTGTTTTTATGTCTAATGCATGAGTAGGTGCTGTTGAAAGGGTCGTTTATGTAAGAAAAAACATTCATTAATAGCAGGAGAATAATTCAATCTCCATTTTTATTCTAGTGATTAGGAGCTTGGCAAATGACAAGCTGTATGGAAATGTAGAATAGTGTCTAGGATAACTGGGATATTCTAGGGAAGCGGAGTACACATATTCTCCCACATGTGTTCAAGTCACACAGGAGACTGCAAACTCAGAAGACAGGTGATAACATTTCATTTGGGTGAAATATCATATCACAGCTAATCTTCATAATTCTGGAGTTTTGTAACACATAGATGAAGAAAAGCAAATTGAGAAAAATACTGTACAAAGTTTTTTTGATTCTCACTTAAGTTTTGCTTTTCAGGAATACACACTTTTTTTGATACCAGGTTAAAAAACATAACCAAACCTGTGATACTTCAATTAGGGCTTTTTTTTTTTTTCCTTAAAAAAAAGAATTCATCCTTGTTGAGTCTATGACTTGAATTAACATACGATGCAACCATAGCTACTACGACATAATCAGAAACAGTGATACTATTGGGGCACCTGCCTCTTCTGCCATCTCTGCAGAGTGAACTCAAACATTACTCCCACGTCAGCGTGTTACTGTCACTTCTTCCACTAATGTTGGAATTAAATCTCCTCTTTCACAGAGCCTCTTGGACCACATCTCTGATCTATCCCTCAGACTTAAGCTTTCTGTTTCTCTTCATTTTTGCTGTATTAATCGTGAGAACCCTCGGAATTTTGTGCCCCTCCTTTTTTCTTCTTCAATTCATTATGAAGCTAAGACAAATTTCATTACCTTTCTCTGAGCCAACAGACCTTCCCAAACAGAAACCCCTCCTTGCTTTTAATCCTGCTGTCCTCAGGCCTATTTCTTTCCTTTCCCCAGAGTCTTGATTCATCCATCCTTGACTCCACAATGTCTTCCTTGTGCAAATAAAGCATTAGAGGGGATTTTGAGTGGGGGCTGAAGTGTGGAAGGCTATGGGATGTCTAGTGATAAAACTAACAGAATAACCCTCTTCCTTCTGTTTATAAAAGCAGTCTTCTTGTCTTGGGGCTTAGAACACCTTACAGGAGTGATACACAGGTCTTCTTCGGCTTTTTCCAAAATGGCTATACACAAGGAGGGATTGCATTTTTGGTCTCCAAATAGGCATGTTATTAGTAAGATGTAAGTAGAAAGATGTTAAATACTGTGTTTTAGATTTGGCAATTAGAGATTTCCAGGTCTTTGCTTATGGTCATTCTAGATTTTATAAGATGAAGTTGAAACCTTTTTGAAAAGCAGGAACAGTCTTTGTGTAAAGTCATACGAAAGGAGAAGTGGGGGGGGGAGGTATGTGCATGGTTTTGTTAGGGCTGACTCTAAGCACAATGTTGAAGGTATCCTTTTCTATACAGTTGTGACTGAGTGTGAGTGTAATAAATTCAAAGGCAAAGAGGACCCATTCCACAGTAATGACAGAGAGCAATATACACAAAGTTCAGTTCATCCAGTCACTAGGTGGTTGTTGGAATAATTTTTTTTTCTGAGTTATAGAAGTGAAATATAAATTATTTTCTCTGTGAATAACTATGTTACTATAAAGTGATTGCTAAAGTGTTTAAGTATATACTGATGATGCTGTGTAGTATTAGACGTGACACTCCCTAAATACCCTTCCTTCCTTCTTGTTTATCCCTGGACTTTTTTGCTGCTAAGATAGTGTTCTTTCAGGGATTAGGAAGCTGACCCTCCATTTTGAAGTATGCATACGAAAAACTTCCTGGGGAGAAGAAATTATAATTAACTGGCTTAGAACCTAGTCTTCATAAAAGAAATTTTCTTGGAGACAGTGTCATTGTCAGAATTAGCTAGGCCTAGTTTACCTTTATTCATTTTTCGTCATCTGTCTTGAATTTTGATGCCTAGGAGGGCTGAGTGGCCATGGATCACTGTATAAGGGAAGCCCATTTATAAGTTACATTTGATTTTTATTGAAATAACACCACCAACAACAACAAATAAATGCCCTTCTATCCTCTTCCCTGAAATTCTTTATCATTTGCTAATACATTAAAAGCTATTTATATCTGTTTTAGTGATTGGCAATTTTAATACTCCCTCAACTAAAATGAAGACTTTGTACACAGAAACTACATGATCTGTTTAGAAAGAACTATTTATCTCTTTGTTTTACATCTTACATGATCTTTACCATCTTCGTTCCTCTTTTCTGAGACTAGTGGCAACTAATTGTCAAAGTTTGTCTTAAATTTTATTAGAAAGGTAAGCATATATGTTTAGTCTTCAAGGTGTAGGAAAGATGTTTCAGCCCCGTGAATAAATTTAAAAACAAAATAATATTTGCTTAGGGTGATTTATAAATAAATATGAGGCAACTATTGGTGCCAAGTGTGAACCTTCTCTTTGATTGCTAGTTAAATCAGTCCAGATTTAAACATGTAAACTTCTTGATTTGTATGGAGGAAGACATCTGTATTTGGTTTATTAAAACCTGCTGATGTCTCCAGAACTAAATTTGTTCCTATATAGGCCTCTGGGTAGCTGTAGCTAAAAAGCAGAGATGTATAGTTTTTGCCTGTCTGATTACCTGACTTTCAGCCCTGTACAGGTGTGTAGGAATAAATTAGCATGAGCTACCTCTGATGAGCCACTGCATACATTAACAACAGAGGTGAGGATGTGAAAACATGCTACCTGCCTCCTGTTATCACCTTCTCGGCAGCAACATCCATTTTTCCCATCATTCTCTATGTTTGGAAACTTACAGGGAACTTTTCTAAAGAGAAATTTTCAATAAATGCACATGATTTCGTTACCTTCAAGAAATGAGCCACTTAGCACCAGTTCGAGATAACTATTAGTATATTTGCCTTAATAAAATTAGCTGTCAAATACAGTGTGCTAATTTTCTTCAAGTACAAGAAGAGAACATTTTAAGGCATCAGCCATTTAATTTCCTATATGTTTGCCAATCAAACTGAAACTCTGCTTTTCCAAAAATCTTTTCTAACGTGAAGTTGTACAGGTCCTCTGACTCTTAAATATTAAGGAAGAGATTTCCCCCCTCTCTACTCTATTTGGTTTCACAGTAGAAGCCAGCAGATCAATAGGTCTTTTGTACTTATCTCCATTACTTTCCATCAAAGACAAACTAAATAAATCCCCCTTCTGAGTAACTGCTAGTTTTGCCCTCCTCAAGCAAAACTTTGGTAGTAAGATAAACTTCGGTGTCATTCCTGTCTCTGGGGTTCTTTTTATATACTGGGAGAAGAGCAATGAGCAAAACGGTCTCCTTGTATCATGGGGAGAGACTCTGACAAGCCTAAAGTGAGCTTGGGATCTTCCTAATGATCTCCTGCTGGCCCAGCTGGATGTAAGACAAGCTCATTTAAGCCTCTGCTGACCTTTCAACTCCTCCACTCCAAGAACTACACCAGTCACTTCCACCGTCTTCCAAACTGAGTACCAAATAGACAACAGAGCTTAATGGTGGATGAATGACTTCCTTTTCATGATATAAAGAGATTCTTACGCATTTCTATTGATGAGAGTTATATTAGATCTCTCATTGATACATAGCTTCCTACACACACAGCTTTGACACAGACATGCTTCCTACATACTCCTTATTTTTTGTACCTTCCCTTGAAAGGACTAAGCTATTACTGTTGCCAGCATTATCTTGAAAATTCAGGCAAAAATTGCACTTAGAACAGAATGCACATATTAAGTGCACAGGCAGTGTTTTTCATGATGGCAACACTTGGAAAGGGTTATTTTCCTGATTTCTGCCTCTCTTGGGTCTGCCACCGTTTATTTGACACCCTGGTAGATTTTATTGGTCATAAATATTCTTATACATAATTATTCAAGATACTTGTAGATAATCTTTTCTTTTAAAAAAAAAAACATAGGCCATTCTCACTGAAAGCAGATTGTAAGACTGCGCACATACATTAGCAGTTGATTATATCAGTACTGATGAGGGAGGTTCTCATTTAGGTGAAAGTCTTCTTACCAGTTCTCTCTCACTATGAGTGACCATTTGTTGCAGTAAGAGGAAGGAGGCTTTCCCTTCTCTGTTGAAATTTCTTAGTGAAGTTTGGGCTAGAAAGCATTTTTCTTCTTTTAAAAGCCTCAGAAATAATTTAAATAATTTAAAGTTTTTGCTGCAAGACTCCCACAAGCTTCAAATAAACGAATGTGGCAGAATATGGAAGGAGTTTACACTTGCCAAAAAATTATGTCATAAAAACGGGATTTAGTAATTTTGATTCTTGAGTGCCAAGGTGTGTGTGTGTTGTGTGTGTGTGTGTGTGTGTGTGTGTGTACGTGAATGTGTGAGAAACAGCCTGCAAAAGAAGAGGAATGAATTCCTTTTTTAGGAAAGGACGATTTTTCTTCAGTTACTTAACATAAAACTACACTTTTAAAAAATACCTAGATTTTATGTCCAATGCAAGCTGCTTGAATTAAAACAGGAGTTGTAAATTCCTGGTAAAAAGCTGTTATGCCTGAAGTGTTAGTGATCTTAACTCTAGTACTTTATGGAGTTTATTACTTCTTTTATTAACTAGGGGGAAAAATGTTACCCACTTCTAGTTTAATTCTTTTTCTTGCTTGCTCTAATTATTTTGACTTTACCTTGGGAAAAAAAAAAGCCAAGTGTTTCTAGCTGAACATATATAAGTGATGCTTCAATTTTGCTAGAGCATATATCAATCTGAATTATTACCAGCTATTCAAAAATTATGCTAACGTTCTAATCTAAATGCATCCACATAATGTATATGTGTGTTTATACATAAACATCCACATAAATAAGAATATCAAAAGACAGATCATCCTTAATAGCCAGAATAGACATCTTCATCTTGGAAAGTAATGTATGAAGTTACTTTATCACATTGATGGGAAATTACAAGGTTTTGTAAGTAAAAGGAGACAGATTTGGACAATGAGAACAACAGACATTCAGAGGGAAGCCTCTTTGGTTATATGGCCAGCTGAGGGGGGCCGCTCTGACCCTGCTGCCTTTTTAGTCTGCTCTGTCACTGAGGGGGCACTGGTGGGTCAGTTCGCTCACTAGTAATTGTGTTTTACAGACTTCTAAAGCAATTGGCTCAGTCAGTCCCAATTCAATAAAAGTGGAGAGCAAGAGAGAGAGCACTTTTGTTCTATTTTTTACTTGAAATTATTTCATTCAGCAGTCTGTCTTTTTTATTACCAGGACTTGACATTAGCACTCCAAGCTATATTAGCATCCATTTCAGCAGTTCAGTAATGGTATTAAAAAAACACTTAACTTCAGCGGTGAATGGTTGTATGACAGTACCATAAAAAATCCACATTAAGAAAAAACTCATGTATTTGTCCCAGCAAATTATTTTTCACTTGTTTAACCACTTCAAAACTATGTTCTTGTGATGGGTATTCACGAGGACCTTCTTGTTCTCAGAAGCAGCCAACAGTGGTGCTCTGTTGATGAGGGAATTGGGGAAAGAGGAGAGGGAAATCAGTAGGGAGAAGGTAGGTAAAGATGCTATTTACCCTGTAGTTAGATTACCTTCCATTCATCAGCAGAGATGGAATTGGCAACCTCAGAGCACCCAAGGTGAAATTCTTGGATCCTCATGTATAGCTGGGATTTGATTTTGAACCCAACACTCTCCAAACTTGGGAGCAAAGCCTAACTACTTTGGCACTGCAGTGTGCTCATAAATGACTACATTAGGTTCTAAATTTTGATTAAACATTCAGTAATTAATCAATGGTAGACATGAAGCAGTTGGCAAGGTCCAGAGCTGCAAAATGTTTAAGACATAAAACATTACGAAGTAATTAGAATATGCTCCTTCAAGAGAAGGATTGCCTTCAATAAAGAGGTAAATGATAGCATCCTGTTTATTGTGGACGTAGGCAGCCAGAGCGATATGATAAACTGCTGGAGATACACATATCAGTAATCATCCACATTATTAGTGCCATTAATCATAATTCCAAAAATATGACAGCAGCAGCCAACTTTTTGACCAATTTTGCTTCTGCCTGTTGGCCATTATAACTTTGCTAATAGACTGCAGAGCTCCTGTGCGTGGCAGTTTGCGTTGAGAATAGAAGGTTAATTATATTTGAGCTGCTGATTTTTTCTCTCCTTGGAAAAGGCTTAGCACTTTGACAATCCCAGGAGCTCACTGTTGTTAAACCAGTAAAAGTACCTTTATTGAAATTTTCTTTGTTGGTCAGGAATGAGGAGATGTTTCAAATGAGATACAAGCGCCAGGCTGGGATAGCCGCTAATGTTTCTTGCTCCAAAGTGATCCTGGGGCAGCAAGATGAACTCAGTGGTTTCTTTAGATCACTTTGTTCTCTCATTTCTCCTTTGTAGATGGGTAAAAATTTCAGCACTATGTGGTGGTACACCAGGAAACCCCACAAGATTAGAGGTAGTCTCCATATGTAAGACTAAGAAGTTGGGGGAAGTGATTAATAATATTGAGAGAAATAAGCACCTTTTCAATATAAAAGTCTGCTTTCCCTATGCTTGTGTGAATAAAAAGTAAAAATAATTTCACAAAAATTGAATGTTTCTAAAAATTGAAATGTTCAGTAGCATAGGTACATTGCAGGTTTAGTTAACTGAAATTTTCATGTTTTTGTTGGTAGTTTTAACATCATTTAACCAAAAACATAAATTAGATTTTGTGCATTCTTTTTGTTCATGTATCTTAAGTACTTTCATTTTTAATGTAGAATTCTAGATGAGGCCATAGTTCAATAATAATACTGATGGTCTATGAAATTCTGTCCCTTCCCTTGGGGAACTCATACATCCCTAGTGTTATCTTTTTAAAAGATCTTAAACTAACTGTTTTAGTGATGTAACACATTTGAATATTTAGACATAGGCAGTATCTCCTTTGAAAAAGATTTCAGGAAGAAATTGAGGTTTCATGTTGCACACGTTATTTTTAAAATGGCAGAAAACTTTGAATGTCGAGAAAAATTCATTCCTCTTATTTTAGACATGGTTTCTAAGCTTTCTCATATAAGTCAGACTATAACACAAGGGTTGGAAGACTTGAGGGTTAGTTCATCCAGGGTAAAAAAATATATATAAAACTCAGAATTATAGCTCAGCATCATTTAATTCCTTAAAAGATGCCAGTGTTTATGGCCTTTTTCATACCCACCAATAGTAGTAAACTGAGCACCATATGTGTTGCCTGATCGAGAAAATTTCCAAATGGTGTGAAAACATAACCCTCTTCACAGTGTAGCACACTCCTGTCACGTTACGGTGCAACAGGTACCTATTGAATTCAGTCAGCACCCTGGAGAAGCCTTGATGTTGTCAGATGCAACTCAAAAGTAAAATGGTTAGGGAACAGGGCTGTTCGATATCAATTCTACACTTAACCTGAGCATCCGGCATACACATTTTCCATCTACCAATCTGCCTTCCCAAATGCCATTACTACATTAACATTTTTTATGCATTCCACAGCAATGACAAATTGTTTTCTAACTGTAGCGCCAGATTTAGTATGCGAAAGACACGTTTGCCTCTGCCAACAAACCAATAATTCTCACTAACATCTTCAGAGTTACAACATTTATAAAGTTGCAAAGTGGAGTAAACAAACCATCTGTTTGGCTTTTCCATATATGTCATGCTTTCTTATTAGCATATTACGATTCATTTAGTAAACAAATTTGGTGATTTCGTTCACGTCAAAGTTAGGTCGGAAGCTTGAAGATGATTAACATTGCTGGGACATGCACATTAATACATTGCTTCCTCGGCAAAGTTAAATGGCTTCTCAGGAGAATCGCCCCTTGTTGACAAGATGAGACTGTCAATTTTGTTTGCCTGCCACATTAGGGGCCGTGAGGGGATGGCGGGCTCTGAGAGAGGGGAGTCATGTAGGCAGCATAATTCACTGTGAATTGAGAAAAGAAGTCTAATTCTGATAAATGGTCGACCCCAATACATCCTACCTGTTATTACAACAGACGTGCCGTATCTGTGCAGTAAATTAGCTAAACCCCTAAAGAGTTTGGTGGGAGCTTATCTTCAAGTGAATAATTTGAAAGTAGAGGGAACTGTCTGCGTGACCAGTATGGATGATTTGTTTTATAATGAAAGAGATTGAAGTGACTGAATTTCATACTTTTAATTTGCAAGAATTTGCTTAGCTTTTATTTCTTGCATTTCATATGTACTTCTTTACTTTTGGGGTTTTTTTTTTCAAACATTCACTAAAATTTTACATTCAGTTTGTGTGTGTGTGTGTGTGTGTGTGTGTGTGTGTGTGTTCAGCTCTTCTTCTTTCAGTAGCCTATAGAACAACTACTAGTTTTGCAGAAATGTATACTATAAAAAATGTCATTTAACTCACAGAGCTGTAAGCCTCCTACCATTAATACAAAAATTTGGGAGAGTTAAATACCACAAATAATGTCATAGCAATCCAGAGAAAAAAATTTAGTGAGGGGCACAGGTTTTAATTTTTCATTTCTGTGGATTTGGATAGATGATACACATTTCTATTCAGCAGTATTGTTGATTCAGTATCCCACAGTACATTCAAATCTGGCAGCTAGGTTTCTCCAGATTGGTTATAAATTTATTTCTCTATCCCCATATATACACATACACACACACATCATATATAGGATATGTTTTGTGTACATCACTGACATTCTGGACAGTATAATTTGAGAAGTGTGTGTGTGTGGCAGAGGTGAACAAGAAAATAAAGACAAAAACTAATCCAAAATGAAGCCTCAATTCCATTTCACCTGAAATATGGTAATTAATTAATTATCAAGTATTTTTTTTAAGTTTAGAATGGCTCAAAACTGATTAAGAATTTAGAGTTAGATATTGGACTTCTCATGTAACCTATGGCTTAATTCACTATATTCAGTTTTGACTACTACATTCTGATTTCTAATTTGGGTATGAACCTTTTTTCTTTAAAAAAAAAAGTTCTTTCCCTATATATCAAAGTCAATGTTAAAACCTCAAAAACACTTTTTCTTTTAAATGTTTTTAACTTTAATTTTTATGAGTCAAGTATTACATTAAGTGGGCATTAGAGCAAGAGAGACATGAGAAAGGAACTGCCCAGCAAGGCTTACTTTCTCTCACTTGCATTTACTTAACTGTGTTTGATGAATTTGGTGTCTTCTGTGGTTGCATGGTAGTGTTTTCTTTTTTAAATTGAGATATAACTGACATCAGTAAAATTTTTATTAAAGAAACAGAAAAGGAATGGTGTCCCCTTTAGTCCAGTTAGAGTACTTCCAGTCAACATGTCAAGGAGTTAATACTGGTTTTATGACCTCCCCTACCCAAGGCTTCATTACTTTTTTCTCTTAAGAAGAGTCTTAGTTTTCAAAAGACATTTGGTAAACTCATAGTGTGGAGGGAATAGGAAAGAATACAGAGATTCAGAGGAAGCAGTTGTAATTCCAAGCACACCCCAAGTTATAGGACTAGTTCATGCCTTAATTATATAGCATTGCCATGCACCACACTGGAGTATTAATAGGGTCAGAATTACCTTTTGCTATTACCAGTGTCTTTTCTTACTCAGTTCTGTGCTTCCAGTCTTGGGATCATTGTTTTTTCTTTTCCTCAATGTATTTTGGGAAAAGCTTCTTCAAGACTTGTGCATACGATTGATTGAAGGCCAATAAAAGTACTTTCAAGTGTCTCCTGTGTGCAAAGTATTCTTTACTGCAGGAGACTGGAGATTGAATGAGATTTAATTTGTGTTCTTCTTGAAAGTGACTATCTTGGGGCTACATTTTGGACTCCTCTCTTGTGAGTGCTACTGTGTCCTCCTTAACACCAGATCCCTAGTAAGACCAGATCCTTACCCTTTCTACCTAGGAGCTCATCTTCGCTCTCCATCCCAGTAATTTGTTTTTTTTCTGTGAGAGGAATATGCATCTGAATATAGGCATCCCTACCTAATCAAAGCAAATAGAAAGAATTTTCATGCTAGGTATGTTCTTATATAATGAGTTCTAATACAATCTATATTTTTGTTCATGATTATTTCTCTTTTCTGGAGATGTATATTCACAGTAAGTCTGCTTCTAGAAAAACCATCTCTGTCTCTGGAATGCTCAGAATTGGTTCCTTCATAGATTCCTCCTTCCACTTACTACACACTGCTTCCTCTACTAGACGTCCTTCTCCTATTTCCAGCACTTTCTGGCTTTCCTCTCATTTTAGGATCCTGTTTTCATCATCTAATGATCAGTAGGCATGAGTTCTTTCTGTGTCTCTTCCATATTCCATTTTTTTTTGCTCCTTTAATTTTGCTGATCTAAATAAACTTGTAAATTGCTGTTAACCCTAGGTCTTTGTGTCTCCTCATGAGGACAGTGTTTTATGACAATTAATGGTTTGGATCGACTGATTCCAGAGTCCAACAATAGGTCTTTGTTACGATCAAATGCTGCCTTTTGTCTACTCGGTAGAGACTGAACCTAACCTCTTGAGGAACAGGATCAGTACTCTCTAAAGAATATGTCTATCTTGTTTCTCTCCTTCTCTCGCTTTTCCTCTTTCTACCCTAGAAATACTGGGTGCATCTGTTAGAAAATCTCCAAGCCCGCTATGATGAGAGTGAATGAGCAGACTTTCCAAAGCCTGTTCTTCCCATCCCCACTTCAAGTGTTGTGCATATGGTATTTAGGATGATTATTAAACAAAAATGAAGTAGATTAAGAAATGAGCATAAAAGAATCAATTCTCTTGAACTGTGGTTGCATAATGGAAATCGACTACCATGAATGAACCCGTGTACTGAAGTTATGAACAGCAGAGCTAATGCACTGCCATGAGTTCATCTTTATTATTGCATTACACCTGAATCAATTGATAAAGTAGCCTTTTTTTTAAGCAAGGGATAGCACTTAATTGAATAAAAGTCAATGTAATTATATTAGCAGAGGCCAACAGTACTGCTGACAGCGGAAAAGGGACACTCTTGAACAGAGTGCCAGAGCTAGTCTACACATTTCTGCACATCGTTTGGTTGACAGATATTGAGGGCTGGTACATCGTCTAATTAGATTACAGATTTCTATTGCTGTAAGTGAGAAATGAAGAGAAACTTCTCTTCCTGGTAACATATCAGTAGAGACGTGTAATTTCACAAGTCATCTTAGGAAAGAAGTGTCCATCTGGGTGATGAGTGTGTCCTTTTATTAATGTTAATTTATTCTTCCTTATTCAGTGTGTCTTGATGTGACTGCTGTGTGTCTGGCTGCTGTTTTCTCAGCAGTGAATCTAGGAAGTGGTAACTGCAGATGTGTGAGAAGCAACAGAGTTCTAGATTACAGTCATCGCATGTGTGCTTGTGAAATGTGTGCTTGTGAAATTAAGAAAGCGGGGAGGGTGTTAAAAATAATACACAGGGGTAGGATTTCGTGGGCCACATACGGTTGGCAGATTGTTTTGTCAACAGAGTAATTTTACGTAGTGTAACTGTTTCCACATTCTTATAACTCTGGGGGTGTCACACCCGCATGTCAGGGTAGGCATTTCCTGCACTCTGCTTAGCACCCTGCACTTGGTGTCATCTGCCATCTGACACCAAGGAAACAGGAGCAACAGCGTCAGAGCAGGGACTGTGGGGACAGCTTCTGTTTAACACTACGTATTTGCACACTGCATGCGTCTGAGTAGAACTCATTTATGGATGATGATGATGCTGTGAATTTGGTTTATCTCAATTCGATTTATGATTTTTGGATGGTACAGCTGATCTGAAAATCATCAAGACAGCATATGAGATGATCGCTTATGACAGAAATGATTTTGTGATCAGAACATTTTAAATCCCTATTTTATTGTTTACGTTTTTTTAAACCAGATGTCTAGAATGTGAATTTGTTTTCTCTCTCTCTCTTTCTCTCTCTTTTTCTCTGTCTCTCATTCTTGCTTTCTTTTGTGATCGATTTAGCAAAAGATTAGAAAGCTGATCTTATTATCACAAGGTAAGCTCAGCCTTCCTAAGTGCAGTGTGGAGAGGGCTGCCGCCCCTCTGCCCCTTAACACCCAGAGTGCTAAATATTGTCTTGTGTGGAAAGGTGGAGAAGTCTTTCCTACCTTTCTTGTCTCTGAGGCACATACCTCTCAACCATCTCTAAGAAAATTAGCCATGCTTGTCACCAAATGGAGTGACTCATTTTGGTCTTTCATACGTTTTAATTATAATCAAGAGGTCTGTTGAATGTTACACTGGCCATTCTAGGTCATTTCTATTATCACAATTACTTCTTCAAGATGGAGAGCTTCTGCATTCCGGAGAAGCTTTTATGTATCTGTGTATTTATTTATTGGTTTATTTTTTGGAAGGGTAAGCCTTCAATTTAGGTACTTGTCAAACATATGAGAATTGCAGGTGGAGAGAGGTATATGCCCAAGAGCACTTTAAAAATAAATGGGGGATGTAAATACAAAGGCAATGTTTTCAGATAGATAATAACATATCAGGCTTTGTAAATCATGACATCCGGATCTATGGATGCTGTGGGACAAATCCTGCCTTTTTTTTTTTTTTAACACAAGCAAAGCACTTAGTACAGTAAAAGTTTTGCTTGTCTAAGAAATACACATTCAGTTGTTAAAATAGAGGGACTGTTTATTGTGCTTATTAATTTGGGGGGTATTTATTGTGTGGGTTTTTTTTCTTTTTTTGTCCTTTGGGTTTTTTTCTGTTGTTAAGGGTGATTTTTTTAAGTGGTGGGTGGGTTTTATTTTAAAAATCAATTTCTGTTTTTCAGGTTTTGTTTTAAAGGATTACATTTTAAAAGTTGAATTATTTGATGAAAGCATGTTCAACTCTAAAAGGCAGCAGTTTCTGAAAATTAAGTCTTTTACTATTAGATTAGTTGAGATCCCACATTGTTTTGAGGAAAGGGATTTATGATAGTCTGTAACCCTATTTCAAATTACTAATCTGTAAAACTAAATCTTTCCTACATAAAACTTGAAGTGCAGGAAGGGGAGGGGGAAAGATTTCATTATTTTTTGAAATTTAAACTGAAATTATCTAGAGCATTTACTTTTTTTAAAAAGTGATCTTTTTTATACCTCTAAATAAAGCACTATAGGACAAAAAGAGCTTGTTTTGCTTTGTGTTTCTTTTTTTTTAGGTGTAAATTCAAATTATTCCGTTTAGACAGCAGAAAGTTTCCATTCTTTTATCCTATTTAATATATTCTGAAATCTCTGCTGTGAGATTCTCTGCAGCTGATGCTGCTACCTACTAAAGCTAACAGAACTTTTTTTTCATTGAGAAAAAGGTGCATGGGCTTGCATTCATCCTACCATTGAAGAATTTTACTCTTCTAAAAATGTTAATGAAAAGTTCCCCTGATTGCTGCTCCCCACTACCACTTACTCCCAAATTCCGAGGATGTAGGGAAATGTTTGCTTTCATAATGGTGTAATTAGCAATGAATGTGCTTATTTGATGCCTGGTGGAAGCTGAATCAATTTTAAAATGCTCTCCTTTTTCTCACCCCTCCCCACTCCCTCTACACCTACCCCCCCCTTCCCTCTTGTTTTCCTAGACATAGTGCCAACATAAACCTGCATCGCAAACTGTTGACCAAAGAACTCGATGACATGGGCCTGGACTCAGCGCAGCCTTCTCTTAGCAAGGGCCTCCGGGATGAATTTTTGATGAAGATCTATGGTGCCCAGCACCCCTTGGGGCTCGATGTCAGGGAAGACGCCTCCTCTCCCGCAGGGACTGAAGACTCCCACCTGAACGGGTACGGGAGAGGCATGGCGGAGGACTACATGGTCCTTGACCTGAGCACCACCTCCAGCCTGCAGTCCAGCAGCAGCATCCATTCTTCCCGAGAATCCGACGCAGGCAGCGACGAGGGGATTCTTCTCGACGACATTGACGGGGCGAGTGACAGTGGGGAGTCAGCACACAAGGCCGAGGCCCCTGCCCTCCCTGGCAGTCTAGGGGCTGAAGTTTCAGGATCTCTGATGTTCAACAGCTTGTCCGGGAGCAATGGTGGGATCATGTGCAACATTTGCCACAAAATGTACAGCAACAAGGGGACTCTGAGAGTGCACTACAAAACTGTGCATTTACGAGAAATGCACAAGTGCAAAGTCCCTGGTTGCAATATGATGTTCTCCTCTGTGCGAAGCCGAAACCGGCACAGTCAGAACCCTAATCTCCATAAAAACATTCCCTTCACTTCAGTAGATTAGTCTCAGAACGGACACTACAAATGCCAGCTCTCACCAGATGGCCTACATGTTTGAACTGCCATAGTCAGTGTGTGCTTGTGTACCTGGGTGTATGTGTATGTGTGTGTGTGTGTATACACGCGTACCCCTCTGTATCTACATGTATACACACACACACACACACACACACACACACACATTTTCTTTTCTTTAGATATAAGAAGATAAACACTAGGTGCTTTTGAAATTGTTTTTCTTTTTCCTTTATAGTTTTGGGAAAGGGGTGGGATCTTTCATTTGGGGGTGAAAACAAAGTACCCTTAAAATACACATACACACACACACGCACACATATAAAGTGTGCAACTGGCCCAAATTCTGACAGAATAAGAATTCTTGGTCCTCTGCAAAGGGACAGTTTGTTGTACCCATGACTGTTGCCTGCAAAAAAATAAAAGGGAAAAAAAAGAAAAAAGAAACAAAAAAGGAACTTCTTATAGTTGTCTTTTGTGAACTTTAAGGTTTTGAGAGAATCTTCAATTAAAGCATGGCAGATTCACCTGTAAATATTTAGCCTTGAGAGGCCAATGATGTAAAGCAATTGTATTGATGGTTGTTTAACTCTTTTGTTTAATTTTACAGTTACATCCAGCTGTTAGATATGCAGGAAAAAAAAATAGTTTGCTGGCTAGCTCTATTCATTTATGTTAGCATTAATGCACATTTCTTTTAAAAAAAGACAAAAAAAAAAACCATGGTCTTGTTTTTACTACCTGCTAGATAGAGTGATAAGGAGGTGCTGGCATGCTTTACAGCACAGATCTGATTTTTTAAAATGTCCTGTACTAGTACATAAACCCAGTCATGCACTTTTTTTCATACACTACAAGGGGACGTGTAATATCCATGCTTCTTTTTTATCCTTAAACTATTGCCATACTTCAAGTAAGTGTCTTTTTAAAAAAAATTCACTTGTATAAAAATGGTCTGGTCAGTATAGGGCACAAATGCCAAACAAAAGTATTAGTGTTAACACAAAACTGCCAACTTTGCACAAGTTTCCAGAAAAGAAAATACAATTAGTCACTCAACATAACCACAGGCCAATTTGTCGGCCACCAGAAAACCGCTTTAAAAAAAAAAAACACTTGGTGATTCTTTCAAGTGCCGAATGTTATTAGAATCAACATTGCATCCTTCTTGCTTATATGTTAAGTTACATAAAAGGAAAACAAAATTATGTGGTGTGAAACAGCCAAGGCATTTATTCTTCAGAGGCAGGGTAATATTTCAGGATACAAAAGCCCAAATTACTCACTATGGAACAAAGCTGAATGCAGTAACAGTGTTGAACACTCATTTGCAGGACCTACCCCTTCTCCTTTAAAAAGAAAGCAAAGTCTGAACTGGGTTGGTCTGTTGTATGGCTGTGTAATTCGTTGCAAGTTCTGCAGTAGTCCTATGATTCAGGCCTGTCTGATAGACAAAATCAAAAGACAGTTTCACAGCAGCAGTACTTGGAAGCTTTGAAAACATGTGCTGAACTTGAATTGAGCAACACTCCTTTCTGAAAAGCCAGACGAAGGGGGGTTTAAAATAGGATCTCTCACTGTTGAGTGTTTTGTGTTTCCCCACATGATTTGTCAGAGAGAAATGAAAGCAAGCCTGAAACCAAGCAATTGAGAGTGAGAAAGAGGGGGAGGCGATTCTCCAAACCTTTTTTGTTTTGTTTTGTTTTGTTTCCGATGTTTACACATGTTGCCTGAGCTGGTTAACCACATGGGCAGCCCTCAGCTACCACAACATACTCACTAAATGATGATATTTACTCAAGTTCAGTCTGCAGCCAAAACCATTAGGATGTGCACTGCAGACTGTGTTTTGTTGTCTTTTTTTTCTTTTTTTTTAAGGTGGGGGTGGGGGGGGAGACAGATAAACAAGGAATATTTTGTCTAACAGTACACAATAATTTAAAGAGAATGTATTTCTTTTCTGCATTTAGTGGCCTCAAACATTTCTCTCATCAGTCTAAAAGTTAGAAATGCCCCTTTTGTTTTAATTTTGCATGTTTCCATTTTTCATATGTTTTGTAATTATTTTTTTCTATGTTCACATCAGCATTCACTTCCGTTAAATTTGCCAAAGGAAACTGTTAATATGTTTCTGTTGTTATTATTCCTGTAGGATTTATTGTACCTCACAGTATTTATTGTTTCCAAAAATAAGCATCATTAGTTGAGGATTCAGTATTTTTATTTGTAAAAATTTCAGAAACAGTAGATTCTTAAAGATAAGCTAGACTTGTCTAGAAGCTTCATCTTCTCATCTCCTTCAGAGGATACTATGGGGTTCATTTAATTCACTTTGTTCTCCAGTGAGGAAAGACCAAAAGTATTTGCATTACAAAAGAAACCATATCAAACACTATGTCTGTTAAATGACAAATGTTTACGGTAAAAAGCTGAGGAATTAGTAATAACCATTTTTGTTTTCTTGTACCTTTGAATTCCCCAAAGTCTTAATTGCTTTATTTTGGTGTTGTGTTAAATGGAATAGACAGAGATGTTTTCCTTTGTTTTATACCATATAAGACTATGTACAGTATGTTTGTGAAAAACTGAACTAGAATAATGAAAGTTTGTTTGCAAACATTTTGGTCCTCTTAGCGTTCTCTGTGTTGCGCTGTTGCTCCATTACCAAATGATTTGATTCAAAAAGGGTGGAAAAAAAATTTTTAGTATCCCAACAAAAGATTATGGAAACACTAGCTGTTGGACTGTGGTAGGCTGAATTACACCTAGCTTTATGAAAATAACACATTTTTATTTCAGTGTTTCTAAAGTTACACTGTTGGTTGAGATATTAGAACTCATCTTGTACAGAATCAGTGTTTTGTCTGTTTAATGTCAACTCAAAGGTCACATAGCCCTAGTGAGTGGATTCCATAGCTGTCAGCAGGTCACATCAGTAAATGAACCAGGCTTAGAACAAATGTTTGTTACTTGCCACAAACTGGGCTAATGTGAAGACCCAGTTAGAACAGTCCAGAAGTAATGAGGTTCTCAATCTAGAATTTCCCTTGCTGGGAAACTTGAATGTGTTCACCTGCGTTTTGTCAGAGAAATGGCAATGAGTCCTGGGCAACTGGCTTTTTTTAAGTATCTCCCCTATTTGCTACTACTTTTGTGCCTCAAGTGCCCAGATGTCATGGCGGCCTTCTAAATGGGTGAATAACACTTCCCAATATAGAGCCTGTTTGCTTAAAAGGAAACGGGGGGTGGATGGAAACGGTACATGAAATGTAAAATTAGGAACTGCATGGTGCTTCCCGTCCCAAAGTGTTGCTTGTTCTTGGGTATGCACCTGAGTGCAATGTTTGACTTAACTGTAAACCTAGTTAAGATGGTGACCCCAAGGCTTACTTGCAGACAGGAAGGAGAAAGAGATCAGCATTTTAATCAAGGGGCCCTTCATCTTTGTATGCTCCTACTCGTTTGTTTCTTCATAGGAGTTTTCTTTTGTGAAACAGTTTCTCTCGAGCTGCATCCGTTCTATGCTGACTGAAAATTAATAGCGATGCAGATTTTCATCCAAGCAGCTTTTTCCACATTTGATTGATTTTAACCACAGTTTTGTCACAGGTAGAAAATGAGGCAGTATTATTAATGTGCATGTTCACTAGCTGATGTTGAAACTCACTGTTTTGATCATTCTAAACTATGTTTATGTACATATCAGAAAGGCTTAGTCTGCTTTAGGGAATATCTGCATGCTTATGGAGGGGGACGACAAAGAGCAAGAGAAAGGATAGATAGTAATTTGGTTTTTAAAATGTGATTAAAAAGCTTGATATTCTTTGTTCTGATAGGAATTGTATTGAGATAAGTGAACCCAGTGTAACGCATCTCAGATCTTAGTCTAGCTGTCCAATTCAGCCTGATGGTTTTTAAAGGTTTGAAGGTATTAATGTTTTCCTTCTCAACGTGACAAACATCTTTTTTGAAAATGTTTTTAGCACAATGGTGCCACTGTCCTTGTAGTGTGATTTCTGTGGTCATGAATTTCCAGGCCCTTCCAGTAAGAGGAGAAAGACACTTAACTGGTTAATAGCCCTGTTAGTGTATACATCGCTCTTAGAAAAGAGAAAAAACTTCAAATATACTAAGAATAGGGTATTCTAGAGGCATTCTCCCCATTTTACTCAGGAGAAACCATGCCCTAGAGTCCCACCAAATAAAAGGTGACCTTTTGTTCCCCTTCCATCTACACACCCCAGATGTGTACCAACCAAACAAGAAAAGGAGAATGGGGGCCATTAAAACATAAAGAAGCCAGTAACCAGATTGAGGTGGACATACCTGGTGTGTTAGTGCTGGATTAGACTGACTGACAGTAAACAAAATTCAACTGTAATAGGACACACTAACAAACCAGTCATCCGAAAGAACCTTTCTTTTATCCTCTGGGCACACCCCCTTTCTTAACTTCTAAACAATTAGAACAAATGTCATCTAAAAAAAATCTTCCAACTATTCAAATTAGAGGATGTTGCCTTTCCCTCCCATTCTTTGCTTTTTAATGGAAGGGGTCTAAGTGTATAAGGAAGGCATAAAAGGCAGGTACCAAAAAAGACTGGTGGGAATGAGGTTTTCCAAAAGCAGAGCAAGGGATACTGAGTAGGGAATAGGAACCTGCCCTGGTTGGGGGTAGCTGGGAAAGAAAATACCGAATCAACTGGAAGTGTTTGTTCAAAATGAAAGTCTAGTACAATTCTGCCCAACAGTGGGTGAGAGCATCTCGCACTGCCCCACAGAGTTCTCCCTGTGACAGGTGTGTCACTGCACCCCCGTCTGAGGAAGAGGGGAAAGCAAAGAAAACTCATGGAATAACTGAGGGTCCTTATGGGTCAGAAGAGCCAACGGAAGTTGTGGGGTTTTTTTTTTCCTTTGTTTTTGGTTTTGAGGGATGCTGGAGTCCCTCAGGGGAGCAAAAATAAGTGATGGGTCACCTAGGGTATAGAAAAAGCCAGTGGTCAAACTGAGCCTGGTCTTAAATGTCTTTTGTCCATCATTAGTTTTGCCTGCCCCTGTAGCCATGACTGTAATGCCACTTGGCTAAAGACTTCTTGATCAGAATATGAGCTCATTTACCTTCCTATGAAACGTTCAGAGTAGCTTTCCTGTTTTCATGTTTTCCCTCAAAGCTAAACCATGTGCTAGTCTAGCTCATGTTAATATTAAGACCATACCTGATGGGTTTCAGAGTCATTTTCCTATTCCCTATAGTTGGAGAGTTGCTCCCCAGAAATGGTAACTTTGAATTAGTAAATCCAGCTGTAAAACTGACCAATTAGTCCGTCGTCACTCTGGCCCAAATGTCCATCCTTCCTTGTGTCCTTCCGTCATCCCCATTCTTTCCACATCTTGCACAAGTTGATGCTTGTGCTCATGCGGCAATAACCGGACATCAAATACCATCTTTTGGCATTTGTTGAAAACTCCAAATGCCTAATAATGGGTTTTTTTAATGAGCATTTTTACAAGTACACCGAATTGGATCAGCATTATTGTTCATTATAATGCTATATATATTTTTGAAGCAGCATACTGTAGTCCTTATAAAACTATATTCTCTAAAGTGTTACTGTAAATTCATTTGACCTTTACTGCAAAGAAAAAAAAATCTTTTTTATATAAAGTATCAAGACAAGGCTCAGTTTGTAACAAATAGTGGACCATTACAGAAGAGGAAAGGAAAAAGCTGGGACTGAGCAGTGAGAAGCTTCAGTTCAATTTCACCTCATATCTTTCTAATAACTTACTTGTCACTTTATTACCTTCCAGTAATGTGAATGCTGCTGACAAGACTGTCACACTAACAGCAGACAACACCCTCTCTGCTTCAGCCCCAGCTCTCCTGGCTACTTATTGCCCTGGCCCTGAAGGGACACAAACTAATAGTGTGCTTTCCAGTTCAGCACTTGGCCATCAAATATAAAAGGATGCGTAATTGCCTGTTTATCCCTTGTGAAGGGGAAATTGAGTACAAGGACTCAGCTTTCCCACTGAGTTCCCTGATGTACACACACACACACACACACACACACACGTTCACAACTCTCTCTTTCTCTTCCTCCCTCCCTCCCTCCCTCCGTCTTTCCCTCTTCTCTTCCTCCTTCTTGCTTCTCTGCTTCCCTCCCTCCCCTCCCAACACACAAGCACACGCCTACAGAACTGCATCTTTGGTGAGCCCAAGGCTGCCTCACAATGCCCTCTCCAGCTATTAAGTGGACAGTAACAAGATGACTTCTTAAATAAAGGGTCAGCAAAGAGACCCTGTGACAGAATTCTTTCTCTTTAGAATCTTAAGTATTGCAATTCCATGCCCACTCATTGGAGGACATAGGGTATGGCCCTACAACTAGCAAAACTTCCCATAAGTCAGTGGCATGGGAAGATTAGATCACCCCATATTCTGGAAGGAAAGCATTAGAATATTTTTCTTTCCCTTCACAAAGTGCACGTGTTGGAAACAGATTAGTTGCGCCTGGTGGTAAAAAGTTGTAGCTTTGGCAGCCAACCATTGGTCTAAATGTACATGTGCATCTTGAAATGACAACCTCCAAACGCATAGTGTAACATGACAGATTAACCTTCATTTTGTTACACTGGACTGACAATCTAAAAAAAAAAAAAAAGTGGCGGGGAGGGGGGAGCATGGGGCTTGTTACTTTAATCACTAAAACAGGGACTACCCTATATGTAAAAGGTAAAATTTTTCCACTTTGAGAGAATGTTGGTTAACTCCAAGTTCTGTGAGCTTTACAAAATTAAGTGACAAGGGTATAAAAGGTACAAAATACGAATACATGAACATGCTGGATTCCAAAATACCTTGAGCGCAAATTATGTGTACATATTAGCTACTATTTTGGTATAGTGAACTCTTTTGATCTACTAAAACGACAGCTGAGAAGTGGCTAGTTAGTGACCACATGAAGCGCAAGATCAATCCGATCGGCGCGTCTTCCTTACGGAACCTGGGGACCACATGCTTCCTTCCAGAACCTCTGGCGTCAGGTCTGACAGAGGTGTTGGCGCTGCAGTCACATTGCAGATATATTTGTCAATATAATGAGACTCCTGCAGGTGTCATTTTGATGTGAACATTTAGAAAGAGAAAAGCCACAGACTCAAAAAGTTCTTGTTGACAAACTTGTGCAAAATAATTTCATTAACCAGTCCGAGGACTGGGAAGAAAAGCACTTTGAACAAGGATTCTTGGGGTCAGAAAAAAAGCAGTTGACTTGATGTTTTCTAAGTTCCCCCAAAATGTATGTAGTACAATCATTTATCAAACATCGTCCTAGAATCTTAAATTATTTAAAAACTCCGTTGCCAAAATTGCACAGAATCTGCTTAACTAATATTAGCTTTTCCCCTTAAAATAACAGGGATGCTTGAGGACATTTCTAATTTTCTTAATGCTTTTTTTTTAGTTTCATTTTTAAAAAAGAATCTTTGAAGGGAAGGAAGAGCAGATAGAAGGTATTTTAAACAAAAATGGAGAGAAGTAGATAGTATAAAAATATATTTGTTGAAGAGAGATAGTATCTAAGTGCTATACCGAGACTTTATAAGGCTTCCTGTTGCCAAATGTGATGTTGAAATAATGCACAATGAAGATGGCAAATTAATCCACTATTAACCGGCCCTGCCCGCTTCTGTCGCAGAACGCGAGGATGGAGAGGTGACTCTGGGGAGACCCTGGATAAGTGAGAGAGGCCCTCCCACCTGGCCCTGCAAGTGTTTTCCAAAAGAGAGGGAGAAACCTCCACCCTCTTGGTAGTTCCATCTGCAAGGTGAACTGACCTGGTGCACTGTCAGTGGGAGCCTCGCTGCCTTCCACGCTGGGAGACAAAGCATCCCCGCCCCCCGTGAATCAGTGCCATAACCCTGAGAAGCACTGATTCAGGAGGGATGATGCTCCTGAACTCCCAATGTGCTGACTTAATAGGTTCACCTGAAATGTATAAACCAAGGTTGATTGTTTTTTTTTTTTTCATCTACTGCTCAATTTGGAGCATTTTTGCATGTCTATGTACAGAGTAATCCATTCCTCTCATTGCCTATCTTAATCTCCCCTGACTTTTCCATTATCTTTCCACTCCCGCCCTTTGCTCTTCTTCTGATCTCACCACCCCCCTTGAAAAATATCTTTTCTGAAGCAAGAAGGTAGAACACTCCCCCCTTCGTCCTGATTTTAATCTCCTTGGAAACATTTGTGTGTTCTACCCTGTCCAGGGTTTACATAACATGAATTAAGTGAATGAGATGTTCTAGTATTATGTATTAACCTGATATGACTATCTAAGATTTATAATATATGGTGCACTCGCTTTCCTGTGCAAACTTTGGTTCAGCTGCCCTGCAGAGGAATCTCACCATTTTCCTACCAGTGCCAGTAAAAAAAAAAAAAAGAAAAGAAAAGAAAAAGAAAAGTGCAGGAGAGCTAAATGTGGGTAGGTGGAGGTCAGAGGGTCAAGGAAATTTGAGGAACCAGGAGAAGGCGCTTTAGTAAAGTCGGCCTCATTTCTCTTGTCCTTTCATACTGGGAGAAATTGTTTAATTTCCAGACCAGACTTTGGTCTGAGGTCACCTGGGCCTTTCCTTAAAGATGGAGGCCAGTTGGGACTCTGGGAAAGAAAGCTCTCTGTTCTCTCCTGAGGATCATGCACTAGTCTTTCAAGAACTAGCACGATCCCTCACACAGTTGGGAGAACACATAACTTTCTAATTCACCCCAAACCCACCGCTGTGTCTCAGTAACAAAAACATTTGACTCAACCTGCATATTTGACAGCAAGAGTGGCCAAAGGGAATGGAAATATCTTGAGGAAAAGAAATTTTCACCAAGATATGTCCTCTCTCTCCCCCCCAAGTTGGGGATCTATGCGTTTTTTGTTTATGTTGTTCTCATCTACATCAAACCAGTCTCTTCTGCTAAATGAAGCCTGTCGCAGAACCAAAGTCTGTACTACAAATGGTAGCTGCACCAACGGACGGGGACAGCTCGCATCACCCTGATGTAATATTCGTGACGTCGGTAGCTTCATAAATACTGTATGTACTTTGAACAAGGGTTTTTGTTTTGTTTTGCTTTGCTTTTTGGTTTGTTTTGATTAGTAGTCTAAGGGGATTAAAAGTTTTTTATTTACTACTCCCTTTGTTCTATTTTCTGTATGATAACTGTCTACAGTATGTCTTTTGCATAAAATGCATAAGGGTTTGGGGCTGTAAATGGAATTTTATTCATATTTTGTCCAAATACCTCTTGTAATTTGTATCAGAATTCTTGTACAATTTTTATATTAAAGATTTATCAGTCACTGACCTCTTCTTCCCTTCTTGATTTGAAGAAACCTCAGCAAACTCCAATAGTCCTTTACAAAATACACTTAGTAACACTTCAGCTCACACGGTAATTCACCCTGTAGAAGCACACTTGTTGTGTAACTCACAGTCAGTCTCCTATTTGGACTGAATCCTGGTTTTATTGAATACATTTCTTAGGAAGATGAAACTCATCTCTTGCTCAGATGACAAAGCTGAGTCAGAGCTATGAAGATACCAGCCAGTCCTGATAGAGCCCAGCAAACACTGCCCGGAGTCTTCCTCATCAAAGATGAGGATGACTTTTCTGCGTCTCTCCAGAATTCCTTTTCCCTGAAGCCCTCTGCCCAAGCTCTTTTAGGGAAAGAAAGACCATAAGGAAGAACTTAAACATCTTTGCAACCTAGCTTCCTACAGATAAATTTTCTTCCCTCCCCCACCCTTTGAAATCTGTGGACGGCAGCCAGCAGGATGATGACTTTATATATTTTTCAGACTAAATGCTTGTGTTTCAGTTTACATTCCCTGGGCAGTGGTTTTCTGCAGATTGTGCTTGTTATAATCTAGAAATAAAACTAGCAGATGGAAAGATGTCATAATCGGTGACATTTCCTCCCCCTGTCATACTGCTTGAGGGACAATGGGAAGAAGCATAGAGAAGATGTATTTGACTCAGCATTGTCTACTATCACCCCCACCTCTTACACCAATCTTAGCTAAAAATGTGGCTAATCCAGACTAACTTTTCCGGGAGTCTCCTTTCCCAGTGGGTATTTTCTGTTCTCCATCCCTTGGGCTGGATTTGCCCATCTCCCCAGTACGTTCCACCCACTTCACCAATTTCCTCTGGCCCATCAGCAGGGAAGTGAGCTACCCAGACTCTATAGCACCACCCTCCCCCCACAAGGCCTCTGGTTAGCAAAGGGCTAGATGGGCTGTTCCTACCAGTCTGACCATCATCAGGCTCATGGTGAGGAACTGTCCAGCCAGCCTCAGACACCACGGACTAAGGGGCCCACCCAAGGCAGCTGGGGTGCCAACCACCAAGCCTTGATGGCATCTCCCTTCTTGATTTCCTTTGAGCACCCATAGATGGGTTTGGGGGTAAGGGCAAAGAAATGAAAGGTTAAACAACTTTGGAGAAGTCAACCTCCATTGGCGCAGGTGGTTATTAAATGTCACGAATGTATTAACACACTCCTGCAGGGAATCGAAGCATAATTATGATCTTTTCATCTGTCACAACACATCTGCAACTGGCAAGAATTCTCCCTCAAACAGCTCCTTCTTCTTAAAAAAAAAAGTTGTTTCAAATGTTACTAAATGGTAGAAATCCTCCCATTTAGCAAAGAGGCACCCATGAAGACAGTTCTTGGCACAAAGCTAATCAAACTGCCTAGGTTGCGGCCAGTTGCTCTCCTGAGCCACTGGAAGGCTTGCCGTCTGCTAGTTTGTCCCGTGTCAGTTGACAATATGACAGTAGATTAAGTGCTACTAATTTAATAAAGCTGCTCTGAGGACAGGCCTGATCTATCAATGAAGACCAGAGAGGATCGCATTGGTGGGGGCTCGGGAGGGGCAGCTGAGAATATTGAATTGCCTCAAGTAATACTGGGGGGGAAATCTATCGACCCTCAGTAAGGCACAGTTATTTTTAGTCACCTGACTCTCCGGCACCCAATCATTACCCATATTCATCAGAGACATATAATGAACAGAGGTATTGATTAACAGGGCTAGCTGAAGAGATTTCCCAACAGTGCTAGTTCACATTGATAGGTCTCCAATGGGAATACAGTCCACGCAGCCCTGGAACATAACTTATTGTGTTCTAGGTCCTTCCATTGATTTTATTCTGTGGGGGGCTGGGGGAGGGACAGCCTTGCACATAGTGGTGCTCCCTTGACGTTTCGCTGAAAGCTTCCTTGGAAAAAAATAAAGAAGAAGAAAACCAACTCCCTGCAACAGTCAACAAGTACACAGCCCTGCTCTGTTTTCTGCTTCTATCCGGGCTGGCTCTCCCACCTCATCTTTGATTGCTGTGTGTGTTACCCTGATTTACAGAAATGTGCTCAAAGCTGAGACATGCCAGTCAGAGTGCAGAGCCATCAGGCATACAAAGCCTGTCCTCCCCTAAAGATCAACATATGGCTTCGGGAAATTATCGTGTTCGGCTAATTGCACCAAGTTGGCATGGTAGGAACATAATGAGTCCCGGTTTCAGCATGCTGACCCCAAACCCAGTGATGCCAGCACACAGTAACTTTCCAAGCATTTTGCCTCATGGCAGGAATCCTCATTGAGCTGCTGTTTGCAAAAGGCATTTGGTTAGATTCCTAGCGTGCGCCCTGGTCCTGCGCTGCCGCGTTCCAATCCTACGAGAGAGTTTGCTGTGCTGTTCACAGGGGCACTTGGCCTTCCAGAGAACTAGTGGTGACCCAAATGCCATAACCTTCAGAAGCCATGTGCTGCCTGATGGGCGGCGTGCTGCTTAAAATGCTGATACATAACTAGAAACCATTAAACCCCAGGGGAGAAAAAAGTAAAGGATTAAGACAAGGACAGCTGTAAAAAATAAAGCTCAAATGTATCATTAGAAACCAGAAATTCACAGAGTACAACTGTCTGTCATCCACACTGGATATTAGCAACACTTGACTTGTATATTAATGAAATGCTATAGGAACTCTAAGTCACCCTTAACCAGCACAACCTCAGGGAAGTTTCTCTTTGCTCCAGTCCCTCCTTATCTGAGCCTGGGTTTTTGATGACGTTGAATTTCATTTGCCTCTGATTATCCTCATCCACCTGCCTTAATTTGACTTACCTTGGCCAGCAGACCTTTTCCTCCTGAGGTGTAGCCTCTCCTTCGACTTTGTCTTTTATACACGCCACCTTCAGCCTTTCCTTTGCCCTTCTTTATTTTCCTCATTATAATGTTTGGTTCAATTTCTGTTTTCTTGGCTGATACCTTTTTTTTTTTAATCAGTTCAATATATTTTGATCCCTTGGGGTTGGACTGCACCTTGACTTCTTTCCAAATGTAAGAGCTTATAAGGAAAAAAAAATATCAAAGTCTTCAATAATTTTGAATCCAGAGTTCTGCACATTGTGTAGCAACTTCAGGTCTTTGGAATGCTCCAGAAAATGGTCATTAGCAATTGAAGTTGGAAGTTATCGGGGTTTGGGGTATGTACTATGTGTGAGGTGATTTAAAATTATTAGTCCATTTCCAGTTTTTTAGAGAGATTCATTTTTACAAATATAAATGCTATTAACAATTCAAAGCACTCTCATAATTCCCCATCTTTGTTCTTCCTCATGATCTCAATTTCCATTTTTCTTGTGTTTTTTTTTTTTCCTTAAGTGGAGAATTTCCTTCCAAAGTTTCACAAAGTCATTTGCAGGCTGAAAACAAGACACTTATTTGATTATTTTCAGATGTCCCATCAATTGGTCTTCAGCAGAAAGTAATCCTGCAAGATGTTATGCTTTCTGCTTTCTGTTCTTTCAGAAACCACAAACCTGTGTGTTTGAAAAATCTGACTCTCTCTGAAGCCCTGAGCCTCACCCACAGAGCTCACATGTGAGGATGGTTTCAGGCTCACATGCACTTGCTTTTTCAAGGAAGCAGCAGAGCCCACTCACTTTTCATAGATCTGTGAGCACCGGTTGGGTGGGGGAAGCCAGTATATGGGTGAAATCCAGGAGGCTGTGTTCTAAACACCTTAAAGATGTGCTGTTCCTCTAGCCTGTAGCTTGTAATACTAGTAGGTGATCGGTACACATTGATAGACTAAATAGGGGATGAGGGTTGGTGGATGGAGCCCTTTGTTAAATACCAAAGTCAAAGCCAGCCTTCCGATTAAGTAAAGGAGGCCGCTCTCACACCTGGCTAGCATGCATGGCTCAGCTATTTGTGGGCTCTGAGAAGCAAATAGTAACAGAAGCTTTGAGAAGGAAGACCGGGATTCAAAGTGCCACCGAAGTGGCCTTATTTTCCCATTTGGCCTGCACCCATGGAAATCTGAACCCTGCGAGTTGGTGTCAGGGCTGGACAGAGGGATCTCCAGAAACCCTGTGGTCAAAAAGCGGGTCAGGAAACAGTGAATGCTCAAACAGAGTGGGAGAAATTGCCTAGTCTTTCCTTTTTTTCCTCCATTTTCTAGTGTCTACCTCAAACCCAAGCAATCGTGTCAAGAGCCACAGCTGCAGCAACGGGACCCTACTGGAGCCAAAGCTCCGCCCCCTGATAGAAGCTGCTGCCTCGAGGGTGGGGAAACCCGTTTCTTCTCCATCAGTCCTTTCACTGGTCCTGGGGGTGAGCAGAGTCTCTCCAGAGCACCGGGTCTCTGGCCAAAGGACAGAAAAGGCAAGGTTGAAAGGTTCCAGAAAGATCATAAAGAGGAAAAAGTATTTGAAAAACTAATGGTTGAAAACTTCCTCAATTTGGCAAAAAGACACAAACCTACGGATTCAAGAGGCTCATTAAACCCAAAAGTGATAAAGCCAAAGAAATGAACAGCCAGATGCAGCATAATCAAATTACTGGATTGTACAGAAGAAAGAAAGAAAGAAGAAAGAAAGAGAGAGAGAGAGAGAGAGAGGGAGGGAGAAAATCTCAAAAGAAAAATAAAACGAAACTGAGAAAAACAGTACGTTGCACATAGGGGAACCATTGGAATGACTTTTTTTCATCATAAACCAAGAAAACCCGAGGAAAGTAGAACAACATTTTGCAAGTGCTGAAAGAAAAGAATTATCAACCCGAAATTCTAAATCCAGGAAAAATACTCCTCAGCGATGAAGGTGAATTAAAGACATTCTCAGATGAAGGCATTAACATTTTTTTTCTCCAGCATCCGTGTTCCAAGAGAACTGCGAAAGAAAATTCCTTAGAAAGAAGGGAAATGTCCAAAAAGAAAACTGGAACCTCAAGAAAGAAGGAAAGAGAGCCTGGAAGGAAGGAAGGAAAGGTGGGGGGAGGGGGAAGAGAGAAGGAAGGAAGGAGGGAAGGAAGGGGGGAGGGAGGGAGGAAGGAAGATGGGCAGCAGAAATGATAAAAATATGGGTAAATATGTTATTTTTCTCCTGCTAATTGTTTTGTAATTTGAAAGAAAAACCACGGCATCATCTGAGGGTGTTTTCAATGTATGTGGATGTGATAACATAGGACACTTATGACATAAGGCTACCCTGTATATAATTCTATTTATAGGACATGGTCTGGAAGACAAACTGCAGGAGAACAGACAAGAGGTTGCTAGGGTGTGGCAGGGGGAGGTCAGGGCTCCAGAGAGTAGCGGGGAGGGCTTTTGGGAGAGAAGAAAATGCCCTGTGTCCTGTTTGCTGTGTGAATTTTATAGAACTGTTCACAGAGAAAAAGTCCATTTTAGTTTATATTCACTTGTTTTAAAGAATAGGAGGTAGAGGTGGGTCCCCTGGTGATCTGATTTCGGAGGGAGTGAAATCTGCCTCTCCCATGCTCTCACCCCTGGGTTCTGATGACACATCCTCTGCTTGTTTGCTTTTACAGCTATGGCCTTAAAAGACAGCAGCATTCTTCATATCCAAATGATGAGGTTTAAAAGAAACCCCCACAGAAGAAATGCATTGACTTAAATTCACCTTACGGTTTAAATACTCTCTGGCTTATTTATAGCAGTGTGTTTTGATCGAAAAGGGCCTGGAAAGGGAGGCACAGGACATTTTGACAGGAGGTACCACCAGTGAATATCGAAAGGATTGGTCTGGGATTAACTAAGATCCTTCACGTTGGTAGATGTGATGTGATAGAGAGGGGGAGGCGGGGTGGGGGGGGAGGCGGGGTTGGGGGGGGACAGGATGGGTAAGGAGAGACCCAGACTCGTGTTTAGGAAGGTGGGCAAGTTAGAAGTGCCGAAGAGTGAGTGTTTGGCCCTAGGAAACATTCTGGAGAAGTCAGGTAAGGTGAAAATTGGAAAGCATTCGTTGGATTTGGTGACTGGGGAAGTTGTTAATCCTTTGGAGCAAATGGGGCATGTTTTTAACATATACATCACAGTGCCAACGAAGTCCAGGTTTTCTTGCTAGTTAAAACTGCTTCACCCTCGGCGCCTACTCAAGGAAGCCATGTTAGGTTGGTTTTTGACAAACAGTGACCAGAGACTGACCAGGCAAAGGCAGCCCATGTATAGGCCGGCAGTTGTGACATATGAGGGGGTCTGGCACAAAGCAAAGATAATAATTAGTTATTTAAGCCATAAAGTAGATTGAGCAGTTGGATGCGAGAGGAAAATAGAACCAAGATGAAGAGAGAAAGAGAGCTAGTGAGAGCAAGAGAAAGACAGAAAAACAGACAGAGCCTATGAGGGCCGAGAGAGAGATGGGTGAAGACGCTGGTCCCACAGCTTCTCTGGACCATGGAAATGCATGGATAAGGATGAGTGTGGACTTTATTAGGATGTTTTGTGGCAAAGGAAAGAAAACTTGTGCTACGGTGGGAAGAAGGGTCAAGGTTGAAGGGTGTGTGTGTGTGTGTGTGTACACAAGCACACACGTTTATTTCTTACCACAGAACACTTCTTCCAATTACGACATTAGGTACAACCCCAAGACATGACACAAATAGAAGCAGAGGATCTCTGGGGGTGTCTGAACTTCCCCCCACTTGGCCGCCTCTATCTCCCTTTGCAGGGGGCTTTGAGATACCATCTTGAAAACCAGAACCCAGTCTGCCAAACCCCAGCCTAAAAATCCCCCACTTCAGGGGCGCCTGGGTCGCTCAGTCAGTTGAGCATCCAACTCTTGATTTCAGCTCAGTTCACGATCCCAGGGTCGTAGGATCGAGCCCCATGTTGGACTCCATGCCAAGCTTGGAACCTGCTTGGGATTCTTTCTCTCTCTCTCTCTGCCCCTCTCCCCACTTGTGAGTATTCTCTCTCTCTCTCTCTCTCTCTCTCTGTCATAAAAAATAAGTTAAATAATTAAAACTCCCCCACTTTATAGATGAGGAGGCTAAGCTACAGAAGGTTTATTGGTTGCTCTACACATTCATGCTAGATTATGATTAAAATAAAGATCTTCTGATGTCTGGTCCAGGACCATTTCCATTCTGGCTGGAGTGTCCATGTAATTTATTGTCTAAGCTAGGACACATTTTAGAATAAAAGAGGAGGAAGGGAAGGGAAGGGGAGGGGAGGGGAGGAGGGGAGGAGAGGAGAGGACAGGAGAGGAGAGGAGGGCACTAAAAGTAGTTAATAGGCATTAACAGATCCACAAGAGTAGTAACCTGGGACTGTCCTGAGCAAACCAGAACCAGAATGTGAGGTCACTCCAGTGAAAATTCACCGCCTTTCCGTCTACTTCCCATCTCAAGATTACCCAGCTCCCCAGCTGCTAGCAAAGCCCTTCCCACGTGGACTTTTTGATATCCAGTGCTTCTCCATTTACTGAGTGTGCAGAACCCAAGACTGAACTGGGCCCCTCCCAGGCTTTCCTATCTAACATCTTTTAGCGTAAGCTGCCCTGATACTTTGCCAGGCTTTCATTTGTGCGGGGGGAACAGGGCCTTGGGCAACAGTCACCCCTGGTATAGAAACTGAATTGAGGAAATGTTTGGGGTGACTGAAAGCCTTACTGTATCTGTCAGGTTCTTAACTGAAAGCAACAGAGAAAGACTCCGATTTGTTTATGTAGAAATATCTATCAGATACTGCCAGGTGGGTGCCTCATAGAATTGCTAAGTAGACTAGATCATTGGGGTTCCTGGGGAGCTCAGTCAGTTAAGTGGCTCAGGTCATGATCTTATGGTTTGTGGTTTGAGCCCCGCATCAGGCTCTGTGCTGACCGCTCAGAGACTGGAACCTATTTCAGATTCTGTGTCTCCGGCTCTCTCTCTGTCTCTCACCCACTCACTCTCCTTCTCTCTCTCGCTCTCAAAAATTAATAAATATTTTTTAAAAATTAAAAAAGAAGAAGACCGGATCACTAAGTCTAGGAAGGAGACAAGAATGCAAGATGGTAAATAATAATAATAATAATAATAGGAAAACAACTAAACTAAAATCCTCTCACAGAATTAATTCAGTGAGGATCTGGATGATGTTGCCAGAACTGGGCTTTGATTGTTACAGCTGGTGCATTGACCCTGCTCCTTTGCATAGTCAGCTCTCAGTTCGGTGAGTGTAGTGAGAGAATCTGATTAGCCAGTCCTAGGTTATTCCTGCTAGTCTACTCTTTTCTTATAGTGGGAAGGAAGGTTCTCCCTACAATAAGTATATTTTTGTTCCCAAATACTTGCTGCCCACCCTGAGGAAAGGATTACACTTCTCTGCCTCTGCCTCTCTGACCAAGTTGCTTATTTTAGCCAATGAAATAGGAGCAGAAATGATGTGCATCTCTTCTAAGTGGAGACAGTAAGAGCCAGCATGCCCCCTGCCATATCTTTTCTGTCTGCCTCAAGAACAGCGCTGCTCTAGATTGGGGCTGCTGGGTCAGTCTCGGTACAAAAAGTGTAGGTGATGTGGAGCAGAGCCACAGCCATGGTTAACACGCAGCACTGGCAGAAATTAAAGCTTTGTATCACTAAGATTGGGGAGGGTGTCATTTGTTACCAGGGCATTACTTAGCTTAATCTGACTGATACAATGCTCTAACCAAGATTCAAGATTCCTGTGATGGAGACTTCCCAAACATAGAAAGGGACTAAAACTAAGAACAAGAATAAGAATAAGAATAATAGTAATAAATTAGGGGCACCTGGGTGGCTCAGTCAGTTAAGCCTCTAATTCTTGATTTCAGCTCAGGTCATGATCTCACGGTTCATAGGACTGAGCCTCAGATAGGGCTTTGTACTGATAGCACAGAGCCTGTTTGGGATTCTTTCTCTCTCTCTCTCTCTCTCTCAAAATAAATAAGTAAACATTTTAATAATAATGATAATAATAAATTAAAAAGACACTACCTTGAAAAAATCTGTCTTCATATATACAATTCATCCAAATATATCATTTTTAAAGAATTATTTCCCTTCTTCAAGGTCTTACTTACCTTGCAGCTCTCCAAGTGCTGCCCTAAGGTCCCCACAATACTATCAGAGTACAAAGTTAGCTTGGGTAGAATCTTTGGGGCCAAATCAGAAAATTCTTCACAATCTCTGTTGTGTGTATGTTAAGAGATTATTTATATTGATCTTACCTTTAAAAAAAACCTCTGAATGTTAAAATTGATCAGGGAAGACTTCCACTGGGACACAATGATTTTTGAATAACACTCAGGTGGATTTAGACAATAAGAAGCTGTAAAGTGTATATGTGTACATGTGTATATATGTATGTGTGTATATACATATGTGTGTATGTGTGTGTATGTATCATTGTTATATATATATACTTTATAAGTATAATATATAACATAATATAAATTATAAATATATATT